>JASAUF010000449.1:2444187-3666281 GCA_030180095.1 Magnolia changhungtana | reverse complement strand
TCACCTTCACCTTCATCCTCTTCTAATGGGCTCTATCTTGAAGAGTAAAAAAATACTAAATTCATCATCACTACTTTGATTATCCTTAATCTTGATACCAATCTAGTAAATGAATTAAAACACTAGACATCCCAATTCTACTAATATTTTCAAGAATTTCTTCACCATATGAATTAACAAGATTGACTCACAACTCGGCTGGGTCAACTCACATTGACCCACGAGTCAAAATTTCAATTTTATCCAACAAAAACAAAATAATAAAAGATAAAAGTAATTCGAGCGCACATCAATAAAAAAGAGCTTTTTTGTCCGTACCCTATCTTGACAACCAAGTTATACATGTGCATTTCCAAAAATCAAAGGATATTTCAGCAATATAAAGACAGGATAGGGGCATTTTGGTAATTCATCTTACTGCTCCCTATCTCTTTATAATGCCCAACTAACCAGATTGCCTTGAGTTGCCTGTTTCCTCTCCAAAGAGAAGCTCAAAGCCTCCACTATCTTGGGATTCTCCTCTTTCTTCTATCCCTTCAATCAGATATACTGAAAATCTCCAAAAAAAGGTACTTAAAAATCCCACTTTCATATATCCCACTAATCAATGCAATATTCTTATGTTCTTAGTAAGTTAGAGATTTTTATTTTATTTTATTTTATTTTTTAAATGTGGGAGATGGGCTCTAAAACCATTTTTTAGTCAGTCCTATCATTTTTTACAAGTATCTATGTTCATGAAATTGGAGAAAATGATGTTCTTTGTTGGGCTGATTTTATTTTAGTTCAAACACCCACATATATGTATGTATGCATGTAATCACGTATATTATTTTCAATTTTCTGAATAATTTATGGGTGACTGTTTTTTCTAATCTTTTCCTTAGTAAGTAATATTAAAAAAGGAAGAAACCCAAAATATTTTATGGGTTTTTTTTTGGAGCTTGTGTGGATTATAGTGTTGTGATATATAAGGGTTTTGAAATCCATATATTATATGCGTGTATGTATCCATTACATGCATCCATATATACGCATATTTTATGTATGCATGTATTCATATATTTTATATTTTTATGACAATTTTCCACAGATTCACAAGGATTACATTGAAATTGATTAAACTTTTTTATTCTATTCTTTTTCTTTTAAGGGTGTGTTTGGTTGCACCAAGTATCATGAAGTTTCAACATATTTCATGGTTAGGCAGCCTAGTTTGGTGCAAATTTCATGAAATTTGGTGCAACCAAACACACCCTAAGTAATATTATCAGAAGGGTAGGAAAAAAAAAATACTAGGTATGGGTATTTTATAGGATTGTTTGGAGTTTTTTGGGTTATGATTTGTGATACAAGGCTTATACAATACATACAAGAAATGAAAGAGAAAAAGCGATTTTTCCATGATTTTTAACCATTTAACTAAATAAAACCATAGAGAATGTAATTCCAAGTATACACCCACCTTTTAAATTTTATTTATTTATTTATTTATTTATTTTAATTTTATAATGGAAACACCTTTTTTTTTTATTTAAAAAACTTTTTGGTTATAATGATACTGCACAAGTTGAAAAAGATAGGATGGGGTGGAATATCAATTCTCTTTCTGATATGATTTTCTTTTCAAGAGAATAAAATCAAAATTTAAAAGAATAATAGATTTTTTTTTCTTTTTTTTTTTTTTTGTGCAAAATTTGGAAAAATGTTCATTTTAAGGGCTTTTGCTGATTTTCTTTTCAACCAAATAAAATCAAAATTTAAAAGAGTAATGGAAAATATCTTCAGATTTATGGAAAAAAGAAGAAGCACATTTTAAGGGTTTTTGCTTGCATTATTAGTGCCCCCAAACCTTTTAAATGATACCAGTGACATTTTAAGGGCGGTTCATTTAATAGAACCAAGGTATCAAGCCATGGTACAAAATCACACCAATTGGATGATACTAAACTCTTGAATGGGGTTAATTTGTTATAACTGCTTATTGTTTATGAGCAATAAGTAACGATAGAGTGGATCGCGATCAGTTTCATGGCTAAGATGGATCAAAAAAAGCCCAGTCAATGACAAAAGTAATCTGAACCGTCAAACCTTAAATCGGGTGCATCTCAAAATCCAGAATAAATTATCAAACATAAAATATATGATTTTGGAATAGAACGAGCTACTTTAGCCACTCAATTTGGGCGATCTAGATTGTGGTAAAACTATGTAATGTGAACGTTTGAAGCGTTACCACCATTTTAAAATAGTGCAAGACGAACAACATACGACTCCAGTGCATTCTTATCTGGTATACATGTATTTTATTTATTTATTTATTTATTACACACGCACATGTCATTTCTTACAAGAACACATACATGCATAGGTTTCGACACGTCTAAAATGGAACACATGTGCAAGATCTGGGCTTTCGATCTTGTTGAAAGTACTGACTGGGTACTCAGCCTCGAAAATCAGGCAGTTTCACTACTCAGGTGGGCCACCATGTCAGAACAAACTGACTGCTAAATTCTTTCTTTCTCATCCGTTCATTTGTTAATAGGCGATGGCCCACCTAAGGTGTGGGATGGCCTGATTTTCGTTACAGAAGATCTCACAGACGTGTTTCATATTGGCACGTGTGCATACATGTGTTGGCCTGGGCTCCACACGCGTGTGAAACTATTCTATTATGGATATGCTGCACGATACCTAAGTGTACCCGGATTTAAGTTCCTAGAAGTGGGCCCACGGTTCGGTAATCTGAGAACCGTTGATCTTGTGTACTCGGCCTTGGATGGCCCATCATCTAAAAAGGTTTCTCAGATTTCAACAAATCTAGGGAATTTTTAACAGTAGTTGAATGTAGACCGTTGCCATATTGATCTTCTTAAGCATCTATTTACAGGCCTTTTGTTGAAGGCTTAGGATTCTTCCACAGTGGAAATTTTTTGGGTTACTTTCTATACTAGTGGGACATTCATCCAATGGTCGGGATCACTCAACCATGTCCCACTTGTGCAGATTGAAAACGCGAGTGTACAGTTAATAACATAGGCTCGAGTATCGTATACAAATAAAGGCTACTTTTATTTATTTATTTATTTTTATTTTTTGTGAAGATGGATACGACCACGTCAGGAATCTTGCGAACGAAATCAGACCAGTTAGACTTGCTGGCGAGGAAATCGCCAAGCCGATCGGGATCCGAAACCGAGCTGAACGCGAGCCTGGCGCGGAAATCAAGCTTCGGGAAGCGGATGGCGGCTTCGCCCGGGCGCGGCAAACACATAAGGAAGTCGCGGAGCGGGCAGCTGAAGCTGGACCTCGACGAAGCCAGCAGTGCGGCACTGAGCCGAGCCTCCAGCGCCAGCTTGGGCTTCTCTTTCTCCTTCACCGGCTTCACCGTGCCACCTGAAGACATCGCCGATTTAAGGGGATTCAGTGACGAGGAGAACGGTGAGAAACGCTCTTGTCAATTTATTCCAGTAGTGGTTTTGATGCTCTGGCGGAGTACTATGTTCATACACATGCATTGAGTGTACCGTGCACGTGGCATGTAAGTAACTGCAATTGAACCACCCAGTTATGGATCCACAGCGGACATCTCGTGATTGGTTGGAGTATACTTTCCTGATTAATGCACATTTGCAGGGTGAATGCGGACCGTTGATTAATGGTCAACAGTCATTCGTGTACATGTTTGAAACGCACGCTGTGAGGACAGCTGTGCGTGGTACGCATATTGCCTGCCACCCTGATCAATGGCTACGTGGGGCATATCCTGATTTTTGTGAGAAATCCACTCCGTTCATCTGATTTACTAGCTCATGTTTGTACATGAGCCTAAAATTAAGGAAAATTCAGAACTCAAGTGTGCCACGCAACAGGAAATAGTGGATATTGAACGCTCACCATTGGAACATTCGTTGGACAACAGAAGTTTCGGACTGGGCTAACAATTTCTATGTTTTCAGTTTATCCCAGTCAAGATGACCTATTGAACGGTTTGGATGGCATATAATATCATAGTGGACTCTGGAAAGGTTTCAACGGTGGGCATCTCTCTCCCCACTTTTTCGGTCACTTGCGTTCTGTATCTTCATACATCATTTTTGTTTCATGCCCTAACCTGAGCTGAAAAAATGAATGGACGGAGTGGATTTCTCACAAATATCAAGGTAGGCCTCACCAAGCTTCAGACCGAGTTCTCAGCCTCTCAAGCAATCCTAGATAGGAACAATTCGTCCGTTGGCCCACCTGTGGATGACCCATGGTGAGAAATTCCCATGATTTCTACTGGGACACTTTAATTCGAGGAACTCTGACTTTGGATTGTACAAAATTTCATCATGGCCGTTCATTTGTGGGTCCTACTACACTAACGGTTTTGATAACCTAAATACTACTTATGTTCATGTGGGGCCCACCACGATGTATGTGTTTTATCCCCACCGTCCATCCATTTTTCCAGATCATTTGAGGGCATGAGATCAAAACTAAGCTCAAGGGGAACACACCACAGGAAACGGAGGGAATTGAACGCCTACCGTTGAAAATTTATAGTGGGCCACAGGAGTTTTGAATCACGGTGATATTTGTATTTTCCATTCATCTATGTCTGCGTAACATTACGAGCAGGTTGGATGGCAGATAAACGTCTTGACAGGCCCTGGGAAGTTTTTAACGGTGGGCATTCAATCTTTATTGTTGCCTGTGGTGTGGTCCACTTGAGCTTTGGTATACTTAATTTTGAGCTCATTGCCTAAAATGGGCTGAAAAAATTGGATGGACGGCGTGGATAAAACACATAAATCATAGTGGGCCCCACATAGGTAAAAAAGGGTGGAGGGTGCCTCACTACACAATCTCGCATGGTAGTCATACATGCAGTATCCAGGCCGTCCATCAGGTGGGTCCGATTGTCTTGATGTTCTCGCCTTAAAGTGAAGATGGTCC
This sequence comes from Magnolia changhungtana, assembly GCA_030180095.1. Classification (NCBI taxonomy): domain Eukaryota; kingdom Viridiplantae; phylum Streptophyta; class Magnoliopsida; order Magnoliales; family Magnoliaceae; genus Magnolia; species Magnolia changhungtana. The sequence goes on along the minus strand of JASAUF010000449.1, from coordinate 3,661,337 downwards.
ACTGAGCAGGTGGGCCACGATGTTAGAAACAGACAAACAGGTTAGGAAACGGTGCCAAAGTCCTCTCAGCCGTACATTTGTTTGTTTTGAAAACTGTGGTCCACCTGACTAGTGGACCAACCTGATTTTTTGGCCAGGGTATCCATAGAGCCCTTAATCAGATCGATCTGATCATCTAGTCCTGGTGACTTTTGGGGTCCTTGTGCAATCTGCTCTGGCCCATCCCTATCCAACGGTGGTTGATGATTATTAGAGGACCCAACTGGGCCTTCCTATCCAACGGTCATGAGTGAGTTGATCTAGGCCCTTGGAAGAATTTGCAATGTAGGATGAATCTAAGTGGGCCATAGCTACAAGCTAGAGAGAATATGATGAAATTACAAACAAAACCCCATTTTATGTTCTTGAGGATCTTATTTGCCACGTGCTTGTCATGCAGTGGAGGATCTCGAAGCTGGCCCACGTAAAAAGGTCATCACAGAGCCCACATTGCCCATCTATCTCAAGGTACGCTTTCTTTTACATTAGTTGCCTGTTGCATTCATAATAGGGTTGAAAGTTGGACGGGTTCAACCCGATCGACCCGTGACCGACCCGATATTGGGTTGGGCTTGGGCAGGATGTGTCAGGTTCGGTCTCGGGCTTGGACAATACAAACATCAACTCGATAAAACTTGGGTTGAGGTCTCGGGTTGCCTGACCCAATCTGAACCCGATCAATATATAAGTTCCTTACAAATTAATTATAATTGTGAGTGCGGATCATTTGTGTTGAAGGCACGGGAAATCCCAATGTCGTCGGGTTTCATTGGTCCATGTCATTTTTGATGACTCGAGCTAACAAAATATGCCAGATTTCTCTCTCCCAAGTAGATTGCTTGGTATACTATACAACTTTTAAAGGAGTAGTCCTATATTTTAGCTTATTTGTTTAGAAAAATTAACTTCTTTACTATAAATAACTACATATATATAATTAATAAAATTATAAGTACAAAAAACAGCCATGTATTGTAATGAAAATATTAGTATATATCTACCCAACCAACCTGGCCGACCTGACCAAGCTTGCTTGGGTTAGGCTTGGGTTGAGAATTCCCAACACGAGGTTGGGTTGGATTGGATTAGGGTTGAGGTATAGGAACCTTGGGCTGGGCTAGGGTTGAGCACCAACCCGACCCAACCCACAGGACTTTCAGTCCTAATTCATAAGACTAAAAATGCTGTGGGAACGCAGATTGAGGGTGAGATCAAACAAGCATGCAAGATGTGGGACATTCATCATGTGGGGCCCCCTACAAACATGCCGTGGTCCAAAATCAGGAGGGTCGAGTCCTGAGCTGGCCTTACACGTGTATTAGAGAAGCAGAGCTAGAGAGAAGATGATTAGAGTTTTAAATTCCAGCTAATATCCAACATACTAAGGATGAATGCCTGACGAGTGGGCTAACCTGATTTTTGGACCATGCTACCTGACGGTTTTCCTGTGTCTCACATGTGTGCGATGTTCGCAAGTGTGTGATGAATCTCCTCTTTGGGATTAGTCGGAAGATGATTATCGGCCGTTGATGGATGGCCTGATCTTGAACATCATAAATGGGCGGGTTCTCATGTCTTTTCTGGGCCTCAATAGAACATTATGCAAATCTAGGCCCAGATGATTATTAACCAGCCATAAAAATTCAGGCCTAGACCTGACCTACAGGTCCCATTTACATGCATGAGCTCGACCCATATCTGGCTAGGATGCGAAACCTGATGGGTCAGCCCGGCCGGTGGCCACCCCTAATCAGCGGTCCACATTCGCAGTATAAGTGTGGCGCCCGATGAGCATAAATAGCGTAAATGATGCGGGCACACGTGCCACATTGGCACGTTCACCCTATGATTTAGAGGTGCAACTTGGGTTAGCCTTAGCCCGAATCAGGTTAGCCCAATGCGAACTTTAGGATGGTTTGGTTGAGCTTGGTCTAAAAATTCCCGACCCGAACCCAAGTTGGGTGGGGCTTGGGTTGAGACCTAAGGCAATTGGACTGAACCGAACTGACTTTATATATAGTTCATATACATATGAGTTATAACTAACATATTTTAAGTATAGGTAAAATTGTGACCCACTTGGAAATTAGGGTTCATCGGTTGAGGAGCCGGTTTGGTTAGTGACCCTAACACCAGCCAGCTAGTTGGTACCAGAGCTGTGGGCCCTACCATGATGTATCTGTTTTATCCACACTGGCCATCCACTTTGTTAGCTCATTTTAGAGCATGAGCCCAAAAATAAGGCATATCTAAATCTTAGGTAGACCACACCGCAGGAACAACCAGGATTCAATTCTTATAGTGGGCCTTATCAACAGGTTGGATGGCAAATAAACATTAAGGTCGGCCTCATGAAGATTTTAACAGTGGACATTCAATCAACATTGTTTTCCTCCTTAAATTTGGATTTGCCACATCTTGGACTCATGCCCTAAAATGAGCTTGAAAAAAGATGAATGACATGGATAAAACAAATACATCATAGTAGGGCCCACAGAGCTTTGACACCAGCTAAATAGCTGGTGTTGGGGTCACTAGCCAAACCATGTCCATAGGTGGAACCATCGCCATAGCGGGTTTATAATATTAATAGTCTATGCATAGAAAATAGAGTTTATGATTGGAACTGACTTGGAGTCCACGTACTGAATTTTATTTATTTATGAGTGATGATTGTAGACTTTATTTTATTATTTTAATTAACAGTGTTATTCGATGATTAGCCATTTGATTTTATACGTTAATATACTAGTTTTAGGTGTTAACCTGATCCAACTCAAACCTTTATCTATATATATATATAGTGTGTGTGTGTGTGTGTATGAACTGAAGCGTATTTCATGTTTTCGTTAAACCATGCAGTTTACGGACGTAAAATACAAGGTGGTTATAAAAACCGTTAGGACGACTATCGAGAAAGACATCCTGCATGGCATAAGCGGTTCGGCGAGCCCGGGTGAAGTTCTTGCAATGATGGGACCCTCTGGCAGCGGCAAAACTACTCTTCTTAATCTTCTGAGTGGAAGGGTAAGCGATTCAACATCTGGTGGCTCCATCTCTTACAATGACCAACCGTATTCCAAGTCTTTAAAACGCAGGTAAAGATCCAATGTTAATAACTTTTTAGTGTTTATTCAGAACTCAGTTGAGTCGACTCAGTCCTGATTACAGACTCATCACTTGCAATGATAAGACATTGTTTGAGAAAAGAATGCCACATGAAATCTATTATTTTAATTTTAATTTTTTGGGTATTTGCAGGATAGGATTTGTGACTCAGGACGACGTCCTGTTTCCACATCTGACTGTGAAAGAGACGCTTACATACGCGGCGCTCCTTCGACTTCCAAAGACATTGACAAAGCAACAGAAGGAAGAAAGAGCAATGGATGTCATATGTGAGCTTGGACTCGAGAGGTATGCTTGTGTTCTTACCACCAAAATTTCGTAAAACACAAAATTCAAATTCAATTGTATAGATATAAAAGGAGTTACATGTTAATCTGGCTCTGTATGACACTTGATATACAACCAGTCTAAAACTTGTGGGGAACATGACTTCGATCTGATGAGCCCCAATATAGAGGAGGGATGCCCCAAAAATCTTCTAGACTGGAAGATCCCAAGTTCTCCACCCACTGATCAGTGGCCTATAAATACACAAATGGTCCAGAGAAAAGGCCAAAGACTGGATGGCTAGGAAATCGCAAAATCGAACAACTTGGGCCCATAATCCCGTATCAACGCACCTGAATCTAGACCTGAATGCACGAGGAGATATAGAAATAAATTCTAAATAAATTTGAAATAAGTTGATTGATAATTGTCTGATGTGTATGTCTCTGTTACACTATTAAATAAGAAAAAAAACTAAATCAAAAATTGTAATTATTAAAAATAGTAAAATTCTAACTCTAATAAAAATCATAATTATAGTAAAACTCTTCTAAATTCTAATTTCTAAAAATAAAAATATCAAATAAACTTTTCCTAGAAGAGTCCTAGATTACAAATTATTATTTTTTTTTAAAGAAGAAAATCTAAAACTCTAAAAATAAGAAAATATATATATATAAAAAAAATGAAATTACTAAAAATATTAAAAATTTCTTAAAATTTTGTTTTTGAGCTGAAAGTGCGCGTTTTTTGACGAAATGGATAGGCACAACCCACTTTATAGGTCGGTTCACCTAGGATGGCCTGTTTTGATAGGTTGTGTGCCCCGTAACCATACCCAGATCACCCTCTTTTGGTCCAACCATGCTAGGAATGTATCTGTGCCACGTCCTTCATCAATATGCCGGGCCCAACGCTAACATGGCCCAAAATTCAAACGGTCCAATGACAGCCTTATATGATACATGTGGGCCCATAGATGCATAGTGCTGAATGGCATTGCTAATTATTGTATGGTGATGCTTGGGAATGTGGGTGTGTAGGTGCCAAGATACAATGATCGGAGGGTCGTTCGTTCGAGGAGTTTCCGGTGGCGAACGGAAGCGGGTGTGCATTGGAAATGAGATTATAATCAACCCTTCTCTGCTGTTTCTCGATGAGCCGACGTCTGGATTGGATTCCACGACCGCCTTAAGGATCGTGAAGATGCTACACGACATTGCTGAGGTATGACTGCCAACAAACTCAACAGAATGTGTGAAATGCTCACTGAGTCGACACGCATATTCCATTTGCGTGTTTGGATGGACAATTAAATTGAATTGAATTGAAAATATTCAGTTCAATCAAGAGGAAATAACCCAATTGAAATGATGCTTCCTTGGAAATTATAATCTTTAAGTAGACGCATATAACGGCTCTATTACTTTCAAATATGGATATTGCAATTCAATTCAACAGTGCATCCAAACATAGAATAGGAAAACAAGAGCAATTACTTCTATTTTAGTTTTGCACCATTTAAAAAATGGTGGTGACTCTGCAAATGTACAAATAGCATAGTTTTAAAGCAATGTAGACCGTCCAAATTGCTGAACCAACTATGGATGGAGTATAACAGGAAAATTACACTGAAGGGATAAGTTTTAAAAGCCCTTTTCATGTTGGGCATGACTCTTTTAAAGTTCAAAAGATCATGATCGAATTAAAATTTACTATAAATAGTAAAAACGAAATTAAAATAGACTTTTGACTGTCAATTTGATAGAATCTCACAAATTCTACTATGATGATGTGTAGCAGGATGGAAAAACGGTGGTGACGACGATCCATCAGCCATCGAGCAGGCTCTTCCACCAATTCGATAAGCTCGTCCTTCTCGGCAAGGGAAGCTTGCTCTACTTTGGGAAGGCATCAGAAGCCATGGTTTATTTCTCATCGATCGGATGCACTCCACTCATCGCCATGAACCCGGCCGAGTTCCTGCTCGATCTGGCGAACGGGAATATAAACGACGTTTCTGTGCCGTCTGAATTGGAGGATAGAGTGCAGATGGAAAATTCCGAGACCGAAACAAGAAATGGAAAACCATCTCAAACAGATGTGCATGAGGTATGGTAAGCTGTTTTTGAATTATAACTCTTATGTGTTTCTCCATATATATATATATATATATATATATAAAATTTATTGTTATAGTCTACCTGTGCAAGATCTAGACTATTAATCTGTTTGGGCCTTGTTGTGGGTGGACCACACACCAAAAATTACAGTGGTCAGATGATCCTAGCCACTGTTTGAAGGATTTTTACCCATTGAATATCAAACATTTGGTTGGACCTTTTTTTTTTTCGGATCTATTTCTCATCTTCAAAACTTTTTATATTAGTGGCTGGGTTCATTGGATCACTATCGTTTTTGGGGCATGCCCCATCCATGTTAGAGGGCAGTAGATGAACAGTCCAGATCTTGCATTCATTAGTTCTAAGTGTACAGACAGACTGGGATTTTAAAAAGATGAAGAACAAGGAAAAGACATCACCAAATCAATCACATCCAAACGCTCCTTACAAAATGTTAGTAAGACTAGTGATGAATGAGGCGTGTTTGGATGCATAAGTGAATCAAATTGCAATAATTAGTTCCCTGAAGTGGAAATAACCATATAGCTGCATTCAGAGAATAAGCCCCACATTGCAACTATTCAACTGCAAATTGAGTTCAATTTCATGATTATGGTGAACTACAGGTTGGTCATTCCCTTTCTATTGAATTAATTATTGCAATTCAATTCAATGGTGCATCCAAACATCGCCAAAGGCTGTGTTTGGCTTGGAATGTGGTTTTTGGGATTTCTACTCTTAGTAGAAGAATATTGAGAAATCATGTGGATTAGAAAGATCTCTTCCTCCCCAATACAACACAAAAAAGCCCCATTTCGTGATTTTTGAAAATTCTCATGCACATCAGAGATTGTAAGAACTTGTTACGATCCAAACACACCCTTACAAAATTCAAAATCTCGAACAAGCTATAGTACTTTTTCCTACTTTCATGCCTAATGTAGAATTTTCCAGGCTAACATATGTATGGAATGCAGTACCTGGTGGAGGCTTATGAGACTCGGGTTGCAGACAAAGAGAAGAAGAAGCTGCAAGCTCCAATTCCCATCGACGAGGATCTCAAGTTGAAGGTGTCGTCGCGCAAGCGAGATTGGGGAGCGAGCTGGTGCGAGCAGTATTCAATCCTCTTTTGGAGAGGGATAAAGGAAAGGCGGCATGATTATCTGAGCTGGATGCGAATTACCCAAGTCATCTCTACTGCAATCATCTTGGGCTTGCTCTGGTGGCGCTCTGATACTACCACCTTAAAAGGTCTGCAAGATCAGGTACTAGATTTGGCCATGTTAGATCATTGATTGGTCCCATCGATCAATGGCTATAGTTTACTCTCACAGTAGAGAGAAACATCCCTTAACTATTTACAACTGAACTATCTATCCTCAAGGCATGCATATCTAATTCGGCAATGCCAAGGTTTGTGTGAGATCCAGGATGCTAATTAGATGGGTCCCACCATGTGTTTATGTGCCACTCACCGGATGGGCCGCGTGCATACATCGCCGAATGTGAACCGTTGGTTATCCTTTTTTCGTAACCATCCATTTTTGGACTGCATGATCAACAGCATAGATCTTACATACCACATAACTGCACTAATCTTTCTAATTAGAACTTGTGTTCTGATCATGTTCCATTCTTCGCAGTCTGGTCTGCTGTTCTTCATCGCCGTGTTCTGGGGCTTCTTTCCAGTTTTCACTGCAATCTTCACCTTCCCTCAAGAAAGAGCGATGCTGAACAAGGAGCGAGCGGTTGACATGTACCGTCTAAGTGCATACTTCGTAGCCAGGACGACGAGCGACCTGCCGCTCGACCTCTTCCTACCTGTAATCTTCCTTGCTATTGTCTACTTCATGGCGGGCTTACGACCAAGAGCTGCTCCCTTCTTCTTAAGCATGCTGATCGTGTTCTTGAGTATCATCGCAGCTCAGGTAAACAGCTCGGATTTAAGCTTTGCCCCAGCTAGGTTAGACCATGTGCATGAAACACGCATTTTCCACATTGAATACATCTCTCTTTACTGTTGGAATGATATCGATCGGAAAATGTTAATTGTATGATATTGGCCATCTTAACCGTCTTGTTTGATGGCTACTGATTGGAGGTGAACTATTTCCGACAGTCTTGTCGTTTTTGAAATTGGACAGTCTAGATTTGCAGCTACTCATTTAAGAAAAAATGGGTTAGGATTGGACTTGGGTTTTACTAAATATTCTATCAAACCAACCCAATTGAGTTTGATGTTAATGAGAAGGTTTGAGAATGAAATCAAAGGCTCAGCATGAGTGTTTGGCCTATTAGTAATCCAGTCGGGCTTTGGCTAGCTCCAATCGGGCCCATTGAGACTTGGTTAATCATGGGCTAGCTCCGAACCAGCCCAGACCGGCAGGTTGAGACTTGGGTTAACCATGATCTGGCCTAGATCGACTGTTGACACCCTTTTTTCTTTCTTCTTCTTCTTTTTTTTTCTAGCTTGGGAAGCTAATTCAAGGATGTGATTGCAGGGTCTTGGATTGGTGATCGGTGCTGCTATGATGGATGTAAAGAAGGCTACTACACTCGCATCAGTGACCGTGATGACCTTCATGTTGGCTGGTGGATTCTTTGTGAAGGTATGAAATCATGGAATGGAATTACACTTCCACAAATGAGAAAAGTAGAAGAATATATTGTGTTTGGCTTGGCATGTAAATTCTCGATTCTTAGGGTCTATTTCAGATCAAGAAATTGAGAATTTGAATTTGGTAAATCCATGAATTTGTCAAATTCATTGGACTAGGTAAATTCTGAGTCTATTATTTGAAAATCAAATTACAAATCCATATATTTGGCAGCACTTATTACTATGGTAGAGCATTTACCGCAAATAAATTACCTTTTTCTTTTATAAGAATAGATCATTTTGAGGATTTTTCAAGTCTATTATTTGAAAATCAAACTACAAATATATAGATTTGGAGAGCACTTATTACTATGGTAGTGCATTTACTGCAAAGAAATTACCTTTTTTCTTTTATAAGAATCGTTCATTTTGACAAATTTTCAAGTTTATTATTTGAAAATCAAACTGCAAATCCATAGATTTGGAGCACTTATTATTATGGTAGAGCATTTATTGCAAAGAAATTACCTTTTTTCTTTTATAAGAATAGTTCATTTTGAGGATTTTTCAAGTATTTAGTTTCTTTGGAGATTTGGATTTTCCTTAAATCCATGGATTTATGGAGGTGTGCATTTGAAAAATCCACAAATCCCTGCCCCAAATGCTTCACCCTAGATAACCCAAGAAATATTTTTATACCAATGGTAGTGTACGTTTGGTTAAACTGAATATCATGAAAATTTTAGATTGATATTGGGTCAACCAAACACACCCTAAATAGAAAAGTGCTCTTGCTTGCCAACACAACAGAAAGAACACTATTTCACAATCCTTTGAAATTTCACTAAGAATAGAAATTCCAAAATCCAAAATATTTTAATGGCAATCAACCAAATGCACCCTTTAATCAATCTGACAAGAGCAGCTCTTTTTTCTCAAAACAATGGAAATAGTTCATGGAAAAATAGAGCCATTATGCTCAAGATCTAGGCCGTTCATGAGGTGGACCACACCATGAACATGGTCTAGGCCAAAAGCAAGCCATTCTACGCATCAGGTGGGCCACACATTATATATTTAATTGCCTTTATATATATATATATATATATATATATATATATATATATATATATATATATATATCTTACAAATGTTGCCCACCTAATCAGTGGACCAGCCTGAATTTTGAACCAGGGAATATGTAAGGTGTGGCCCACTAGTCATTCAAGAAAGACAAACATCAATCAGATCAATTCAACTAATTTTCGATGCGGCCCGCTGCGTCTCAAATCCAATTCTTACAATGCTGTTTGGTTGTGATCTTGCAGAAAGTTCCAGTGTTTATATCATGGATCCGCTACATTTCGTTCAACTACCATACTTACAGGCTACTTCTCAAGGTGCAGTATGATAATGTCGCCCCATCTATAAATGTCCTTCATCCAGACAGTGGCTTGAAGGAAGTAGTGGCTATGATCGCCATGATCTTCGGGTACCGCCTCTTGGCTTACATCTCCTTGAGATGGATGAGGCTCCAATCCATACCTTGATCTAAAGCTCCAACTATGGCCATGAAAAGAAAATCAGCAGAGGAATGCAGTTGATTGCGATCGCATACATGATTGGGGCGATCATCAAGAAGTCCCCTCCCTAAATATTCCTAGTACAAATGATCAGGCTGTTTGAATATTATAAGGTCCAACTTACATGTGGGCCACCTAATGAGTAAGATGGCCTGATCATTTCAATAAGGTATATTCACCGTGGGGGCCGTCTAGTGAACGGCTAGGATCTCGCACATGTGACACGATGGGAAGTCTTGGGCAGCATTCCTTTATATTAACAAGGCTGAAATGAGCAGGCATTTCAATTTTCTTTTATGAAGGGCCAAACGGAGGAATCTGATCCACATCTTTCATGTTTTTTTTTTTTTTTTTGGGTTTTTAATTCCAACTCTTAAAAGCCTGTAAATTTTATCCCTGAGAAATGTTTAAAAGGCGAGACTGTATTATCCTATTTTAAGTGCAAAATTTTCCTATGGTTGAGATCTTTTGAAAATTTTCCTGATGTGATTCTTTACATTAGCTACTGATTAGCGTTGGCCCACTAACACTAACCATAGATTAAGGGGCAAATAGAGTTATGTCAGTTCAGGTTATCTAAGTCATGTTGTTGAGACTAGTTGTTCTTTTTTTATTTGTCCAACTCCTACTAATTAATGTGGGAGTAAGGATGTGCTTGCAAAAGTAGATTGGCATGTGTATAACATTTATAAAGCATTCACACACTAACGCATGCCACATGCCAGGTGCTTGAAGATGATGGTTGCATGTGTGCACTTGTAGTTTGCACTTGATAGTCACATACATTGCACATTTGGCACATTGATCCATGTGCATGGAACATTATGTTTTCAATATGCGCCTAACTAAATATAAGGGTAAAAATGGGCATAGCTGGCCCACCTGAGCACCATGGGGATGGGCATTGTTGACTACGAAAATCTGTGCGGAAGAGTGGACCCTCAAGATCTAATGGTTTACACGATATGGGACCTCCACAAAACGGAGGATGAATAGTCCGGGTCTAGCAGTCTACCTAACCACTACTGGAGCAGATGGGTCTAATCACTCCTCTAATTTTACAATATAGATGGCCTCGGATTAAAATCTATGACTTAGATTATTTAAAGGACAAGATAGATGGATAAGTATCAATCTCTCGATTTTCTCTATTTACTATCGTTTTTGCTTAATGTGTTATATAGGAGAGAACCTATTTCCTATAGGGAGGGATGGGAAGTTTCAATGATATAAGAGATTATCCGATCTTATCATTATCTTCTCATTTAAATCTTAAGATGAAAGAAAGAAAAATGAATAACAAAAAGAAGTTAAACTTCGTGGGACCCATCCACTAGTGATTGCCACAAGTGGGCTCCACTAGCCTATATATGTCCAACAGGCTGGGCCCCACTGGCTTATGTCCAACAGGCTACATCCTAAGTATTTAGGCCTGATAGCCCATTGGTCAAGACCAAGCCCAACGCAGTCTACCGAAAGCCTAATAAGATGGCCCAGCCCGCCACAACTCTTTTCTCATTGTCTAGGTACTCAAAGAAGCAGCCTTGGGCAAGTTATGATAGGTTAATTAACCTAATTAAAATCAAATAGAACAAATTGAGATATGGCTTATTTCTAATTTTGTTTTTTTAGAAACTTGATAATACTAAGATGGTGATCCGAATTAGAGCTTAATTAAAAGTTGATTTTTTTTTTTAAAAAAAAAAACTTTAATTTTCACTATGATTCTAAAATCACCAATATACCAATAGTCGGCAATTCTACCAATCAAAGCGGTCAAGTCTAATAATAGTATCTATAACTAATTTGCATAACTAAGATCTTGTTCGAGATGTAAGAAGAACATGAACGCTAAAACTATTAAAATGAGGAGAGAAGGTTTTATGAATATTGCAAATAAGCCAAGATTTAAAGTACATATAAGCTTTATGTGACTCGTACTACACTTTTGGATTGTAAGTCCTTTTGCTTCAACTACTCATGTCTCAAGTAGCTGATTTTGGTTTCTACTTATTCATCGCGTATGTATGTCTGGTTAACAACAATTGGGCTAAAAAGGCATTAGCCATATAGCTGTAGCCCTATTAGGCTGGACTAGGCCGAGCTAAGGCCGAACTTCTAAGGAAATGAGTCACACAATCTAGGGTTCCAAATAGTTTGAATCTATGAAACTTTTTGTACTATTCACTCGATCTCTAATAAATCTCATCAGATAAATAATTTCTTTTTCATAGAAAAAATAACTCCAAATTTAAAAGAGGCTTTTAAATTACACATATACGTTAAATGAGATCACTTACAAATTCAAATTAGATAACAATAACCCACTCGATGATGGAATTGGGCCAACCATTCGTGGTTATCCTTGGCCCCACCTAGTGCAGACCCTTGGGCTAACTTTAGGAATTACACTCCCGTGAGGCCTTGGCATTTGAGCGCGATCCAAAGGCTCGGAATTGAGAAATTCCTCTATTTGTAGAGGTTGGTAATAGCAATATTCCTGCATGATGAGAGTAATTAGAGGGCAATTAAAAGGGTTTATACAAACAATTGCTTATAAATTCTCTATCTTAAGATATAAGGACGATCTAATACTTGCTTAGGATTGAGAATAAGGTTTGTTAAATAGAGGAATCTTCATGCATGGAAGTTCTTAGAAGAGAGCATTATTGAGACTTCAAATTTTCAGATGTAATTTTGCAATTTCTCTTCATTTTATGGGATTAAGTGGGTGATTATTTCTTGTAACCTTCCCTAAACCAAGCTTAAGAGGTGTTAATTAAGCATTTTGACGCAGGGGAGGACGTGAGGTCGAGCACCGTCTTCCTCAAGAGGATAACTATTCCAAATCCACGGAACTTCTCTGGACTCCTCACAGAGAATTTCTCGAATCCACGAGAAAATAGAGCAGAAAATAAAAATAAATTCTAATAAATTCGAAATAGATTAATGAATGCATAAAAACGAGTTCACAACCCCTTAAATAAGGGTACTAAGCAATGGGAAAGAAATCATAATCAAACTACAACTAACACTCCTAGAATTCGTGACTTACTATAAATAGTAAACTTACTATTTATAGACGGTCGTGATGTCTACTAGTGCTTGTGAGTTTTCGGCCAAAAATAGTAAGTGTCCTATTTGGCTTCACCAAACCGTTCCCCTAATTATTCTAAGCTCTTTTCACGTTGGGTGCAACTCCTAAAGCCCGACGGATGAAGAGTTATAGTCAAACTAAAACTTACTATTTATAGTAAAAACGAAATTGAAATAGGAAACGACCGTCGAATCAGGGGTTTCTCGCAATTCCGAGCGTCGCAACCCCGCATAGCTAGGTTGGTTGGCTAAAGTAGCTCGTTCTACCCCAAAATCATATATTTTACGTCGGCTAACTCATCCCGGATTGTGAGATACGCCTGATTGAAGGTCTGATGGTCCAGATCACTTCTGTCGCCGACCGGGCCTTTTCTGATCCATCTTTGCCATGTAATTGTCCGCGACCCGCTCTACATCACATTTATCCTAGAAAATGGAGGGTAATCAAAGTTAGTTGAAGAACTTCTTGAAATGACATAATCCGTAAAAACACGGATTCGTAGATTTAAATGGGATTCTTCATCGTTGCGGGCCATGGATCTACATGCTTAGTAAATTGAATCTTGAGATTTATGTGTTGGGATGCCTTGCACAAACCTTAGGATCTAGCTTCCCGAAACAAACCAGAATTATGGATAATAAAGCAATGAAATAAATTAAAGCATCAATCACACACCACACAAGAGATTTTTACGTGGAAAACCCTCAAAGAGGTAAAAAACCACGGGACCTCATCCAGATCAACAATCCACTATGAAGTAGAACGTTTACAACCTTCTTCACTCACGCAGGAGCGGATGAACAATAAGAGAAATAGAGAAAACGAAGAGATCTAACCGATTATGAGGACATAGAAGCGCTGAGATATAAATTGCAAAGTAGAAAAACCTCCCGAGCGAACCTCCCTTCTATAAGCTTCCTCTCTCTCTTTTTCCCTCTCTCTCACCTTTGATAGCCCTCTTGTATTTTTCTCATCAACACAATATACGTAGAAAAATCCTAGGGACCCCTTTTTATAGTTTTAGGAAACTCCTTTCCGCATCCTAGTTGCGAAAGGACTTGCGCATCCTAGTTGCGAAAGGACTTGCGCATCCTAGTTGAGAAAGGACTTTGCGCATCCCAGTTGCGAAAGGACAACGGGTCAAAAAAAACCCATCATTATGTACCATTAAGAATATAATTCAAAGGGCTGCGATGGTATAAAGATTAGTGTGGCTTTATGCCTTGAATTGTGAGAGAATTCTTGTAATGCAAATTCAGAATTGTGCAGATTGATAGTTTTTTCTTGGTGGGGCACCATTTGAAGTATACAATTCCAATTGAGGTGGGATGACCACCATTGGTGTAGATTTTTAAAGTATGACCAGGAATAGGGAAGAAATTCCTCCTAACACTGTCGCATTAACCCAATCCATACAAGAGGAGGATAAAAATGATTTGCTTGGATTGGTAGATTTAATTTTTTTTTTTTTTCCTGCCTATCCATAGATCTTATGAATCTTAAAATGCGGCCCAACCTTTGTGGGGCCCACGGGCCACAATTTAGACTTATTAATCTTCTGCCTTAGAGTTTTTTTGTTTGATGGTTCATTCCATAATTTGGAAGGTTCTGATTGGAGTGGGGTGTATACAAATGTCTCCACCCTTGGGATGTGTAGTGTAGAGAGAAAAACAGAAAAGTAAAGTATAAGAGAGAATTCTCCATAAGAATCCCCTATTGGGTGAGCCACACATGATGATCGATTTTGATATAACTGTTGGATTATTCAGATTAAGTGATTTAGTGAGCCTCACTACGGTTGTGAAACATACATATAAGTTTAGGACGGGATACTTGAATCATGGTCCTTATACACAGTTATTAAGACAAATATAGAAACTTATAATATAGAGACTTAAGAGGGGAGAAGTGCGATGGGTTAGCTTCTCCTGCTTTCTACTCTATAAATATATGTCTTGGTTCCCTCACACACATAGAGAGAACCCTAGTCCCATTGAGAAGTCTCCTGAGGGTGTAAGGTACAAAAGACCAAGCATCCATCTGGGCAACATCAAAATGTTTTCCCTATCAAGTGCACATTTAAAATTACTATAAAAACTCCATTATTCATGCATAGATGATTAGTTTATTCCACAATATTTAGTTTACCATCGAGATCATATATGTGGGATCCAACTTGTGGATGGCTCTATAGTGCATGCGCTTACCATCCAAATGTTATCGGAGGTCGCAGAAGTTTTGGATCAAGTTCATATTTGTGTTTTCCCTTCATCCATGTCAATATTGGATGTGGATTGTGTGGTGGTGCTGACCTCCATGGGTCCACCTTGATGTATATGTTTTATCGGTTTTGTTCATCCATTTTGCCAACTCATTTTAAGCGAAGAGCCCAAAAGTGAAGAATAACCAAAATTTAAGTGGACCACACCACAAGAAAATGGGATTGAATGTATCAACTCGAACACCAAAAGAAAATGAGATTGAATGTATCAAGTTGAAAACCTCTCGGAGCCCAACGACGTTCCAGATCAAGCTGATATTCGTGCTTCTCTTCATCTAGGCCTGTGTGACCTTATGAAAAGGTTGAGGATAAATAAACATTGGAGCGGGCCCTAGGAAGGTTTCAAAACACCATAAAGGTTTAATGATGGAAGAAACCTCGACAGTTTCCTATGGTGTGATCATTTGGATATGCTTCAATTTTGATTTCATGACACGATGGGCCCCGCGGTCACGCCACCACAGATGTTGGTGTTGGCAAGGGTCACCATGTAATCTGAGTTATTGTATGACCTTATGAACATGTTGGATTGCAGATATGTTGAGCCCTAGGAAGGTTTCAGCAGTGGGTGTCATTATCTCCATTGTTTCTTGTGGTGTGGTCCATCATTTCTTTTGAAATTCAAAGCTTCATTTCATGTCTTATTTTAAAATTTCAAAGCTTGTCTTATATTATATGGTCCGCTCTTACTCAATTTCTCTTTGAATTCAGAACTGTGGGCAGAAATAAGATACTAATTGTGTAAATTTACATCAAATAGCCGGGCTGATAAGGGCTTTAGCTTTGGATCTTCCTCATATTTTTGGATCATGATATGTAAAAATGGATGGACGGCATGGATAAGACACATACATTACAGTGGGCCCCACAGAGTCAGGTCACCTGGGTAGGTGTCCGGGTGATGATCCACGTCCGTCTTCAACACCACCCAATTGGGTGGACACAGTTTCGCTGGTGACCCAAACACCTGCCAGCTAACTGGTGTCAAAGCTCTGTGGGTTCCACCATGACGTATGAGTTTTTATCCACACCGTCCATCCATTTTTCCAGCTCATTTTAGGGCATGATTCGAAAATTGAGGCAGATCGAAAGCTGAAGTGTACCACACCATAGGAATGGGGATTGAATGCTTACCATTGAAAACTTAGCAGGGGCTACAGAAGTTTTGGATCAAGGTGATATTTATGTTTTCCCTTCGTCAAGGTCTGTGTGACCTTATTAACAGGTTGTATGACAAATAAACATCAATGTGGGCCCTAGGAAGGTTTCAACGGTGGACGTCATTACCTTCACTGTTTTCTGTGGTGTGGTCCAATTGAGAGTTGAATAAACTTCAATCTTCGGCTCCTAACCTAAAATGAGCTGGAAAAATGGATGGACGGCATAGATAAAACACATACATCATGGTGGGGCCCACATAACTTTGACACCAGCTAGCTGGCTAGTGTTAGGGTCATCATCCAAATCGTGTCCCAATTGGGTGACCCCAATTTCACTTCTATGGTCGGTGGATCATCTGATCAGGTGTCTAATTCCCGTTCCATGCATCATCCACCATAGGTGCCATAAGATGGGACGGTTAGGATCTGATCTCTGCCACACATGCGTTTTATAGGACCTAAAGCATAGCTCTACTCAAATGAACTGCCTGAGGTAGGGTAAGCTGGGAACGGATTGGCTACTCCCCCTGCCACCAGCTCCGGGCTAGTTGTCGGTGCTCTGTGGGCCCCACCATGATGTATGTGTTTCATCCATTTTTAAAGATCATGTTATGGCTTGATCCAAAAAATTATAGGAATATAAATCTCAGGTGGACCACACCACATAAAAACAATAGAGATTGGATATCCACCAGTAAAATCTTCCTAATGCCATTATACTGTTTATTTGACATCCAATCTGTTGGTTAGGACATAAAGTCCCACATGAAGGGAAAAAACAAATATCAGCTTCATCCAAAACTTTTATGGCCCCTCAGAAGGTTTTTAATGGTCTACGCTCATTCAACACTGTTTCCTGTAATGTGGTACAGTTGAGTTTGGGATATAACTCAACTTTGGTCTCATACCATAAAATGATCTACAAAACTAGATCGATGGCATGGATGAAACACGTACATCATGGTGGGGCCACATAGCAACGACCATGAGCCATTGGCTGGTGGCAGGGGAGTAGCCAATCCGTTTCCTGTCAAGGGGGTCGCTGGCAATCCACTTCGGTCCATGTGGTGGATGCTGTCCCATCTAGATCACAGTCCTGGTTTCTGATACGTTGAAATCAGATGAGGGCGAAACTAGGTAAGTTTGTCATTACCACCTTGCCAACCACTACGCTTTAGATATATTGATTTTTTATTTATTTATTTCTCCTAAAGTAATCCATTTAGGGTTGAGGGCGACCTTGGACCTAATTCATTTAAAACCCAGTTAGAATTTTGGACTGGATCTAGATCAAGAATCGAAGTTAAATTTGTATTTCACACAATTAATATTTCAAACCATCCAATTAGTGATGGCTTGTAACACCTGTACCCATGTGAGACTGGTTGTACGTTTGATTTCCAGTGTCGACATGTCCCAGACTAACTAGATTGACGAGCATGGATCGTGACCCTACTTTAACACTGCAACTATTCAAGACTTATACCCTAAACCACGTGGACATTGCAATTCCAACGACGCATAGCACGCCCTACCATGATGCGCACAAATCAAAGCATGACGCAACATACACATGGCATGTGGCCTACTTAAAGAATCTAGAAAGGAATCTCTAAAAGATATTAATCCAAAATTCTTAAACTACCCTCACCGTCTGCGCACATCCTCCTCTCTACCAATTAGTCAACACAACCGAACTCCCTCTCCCCTTACAGGCATGGGAGCCCATGCTAAGTCACTCTCCTCTCTTTTTATCTCCCCCAAATCTATCGCTCAATATTTTCTCATTTCCTACTCTATTCTAAAATCCCTAACACAAACCTCCCAAACTCCTCACATGTCCACCATTTTTCCTTAGGCAAGAGAAGAGAAAGGAAAGAAAGACAAAAGAGATTAAAGAAAGGAAGAAAATATTAGAAAAAAAATTAGGACAATTACCGAGAGAAAAAGAAAGAAAGGTTTTAGAGAGACTAGGAAATTGTTTGAAAGAAAAGAGTGATTGAGAGAGAATTAGAGAGATTAAGAGTTTAAGGGAGAGTAGAGTACTTAGGAGAGGAATTAAGTTGTTCAGAGCCGTCCGATCGTTGATCCAGCCCAATCTAACCGTCCATCTTCCATCGTGAGTGCAAGGGAGGGCGGAATTTTATTATTATTATTATTATTTTTATACCTTGTCTTCCTTTCATTTTGTGGGCCCACAAAGGTGGGACCTATCTTAATGTGTGTTTTGATGTGTATGGAGGGTCCCATAGCTGTGGGTTCATCCAATGGATGGATCTTCCTCCTTTCTTTTCTTTTTTCCCTTTTCTTTTCTTGTTTTGTACTGTTGTGGGGCCCACAAGTGGGCCACGTTGCAAGATCAGACAAATCTGAACAAAGGAAAATACAAAGATTGGGAAGAAAAAAAGGAGGGGAGGCGGGGCAAGAAATGCACGCTGGAACAGAGCGTACAAAGGACGCTGCTGTCCAGCGTCAACGATCTGACGAGAGCCCTTTTGGGCATTAGCGAGGGAACCACTCATGGGACTCACCATGATGTATATGTTTCATCCACGCCGTCCATCTATTTTTCCATATCATTTCAGAGCCAGGGCCAAAAAATGAGACCGATCCATATATTTAGTGATCCACACCACAAAAAACAGTGGAGATAGTGATGCCTACCGTTGTAACCTTCCTGGGTCCACACCGTGATGTTTATATGCATTCTAACCTGCTGCTAACCCGATGGACGGAGTCGGAGTGGATCTCTAGAGAACGTTAAGCGGTCGTCCATGAGGTCGAGCTGGGGTGGGCCCCACCGTGCTTCCTTTCGAAGATCCACACCGTCCACCAGATGCACCGCTCCAAGTGGGACCCACACGGCTGGAAATCCACCGTCCACGGAACTCAGGTGGGCCATACCTTCTGAAAACATAAGTATACACACGAAAACATGTAAAATCACTTGGTGGGGCCCACCTAAGATGTGGATACCACCTGAAAAGTGGTCTAAAATTAAATTCAAGTGGGACACACATGATGGACGGTTTTGATCATGAAAAAACCTCTCGAAACGCCCCCACAACTGGTTTTGAATGTTTCAATGGTGCACGGCCCCTCTCCACTTCTGTACGTGGTGTGGCCCACAAAAGTCACGGATTGAGGTGATTTTCAGCCGTGTGGGCCCCACCTGGGATGGTGCATCTGACTGAAGGGGTAGATGTTCGAACGGCATCACGGTGGGCCCCACACCAACTCGACCTCATGGACGACCGTATGCGCTCGACCTCATAGTACCCTTTCCCATATATATATATATATATATATATATATATATATATATATATATATATATATGGGGGAAAAGGTACAATGCGCTCGAGCTGACGATGAGCTCCCGTGAGGTCGAGCTGTGTGGGCCCCACCATGATGTGTTTCGACCATCAACACCATGCATTTGATGGGTACCCTTTAAATTATGGGATATTCCAAAAATCAGCCATATACGGAACTCAGGTGGGCCATACCATCTAAAATTATGTGAAGACACCGTTGAAACATATAAAAGCACTTGGTGGGGCCCACCTGAGTTTTGCATGCACCTGAAACTTGGTCTGAACCCTCATTCAAGTGGGACACACATAATGGATGGGTTGGATTTGCAAACAACATCTCGGTGGGCCCTCAAAAATGGTTATGAATGTTTTAATGGTGCACAGGCCCTCCCACTTCTGTATGTGGTGTGACCCAAGTCACGGATTGACTTGATTTTTGAGACCTAGGCCCACGATGGAATGGTGCAACTGACTGATGGGGTAGATGTTCCAAATGCATCACGGTGGGGCCCACACAGCTCGACCTCATGGGGCATTAAAATTAGCTCAAGCGCATTGTACCTTTCCCCATATATATATATATATATATGTGTGTGTGTCCCACTTGAATGACGGCCCACCGAGATGTGGCTTGCAAATCCAGCCCATCCATTATGTGTGTCCCACTTGAATGAGGGTTCAGACCAAGTTTAAGGCACATGCAAAACTTAGGTGGGCCCTACCAAGTGCTTTTACATGTTTTAACGGTGTCTTCACATAATTTTAGATGGTATGGCCCACCTGAGTTTCGTATACGGCTGATTTTTGGGATATCCCATAATTTAAAGGGTACCCATCAAATGCACGGTGTTGATGGTAGAAACACATCATGGTGGGGCCCACACAGCTCGACCTCACGGGAGCTTATCATCAGCTCGAGCGCATTGTACCCTTTCCCATATAACGTCTCATGAGGTCGAGCTGTGTGGGCCCCACTGTGTTGCATTTGATGGGTCCCCTTTAAATTATGGGATATCCTAAAAATCAGCCTTCTACGGAACTCAGGTGGGCCATACCATCTAAAATCATGTGAAGACATGCCAAAAACATATAAAGCACTTGGTGGGGCCCACCTGAGTTTTGTATGCTACTGAAACTTGGTCTGAACCCTCATCCAAGTGAGACACACATAATGGATGGGGTGGATTTGTAAACCATATCTCGGTGGGCCCAAAAAATGATTACGAATGTTTTAATGGTGCACGGCTCCTCTCAACTTCTGTATGTGGTGTGGCCCACACAAGTCACGGATTGACTGGATTTTTGAGACCTAGGCCCACGATGGAATGGTGCATCTGACTGATGGGGTAGATGTTCGACACACATCACGATGGGCCCCACACAGCTCGACCTCATGGGACGTTCCCATTAGCTCGAACGCATAGCACCTATATAGGCCGAGTCGGGTTTCGGGCTGAGTCGGGCCGAAGTAGAACCTATCCAAACTCGGTTTCAAGCCTAAGAAAATGGCCCGTCCCGACTCGAACTCAGTTCCGAGTTGGGCTGAGTCGAGCGAGTTAATCGGGCTAGCCCGATTTGTGTATAGCCCTACCAGTACCAGCTGTGGGTCTTTTGACCGAGGCTGTGGTTGGCGATGTACAAACATAAGTCATTGTAGACGGGGTAGTGGGAGCAATTGGCCAGGAGGTCGAGATTAAAGCGGGAGGGGAGATTTCGAATGTGGATCCAACGGCCTCGACAGTCTAGGTTTAGGGAGATGGATAGATCTAATTGGGTTAGGCGGAAAGTGGAGAGAGAGACGGAGATGAGGAGAGAGAAGTGAAAGAAGGGGAGAATGGAAGAGGGCATGGTGATAACTTAGGTTTTTTTTTTTTTTTTTTTTTTTTTTTTTTTTTTTTTTTTTTTAAGGGTATCTGTATCGAATCGAGCTGAGTTTGAGCAGTATTCGAGTCGAGCCTAGTCGAGCAGGGGCAAGCTCGAGCTCGGCTCGAATTCATTTCGAGCACCAAAAAACAGCTCGACTCGGTTCGAACTCAGCTTCGATCCGAGTCGAGTCAAGCTTTTTCGAGTCGAGTCAAGCGAGTTACCAAGCTTTTGCGGCTCGTGTACAGCTCTACCCTGATCTATAGCTCAAGTGGTAGACTGAGTGAAAGATACCTCGTTTCAACACTGAGGTCTTGGTATTGATTCCCTAGTGGGGGTGGCTAACAATGTTGTGTGAACTCACAATGGTGTGTACTAACAAGCTAACCAAAAAAATGTCAGATCTGATGCAGGTGAGTCATACCATGGACCCACCTCATTTATATGATTTATCCATGGGCCCATTGTGGTGCTCGCCTTGAAGTATGTATTGTATATTCATGATGCCGTCCGTTTGATGGATCATTTCATGGTATGAGCCCAAATAACGTAGGTGGACCCCACACTAGACAATGGGGGGGTATAAAGAGTCGTTTTGCACCATGAATTTGGAGGGATTTCAAATCGCCCAGGGGTTTCAAATCCCCTCAGCCAGGGGGTTTGAAATCTAATGTGGAGTTTGGAACCCCTGAATTTGAAATCCTCCCACTGTGTTCGGCACTCTGGATGGGAAATCAACTTTAATATGAAATTAGTTATGTATGGTATATTTAAAGGGGTTTGAATTTAATTACTAAATCAACTTTAATATATCTAATTAGTGACGTATGTAATATTTTACACAATGGTTATAATAAGCCTGTTGAAATATATGCTTTGCCCGAAAATGATGAAATTCCAAGTCTCGGATGGGCCACAAGCACAAGATCATGTCTGAGTGACTACCCAATAATTTACATGGACAATGTTTGGACGGTGTTGATCATCATATTAAAGTAATTATAGTAATGCAATTGATAATCTAATTGTTTTGGGATATCATTAGTGAGTCATGTGCCCAATAGAATAATAGTATGATGACACACATGTTACACATGCAACTCTTGAAAGGATTTTAGAGGTAATCCAAACTCTCATCATGGATTTCAAACCCTTTATTTGAGGGGATTTGAAACCCCCAGTTACTTTATGGCACCGAACATCTAGGGGATTTGAAATCCCTCGAATCACCCTAAATCCATGGTGCCAAACAACTAGGGTTGTTCACGAGTCGAGCTAGCTCGAAAAACTCGCTTGATTCGGCTCAAGTTAGCTCGGATGGACTCAGCTTGAATGGCTGATTCGGGCCGAGTCAAGCTAATTATTTGAAGCTCGAGTTGAGTTCAAGCCGAGTTCGTCCAAGGGGCATTTCAACTCGACTCGACTTGAAGCTCAAACTCGAGCTCGACTCGGCTCGATTAATAAATATATTAAAGTTGTGGGGAACGGGGAGAAAGTTGAAGTGGGATCTCTTTGATTTCACCCCAGCAGCGAAGAGTTTGATGTTGGTGTTGACGATCTCTTGAATCCAAAATGGTATATTGTATGGAGCACTCACATGAATAAACATATCCTTCCTGAATATGTTGTGAGCTACAAGTCCTCATATCATCTGCAAGGTAATGGAAATTGCGCTTTTGTCTGATCAGCAACAATGTAGGTGGGTTTCACTTTTCTGTGGTCCCAAGTCTGTTCAAAATCCTATCCATTGGAAAGTATGGCCTTGATGATGGATAATTCAGAACATACAATTGAGGATGCTTTTGGCCCATGGTTCTTCTATTATAGGGCCCACATAGATGGATTTTCTGGACTGCTGAAAGATGGACTACAACCTGTTTTGGTTGTCGGGCCAAACTAAAAATGAATTTCGCTTGGTGGAGCGTCATGTAAAATGGTTCTTTAAAATTTTTTTATTTAGCTTCTCTTCTAAATCAATGGAGGAGGATCAAGAACAGAATCTATTATTCTCTCACCCAACAAGCTCGAGCTCGACTCGAGGTAAACTTGACTCGACTCGAACCACTAGCTCGACTCGAACTCGACTCGACAACTTTGACAAACAAGCCAAGCTTCAATGTTGAGCTCGAGCTCGAACTTGAGTATAGCATGGACAAGCCGAGCCGAGCTTGGCCCACCTCGACTCGACTCGGTTCGATGCCCACCCCTACAAACAACCCCTAAAATCCTTCCAAGCGTTGCATGTGTCACTAAACTATTAATCTATTGGACACATGGCCCACTAATGATATACTAAAATAATTAGATTATCAATTACATCACTATAATTACTTTGATATGATGATCAGCGTCGTCCAAACGTTGTCCATGTAAATCAATGGTTAAAAATGTTGGTTAGTCACTTAGACGTGATCTTGTGCATTACATACGTTCACTAATTAGAGATATTAAAGTTGATTTAGTAATTAAATTATGGTACTTTTGAATTAAAGTTGATTCTGAATCTAGGGTGCCCAACATAATAAGGAAATTTCAAACGGGGGCACATTAGGGGTGCACATCGAACCGGTAAAATTGTGTAACCGGATCGGAACCGTTGGATCGGTCCGGTTTGGTTCAATTCTAGACAGGACAGGTTCCGGTCCAGTTTAAAAAGTTCGAGAACCGTTGGATACGGATCGGTTTCAGTTTAGGGCCTTGTAGAACCGAACCGTTGAGCTGAACCGTCGATCCAAACCTTTACTTTAAAGTTTCTTTCTTCTTTTAATGGTATATTAGAAAGATAATCCATAACATTTCTTTCTTTTTATCGAAAGATAATCCATAGCATCAACTTATTTCTTTTGATACTGAAGCTCAGAGACAGCCATGTACAGAGCCATCTTTTATTACCTGAAATAGATCTTCTAGCTCATTTTGGTTGTGTTGCATCGAATTCCTTGTTCTTCTTCTTTTTATGCCATCATTTTTATCTGGTCATGGGTAGGCCAAGTTGCTCTCTAATATAAGTTACATAGCGATGCTAATAGTAAACAGAGCTGGATAGTTGTAATGCGTCATTGATCTCCTCTTTACTAGTATCATAGTTGTGAGGATTTTCATTGTTTGATCGGAAGGATAAACATGGTGCTTTGTTTTGCTTTGCTATATTCAAGAAAATATTAACTTTCTATGTTGACTTAATGACAAGGATGACTATGTAATTATAATCTTACAGCCTTGCCTACATGGTAATGCAAATCTCAGTTCCATAGTTGTTTGACATGTGTGAAATCTAAGCCACTCATCTGGTGTGTCTCACCATGTAGATCCATTGGCTGGGAAATCTAGCCATCTACTCATTGGGTATCTAACACAACACATGGACAATTAGGAAAAACTGACCAATAGTCATTCAACACAAACGTGGGGACCA
The DNA here is from genome assembly GCA_030180095.1 of Magnolia changhungtana. Taxonomy (NCBI): domain Eukaryota; kingdom Viridiplantae; phylum Streptophyta; class Magnoliopsida; order Magnoliales; family Magnoliaceae; genus Magnolia; species Magnolia changhungtana. The sequence goes on along the minus strand of JASAUF010000449.1, from coordinate 3,636,464 downwards.
CTGAATTGAGTGCACCAGCTTGATATTTGTACCAGAGCTTGCAATGCATGACATGTGCATATGTGGCCACCAGGTGGGGCTTGCATATTGAGTCTCTGGGATCTTGCCATGTTTGGCAGCCACTGCGGCAATGACCCACTCCCTTTTCTCATTGTCTTTCTAATACTTGATCCTTGTTATACAATGGTTGGGAGGTTTTTCATTCAGCTTTCAACGCATCCCAGTGAAGAAAATGGGGGCAAGAGCTCCAACTGATTGGATAACCCAAAAATGAAAAAAAATCATAACATTTTCTAACTGGGCTGGATTTTTAAAAGCCCAGAATTGTGGAACCGAACCGTTTTTCACGGTCCGGTTCCGGTTCGTTTCTAGGGTATTAACGGGGTTCTAGGGTGCTAACGGTCCGCTTCTGATTCCAATATTTGAAGAACCATTAAGAACAGTTTGGTTCCAGTTTCACCCCGGAACTGGACCGAACTGACCCGTGTGCACCCCTAGGGCACATGATATATTTGATACCATACCAGTGTACTTGGCCTTATAGGTTGACACTGATAATATGCTTAGTGTAGTGTCAAAGATATATAGGCGCACAACAATGGATGTGTTTTATCTACGTCATCCATCCATGTTTTATCCGTTGGGGATTTGTGCTGCGGAATCACACAGATCTAGATCTAGGATAGCAATCCAATAATGTCAAGCAATTACAAGAGAACACAAAGATTTAACTTGAAAAACCATTGCGGGAAAAAACCACGGCACAAAGCGACAGATCTCCACTATGAAAATAGAAATTACAAAGAGAGAGGACTTACTCTATTCGAACAACATCGAATCTCACCCTTACTACACCCTTTAGAAATTCTTTTTAGGAAACCTTGGAACTCCTTTAGAAAGCCTTAGAATACTTTAGAATAGCTTTAGGGACCCCTATTTATAATTTAGGAAACTTCCCTTTCGCATCCTTACGAAACCGCCTTAAATTTACGCAGTCCGCACCAAATCCGCGTAACCTCGACTAGTCGAGCCGAAGTCTCGACTGGTCGAAGGACCCCCACCGGTCGAGCCATCCCCTCGACCGGTCGAGTGCCCCAGACATCCAAATAAGTAGCACGCTGGACTTTGAGTCAAGTGGACCCTCGACCAGTCGAGTTAGCCTCTCGACCAGCCGAGCAGCCCCAAACCATTGAAGACTTTAAAAGTCTGACAACATTATCTATGTCATCCATCCATTTTTCTAGCTCATTTTAGGAATAGGGCCCACTATGATTTATGTGTTTAATCCACGCCATCCATTAAAAATAAGGTAGATCCAAATCTCACGTGTACCACGTCACGTGAAAACAGTGTTGATTGAACGTCCACCGTTAAAAACTTCCCATGGCCACTGTAAGTTTATTTGTCATTGAACTCATGGATAAGGTCACACAGACGTGGATGAATGAAAAACACAAATATCAGCTAGATCCAAAGTTTATGTGACTACCTGGAAGTTGTCAACAGTTCTCCCTCATTTTTGGGCTTACGCCCTAAAATGAGCTGGAAAAATAGATGGACGGCGTGGAGAAAACACATACATCGGCGTGGATAAAACATATACATCATGGTGGGGCTCACTAGCTTTGACACCAGCTAGCTGGCTGATGGGGTCACTAGCCAAACTCTGTCCAATTCCTGAAGGGAACTGCTTACGTAAAAGCCTGATGTATGCTAACTTTTCATACAGCCCCTTCTCCCCCGTCATCAACCCATTTATGTAGGAAATCTGCACCATGAAAACAATAGGCTCCATCATGAAGATCACGTGGCAAAAACCTCAATCCCATCTAATTTCATCTGGAGTACACCATTGCATGAGTGGGTAACCGACGGTCAGATCTAGCCCATCTAACCACTGGATCTGCCTGATTTTGGAGATGGGTGATCTTCTTGATAGAACCTACCGTTCTCGTGGTACAGATTTCCCACACGTGGAATTTTTTCAGGAAACATGGGGTTGTATGAAAGTTACCATACATCCCCGAAAGTGATCAGATCTCATCCTCGAAAGAATAACCCGTCACGACTCGCACACTCGGTCCGGAACTCGGGCGAGTTCACATGTGTTGACTCAGCGATTCATTGATTCCCGAACCCAAAAAAAAAATCTAAAAATTTCTAAAAAATTCAAAGTTCACAAGAACAACATAAACAAAGAAACCCAATTTCCGATTCGAATATCAAATCAATCCAAGCCCAAAAAATATAAAAATATAAAAAAATCCATACCAGGGTCCGATATCTGAAAAGAACCCGTTACACCCGATACGTTGGGCCCGATTTCCCGCCCCTTCTCTCCAAAAAAACCCCGCACTAGAAAATCGAGAGACACCCATCTCGCAATCGTCCCAAAAAACGGGAGAAAACAACATGAACCGGTCCTGTTCCGAGTCACTGCTTCCCGAGTCGTGAACCGGTTTTCTGCCGAAAAACCGGGTTTTTACGTGGTGAGATGGAAGATGGGGTGGAGGACAAAATAGAGGAGCTTGAAGCAGGCGCATGAAACTGAGAGGAAAACCAGAGCATATACGATTCGAAAAGCCATTTGAGAGAGAGAGAGAGAATCGGCTCACGAATCTGGATAAAGATGAGTATTTATGAGAGAGAATTATGTTCTCGGCCCGAGGATGGTAAAATGGAAGAAGAGCTATCATACTCGGCACTTTTAAAATTTACCGTGGCATGTTTTCAACGGGAGCGAGTCAGGTGCACCCAACAAGGTGCGCAGCCCAGACCATGGGGCACACTTTTGTTTATATATTGTATATCCACGCCATCCATACGTTTTTATAGTTCATTTTAGGGAATGAGCTAAAAAATGAAGTAGATCAAAAACTTAGGTGGACCACAGCATGGGATTTTTCCATCTAACCTGTTGATAAGGTCGCACCGACATGAATGAAGAGAAAACACAAATATCAGCTTGATCCAAAACTGTTGTGGCCCCTTAGAAGTTTTTAATGGTCAATTATCATTACTTTCTTTGATTTGGTCACTTGAGGTTTAGATGTACTTTATGTTTTTAGCTGGTGCTAGTCCAACTCAGTTCAAATTCAATTCAAACTAGGTTGGCGTGTCGATCCAATTCGAACTCAAATCGGTCGAGTTTCCAGTGTGCCTAGGACTGTACATGACTCAAGCTAAAAAGAAAAGCTCACTTGGCTCAGCCCGACTCAGCTTGGATTGACTTGGCTTGAATGGCCGACTCAAGGCGAGGCAAGCTTATTTACTAAAGATCGAGTTGTGTTCAAGCTAAGTCGACCATGGTGTATTTTAACTTGAGCTCGAGCTCGACTCGGCTCAAGTAATATATTTTAATAATATATATTATATATATTATATTAATATTATATATATATATATAATATTTAAGTTTTTTTAAAAAAAGTTAAAACTTAAAGGCTTTTACAAAAAAATTCTATCCGACCCTACCCGCCTCTATTTCCTCTTTTTCTTTCCCTTACCCTACCGAGGTAAACTCGACTCGACTTGAAATAGACTCAAACTCCACTCGAACCACTAGCTCGACTCGAACTCGATTTGAAAGCTTTGACAAACAAGACAGGAGCTCGAGCTCGAACTCGAGTATTGCATGGATGAGTCAAGCCAAGCCAGCCCGACTTGACACGATGTACCGCCCTAACCTGCATGTACAGGCAGTCTGCCATAAGTAACTCCTGAGTAACTTCTTGCCATCCTATCATTTGGTTTTCTTGGTTGAATTTTGGCCGTTGGTATATCTCGTGTTGAAAAAAAATATTGATTTTTAAATATATTTTAATAATAAAAATAATATATATAATATATTATTTTGTTTGAAAAATACCGTTTGTGGGTTTTTTTTGGGAATAGTCCCACATGGGAAAGGAAAGAGAAAATTTTGTGGTTTAAATGATAATAGTGGAGTATTATAATATTTACCTACCTAGTCCGTGGACTATGGACCTTGCGTGTTCAGTAGCGAGTTCGGTGCTTGATGCGAGGGCGTGGGCATGGGCATGGGCATGGATAGAGGCTCAGTGGCGCACTTTACACTTCACGTGCGCATTCTTGTTCTGACGGTCTATGCTGGCTATGCAATTAGTCTGATCAAACCGTCTCGCGGATCGGCATCTGGAGTGACCCAACTGTAATCCCGAGAAACTCGGCTGGTTTTTCTCACAACAGTAGATGCGATCATGAGATTTATTCCATGGACAACATTTCTCATGAGATTTATTTCCTCCAACTGGACCATAACCCCGAACTTACTACCTCTTAATACCAATCTGATGGGTTTCTATCCATCTCAAAACTCACTCTTGTAAAGACAAGTAAGGGGACTAAACCTTTACTAGAAGAACAAACCAACGGTGTGGTATAGAACGGTTCAACTGAACCAGTGGCTGAAGTATTGATCAATGCAGTGGTCTTAATCCAAAGAAACTTTTTTCTCTTTCTTTTTCTTTCTTTTGGAATTTTTCCTACACGCAATCTGTCATATTAATAGGTGGGCCTTCGTGTTCTCCTGAGTAACTTCTCGGCCATCTTGAGTAGGGGCTATCATTTGGCTTTCTTGATTGAATTTTTGTTTCCATATTATACAAAAAATACGTTGAAATTTCCATCTCGTCAAGGATTGTTTTGGGGAGCTGTATATGCATGGCATGGCCCATCAGATCACCGGTCAAAATCACGAAGCATGTCACTTTATGCCACAGACCACGCAAAGGCTAGAACGGATTAGGTGCGGCCATGGCTCACATAACAGGTACGACCCTGACCATGGGACTCACATTAATGTATGTAATTTATATCCGCGCTGTCCATCCGTTTTTTCAGATCATTTTTGGGATGAGGCCGAAATTTAAGCAGATGAGAATATCATGTGGACCACATTACTTGAAACAGTAGTGATTGACCATTAAAAACTTCTTGTGGGCCACAAAAACTTTGGATCAAGTTCATATTTGTTTTTTCCCTTCATCCAGGTCTGTGTCACCTTATCAACAGGTTGGATGGAAAATGAAATTTACAATGAGCATTTAGGTGGGCCTTTGAAGTTTTTAAAAGTGGACACTAAATCACTACTATTTCCTATGGTGTGGTCCACCTGGATCTTCTTAATTTGTAGTATCATGTTCGAAAATGATTTAAAAAAACGGATGGACGGCGTAGATACAGAATACATCTATCAATCTGGGCCCCACGGTCAGGGCCGCACCATACGGGGTAAGGCCGGGGCCGCACCTAATCCGCTCCCCACAAAGACACGTCCTAAGCCGAGGATCATATCGTTCTTCTCACTCAGATAGGACCCTTACACGTAAGTGGCGGAGTGGAGGATAGAACTGCCACGTGTCAAGTTTGACCGCTTAGAGATACGTACCACGTATGTTGCTTCTACCACCGTAACACGTGTACGGCTTGGATGGTGGACACGTGTCTATCGTATGGATGGGCAGGGATTTTTGGACCCCCATGCGATGGACTTGGAAAGTGGATAAGTTTACGGTGGGGTTTCCGCGTCTTGCTCTGGGATCCAAAAAATTGGGGAGCGCTGCGGAGTTTCTGGCATTTGGTGGGCCTCAGCTCTCACTCTCTCCGCTACGTGTTCTGCTTACAGGATTCGCGCGCGTGTAATGGTGAAAGAACTGCGCCACACGTGTGCAGCATGCACGTACAAGAGACGGTTCAGTTATCAGGTAGGACCAGTGCTTTCATGCGGTGATCGAACAAGGATGCGCGACCCCTTTGCAATGAAAGGAGCGGTCATGAATGTAGAAACACTTTCATATCCTAGATGGATCAGCGAAGGTGCACAGATGTAGAAATCATCAAGGCCTGTTAGAACTTTAAAACAGATGATATCTCGCAAATCGAAATGAGTTTCTCATATACCATATATGATTTTGGGTAGGATGAGCTACTTTAATCAACTAACTCAGCAATGTTAGGTTATCCATGCCGAATCTGTGAGATTCCATCATATCTACAGTCAAAATTTATATATATTTGTCTTTATTACTTTTAGTAAGTTGTAATTTGATTATAATCCTGAGAGAATTAAAAAAATTAGGAGAATAATGTGGTTAACTCATATAGTACATTTACTATAAATAAAAATTTATTATTTATGGTAACTTATTAATTTATGAGAGTTTTAGTTATAGTTTAATTCCTTAGCTTCTTCTAACTTCTAAAATTCTTATTTAAAGGGTTGTAAACTTGTTTATCAATATTTAATAAGCTTCTTTTTATATTCTTGGGAGACGGTGATCAACCTTATTATGTTCATCCTTGTGTCAGGTTATAAAAATTTCCCAGCCGTTTGTATTTGTGGACTGTCGTGATGGGTGGATGTTTTTATACCTGGCGTGGTAATGATATTCTTCACTTGATGAGTGGAATGGATCTCTGATACGTGTTCCAGGTTGGCACGTGTGAAGCGTGTCACCATCATCATCTAACTCGCTCGAGTTCCGTTCGTGTTTCAAGACCCACGTTACGATGGGCACAGATATATCTCTGTGACCGGGGCTATGCGGGGTCCATAGAGATGTCCGTGACAAATCCACTCCGTCCATCTATTTTGAGAATCCAGGATAGGACAGGATTTTAAAAATCAACGTACCCAAAGCTCATGTGGGCTGTACCACAATAAACCGTACGGATTCAACGGATGGTGTGAGAGAAGTTTTGTAGCAGGATGATATTTGTCCGTACAGTTTATCTGAGTGGTAATAATTCTATGAACGGTTTGGATGGCATACAAACCTCATGATCAGCTTCAGAAAGGTTTTAACGGTGGACGTTGCTGTTCCCACTTTTTTGTCTGTGTGACCCACCTGAGTTTTGGATCTTTGTGATTTTTAGCATCCTGTCGTATTGTAGTCTTTAAAAACAGGTAAAAGGAGTGGATTTCTCACAGACATCTTTGTGGACCCACACAGCCGAGGGCACATGCAATCCGCTCCCAATTACGATGGCCACGAATTGCCTGTGCCAGGGCCACGGCAAGCTCCTGGGGTCGAAAGAGACGCGGATTACCTACGGACAGGTTGAGCAGCGAGATTCGCCACTGAAGTGACGACAGCAAGTTCCGTAGGCTCTATCATGACGTATGTTTTGTATCCACGCCGTCCATCCTTTTGAGACATCATTTTATGGCAATAGCTAGAGAATGAGTCAAATTCAAAGGTCCAGTGGACCCACACCAGAAGACAATGGAGATACCAAACATAAACGATAAATCAGTTGTCGGACTAAGACTTACGAAAATCTTGGCGCAATTGACATTGGGTATATGCTTTCTGCTTAATCCAGCTATTGTTAGTCATTTATGTTCAACCTTTGGTCAATTGAACGAGCCTAGGGTGGCCGACCCAACTCGGGCTACTCTTTAATTCGACCGATTTGTTGATTGAATAACAACTTACACAATTCTAAATATCGACATAGACTAAGCATACATTAGGCAATCAAGTGAGATTTTGCATAACCTTAAATTTAACAAATTAATCACTTAGGCATTTCATCGAACACGTGAACATCCATAAGTAGGTAATAATATGAATGGAAACCAATAATCAAAATATGAATATGTTAGTATGCTTCAAGCTATTTATAACAAAAAATCATTAACTTAGAACCTCAATGGTTGATAAACGACAACCTAGAAATAATGGTCTGCACCTTTGTGATGGTTCACCCTACTTAAAGTACTCCTAGGCCTCGTTTGTTAAATCTGAAGTCTAAAGCCTGAATTTAAAATCTGAAGACTGAATCTGAAATCTGACTCCTGAATCCGAAATCTGAAGTCAAAAAACTTGTTTGGTAACTATGGTTGGAGTCTGAAAATTAAGTACTGAATTTAAAACAATCTGTTTGTTAACAAACATCTGGAATGTTTGAAATATGTCAATTTGGCACATTTGCCCCTATCTATCTCCTATTTGGAAATGCTTTACATTATAAAGAAATTATTTTTATTAAATGAAAATAAAATTAGCCAGGTGCAAGGCTTAAGTGAATGACAAAGTGGAGATTGAATGTCCACCATTAAAAACTTCTTATGAGCTAGAGAAGTTTTGTATTAAGCTGATATTTGTGTTTTAATTTCATCCACGTTCCACGTGACCTTATGAATAAGTTGTATGGTAAAAAACATCACGGTGGCCCTGAGAAAGGTTTCTACGGTGGGTGTCATTATCACTACAGCGTCCTTTAGTGTGGTCCACTGGAGCTGTGGACCTACATGATTTTTAAGATAAAAAATTAAAATGATATGAGAAAAGTAATGACGGTGTGGATAACACACTTACATCACGGTCGGCCCCACCGAGCCCTGACCGGACGGATTAGGGGTAGGACGCAATCCGCATCCAGCTATATAGGTAGTGCAGATACGTGTCGTGTGAAGACACAACGTCGACGCTGCTCCGAGCTGTACGAACGGTTCATAGGAGATCAAAGTTACATGGCCCCACAATGATGTATTTATTATATCTACACCGTTCATCAAATTTTTGAGATTATTTTAGAATATTAGCTGAAAAATGAATCATATCCACTTGATCCGAAACTTCTATGACCCCAAAAGGGTTTCAATGGTAGACATTCAATCCTCCACTGCTTTTTGTAGTGTGGTCCACTTTATCTTTGGATCTGTCTTATTTTTCAGCTCAAGACTTACGACCAGCTTAAAACATTTATGGACGGTTTGGATACAACAAATACCTCCTCATGAGGACCCACAGAACTTGCTGACGTCAATACACCAGCTATAGCTGGTGTGTGGTACAACAACCAATCAGCTTCCCAATCCCGTCCAGATCCGGACGTGGATTTCTTGCTAAAGGCTTGCGTTGGAAACCTATTTAGGGCCCACCTTGACTTTTGTGAGAAATTGTAACACCTTGAAAATCGGGGGTCGAGCATAAGCTCTACTCTCGAGTTCCAACGCATCACTTATGCAATATAGATGATGATGATTGAATGTTGTCCATATTAGTGCATTAAACATGAGTGAGATTATACCAAAACAACATATCATACTCCAGAGACAGTTAAATAAGCAAGCGGAAGACTGTGATAGATATATAAAGTATATAAACTGTTGTAAGTCTCTAGAGTGTGAACATGTTACCAGGTTAAATACATGCATGTATACTTCCTAAAATGGACCAAAAATGAATATACATGTGTGTTTCAAAAAGTCCTCCCACTTTTGCGGGTACTCACAGACCCGAGGAGGCTGAGTACTGGATAGATCTCATCTCTAAGATGTTGAAGTCGCTGCATTGCACTGAGGTAGAACAAGTTGAGCTAGCCACCTATATGTTCGAGACGGAGGCTAGTTTATGGTGAGATAATATCCTACAAACGGTTCCCACAGGACATGTGTGAACTTGGGGTGTATTTGAGACACACTTCCATGAGAAGTACTTCCCTCTCACTTACCGTAATGAAAAGGAGGGCGAGTTTCTCCACCTCCGACAGGGAGGAATGACTGTGACAGAGTACGAGAACAAATTTACGGAGCTAGCCATATACGCTCCTTTGGTACTAACAGATAAATTGATGAAAATGCAGCGTTTTTCAGATGGGTTGCGGCTCGATATCCACACTCTGACGTGTTGCGCTAGCATTCCCAATTACGTCGAGCTAGTCAACATATCTTTATGAGCCGAACAAGATGGAGACAAAGTTTCTCAAACACGTATACCAATGGGCCTAAGGCCTCGGCCTGAATTGCAGCACCGGCTAGTCCTAGGTAAGAGGCCACATGTAGACTCGCCTCTCAGGCCCATGGCTCCGCCGAACCGGCAAGAGCGAACAAAGCGTTGGTGTACATACTACAACAAAGGGGGACACATTGACCCCTTCTATTTCATTAAGATGAAAGACAACGATGTCACGCCACCTCGGAAGATTGACCGTCAGCCACCACATGGTATAATGACTCCACCCCTACGATCTGCATCACCAGTGCAGCCACTTTACCGACTACCTGTACCTCGGAACAGACCGCCACAACGACTTATGGTAGCGCAACTAAACTATCCTCAACAAGCCCGTATGCATGCACTTGCAGCCGAAGCACCTGAGTCAACAACTGCAGCGCCTTTGACCTTTGAGGTCTCTGCCCACGGTCAAGGTACACCTGTATTCCTATTGGTAGACATTAGGTCCACTATTTTAATAGTGCCATGCTCCACAATCAAGCGTTTGGGATTGAACACTACCCCTATGGGTGTGTTGAGAGTCCTTTTCGCGACAAGGACCTTCTCTAATGCTACCAAACTTTGTAAGGATTGCCCGATAGGCTTAGGAAGCAGAGCGGTGTGTATTGATTGGATAGTCTACCCGCTCATAGGCGCGATGGAAGCTGGTGAACTAATAGCCCACTGGCCTATGGTCGAAGAAAATTGATCCAGGTTATACGTAAGGTTAGGTCACTAAATAGGAGCTGGATCTTCCTTAGAAGATCGGTAATGAAGTTGTTGAAAAAAAAAAGAGTAGGGTGCAAGTATTAAACCAAGTCATATGAAAAAATAGGCCTAACAGAGGAGTACTATACACATTATAAAAATAATAATATGCCAATAGGCTGGTAATATCTTTTCATATTAAAGTTTAGTATGTGGTGTCTATTTAGAAATTATTTATAATCATATTAGGAATTATCCTGTGATAAAATTTGATTATACGTAAAGATATATATATATATATATAGTTGTTTTTGTACAATTAAATTAGAACCCTCGGGTAGGATTGAGTTTCATAGTTTAATACTCCGTAGGCTCATGTTAGAGGTGGACTACAGTAAGATATTATAAGTTTTTTATTCTCTTGTAAACTCAAGGTTCATACCGCTTCGAGGAGATGTTCCTCTCCTTTCCTTTCTTGCGGCCTTATGTTGTTAATAATCCAAACTTCTGTAATATTGTAGAACTCTCGACTCTTCCTTCCCTCCCAAAGTTAATGAAATCGAAGTGCAATTCTGCCCCTAACTCCCTAGCCGTATGATTGAAACGGTGACATACAAATATAATTTTAGGAGATTGAAAATCCTTCTAGTATAGTCTTTTGACTATGAGCACCATAAAAGAACTTATTATCCATCAAGGTAAACATAGGTTAAACAAGAGCTCTCGTTGAACAACATCCAAGGGATAACCTTATTAAACACGAGGCTTGAACCTCCTAGCGAATTATAATACTTCTTAAATACTTAGGATGATCAGATTTTAGAATTTCAGAACCATATCCCTACGAGGCATTTGCAGCTTAACTCAATTCTCAATCCTGGGTGATTACCAAAGGACTCACTGCTTTGACCGAGTAGAAGACCAGGATTCATCAGGATTAGGAAGGGATACAACGAGTTGTTTGCCCTGGTCAGGCGGGCAATCAACGTATCGGCTTCGAGCCTACCACAACTGACTTTCCGTATTAACCCAATCATAAAGGGTAGAACATACCACCCTTAGGTAAACTTTATCATCAAACACTTAACATAATAATAATGATTTGGACATTTGTTTTCGAACCTCAAAGATAGAAACTTTTAAGGGGGGTAGACTAACATGAGTTAGGCTGATGTAGTTATTATATACCCTAACACGTATATAAACCTTTACGTATTACCCTTAGGTAATTTGGGGACGAAATTGTTCTTCAAGGGGGTAGATTGTAACGTCCCGAAAAAATCCGTACAAAGACCTGAGTACCACCTCAGGCAGAAATCACTCAGGATCAAATCATTTAGAAATCAGATGAAAATAACTAAGTGCTAAACTAGATTAGCTGTGAAATTCGCTTGAACCACTTTAAATACGAACTGCAAGACCCAAAACTTGTAAAATCATTAATGCTACATTACCTTATAATCTAGGATTAATCTCAAAATTTAGTTGCCCTCGGGAGCACATTGAAACTTCATATCGGACCTGGACCGCGCATCGAAAGTCCGATTACTGTGAAACTAAATAATTAAGACCGACTTACTGGGCTTGACGACCATCTCAGAAATCAAGTCCTAATGATACCCAGAAACGCACAACTTGAGCCCGGAGCGAAGTGTGTGAGAAACGTGAATATTTTTAAAAATTGAGCTTAGATTTAAGTAAACTGAGCCGTTCGTTTGCGGGCCAATTCTAAGGTTTCAGACCTTCAGAATCTGACCCAACTACACCCTCGGATCAAGAAAAATTTTTAACACACGTCAGTGTACTTTTGGCCCGGATCGAGTATCGGTGACTGTCGAATTGAAACTGGTCCACCACGGTCGATTTGTAAATCCGATGGGACCGAAAACTTAACTCGAACTAGATCCAATGCCAGGAACTTAAGTCCGACCGCACGCAGAAAAGAGGCCTCCATAAGTGCTCCGTTAAATCGAAACAACCCCCATTTGGCTATAACCTAAGTATACAATGACTTTGGGGCCATTCCGGTCAGTTCTGGGCTTATATAAGGGTTTTAAACCCTCTCTCTCTCATTCCATACAAATTTGGAAAACCTAGGAGAGAGAAGAGAGCAAAGAGAGAAGGAAAGAGAGAGAAAGTGAGAGAGAAAGTGGGAGAGAGTTCCTGGGATTCAATCTCATTGCTCTACGGGCTTAGCTACCGCTTTTGCATCCCTATTTCAGTGATTCCGACTCCGTTCGTAGGTAAGAAAACCTAACCCTAATCTGTTTTAGTATTTTCAATACTGTAAATGATGAAGTAGCTAATCTATGTCATGCTATAGGTGACCGTTGTGCCGTAGACAAAGGCTTAGTGTTTAAATTAAGTTCATTCCGAGTTTACTAGCAAAATGTGCGGACTATAAACATTTAGGTTATGATTTTCAAGGCTTTCAATATCAGTTAATGATTTATGACTGACTTGAATGCTATCACATGCTTAGTTATGAGGTTTCCCACACTTTACACTTATATATGAACTATATTGAACATGTTGTATTCCATGTGTTCGTTGATATGCTTAAATGAGTATGGAATTGGGCTTCGTGTTTGCCATGATTATTCATCAAGAATATATGGCCGTTATGTGTGTGACAACTCCGTGGTGAAAGGAATTGTCCTAATTCCTGTTATCGCCAACATACGTTATGTATGTTATAGTGTGTAGATTAAGTGTTTGTAAAAATGTCTAAATGAATATGGAATTTGGATCTGTACTTGCCATGATTATTACTATAAATATATGCTTGTTGGGTATGTGGAAACTCCTTTGTAAAAGGGCTTGCCAGGATATATGTTATAATTAGTCTAATACATGTATGTTGAAATGTGTAGTCTAAGTGTTTGATAAAATGCCTGAATGAGGAAGTGCTTGTGTAAATATATGTAATGAGGGTGTTGAGATGAGATTCTCAATTCCCTTATTTATGGTACAGTTTCCTTTATGTGGTCTTTACTACTCTGCGATCTATGGATGAAATGCCTATGTGTGATTAAATGTGTAGCATGTGTATGTGGAAATGCTCAAATGAAATTTATATTTAGATTTGGTTGTCACATGTTGTCATTGATTATCACTTATAAATGCTATCATTTGAAGTGTGATTGGGACTACTACGTAGTCCAAGCAATCGGTAACAATTCCTGGTTAAGTGGCTGAACTAGTCTCACCACATTGGATACATTCGATGAATCCAAGGTGTACGATGATCGTCGACAGTGGTACCTTATCGGCTTATTCAGTGTACCTCGTACTAGTCGAACTTGTCAAGCAACTCGATTGGCCCGATGTATGTTCACCATGTATGGATGCTACTGCTTGAATTTAAGGTACCAAACTCACCAGTGGAAAGCCCGTTTAATCTTAGTACCTCGATCCGCTAAGACTCATGAGCCGGACATGGTAGTATGGGACACCGTGGTCGAGCTGTCGGCTTACGCTGGGGCGACGAGACTCCCCGTAGTGACCAATGAGCAACCTAAACTAGTGAGCCGAATACGGTGGTATGGGACACTGTATTCGAGCTGTAGGCATACACTGATCAGGTGACGAGCCCTTTGTAGTGACCTCAAGTATGAAATAGGCCTACCCCGGTGCAGCTGGCTGTGGTCACTAGTCGGGTTGGCAACGAGCCTTCGAAAATAGACTGCCAGTTGGTAGAGTGTTGGTGGTAGTGACATCGAGTATACTTTAGGACTGCGTTGAGGCGATAAGTCTCTCCGTAGCAACTAGAGTATAAGCTAAGCCTGCACTGATCACATGGCGAGCCCTTTGTAGTGACCTAGAACCGCAACATCGTATGAGATTTGCTAGGACTGACGGCCCTAAAATGGATCATTGTTTGGGAATTAATATAAGGGAGGTACCTTAGCTTCTCAATCCTCCTGTATGAAAAGGACTAATAAGAACTTGGTAATCACGCTCATGCACCGCACTGCATGTGCCATTTAGCGTTGAGTAGAGAGCACTGAGGAAGTGACCGACATGCGCGACCGTTAGATGAAGATCGCAGAAGAAGTGCAGGCAAGGGCATGCAACATTTATACATACCATTCTTGCATTAATCAGGGTACTTAGAGATGTTTGATTGTATTGTGTTATCATTATTGCTTGACTGAATTGATATCATGTTAACCTTTGCTTTATTGTTCCACTGAGTTGATCACTCACTCCCATGTTACGGGACAGTGCTGTATATACCAACCAGACCCTGTCTTAGTTGCAGGTAGAGGCGATGCTTACGAGGCGGAGCCGGACTATGAGGATGACAAGGAGGCATTTTCTTTCATGCAGTTTTCAAGCAGGTTCATGTGAGTCGTGGCCTGATCGACGGAAACTTCTGGGATGTTGACTAGATGCCCTTACACTGCGTAGGTGATGCAGGCGGAACTACACTCATCTTCTGGGCAAGGGCCCCTGCTATGGTGGCGAAAAACTATTACTGCAGCTGGTGCTGCTGCTGCATCAAGAGCATCATTTGCTCCTACCTATCGGTAGGAGGAGTTGATTGAGGTATGTGTGGCGTTGAGGTAGACGCGTGGTTCTGGTTTGGAACCGGTGGTGCAATAGGTGCAGGCCCATTAGTGGGGTTAGTGGCCGGCTGTGAATCCGGCATCGTCTCAAAATTCGAGCCCAAGCTAGGGTTCGTATGGCTACCGTTCAGGAGAGATGCCCCGTCAATCAATCCGTCAAGTGCAAGACGAGTCGTACTCCGAGTGGTTTTCGGAGGCATTCCCTATATACAACATAGGGTACAACACGTGTAAGATTTAGCATAACATTACTCAACTTGTAAGCATTCTACACATTCTATCACAAAAGGAGCTTCATACATTTCATTTAACCAAAATCGTCACAATACATGGGATGTAGCCTTACATGGATCATGACAGAAGATGTATGTGAGCTAACTTAGCAAAGCTCTTAAACACTAAAACATACTCACCACTCTACCATACTAATAAGCCCATTAAGGCTATATATAGAATCAAGTAAACAAACAAACAAACAAACTAGAAGACGGCTATATGTATGACTAATCATCGCAATCTGGCGATGGAGGAGGTGCACCCTTGTCCTGTACACAGCACAGGATAGCCTTCAACATGCGAGACACCTTCTTGAATTTCCGTTTTATGAAGGCCTCGGTCTCATCAACCTTGGCTCGGTTCTGTGTGATCTCCTGTCTCAGGACAATCTGACCCTCCTCGAGTTGAGCCAAGCGGGCCTCCACAGTAGCCTGATCACCAAAGCGCTCCTGTGTAACTGGAGGAGAGCCCTCATAAGTGTCGTGGGCCTCCTCTTCTTCATCCGGCTCTTCTTCTTCCCTTATCTCATCTCCTTCTTCATCACTCTCCTCTTCCTCCTCACTTTTCGTCTCATCTTCTCGTCGAGTCGGGCTTGACGCTGTCGTGGCCCAATCTCCATGTTGTTGAGAGTAGTTCGTTGATGTAATGAATCGGTATAGGAAGTTCTGCGCCAAGTCCGTAGCCAAATTCACGTGCAAGTTTGCATATAAGTCGACCGAATGGAAGCGAGATAGTAGTCCTAATAGAGCGCGCAACCAAAACTATTTAACACAGTACATACGTAGGCATGCACAGCTTCTCTCCCTGCCCAACTCGATGTAGAAAGTTTACCATCAGGCGCATGCACTCACTGCAATTGCTCCAACTGGGATACATGTTGTGCGTGAAGATGTGGTGGAGCAGACGGAAGTCGTCGGTCATATTAGACATTAGGAGGCTATTATTTGGATTCCAGTGGGCCAGTTGGCCATAGAGGAATTGCGTGCGGCGATCCCTTTTCACATGCACTCTTAGGACTCTTCTCACTAGCATAGACTTCGCCAGGGGGTATCCCCATGAGTTGGGCTATCAAGCCAACATTGACTGCAGGTTCTCGCCTTCCCATAAGAAGTTTGAACTGCAAAGGCTCCAGCGTTAGCTCTCGAATATGCGCGTAGAAGGCTAGGACAGTGTTCACATTCCCATGAGACTTGCCCTCAAATATGGGACCCCACCCGGCATTCGCCAGGCGGTCCATCACTAGATATTGCCCAAAGAGCCTCTCGTCCACGTGAGCTTTAAAGAGAACCCTACGGCCTTCAAATCTTTCATGTGACAGGTTCGTTAATAGAGCTCTTTCGAGGGGAGCCTGGGGATCAAGATCCCGCTTTGTCCTTATCTCCCGATCGATGCTTGTGCTTGCGGTGATGCCTCTTTGCTTCCTCGTACGGGTAGGACAGCTAGGCCCAGCTTCATCCGAAGGAGTCCTCTTCTTTCCCATAAGGGAAAGAAGCGTGAAAATGGAGAAGATGGCCGTCACAAGTTCGAAATGGGCCATGAAAAAAGGAAGAAAATAGGGAAATGAGATGGTTTCTTGGGTTCCCACAGATTTGAGACACAAAGTTGGGTTTAAGTGCTCAAATGAAAGGGAAAGAAGGAGAGCAACAGTTGTGGAAGAAGGTTTTGAAGGGGTGGTGTTGGTGGTGCATGAAAATGGAAGAAGAAGTGTTTGGAGGGGGTTTGAGTGGAGGTTTAGGTGATTTCTTGAGAAAAAGAGAGCTTGGAGGGGTATGTTATGAAGAGGGGGAGTATTGGGAGGGATTTAAACCAACCCAACACAGATCAGTGGGCCACACAATGCCCTAGAGGCGTCGGCCCGAACCGGCCCACCCAGCCAGGCAGCGAGGCCTCGCGGAACCGACCTCTGGAAAAATTGGCGATGGCTCGCCGGTGGGGCGAGGTTCTCCTGCCCCCTGGACCCTAAAAATGTGTGGGACCCCCTCTGGGTCCCCCTGGACATGCCCCGTTTGGCCCCCGACTCTATTTTGAGTCGTTTTAGGTCATTTCGAGTAATTTCTGATGTATATTCGCATTTATCGATTGTTGAAGGCTGGGATGGGGTAAGTCATGGTCTAAACCCGTCGATTGACTGTTTAGGGGTGATCCAGGATCATTTCACGCGATCACGGGTGTGTACGAACCCAATCTCGGCGGCCGATTTCGGTGAATTTTGCCGTTTGGCGAAATTTGAAATCCTAAGTCTGTTTCTATATTTTTCGCACCCTCCTACGTCAGAATGCATCAACATACATCATGTGACCATAACACAGGTCCAGTTTAATCCAAATCATGTTCTGATACCAACTTGTAACGCCCTGAAAATTGGGGGTCTAGCATAAGCTCTACTCCCGAGTTCCAACGCATCACTTATGCAACATAGATGATGATGATTAAATGTTGTCCATATTAGTGCATTAAACATAAGTGGGATTATACCAAAATAACATATCATACTCCAGAGATAGTTAAATAAGCAAGCGGAAGACTGTGATAGATATATAAAGTATATAAACTGTCGTAAGTCTCCAAAGTGTGAACGTGTTACCAGATTAAATACATGCATATATACTTCCCAAAAAGGACTAAAAATGAATATACATGTATTTCAAAAAGATAAAATAACAAGTGTAAGGGCATCTAGTCAACATCCCAAAAGTCCTCGTCGATTAGGCCACGACTCACATGAACCCGCCTGAAAACTGCATGCAAGAAAATGCCTCCTCGTCATCCTCATAGTCTGGCTCCACCTCGTAGGCATTGCCTCTACTTGCAACTAAGACAGGGTCTGGTTGGTGTGTACAACACCGTCCTGTAATGTGGGAGTGAGTGATCAACTCAGTGGAATAATAAAGCAAAGGTTAACATGTTATCAATTCAGTCAAGCAGTAATGATAACACAATACAATCAAACATCCCTAAGTACTCTGATTAATGCAAGAACGATATGTATAAATGATGCATGCCCTCGCCTGCACTCCCTCTGCGATCTTTATCTAACGGTCGCGTATGTTAGTTACTTTCTCAGTGCTCTCTACTCAACGTCAAACGACACATGCAGTGCGGTGCATGAGCGTAATTACCAAGTTCTTATTAGTCCTTTTCATACAGCAGGATTGGGAAGCTAAGGTACCTCCCTTATATCAATTTTCAAACAATGATCCATTCTAGGGTCGTCAGTCCTAGCAAATCTCATACGATGTTGCGGTTCTAGGTCACTACAAAGGGCTCGTCATCTGATCAGTGTAGGCCTAGCTTATACTCGATGTCACTACCACCGACGTTATACCAACTGGCAGTCTATTTTTTAAGGCTTGTCGCCAACCCGACTGGGGACCACGGCCAGGCTGCACCGGGGTAGGCCTATTTCATACTCAAGGTCACTACAAATGGCTCGTCACCTGATCAGTGTAGGCTGACTGCTCGAATACAGTGTCCCATACCACCATATTCGGCTCACGAGTTTGGTTTACTCACTGGTCACTACGGGGAGGCTTGTCGCCCCAGCGTAGGTCGACAGCTCGACCACGGTGTCCCATACCACCATGTCCGGCTCATGAGTCTTAGCGGATCAAGGTACCAAGGTTAAACGGGCTTTCGTTGGTGAGTTTGGTACCTTAGATTCAAGTAGTAGCATCCATACATGGTGAATATACATCGGGCTAATCGAGTTGCTTGACAAGTTCGACTGGTACAAGCGTACGCTGAATTAGCCGACAAGGTACCACTGTCGACGATCATCGTACACCTCGAATTCATCAAACGTATCCAATGTGGTGAGACTAGTTCAGCCACTTAACCAGAAATTGTTACCGATTGCCTGGATTATGTAGTAGTCCAAATACACTTCAAATGATAGCATTTACAAGTGATAATTAATGACAGTATGTGACAACCAAATCTAAATATAAATTTCATTTAAGCATTTCCACATACACATGCTACACATGTAACTACACATAGGCATTTCATCCATAAATCGCAGAGTAGTAAAGATCACATAAAGGAAACTGTACCATAGATAAGGGAATTGAGAATCTCATCTCAACACCCTCATTACATACATTTACCCAAGCACTTCCTCATTCAGACATTTTATCAAACACTTAGACTACACATTTCAACATACATGTATTAGACTAATTATAACATATATTTTGGCAAGCCCTTTTACAAAGGAGTTGCCACATACCCAACAAGGATATATTCATAGTAATAATCATGGCAAGCATAGATCCAAATTCCATATTCATTCAGACATTTTTACAAACACTTAGTCTACACACTATAACACACATAACGTATGTTGGCGATAACAGGAATTAGGACAATTCCTTTCACCACGGAGTTGTCACACGCATAACGGGCATATATTCACGACGAATAATCATGGCAAACATGAAGCCCAATTCCATACTCATTTAAGTATATCAATGAATACATGAAATACAACATGTTCAACATAGTTCATATATAAGTGTAAAGTGTGGGAAACCTCGTAACTAAGCATGTGATAGCATTCAAGTAAGTCATAAATCATTAACTGATATTGAAAGTCTTGAAAACCATAACCTAAACGTTTATAGTCTACACCTTTCGCCGGTAGACTCGTAACGAACTCAGTTTAAACACTAAGCCTTGGTCTACGGCATAACGGTCACCTATAGCATGAAATAAGTTACTTGCTTCATCACTTACACTATTGAAAATCCTAAAACAGATTAGGGTTAGGCTTTCTTACCTACGAACAGAGTCGGAATCGCCGGAATAGGGATGCAGAAGCAGTAGCTAAGCCCGTGGAGCGATGAGATTGAATCCCAAGACCTCTCTCCCACTTTCTCTCTCACTTTCTCTCCCTTTCCTTCTCTCTTTGCTCTCTTCTCCCTCCTAGGTTTTCCAAATTCGTATGGAATGAGAGAGAGAGAGAGAGGGTTTAAAGCCCTTATATAGGCCCAGAACTGACTGGAATGGCCCCAGGGTCATTGTATACTTAGGTTATAGCCAAATGGGGGCTGTTTCGATCCAACGGAGTACTTCTAGATGCCCCTTTCTACGTGTGGTCGGACTTAAGCTCCCTGGCATTGGATCTAGGTCAAGTTAAGTTTTCAGTCTAATTGAATTTATAGATCGACCGTGGCAGACCAGTTTCAGTTCAACGGTCACCGGTACTCGATCAGGGCCACAAGTATACTAACGTGTGTTGGAAATTTTCCCTGATCTGAGGGTGTAGTTGGGTCAGATTCTGACAGTCTGAAACCTTAAAATTGGCCAGCAAGCGAATGACTCACTTTACTTAAATCTGAGCTCAATTTCTAAAAATATTCGCGTTTCTCACACACTTCGCTCCGGGTTCAAGTTGTACGTTTCTGGGTATCATTAGCACTTGATTTTCAAGATGGTCGTCAAGCCCCAGCTCAAATCAACGATCATCGAGCATCAATCATGTTTACAACTATACGGATGCAGGTGGGGAAATGATCTTGATCGATGCCCTGAATTTTGTCGTCATCCAGCAGTCCAAAGGTTACAACTTTGCAAAAGAGTAAGTGGGCTAGTTTCACTTAAATTTCAGGTTATCACCTAAGACATTCACACATCCCAAGCACTCGGTTTTCAACCAAAGTTGAGCGATCCTAGACACTATCCTGGCTTGATATCCACGATGGAAATCAAGTCCGACAAGACGAACGTGATTTTATAGTTTCGAGTCTAGCAGACAACCAATCGTGCTGTCTAAATCTAATCCGGCTAATTGAGGCATTTTCGGGATGAGTTAATCTTTGGAACTTCCCACGAGTCTTGGTTAGTGTTAGGATTATCTAAGATTGCGACGCTAACCATTCACAATTAATGAAAAGTGGGATTTAACTCTAATTAACCTAAATCCACCAATCTAGGTAAGATTAGGGTGACTAGTTGGGCTAGTACAATCCTCGTACGGCTCCGCTCGTGGACATACTATTGTCCCTGTAAGACCCGTAACCTTGCGAGACCTTCCATACACTTCTACATAACGGCATGTTCTCGTCGGACCAAATTGACGAGTTTTGATCCTTACCCTACTTCTGTACCGCGATACCCCGAGACTTATACCTTAGCGACTGTGTGGGCGCTACGATTCTAATGTCTCATAGCACGCCCCATTTCGACCCTTAGATTTGAAGTTACAATTCTGACACAATCCAAGATAGGCCGCGCAATGCAAGTGGGCCCCACTTGCATAAATCCCCATGTTGTCAAATCAATCAATCCATCTATCAATCAAGTCATCTATCACTCATGTAACTCTCTCCCCATTAGTCAAACAAACCCATGTCATTCTCATGCAACCCATACCCCTACCTATGCTAGCTATCATTTTCTTATTCTTTTTCTCTCCATTTTACCCCACCATCTTCTCTATATAATTTTAGGCCATGTGCTAAATTTTGAGGCAAATCCGAGTCTCGAGTGGGCTGTACTAAGGGGAACAATGCCCATTTGTTGAAACCTTCCAGGGCCCGCTTTGGAGTCCCTGATCATCCAAACCAGTCATAGTCAGAGTCTGTTCAACCTCATTCAAGGTGGCCAAGACGATGAACGGATTAGATCATCCACTTAGGGCCCATCTTAATAGTGTATTCAAAACGTACAAGAAATATAATAATAATATAAAAAATATATATATGAATGCCATGCACGCGGGTGTTAACCCATTCTTGGCTAATTTTGGGTGTCATAAGTGGGACCCTGTTCTGATGTTTATATTGAATCCACACCATCCATCGTCTTTTCAAGATAATTTTAGACTGTAGGCCAAAAGATGAGACAGATACGAGTATTAAGTGGGCCATAATGAGGGAAACGAACCATTGCTGTTGAAATCTTCCAAGGCCCACTGTGGAGTCTCCATTTGTCCAAATCAACCCAAATCAGAACCCATTAGATCCACTCGAGATGGACTACGCGGTGAACGGAGTAAATATTCCACGTGGGGCTCGCACTGATGGTGCATGAAAAAAAAAAGAAAGAGAAACAAAGAAAAAAGGTATGTGTCACTGGGCAACCCCCATTGACGTGAGGGAGGAAGTCACTTTGGGTTGTTACCCCCACATGTGGGACCTTACATGATGTATGTATCATATCCACTTCGTTCATCTGTCTTATCAGACCATTTTAGGCCATGGGCCCAAAACTCAAGTTGATCCAGGTCTCAGGTGGGTCGCACCATACGGTAATGTAGGGGTAGAAACCTCTTGGACTTGGGATTCTTGGTTTTGGGATCCCTTGGACTTGGGAATCTTTGGAATCGAGATCCCTTAGGTCTTTGGTTATATTCGACATCTTAAATTCAAATATTTAAATTAGTTGACATGTGAATGTTGAAACTATGTTTTTATTAAATCCATTTAAGCATATACTTTACTTGAACTGATGAAGTCCCAAGACTCAAACGGGCCATGAGCATATGATCACATCCTAGTGACTAACCAATGATCTATAACCGTCAATTTACATTAGCAATGATTAGATGGTGCAGATCATTCTACTAAGGTAATTATAGCGATGTCATTGATAATCTAATTATTTTGGGACATCATTAGTGGGCCATGTGCCCAAATGGATTGGTAGCCTAGTGACACACGTGTTGTACATGTGGGTGTCCATCCAAGTCACTCCCAGTGGACCCCGCCTTATTATATATTCTATTCATGCCTTGCAGGCTATATGAGGAGCTGATGTTAGTCTAACGTGAGTCATACTACATAGACTTCTATATTTCTAGTGGGGCATGTCGTTCAGTTCCCACTCTCTGTATATGATGTGTTGATTAAGGCTGATTATTATCTGATATGTCTGATAACATGCTAGTGTACTTGGCCTGGTAAGACTCACTAAGAACATACTTAGTATAATGATATCATGCCCAAATATATGCTTATACGCATCATTTGTATGTATGTTGTGGGTGATGATTGATTATAGCATATGCCATTGGGCTGAGATACTTAGGGGACTCCATATGAGATAGGATTGCCCCACATGATCGCACGATACGTGCAGGTTTGATGCATGACTTGGATGGTATGACTAATGTATTTCGCATCATGTATGTCACGATCACTTTATACTCTAGCGACATCAGGGTTATGGCCTCCACAGGCATATCGTGGATGGTTAGATTAGATACTGAAAATATTTATTCTAGCATTAGAGCACTATGCATGTCCTTGGGTGAAAGTCCCTAAACTCTTGTGGTACCAGTAGAATGCTTCAACGTCGAGACCGAGTGGATAACATGAGCGCCTGAGTACCGAATACCAATAGGCCGCGTCTCCCACTGTGTCGTGATCGGTTGAAAATGGGTGTGACCGTATCTGCCCGAGGGTAGGGGCTATAAGCTAGGTTGAGTTTGACCGGCTCGTAAATAAGTTTGCTATTGACGAGCTGGGTGGGCATTGGCATACCACTGGCAAGCTGGATAGTAAGGTCTCTTCTACTCACTTGGTCATGCGTGAGATGGGGCGGCAGCCATTGTTAGAGTGTACTATACCCCGGTGATGTTTCTAGTGGTGAACCATACTGATATGTGGACTAGTTGAGGATTGACATGCTTGCGTTTCATCTCTAGCATATGACATTCGGCCATGTAGGCCTTACATTACATAGCCTTGGTATGACTAACATCATTTACGGACTTACCAGTTTAGCCTTCTATCTTTCCGCTTCTCTGACATTTGTATGCTTAACACATGCATTGCGCACACACGCACGCACTTTCTAAGCTTCTTAGTAAGCTTATGCACTTTTTTTACGTGTAGGTTATGTTAGACCGCAACAGCATTGAGGTAGGAGCATGTGTTCGATCTTTTAGAATTTTGTTATATGATGTATTTCACTTTCAGCTAAGGTTGAAAGTTGGGCGGGTTCAACCCGACTGACCTGTGACCAACCCGACATTGGGTTGGGCTCGAGCAGGATGTATTAAGTCCGATCTTGGGCTTGGGTTATACAAACACCAACCCGATAAAACTTGGGTCGGGCTCGGGTTGAGGTCTTGGGTTGCCTGACCCAACCCGAACCCGATCAATATATAAGTTACTAATAAATTATAATTGAGTGTTGATCGTTTGTGTTGAAGGCATAGGAAATTCCAGTGTTGTTGGGTCTCATTGGTCTACATCATTTTTTATGACTCAAGCTAATAAGATATGCTAGATTTTTCACTCCCAAATAGATTGCGTGCTACACAATACGACTTTTAAAGAAATAGTTGTCTTATATTTTAGCTTGTTTTTTTAGAAAAAAAATGAAGTTCTTTACTATAAATAACTACATATATAATTAATAAAACTATAGATACAAAGAATAAGAAGTGTATTGAAATACAATAGACTAATGTAATAATGAAAATATTATCATGTATCCAACCGACCAACCCGACCAACCTGACCGAGCTCGCTTGGGTTGGGCTTGGGTTGAGAATTCCCAACCCAAGGTAGGGTTGGGTTGGGTTAGGGTTGACGTACAAGAACCTTGGGTTGGGCTAGGGTTGAGCACCAACCCGACAGACTTTTAGCCCTACTTTCAGCACTTTACTCAAATACTATATTAGTGGATATATGGTGATGATGTTTTGGTGACTTGGGTACACTTGTGATTATGCTCCTTTACACAAAAAAAAAAAAAAAATTCACCTTAAAAATCCTCCTTGTAAGATCCCAGGATCAGAACCTGGAGCATGGGAGCTAGGAGCTGAGAATGGGGTACTACAGAGGTTGTCGGCACTAGATTAGGCGATTGGGAATTTAGTGAGCCCGGTTCCCGAGTTTGGGGTATGACAGTCCCAGTACGAAGATTTTTCAGGACACTACATCGAGCTTTGTGAACACCACTATGATGTAAGATGAACATCCACCTCATCAATTAGATGCACCCTTCCATGGTGGGCTATGGGCCTAAAAATCAGGGTAATTAACGAGTTAGGTGGGCCACACCATTGACAACAATTGAGAGTGGATATCCACCCATCAAAACCTTTATGATAATTTACAGGGCCCACTATGATGTGGTTTAGAAATCCAGCCCATCCATTGTGTGTGTACCACTTGGATGAGAGGTCACAACAAGTTTCAGCTGTATCCAAAACTCAAGTGGGCTCAGCAAGTGTTTTTAGATGTTTTAAGCATGATTTCATACATTTTCAGATGGTGTGGCCCACATGAATACAGTTGATTTTTGGGATATCCAATAACTTGGAAGTGATTCACCAAATGCATAGTGTATGGATGTCTAATACACATCATGGTGGGCCCCCATCAGTTTAAGGGAAGGAACCCTCTTTGCCACAGAACAAGTCAGGTGTCCAATTCATGTTTTCGGTTGATTTTCGTTTTGAGAAAGAGTCTCCTAGATGGGCAATTTGTGAAAATAAAAAATGAGACTGTAAGAAGTTGGTTGGATCATATTCATGTGTGCGAGACATCTAATCCATCTAATAGGTTGGCACCATTACTCTTGATGCAGTTTTTCCGTAGACCCTCCTTGGTTAACCCTCCGGGACCTGCACAGGAGAAAGTAAGAGATAAAGGAGACCCTGGCTTATACAGGGGACCCTCTGATGCCTAAATTAGGACCTCGGGTCTTTTGTAGGATAGGATCTTAAGGAAAAGAGTCTCCGGTCAAATATTAGGATTTGTATGCGTACCTTTCATTGGCCAGAAGCACCTCTATTTATATGAGAGGAAAGATCACACTGTAAGTAGTCTCTCTCACTTAGAATTCCTAATACGTCGGAGATCTTTCCGAGATTATGGCTGTCCGAGATTCCCGGGATCTGATTTCATCTCTCGAAGATCTTGGGAGAGATCTTCGGGCTGTTGGAGGGATTCCGAATTGTTAGTTCAGGAATAGGTCAGGTGGTAGAGGTGTCAGGTACAATAGATGTAAATAATACTAAGCCTTTCTTCAGATCAACATTCATCTTGCCAGAGGTTATGTCGACCGGTAGCCGACATATGGCCGAGCTATGCCCGACCTATGGTAGGGTCGACCTATAGCCGACCTATTCCATAGTTCGGCTCTTTGAGTAGACTTACAGTTGCATCCTCTTTGAGTGGACTTATAATTGTATTGACCTACTTGAAGGTCGACCTTTCTTTGCCAGTAGACGCCTCTTATGGTTTAGTCTTATTGGGTCTGTACTGGTTTGTAGAGTTTATCCATTCCATAAGTCGTTCTATTTTTACCCCAACAATTACCATAATCACCTTTGACAAAAATCAGATATCCACTTATTGATTGGACCACATTTTATTTTACTATTTATTAACGGCTAGAATTTTTTTCTATAGTGTGCCCACTTGTTAAGTAAATAAGACGTACTAATTTTTACACCAAGTGACCCTTAAGTTGTATTTCACATGCACTTAATCAATCGGAAGTTATCCATTAGGTTGACCATATATACGGTATACCTTAGAATGCCTACATTTTTCACTTTCTAGCCTACATGAGTCAACTCGGTGAACTCACTTAAAATGATACCGAGTCAACGATGATGTTGCCATGCGTGATGGTAAATGTGCCAAGTGGCGAGTGGGCCTCTTTAACCATATCATGATGTCTCCAACCTAGTCTATTTTTTAGGCAGCTCTGATGTCACTAACAGGATCATATGATAATAGATCAACGGTTTTTGAGTAGCTGGTATTCTAATAGACGGTTTAGGTCCGTCGTAATGATGGACGTTTACATATGAACTTGATGTGTTTTTAGATTGTCAAAGACGTGATGATGGATGAAGAATTTTGGATGGCGTCTATCTAGAAATGGGTCACATAGCTTGAATATGTTGACTGAAATCGGATTGCCTACTTAGTAACTCAGTACACTTTTATTGTACCGAGTAAACTGTGTCGGGACCACTATTAATGTGTGTGGTTTATCCATGCCGTTCATCCATTTTTTAAGATTATTTTAGGGGTTGGGCTCAAAATTGAATCATATACAAAGCTCAAGTGGACCACACCACGTGAAACAGTTATAATAATGATTTCCACCATTGAAACCTTCCTAAGGCCCATGGAGAGGTTTACTTGTCATCCAACCTGTTAATTAGGTCACACAAACATGGATGAAGGGAAAACACAAATATCAGCTTGATCCAAAACTTCTATGGCCCTCAAGAATTTTTCAACCATAGACGTTCAATGCATACTCTTTCTCGTGGTGTGGTCCACTTAAGGTTTGGATATGCTTCATTTTTAAGCCCTAAACTTATCTGGTAAAATGAATGGACAGCGTGGATAAAATACATAAATCACAGTTGGCCCTATAGAGCTATTGAGTTACTCAATATGCAATCTGCTTCCATATTGCCTATGATCATAAAGTAAATCTTTGATGTAATTACATTTGAGAAGATCACAATTATTGAAACAAATACTTAGATATTTAGAGGTTAATGAATATCCACCCGCTGATTTTTCATGGTAGTTACAAATCAACCAAATCCATCTCAAGTCATATTTTACTCTTTCATGGCAATATTTTTTAATCATTTTCAAAGCATAGACTCACCAAGCCACCTAATTTGAGAAAATTTTGAAGTTATCCCGGACTTTTATAAAGTAGGCTTGGTTGATCGATAGTCCATATCTATCTAAGGGTTGAATATTGTGATGGGGCATACTGATGGGCCCACTAGAGTTGTGATCAATATCAAAATTGTGTAAGAGTGGTGTGCTTGAACTGTGATATACGTATAGTATTTTATGAACTTGGAAACTTTGAAATGGATTTATTCACGAGTGGCATGTTCGTGAAACCCTAAACCCTAAACCTTGAAACATGTACTGATAGTATGATCATGATAAGTAAAATCATAACACCCAGATCCATATCTCAATTGGCAGACTGAGTGGAGATACCTCATTTCAACACTTGAGGTCTGGTATCGATCCCTAGCGAGGGTGGCTAACATGGAGTGTGTCTACTAACAAGCTAACCTAAAAAAATAATAAAAATGATAAAAATGATAAGTAAAATCATTAATTAGGAGAGTAAACTTCTTGATATATTGGTGTAGTTTTATTAGATCATATCTGTATCTGGATCTTTGCTATCGGATTTAGGGTTTAGGGTCATTAATTGGTGCTAATGGCATGTTCATCCAAGAAAATTAAATGGAACCATTAATCTGGTGGGGCTGTCATAAGTTAACTGCCAAAACTGCAGCGAAGGACCGGAATAAGGACAACTAATAAGTCTTTAAGACCAAAGTTTCTAATGGTTCATTTTCTACGGACAACCCTACACTAATCAGACCGTTGATATTTTCTACTTAGCTGTACTTTCTAACCATCCATTTTCTTACCATTAATCCAAGGATTATCTTTTTTGGGTCCATTGGATTTTTCATTGGTGGGCCATTCCCAATTGTGACTGTAAAATCATCGGTTCGGATCACTGAATCATAGGGCCCCACGTGAAAACCCAAGCATGTGGAGCCCGATGCAGCGGACGCGGATCATGAAGTTCTGCGCTGAGAACCTAGGTGGGACCCAACGTGATGTTTTTGAGAAATCTACTCCGTCCATCCGTTTTGTGAGTTCATTTTTTTGACATTATACCAAAAATGAACCGGATCCAATACTCAAGTGGGTAGAAAAGGTGAGGATTAAACGTTTACAGTTGAAATATTCGTGGGGCTACATAATTTTTGAATCAGACTAATATCTTTGTTTTCAGTTCGTCCCAGTAGGAATGACGTTATGAACGGTATGGATGGATTATAAACATCACTGTCGACCCTACGTAGGTTTCAACGGTAGGAATTTCCCTACACACCTTTTCCTTTCGTGCGGCGTACTTGAGTCTTGGATCCTCATCATTTTTGGTTTCCAGACTGAAATTATCTCAAAAAACGGATGGACGGAGTGGATTTCTTACAGACATCACAGTGGGCCCCACCTATGTTTACGGCGCAGGAACTTCCTGCGAAATCCGCGTCCGATCCTGAGTTACTCGACGAAATAAAAGGGGAAACGGATTGGCTACTCCCCCTGACACCAGCCCCGGAGCTGGTGGTCGGTGCTCTGTGGGCCCCACCATGATGTATGTGTTTCATCCATTCCGTTCATCCATTTTTAAATATCATTTTATGTTTTTATCCAAAAAATGGGAGGGATATAAATCTCAAGTGTATCACACCATAGGAAAAAAATAGTGATTGGATATCAATCATTTAAATCCTCCTAAGGCCCGATGTACTGTTTATTTGACATCCAATCCGTTGATTAGGTCATAAAAACCCAGATGAAGGGATAAAACAAAGATCAACTTGATCAAATACTTTTATGGCCCCCAAAAAGTTTTTAACGGTCGAAGCTCATTAAACACTGTTTCCTGTAATGTGGTCCACTTGAGACTGGGATATACCTCATTTTTTTTGTTTTATCATAAATTGATCTACAAAAGTAGATGGACGGAATGGATGAAACACATACATCATGGTGGGCCC
Source organism: Magnolia changhungtana (assembly GCA_030180095.1). Taxonomy (NCBI): domain Eukaryota; kingdom Viridiplantae; phylum Streptophyta; class Magnoliopsida; order Magnoliales; family Magnoliaceae; genus Magnolia; species Magnolia changhungtana. The sequence goes on along the minus strand of JASAUF010000449.1, from coordinate 3,606,624 downwards.
ACAGAGCACCGACCACCAGCTCCGGGGCTGGTGTCAGGGGGAGTAGCCAATCCGTTTCCAATAAAAGGCTCCTTCTCTGGAATGGTCGATGGGACTCGTTCCAAAACCAAGTCAAAGGAGGCCGAGGGCGTTCTGGTAATTTTCCGCGGCCGGCAGTTTATTTTATCTTTGGGTGAGGAAGCCTAGGAAGATTTCAACGGTTTTTCTCGAAGTCCAAAAAAAGTCAATTTCCATTGTAGATTTTTCTCTGATCTCTCTCTCCCTCCTTAAAGAGTCGGTGGTTTTTCTATTGATTCTCTCTCTCTCTCTGTTCTCCTCAAAGAATCCTTGTTTTTGGTTTGAAGAAGACGGTTAGAAAGATGGTAAGCTGTGATGGGATTGGATTGATGGCTGTTGTAGCGGTTTCAGGAAGCGTGGCGCTTGTCGCTCTAGAAGCGCACAGGCGACTCTTGGCTGAGTTCTTGAAGAAGGTCGAATTGCAATTGGGTATCTTTTCTTTTTCTTTTTTCTTTTTTCATTCCTTTATTGCAGGTTTTCTCATATATTTTCTGGATTTGGATTTCATTTTCAATAATGGGTTATTGTTTAATTTTCATTATCTTTTGTTTTTTGTTATGAGTCTATACAATCACTTTTTATGTTTGGATGATCCAGACCACTCGTCCATTAAGGCCTTCCATAGATGAACCATGCTCCAAAATACATAAATTTTTATTGGCTGTGATGGATGTACTGTTAATGAAAAAGTGCAGCGTGTTAAGCATTGAACTCACAATAAAAAAACTTTAAAGATTTTGTGCATGAAATAATTAATTTACTTTTTTTTTTTTTTTTTACTGTAAGTCTCATGTCTAACATGTATATGTGAATTTTTTTTATTACTACTGTAAAGGATGTGTTCATTATACCTATTTTATAAGACACCCATGGCCTTGCAATTCTTGGACAACATATTTCTTCGAAGAACATAAAACAACTGTTAGGATCTTATTATTTAGAGAAACTTTGGAATTTTAACTCTAATATATCATTTTTTTATATTGTTTTGATTTCTTCATCCATGGCTTTCACAAACTTTTCTTAAAACAGGCATAATTTGATAGTAATACATAGTTAATTAAATCATTGTTTTCAACAACATTATTATCATAAGCTATTTTAAATCTCTCAAATTTACGGGTAGTGTGTATGAGGAGAATTTATGTGAATGGCACTGAAGGTGTAGATAATCTAGATGATGACACCGACATTCGAAGCATTATGTGGTGGAATTAGAGGAGCAACTAAATCATCCTAACCAACCAAATTATATTCAAAATTAACATCTATGCTGAGTTGTTGCGTCTCTTTCTTGATTTAGTTCTAAGAATTGGCATTATCAAATTTTGCCTCTCTTACATGCCTTCATACTATCGCTAATGAAGACAGACTTGATTTCTTTATCACGAAGTTTCTTCTTCTTCTTCTTTTTGTTATTGGGACGTGCATAAGTAATGGAACCAATTATAAAGAGAGAAAATATTTGGCTTTCTCCTCGCATCTTCTAGTGTTTCATGATCAAGGCTTTCCATAGAAAACCTATTTAACATGCACCTTGCATGAAATTAAGCACACTTTTTTCTTTTATCATACTTTTCGTCATCTTCACGATTGTTCTATTTTTTCTATTGAAGCGTACCTATAGCTCATGATAGTTTGATGTTCAATTACACTATCCTTACGAAAGTTTTCAAAAGTGTTTATAATATATTCACCATCTTAAGGAGAGCTATTTTGTTTTCCACAAACAATTTAAGATCTTGAAGGAAACTCAAAACTTAGATTTCTCTTAATATAAAATCATGTACTCCTACTAAAATTATCAACAAAACTGGCAAAGTACCTATAGCTATACCATATAAATAGCCACTCATCTCACACAAATCTAAATGCAAACTAAAGTGATGACATGACTCTCTATGACTTTCCAACTAGGAATGGACCTCTGCTTTCCATAGATACGAACCCTAACAAAATCTAATTGTAGTGATTAAAAAAAAAAAAAAAACACTAAACGTAGTCCCGTAGGCATAAATCATTGTATGCAATTATTTTAAGACACATCACACTATCATTATGAATCTTTAAGTAAAACATGTGATTTTTGTCATAGACAATCTAACAATCAACTAATTTTGAATGTCTTTAAGGTCACACATACCGTTTTTAATATACATAGCATATTCCTTTTTTTCTTCTTCTTTTCAACTAACCAAAATAAATTTTATTCTAATTGAGGAATACAAAATACATCAAATATATAACAATAATCACCATTCCTTGTACAACTTAAAATATTATCTTTTTCTTTTATTGGTATCTTTTTATTGTTTGTCCATGGAATTGGCTAATCCATTTAGCTCTGCGAACATCTCCTTCTTTCCATACATTAAATTATCGCATTCTCTTTGTTTAAGTATTAGATGATACTTTCACTTTCCTTTGCAACATTACACACAAACAATAAAAGAACATATAAATCTTCATCCTTTTCAATAAAGTCAACATTTCATCTCTACACTCATATTGATAATGACCGTTTATTTTATAAGCATTGGTTGGATGCTTAAAATTATCTAGTTGGTGTGATCTTTTCATGGTAGTTTGTGAAATATATGGTGCACCTAATGGAGAGTTAAAATAATCATCCGTCGGATTGTCGAAACATCCAAACCTTTCAATATATGTGACCTTTAGAAAAATAAAAATAAAATTGTATTATGTATATATCATTTCTACATTGTTAACCCTATTTTCTCATTAATTAATAGGGGCTGGAAGATATAATCAACATAAGAAGAAGGTGAGGTTTGCAGATGATGTGATCGAGCCATCATCAAATAACAAAGAATACAGGAAGCAACATATGAAGATTTCGACGATGAACGGTGGTGATGATCGGATTCAAGTAACGGTTGGCATTACGGGTAGAGACTCCATTAGAGAGATTGCAAGCAGCATCCCACCTAATCGGCTTGCTTTGTATAAAGGAATTATAGAACAACGCATGATTAATGGCCACATCCCATTATATTGTTGATTAAAAAAAATAAAGGGTTAGGATTTTTTGTTCTCTCTATATATATTTAAAGGATGCGATTAACCTTTGCATGTACATTAGGCCATCAGTATTGTGAGTTGTACCGTGGATGGATCAGATGAGATGGATGTCCCATTTGTATGATCAAATGAGCTTTTTCCTTGTATAATGGATACAATAAATTTCGTTTTGTTTTGTTTAGTGACTGTTTGGGCCCACTGATCAAACAAATACCAACCTCTGATGGGTGTTGTGAGCCGTCCATTATTATTATTAAAGTTATTATTATTATTATTAAAGTAGGAGAATTAAAATTTTTATAGTGGGCCATAGCACGGCTTGAAATGTTTAGGGCTTGTTTGGGAGTGTGGATTCGGAACCCCTGAATTTGAAACCACCTGGATTTGAAATCCTCAACTTTAATCCAAAAGTAGCTATATATGCGTGGTGTATATTCACAGGGGCTTAAATTTAATTATTAAATCAACTTTAATATCTCTAATTAGTGAACATATGTAATGTTTATTATAATGGTTACAATAAGCCTACTGAAATATATGCTTCAAGTCTCGGAGGGGTCACAAGCACAAAATCATGTCCGAGTGACTAACCAATAAATTTTAACCATTGATTTACATGGACAATGTTTGAATGGTGTTGATCATCATATTAAAATAATTATAGTGATGCAATTGATAATCTTTGTTTTGAGGCATCATTCGTGGGCCATGTGCCCAATAGAATTATAGTCCTGTGACATAGATAATACACATGTAACTCTTTGAAGGATTTTAGATGTAATCCAAGCTCTCACCTTTTTGAGGGAGTTTGAAACCCAATTACTTTATGGTGCCAAACAACCAAGGGATTTGAAAACTCCTTAAATCCCCTTAAATCTATGGTGCTAAAGGACTCCTTGTGTTGGGCCCACACTGAGCCCGAGGTTTGGTCTAATTGAAGCATAAAAAGAGATGGAGGGACATGGGTTCGGAGCATGAACATGAGCCATTTTTATTTATTTTGTATATTACAAAATTGCCCTTATAACCCTAATTGGCTAAGCTAGGTTAACCTGATGGGCTGTTTTTACACGTCCAAATCTGGCCCAGTTGAGAACAGGCTTGAATTTTAAGCCCAGCCCATCCTCAGGCCTGATAAGCCAGACCAAGCTCGGCCCATCTACGGCCTTATAAGAAAGAAATTTGTTAAATTACATGTAATTTTTAGTGTGCATAAATGGATTTTTTAAATTTATTTTCTTATAATCTATTGGAATGTAGAGGTGTGTTCGTAGGGACCACGTTGAGGGGCCATGTTACAAAAATAACACCTATCAGACGGCCATTGTTGGCCGATCTATAAACTACTCAGTTTGTTATGTAAGATCAATGGTGTAGATCACTTTAACAAAAATACGGGGTTTCTATTGGCCAGGAGGGCTGCAAATGTACAAAACAGCTGTCCGTCTCAACTGACCTGCGAATTTTTTTGGGTGTTTTTTTTTTTTTTTTTTTTTCACGTGTGAGTTGTGATCTGCATTTGATTAACAAACCGAGTTTTTGTCAGGTGATCTACATGGTGGGTCCCACATGATACATAGCTCGGTTGTGCTAGACATGTGCCAGATTGGCACGTGTTGCAAGGTGTGGAGGGGTGCATGTGGGATGCGGGATTCAGTGGATCTGTGACTGTGGGACCCATCTTGATGTATGTGTTCTATATCCATTCCATCCATCCATTTTGAAAGATCATTTTAGGGCATGAACCTAAAATTGAAGCAGATCTGAATCTCAAGTGAGCCACACCACAGGAAATAGTGGTGATTGAATGCCCATCATTAAAAGCTTTCTAGGATCCACCCTATTGTTTATTTTCCATCCAACCCGTTGATGAGATCACAAGGACATGCATGAAGGGAAAACACAAATATCAGCTTGATCTAAAACTTTTATGGCCCATAATAAGTTTTAAATTGTGGGTGTTCAATCAAAACTGTTTCTTGTGGTGTGGTCCACTTGAGATTTTTATCCGGTTCGTTTTTGGGCTCATGTCCTAAAATGAGCTAGAAAAATAGATGAACGGTATGGATATAAAACATACACCACAGTCAGGGATCCACCAAATGTCCCTTGGTCCTTTCTTTTCAAGATAAAATTTTGTGGACCCCACCATAACGTGCATGAGCCGGGGCAGATTCAAAGCTCAAGTGCACCACACACCAAATGTCCGTTGGTCCTTACTTTTCTAGATAAAATTCTGTGGGCCCCACCATAACGTGCATTAGGCGAGGCAGATTCAAAGCTTAAGTGGACCACACCTAATTTTTGAGCTCATGCTCTAAAATAGATGGAGTTTATATATAGTTAGCACGATAGTAAGTAGCACTGTTAACCACAAAACCTCCGTTTATTATTATTATTATTATTATTATTATTATTATTATTATTATTATTAATTTATTTTATAAATTTGTTGTTTAGGTCATACAGACCTAGATGAAGTGAAAAAACAGAGATTAGCTTGATCCAAAATTTTTATGGCTCCCAAAAAGTTTTTAATGATCTACGTTCATTCAACACTATTTCCTATAATGTAGTCCACTTGAGATTGAGATATACCTCATTTTTTGTCTAATACTATGGTATGGGTGTGAGTGCCTTGTAAAAAAAAATAAAAAAATGCTATAATTGCAACCTGTTATCCTTTTACTGGCCAAAAATAGCATAACCTATAGCCTAACAATTTTTACAATGTGGAAGGACATAAAATATAAAACTCTAATGACTATTACACGGAAACATGTGGAAGGACATGAAACATAAAACTCTAATGACTATTGTACCGAAAAATGTGGAAGGACATAAAATATAAAACTTTAATGACAATTGTAAGGAAACATGGCAAGTGATGTAGGCCAAGCCAAAACACAAGAAATTGAGTGGTCCAGTGATATATATGCAAACGGAATTATGTGGTTTAGCAATACTAAGCTCTATAGGCCCACCATGATGCATGTGTCTTATTCATTCCATCCATCTGTTTTTACAGCTCACTTTAAGCAAGATTCCAAAAATGAGGCAGATCCAAATCTTAGGTGGACCACATGGTGGGAAATAGTAGTGATTGAATGTCCACCATTAAAAACTTTCAAAGGCCTACTAGAATGTTTATTTACCATCTAACATGTTGATTAGGTCACAGGTACATATGAAAGAAAAACACAAATATCTACTTGGTGTAAAAGTTTTGTGGCTCACATGAAGTTTTTAATAGTGCTCATTTAATCACCAAATCATTTAAGGAAAAGTTTTGAGGCCCACCATGATATGTGTTTTATCCACACCGTCCATCTATTTTTTCAGATCATTTTAGGGCCTGAGCTCAAAAAAAGAGAAATATCCAAATCTCAAGTGGATCACACTATCCTAAGCCCGGGATATTGAATGACTACCATGGAAAAATTAGTGGAGGACATAAGTTTTGGATCAGGCTGATATTTTTGTTTTCCCTTCAGCTAGATTTATATGACTTTATGAACAGGTTGGATGGAAAATAAACATCTCCTAGGACCCTAAAAAAGTTTCAACGGTGGTCGTCAATATCCATACTGCTTGTGGTGTGGCCCACTTGAGCTTTATGTCTGCCTCAATTTTCATCTCTCAACCTAAGATGATCTGAAAAAATGGATGAACGGACTGGATAAAGCATAAACATCACTGTGGGGCCTACATAGCTTTTCCAGTACCGAGCTTCACTGCCGAATCCGAGTCCCCCCTTACCCCGCTTTTCAGGTAGCGGATGATTAGGTGTTACCCGGGTAACACCTTTGTGCGTGTTACACTTACCTTGTGGGCCCCACCATAATAATTAATTTGTATATCCACACCGTCCATCCATTATTTTAGGTCATTTCAGTGTATAATCCCAAAATTAAACAGATCCAATTCTCAGGTGGACCATACCCTAGTTAAAAGTAGTGATTGACCATTAATGTTCCAAATAAGTTTTGGATCAAGCTGATACGTTCTTTCTTTTCCATTCGTCCAGATTTACGTGACCTTATCAACGTCTTAGATGTCAAATAAACATGATCTAAACATGAAGGAGGGCCCTAAGAATTTTTTAACGGTAGATCATTCAACCACCACTGTTTCCAATGGTACAGACCACCTAAAAATTATATCTATTTAAATTTTGAAACCATGCATTAAAATAATCTGAAAAAACAGATGAACGGATTGGATATAAAAACAAAACATCAAGGTGGGCCCCACAATCGAGTAAAACCCACTAACATATTACCCCATGCAAGAACACCAAATCCACTCCCGCTTTCTACTCTCTATCTATGAAACCGAATGAAACAAAAGAAAGAGCGCGAAAACCGTTAGATCGTTTAGTCCACATAATCGAGAGAAATCCGACGGTTCTGGTGATATATCTCCCCAAACCCTTTCTCAAAAAAACCTGCCGTTGTTCTTCAACACGGCCGAATCCTTTCATCGAGGGAACGGATCTGGACATTTTCCAATCCGTAACCCTTTCTTCCCTCCCCCAATTCATCTCTTCTTCATCCCAATCTCCCCATTCCTGCAATTTTCCAAAAGAAGAAAAAAAAATCACTCTCCCTCGATCCCATTCTGTTTTTTTATTACCCGATATTCCTGTATCGGACCCGATACGCCACCATCGGCAGATATGACACACCAGATCTTTATATCTGACCCACAACGCCGGTCGCCGATCCTATCGAAGCAATCCTCATCGTCTTCCCATTTTTCCGATGCCGTCAGTAGGCCGACCTCCATTACATCATCACCGGACATGACTCACCGGATCGTCTTAGGCTCTAATTCCGGCCGGCTACGCCGACAGCCGTTTCTATCAAATCAATCATCGTCGGCTTCATCGCTGATGATGAGCTCCCGCCACACACAAACATCGTCGGCTGCTGACGTGTCACATCAGATCACCGTCGGTACCAAACCCGAGAGCGTGCATCAACGGCAATCACTTCAGTTGAAGAAATCCCAATCGAATTCCAAAACGATGAGTTGCAATTTTGCGGAGGTGGCAGGTGGGACCACCGCCGAGTGTGCGGTGGTCGTCTGCTGCTGTCCGTGCACTGTCGTGGATCTTCTCGTCCTTGCCGTCGTGAAATTGCCGGCGGGTCTCTGCCGGCGGGCGCTACGGAAGAAGGTTCATAAGAGGAGAATCGGACTGTTACAACCGAAACGTTTCGAGGATGAGGATATGTATGTGGGCATGTGCGTAACGGCCGGCACGTGGCCTGAGAAGTCACCGGCGACGGCCGTGTCGGAGATGGAGGAAGAGATGTGGAATACCTTCTTCAATACCGGCTTCTGGAGGAGTCCTTCTGCAAGAGAGAATTAACGGTAAAAACTGCCGTATACATGTATGTGTACATGTCCCATACAAATGCAGATGATTTTTACAATGTATAGGGGAAGATCTTTGAGCAATAATACGGTGCATTTCTATTACATAGTCTTGCATATATGGGCCGCTAGCTGATGTGGACCGTCCAAATCATGGGCCTTATTGTGGATGGCGGACAACGTATAATTTGAATGGTGAAACCAAACATTGATGTTGGGTATTGTACTGAATATATAGAGATTATATGAGAAAAAAGAAAGATTTTTAAAATATGAATAGAGTAATCTATGGTTGGATATGTATTAAAATTCAAATTACAATTACTATGAAATTCATGTGAATTGAAATCCTTTGTAACATAGTTGAGTGAAAAGGACATGATTTTTATAGCATGTTTTGTTTTTAATAGTAGGATTCTATAAATTCTCACATGGATTGGGTATAATATTTATGTGAAATCTACACCGATCACTAGTGCTTCACCCCATGTTAGGCTAGGGTTCAAACTTCAGCATCATTTGTGATCAATGTCGACCATGTGGATGAAAGTAGTGTTTAAGATAACACTTACCCTTAAAATTGTTTTTCTTTATGTGGCTCACCTGAATTATGGTTAAGCTTGATTTTTTGTTCCCCTGCATAAATTTTGGTTTGGCATCTAATGGTTGAAGTGGATTTCATATAATCATCATGGTGGGCTCGGGGAGAACTCAAGGGTTCGACTCCTCTCTTCAAATTATTTTCTTTCATGTGGCCCATTGAAATTACATGGTAACCTAATTTTTTTTCTAATTGGTTAGAATGGATTCCATATAAATATCATAATGAACAATGTAAAATTTTATGGTGTGTCTCCCTCTTAATTGTTTCCCTTGGTGTGACCCACTTAAATCATGGAATGGTGTGTCCCCCTCTTAATTGTTTCCCTTAGTGTGACCCACTTAAATCATGGAATGGGCTGATTTTTATGCGATGGACTAAAATGGGGGTGACACAGGTGATGGTTGGAATGGATTTATGGTCAACACCTTGGTAAACCCACTATTTCTTGAATGTGAAACGGGAGTACTTTTCATGAAAAAGATCACTCTAAAGTCATGTTGTCAACCACATGCAAACTTATAAGTCTTATAAAGGCCAGCCATCATGCTTATATAAAATTCACCTTGAACACTAGGTGTGTCATACCATTTTAGGTATAAGGCTTAAATTCAACCTCATATATGATTAAGTTGGACCACATGATTGCATATCAGCATAAAGCTCACCCTCTAATTGTTTTTCTCTCTCCATGTTTAGCATGCATTATCTCCTTTTTTTTTTTTTATGTATGGCCCTCACATTTTATGGAGTAAACATAATTAAGTTCAAAATAATGCATAAGGTATGTATTATATATTCAAATTATAAGAAAACAACTTCCAAGCTCTCTTTTTTAGTACAATGAATTACAAGCCTCATGATGAGCCATCCAAAGGACACATACATATTGCATGGCCACCTAATGGCAGGTGATCCGACATGCCAAGATCTAATTAGGTCAGGTGCCACTATAATTGATGGGCTTACATAAAGAATGTTTTAAAGTTGTTCGCTAGAGTACATAACAATCTCAACGGGCCTGAGCATAGTTTGGCTAATGAACCCGGCACCAACCAACTAGCTGGTTTTAAAGCTCTATAGGCCCACCATGATGTATGTGTTTTATCCATGTTGTCCATCTATTTTGCCATATCATTTTATAGCATAAGCCCAGAATTAAAGCAAATCCAGATCTCAAGTGGAGCACACCATAAGAAACGGTAGGGATCAAATGCTTACCGTTAAAAACTTTTTAGGGCAACAAAAGTTTTGGATCAAGCTGATATTTGTGTTTTCCCTTCATCCAGGTCTGTGTAACCTTATCAATAGGTAAGATGGCAAATACATATTATAATTAGTCCTAAGAAGTTTTTAACGGTGGATGTTCAATCAAAGTTATTTTCTTATGTCGTGGGCCACCTGAGATTTGGATATACCTCCTTTCTTGACTCATGTCCTAAAATGAGCCGTTAAAATGGATGCCTCCTTTCTTGGCTCATGCCCTAAAATGAGCTGTTAAAATGGATGGACGATGTGGCTAAACAAAAACATTATCGTGGGACCCACATAGTTTTAACACCAACTAGTTGGTTGGGATTGGGGTCACTAGCCAAACCATGTCCGACGGGGCCCTCTATGATGGAAGCATGTGGCCCAATCAAATCCTACTACATCGAGTCACCAACAGGGGTGTCAATGGGCCAAGTTGGCTTGTTGGGCTTTTAGGCTTAGCCCACCCTAGGTTGAGCTTGGGCCCGAGTATCTAGCCTAAGGGTCAGGCTTGGGCTTAAAATTCCAACCCGTTTCAAACTCGGGCTTAGCTTAGACATAAATAGTCGCTTGCCCATAAGCCTGGCTCAATCCATTTCTCATCCTCCTTTTCTTCCTCAATCATCCAAGCTCTTATCTCAAATTCACCGATGGGTGTAGTGAGCCAGGTTGGCCTGTTGGGTTTTGGGCTTGGCCCGCCTCGGGTCAAGCTTAGGTTAGAGTATCTAACCTAAGGGTCAGGCTTGGCCCACCTTGGGTCGAGCTTAGGTTAGAGTATCTAACCTAAGGGTCAGGCTTGGCCCACCTTGGGTCGAGCTTAGGCTAGAGTATCTAGCCTAGGGATCAAGCTTGGGCCTAAAATTCCAGCCTATTTCAAAACTGGGTTGAACTTGATATAGATAGTGGATAGCTTACTGCCTCAATCCATTTCTCTTCCTTATTTTCTTCCTTAGTCATCCAAGCTCTTATCTCAAATTCAAAATAATGGAAGAAAACATCTCTTCAAATGAATTTGACTCAGTAACCTCATTTCAGTTTCTTTTTCTGTCTTAATCAATTCCACCTTTGTATCATGTTTTATTTTCTATAGTTCTTTGGACAGTCAGGGATGAATTAAAAAGACTTTCTCATACTAACCTCTTTTTTGTCTTCTACTTTCAAATATTTATTTATTTTCCTCTTTCCTCACTTAAATACTAATTTCATCTCTTTACAATTTTTATAAAGATTTTAGTCCACGAGATGTTCAAGTCAGGTTTAAACTTAAGTTGAACAATGCAGGTAGACCTTAGACAAAGCTTCATGCAGGCCAACCACTAGCTATATCAACATTAATGACCGGGTCACATGCAATTGCATAAATATCTTTCCTTTTTCATACATGGACTGTGGGCCCCATCATAATCTGTGTTGTATCCACACCGTCCATGCATTTGGAGAGATCGTTTTAAGGTATGAGCAAAAGAATAAAGTAGATCCAAGGCTATAATGGACCCCACCATAGAAAACAGTGGGGAGAGTGATGCCCACCGTTGAAACCTTCCGAAGGTTCACCATGATGTTTATTTGAGATCTAACCTGTTCATGTGTTAACGCAGACATGAAAGAAGGGAAAACATAGATATCAGCTTGATCGGCAACTTTTGTAGCCCTTATAATTTTTTAATGGTGGGTGTCACTTTCCCCACTGTTTACTGTGGTGTGGTCCACTAGAGCTTTGGATCTGAATCATTTTTTGGATATTGGCATAATATGATCTCTAAAAATGGATGGACGGTGTGGATACAAACAATACATCATGGTAGGGGCCACATAACTTGGTGACGTCACTTCAGTAGCGAGTCTCGCTACTCAACCTGTCAGCAGCTAATCCGCGTCCTGCCAACAGCCCGCTTGCCCGTGGTCGGTGCTATGTGAGCCCCACCATGATGTATGTGTTTCATCCATTCCTTTTATCAATTTTTACGGATCATTTTAGGAAATTATACCAAAAATGAGAGGGATATAAATCTCAGGTAGACCACACCACAGAAAAACAATAGTGATTGGATATCCATCATTAAAATCCTACTAAGGCCCACTGTACTGTTTATTTGACATCTAATCTGTTGATTAGGTCATACAGACCTAGATGAAAGGAAAAAACAAAGATAATCTTGATCCAAAACTTTTATGGTCCCAAAAAGATTTTAATGGTCGATGTTCATTCAACATTTTTTCTTGTAATGTGGTTCACTTGAGATTGGTATATATCTAATTTTTGGCCTCATAACATAAAATGATCTAGAAAAATATATGAACGGCATAGATAAAAAAATACACATCATGGCACGGCCCACAAAGCATCGACCACCAGCCATTGGCTGGTGGCAGGGGAGTAGCCAGTCCGTAGCCACCAACCCCATGGCTGATGGTTGGTGCTCTGTGAGCCCTACCATGATTTATTTATTTCATCCATTCCGTTCATCCATTTTTAAAGGTCATTTTAAGGGTTTTTCCCAAAAATGAGATGGATATAAATCTCAGGTGGACCACACCAAAGGAAAACAATAGTGATTAGATATCCACCATTTAAATCCTCCTAAGGCCCGGTGTACTGTTTATTTGACATCCAATCTGTTGATTAAGTCGTAAAGACCCAGATGAAGGTTTTTTTTTTTAAAAAAAAAAAAAACTAAGATCAGCTTGATCCAAAACTTTTATGGCCCACAAAAAGCTTTTAATGGTCGACCTTCATTGAACACTGTTTCCTATCATATGGTCCACTTGAGATTGGGATATAACTCCTTTTTAATCTCATGCCATAAAATAATCTAAAAAAATAGATGGACGGCATGGATGAAACAAATACACCATTTTGGGCCCCACAGAGCACCGACCACCAGCCATTGGCTAGTGGCAGGGGGAGTGGCCAATCCGTTTCCTTCGTACATATAGTTTGGCGGACCCCACAGAGGACCGACCACCGGATCTTGTGTGGCCCACTTTATTGCTGGATATATCTCATTTTTGTTCGCACGTCCTAAAATGAGCTCTAAAAACGGATGGACGGAGTGGATTTCTCACAAACATCTAGGTGTGCCCCACTCAGCATCCTTGCGCAGGAACTTACTCCGAAAGGCTTTGGCAGGAAATCCGCGTCCTAGTCTGGCTTACCGTACATAGGAAGTTTCATCCAACAAAAGTAGGATCCAGATTAACCACACGTTTCCAATATTTGCACGTGTGAGAGAGTAGGATACAGATGTCTACTCTCGCGTGTAGCAATCACGTGCACCGACAAAAGCGCCAAGCGACCGACAGAACAACACACCTAATACGGGTTGGATTGCTTGGACCCTGGTTAATCTGATGGCGACTAACGATTTCCTCAGTGGAGGGACGTCGCCGTCATTTATCTCCGTTACTCTTGACACTGAGCCATTAACGTGGATTAGGTGGTGTATTGATGTGTAGGGCGCTGTGGGGCCTACCTTGATGTATGTGTTTTATATCCATCCGTTTTTCCCCAAAGCTCACACCCACCGTTGAAACCTTCCTAGGGCCCACCGTAATGTTTATTTGCCATCCAACCTGTTGATAAGTTCATACAGAGCTGGATGAACGGTGATCCAAAACATGTTGTGGCCACCAGGAAGTTTTTAACGGTGGACATTAAATTACCATGGTTTTTCTTGGTGTGGTCCACTTGAGCTTTGGATATTCTTCATTTTTGTATTCATGCCCCTAAAATGATCTGGCAAAACGGATGGACGGTGAGGATATTAAAAAAAAGATCAATGTGGGCCCCAGGGCTCTTAACACATCACCACACCACCACTGGGGATGGTGTGGGCAATACCACCTTATCCGCGTCCTACAGCGATGGCCAGAAACCGACGGCTCAGCTCGCTTTCAGACCGTAAGGTACACGGAAAGCGACGCCTGTGGGCCCCACCGTAGCGTATGGCTTGGGCCACGAGCCGATCTGATGGCTTGGTGATACCTGACTGAGAACGTGAGAAATACGGGGACTTATTTTTTACTCTAGTTGCATGTGACGCTTGATACGCAGGCACTTAAAAATAGTACAAGTGGCTTTATATTAACCGAAATCTAATTCTAAGTTACAGCAGAAAAAATCAGGTTGGTTGAGCAATCCTAACCTCTGATTCGTGGACACCTGTTTTTTAAAATAAGTCCGTGAGATATTTTTCATTTCTAACCGTCCAATAAATGCCCACAACCGAATACTTCAATAACCAAACAAGAGTGTTAAAAAATAAATAAAAATAAAAATCATTATACATCTAAACTCATGCCCACAATTTGGACGGTCTATTTTGAATTATTTGCATGTCACGTAACAAATTTCAGTGTAATTTCTAAATGCCTGCGTATCATTCTCATACCATACTAGAGTATTAAAGTATTTCACCAGAAATCATGAATTAATTAAAGAAGGCATGAAAAAGGCAACTTTTGTGAAATTCATATACGGTAGAGATGGTGATCACTCTCTCCAGCGTACACGTGGAAGTTTAATCGCAACCGTCCATCTGGGATCATAAAGATTTAAAAAAAAAAAAAAAAAAAAAAAAAAAACTAAGTAGGTGGACAATCCTATAAGACTGATCAACGGCCTTCGAACGGCTGAGATTCAGTGTCAGAAGAAATGTTAGATTGGATTCTCCAATGGGTATGTTTCGTTAGTCGTGGGACATCCATGATATGGCCCAAAAATCCGTCGGTGATGATTTATAGATCCGTACCACCAGTACGCTGTAAACGGTTCCCACTCGATCTCTTTGATAGAATTCATGGTAGAAAGGTATGATACATGATCCGCATCTTTGCAACGTATACACGGACCCTCAATTACGATAAGTGGGACCGTCTTTCAATAATCTAGACCGTTGGTCCGTCTTTTATCCTAATATGGATGCTCCCTCGCTCAAAATTCTCCAAGATCGAAAGATTCATCGACCAATATCAGGACTTTTACATTTGATTTGGGCCGATTGTTCTATTTTTCTTCTTAACCGTCTATCTTAGATAATATTCAGAAATAATCCAACGTTGGTAAATAACAGACCATTCGTCCGGATTATCAAAACATGGGCCCCACGATGATAGATGACCATTTTACCCCTGACGCATGGTAGAGTGTGGCAAGTTTGGTAGTCCTACACGCACCCGTTCACGGCGAGCAAATTAGGTGCGGCCCAACCTCACCCAAGACGGTGCGGCCCTTTCCTTAGGGCCCACCTTGATGTATGTACATCCATGCCGTCCATCCATTTTATCATATCATTTTAGGGCATGAGCCCAAAAATGAGGTAAATTGTAGGCTGAATTGGACCACACCACAGGAAGAGGTGGGGATTGAATTCCTAGTGTTGAAAAACTTCCTAAGGCCCACCGTGATGTTCATTTGCTACGATCCCTCTAAGTTTTCAATAGTAATATTTCAATCCCCACTGCTTACTATGATGTGGTCCACTTGATCCTTTAATCTGCCTCTTTTTTAAGCTTGCGCTCTAAAATGATATATTAAAAATAAATGGACGGCTTAAATAGAACATATACATTACCGTGGACCCGGACCCGACAGTCACCTAACAAGGTTTTCCGTCTCTAGCTAGGTCCTGGTAGAGATGATTCTGTGGTCTAGTCTTTTTTTAAAGGTTTTTTTGGGGCTTAGTACTTGACAATGTAGGGCCCACTAATTACCATGTCTATGATCATGAGCGTCCATTGAACGTCTGAAACTACAAGCCCTAGTGGATTGGTGGCCAGGAAAAAAAATCTAAATACTCTGTGGAAAAAAAAAAAAAAAAAAAAGGCTTTAAAAATCAGCATACAATGTCTTTCCAAACCGGGTGCATGTTATGGACGGTTCAGATTGAAGCACGTGTATTTAATTTGTACAATACATAGGTGTGTTTATGTAGATGTGGATTGCATGGCGAAGTGTCTTAGATGCACCTGTCTAATGAAGTAAAATGAGGTTTGGATGGGTCCATTTACTCATTTGGTCATGATGTGGTGTGGAGGAAAAATTGGCATGACTCTGCATCATAAATAATATGTATAATAAAAGTTGAGAAATTTTTTATATAAAATTTAATTTCACATATATGACGCTTTTTCATTAGCCCACTTTACGGAAACATGCGGTTTAATCTAAATAATTAGGGCGGGCGGAAAAACACCATTGTCATAATGGTGACCGAACATGGATTACATGGTGGCCTCACACCACCCGGCACCCACCACACAATTCAAGTCTTTGGGGACCCAATGTTAAAAGGCAAAATCTTCATTTTGCATAATATAATCTTCACTACTAGTGGGCATGCATGGAGTGCCTATGAAAGCCTTTTAGCATGAAATTCCTATTATAAAAATACATGGTTCTAAAAATGAGGCAATTCAGAACTCAAGTGTGGTTTAAGATAAAAAAAAAAAAAAAAAAAGTAGATTAAGGAAATGCATATTGCTTAAACTTTATTAGGTTGGCCATGACTTTGATATACTATCCATATCACTCATGAGGTCATTCCTTCTTGGATAAATAGAAGATATAAAAGTATCAAAACATCTGTAAATGTAAAAGTATTAAAACTTATGAATGTTTCAATTGTACACATTCAATTCTTGTATTTTTCTATGGAATAACTTACTTGAGTTTTGGATCTGCCTTGACTAATAAGCCAATTGGCTAGTGTAGCGCACACCACCAAATTAGTTGGTGTGTTGACGTCACCAAGTTACATGGTTCTCACCATGAGGTGTGTTATATCCAAAATGTTGGTCCACATAACGAGCTCATTGTAAAGCTTGAGTTGAAAAATAAGACAGATCTAAAGATCAAGTGGATCACATTGCAAAAAGTACTAGGGTATCGAATGCATACCATTGAAGGCCTTTTGGGGGTCATAGAAGCTTTGGATCAACCTGATATTTGTTTTTCTTCTTCATCAGATCTATGTGACCTTATAAATAGATTAGATGGAAAATTAGAGGTTACGGTGGGGCTCTACGGATGTTTTAATGGTAAGAATCATTCTCCCCTCTGCTACTTATGGTGTAATCCACTTGAGATTTGGATATGACTCACTTTTTGGATCATGGTTTAAAATGAACTTGCCTAATAGTGTGGATATAATAAAAACATCATTGTGGGGCTCATATAACTTTGATCTCCTTTGAACCATTCGTACTACTCGAGGGGCGTGGATCTCAGCTTTGTCCAACACGTACACACCAAGTTGCTGGTGTATAGCATACCAGCCAATCCACTTCCCTTTAACTATGTCTCACATAATCTAGCAAAATAGATGGATAGTGTGGATTTCTCAATAACATTGTTATCGGTTTGACCTAGCTTTCCATTGCAAAAAAAATTTTAATTTGCAATTTAAATTGAAGGTTTAAAGTGTCGTTCTTGTCGCATGCACGTGACGCTTGTTCATTGGCTTACTTTAACACGCATGTATGATGCTATTTTCTAGGTTGATGGGACATCCACTCGTGTAGGTGAAGCTAGAAGTATATTAGTTTCCCACAACTTTAAAAAATGACGGAGACTGTTCAACTATATGCATGTATTGTTGTACGTTGACGTACACCATCAATATCGCTGGTCCAACTGTCGATCGAGTATAGATTAAAAATGACACTGAAAAAATCATATTAATAATTTCACTTTGCTTTGAATTCGGACCACTCACTATTTTACCTTTAGCCATTTAATTAATTGTATGGTTAAGATTAATTGATGAGTATGATTCAAGAGAAATGCTCCATACTCGCTAAGACCAGAATCTTTGACGGTCTGGGTAGCTGTAGATCACAGCCAGATGTGAGGAAGATGAATCATATCATTTTTTTTAAGTTGTGGAAAACTAACACAGGAGTGTTCCGCATGCGTATGATGTCCGGCAATACCACGTTGCGACGTCAGGTCAAAGTATCGACTAAAATTACAGTGATACCCCTAGCCTCCTTGGTCATTCGAAATTTACAAATACCGAACTGTAAGGGCATTATAGTCATTTTCTCAGCAGAAATCATGCGAATTACATGGTACTGATACTGCTGGTAAAGGCGTCGATACGACGCAGATGAATCGCTGCATGTTGGGAGCATTATTCAGCAATCCAAACCGTTGATACGATGGACCTCAAAGTCTGCAAGGTCGTAGATGTTATTGAGTCACATCTGACGATCAGAACCCTTCTTTTGGTTGCTAAGAAATTGATGGGTAACCTCTTGCAAGGAAATGGTATGGATTAATGAGGCCATCTCATTTCCACTATCAGGTTCATCATACCAACGGTTTGGATTACTGAACGATGGGCCACACATGGTGGAAATTATTTGCATCAGCAAAATGTCTAAAGTAGGGTCGAAAGTCCCATTCAACCCGAAGACCCGACATGTTTGCTTATCTAAGAAGGATATATCTGTTTCTCAAGCATTGATTATACAAACACCAACCCGATAAAACTTTTGGGCTTGACTTTAGGTCTTTTGCCCGAAATTAACCCGAACCCGATCAATATATAAGTTACTTACAAATTATAATTGAGTGTGGATCGTTTGTGTCAAAGGGACACTAGTGATGTCGGATCTCATTTGTCTACATCATTTCCAAGGACTCAAGTTAACAAGATATGCCGGATTTCTCTCTCCCATATAGATTGTGTGTTATGCTACACGACTTTTAAAGGAGTAGTTGTCCTATATTTTAACTTGTTTTTTTTAAGAAAAAAATGAAGATCTTTATGACGAATAATCACATATATATTAATAAAATCATAAATACAAAAAATAAGTCCTATATTGAAATATAATAAACTAATGTAATAACGAAAATATTAGCACGTATGACCAACCCGATCAATATTGACCGAGCCCGTTGGGCCCCACATTGAGAATTCCCAACCCGAGGTTGGATTGGGTTGGGTTAGGGTTGAGGTATAGGGAACCTTGGGTTGGGTTAGGGTTGAGCACCGACCCGACCCGACCCAACCCAACCCAACCCGCCCGACTTTCAGCCCTAGTCTAAAGAGCCTTGGCAATCTCATATCTACTAATAAGAGCTTATTTGCTTATTCTAAGAAAATACTATTGTTTTGGACATTGATCATTTGATAAAGTTATAATTTTAGACTTTATTTTTTAGAAATTAATTAAAAAAAGGCTTTTAAAAAATAAATTACAGCTTATCTAACTTAAGTGGGTAGATATTTTTTTATTAATTTTTGAATAAGTTTATTCTTAAATTTTTTAAAAGTAATTTCCATCTTAACATCTTCTCTTTTCTTTACAATCTCTTTAAGGTGGGCTCACATGATGAATGGCCCACATCAAGGTGGGCCCACATAATCGCATCAAAGGTGGGCCCCACATGATAGATACTTCACATGATAGATAACCCACATCAAAGGTGAGACCACATGATGGAAGGTTGACAACAAAGTTGAGCCCAAATGATGAACAACCAATATTGAAGGTTGGGCCCCACATGATGAACGATCCGCAGCAAAGGTGGGACCCACATGATTGATGGTGAACATCAAAGGTGGGTCCCATATGATGGACGGCCCACATAAAAATGTAGTCCTACATGATAGACTATCCACATCGAGTAGGCCCCACATGATGGACTTTCCATAGCAAAGGTGGGACCCACATGATGTATGGTAGACATCAAAGGTGGGTCTGCATGATGAACAACCCATATTGAAGGTGCCCCCACATAATGAATGGTCCACATCAAGATAGGCCTGCATAATGCGCGGTTCACATCAGAGGTGGGCCTCATATGATGAATGGCCCACATCAAAGTGTAGCCCAACATGATAGACCATCCATGTTAAGTGGGCCCCACTTGATGGATGATCCACATCAAACATGAGATCTAGATGATGGATGAAGGACATCAAAGGTGGGCCCATGTGATGGACGATTGACATCAACGGTGAGCCCACATGATGAACGACCTGTATTGAAGGTGGGGCTCCACATAATGAATGGTCCACATCAAGGTGGAGCACAAAATGGATGGCTCGCATCAAAGTGTGGGCTCTTGTGATGAATTGTCCACATCAAGTGGACCTCATGGCAGTCCACATCCAAGGTGTTGCATGATGGACCGCCCATATCTAAAGTGGCCCAACGTGATGGATGATCTTCTAAGTCAAAATCAAAATACAATCCTCAAAGAGGCCTCAGAATCCCAGCGATGCAAATGGCCTAAGCATACCGTCAGTACCGCATAAAGGAGAACTCCTCGATCCTCCTCGAAGTCGAGCTCCGGCCCCGAACGTAGGCGCCATCTACACTGCTATAGAGTCCGGTGGGTGTTCAGAACACTGTCCCGTAACGTGGGAGTGAGTAAGCTAACTCGGGAACATTAAAGCATAAAGTTAACATGTTATCAAATCAATCAAGCAAGAATGATAACGCAAAGACAAATCAAACATTTCTAATTACTCTTGTTAAGTGCAAAATGATATGACATGATGCACGTATGCCCTTGCCAAACCACCCTCAAGCGACATCATCTTACGTTCGCGAATGCTAACTCCTCAAGGCGCCACATCTACAAAGCACATGCGGTGCGATGATGCTCATGATTACCAAGTTTTTATTAATCCATTTCAACCAAGTAGATTGGGAAACTAAGGTACCTCCTCAGATACTTCCCAAACATGATCCATTCTAGGGTCGCTAATCCTAGCTAATCTCATACGATATTATGGTTTGAGAAGCGTAGTGAAGGCATCGCAAAGGGCTCACACCCGTTAGCGCATGGATACAGATTCACCGTATGCGGCTCAATTGTCGGCCGTCACCAGTACATATCTCACCGTACTTCGCTCAATCACTAGCCGTCGGCTCAAGTACAGGTCTCACCGTGCTTTCGGCTCAACTCATACTCTAGTTGCGTGAAAGACTCGTCGCCAATCACAGACACTTGAGTACACTCAAGAGATACTACTGGAGGACTCGTCGCCACGTCAAAGACGAGCACAGTCTCACTGTGCATTTCGGCTTTCGCAAGTACCGACAAAATCGAATATAGTGTCCCATACCACCATAATCGGCTCACGAGGTTGGTTGCGCAATGGTCACTGCGGGAGGCACATGACCCAGCCAGAGTCGATGATCGACCACGGTGTCCCATACCACCATGTCCCATTTGGCTCATGCGTCTTAGCGGATCGAGGTACCATGGTTAACGGATTGCCCAGGTAAGTTTGGTACCCTGGTTCAAGTGTAAGCATTGTGAGCACCAATCATGGTGAACATATATATACACATACCGGTTTGCTTGACGAGCTGACTAGCTCGAGCGCACCACAAGTTGAGCGATATGGAGCGCAAAAGCACTCCGTGTGGCCAACCACTATCGCCAACCGAAGTACGACTGCTGGGGTTCGCTGCACACGTCCATCGTGGCGATATGAATCTCGGCCACAACAAGTAAGTCCGGTATCAATGTGTGGACTATAGCATAGTCCCAAACTCAATCGATTGTAGAGCATAAAGTAAAGCATGAAGTAAAGCATGTATTATAAAGCATGAAGTATAAGATGTTATAAGGCATGTTGTAAAGCATGTTGTAAAGCATGTTATAAAGCACTAAACACATAGGGGTACAAATACTTAGAGTTCATAGGTGAGTGGTTAGAGTGAACAACCACGTGTGCAGTATCATATGTGACTCTAAGGTAGCGGAGAATCCCATCTCAAAGACCTAACTAAGGTTCTAACACTTAAACACTTACACTCGCAGTGATTTCACCAACACTTGAATACACTACTTCAACATACATGACGTATGCTAGAGAAGTGTACACTAGGTTGTCCCTTTACTAAACTAGTATTTTATACATATACATCATATTTATACAAAGAATTAAACATAGCAATCACATCAGCAAACTTTATACGTATAGGGTACTTCCACGTATACCCAATTTCGACATACATAACGTTTACAAAGGAAGATAGATTTCGACGATTCCTTTCGCCAAGCTAGTATTTTAATCACGTATTATATAATCATACATTAAATACATATGTCAAACATTATTCCAAAATAAATACGTATACGGTATTTCTACAATACGTAATTTCAACATACGGCGCATTTACAAGTAAACATATATTTTGGCGATTCCTTTCGCCAAACTAGTATTTTATTCATATGTTATATAATTATACATTAAATAAACATGTCAAGTATTTATCCAAAAAAATTACGTATACTGTATTTCTACGTATACCTAGAATATGTGAAATTCCATATTTCACACCGTTAATCAAAACAGAAACTAAAAGCACTTCAGTACATGTGCAATTGCAAGCAGATCATGAATCTACCATTATCGACATTAAAAGTGTTGAAAACCGTAACTTATACACTTAAAGTCCTCACCTTTGCCTTTGGAAACGGAACGAATCGAAGGGTGATGGATCTTCCGTCTACGACGATTTCTAGCCTAAAGAACGGAATCGGTAGTCGGTATACACCCTACCTCAATTCCACCTCAAATCAGACCTAGGGTTAGGGTTTCTTACCTTCAAATGAGGTGGAAAACACCGGGAAACCACTTAGAACGGAGCGGTGAAGGCCGTGTAGTGAGCCAACGCAGTGGAGGAAGATTGGCAACAATCTCCAAGTTCTTCTCTCTCTTTCTCTCTCTTCCTCTAGGGTTTCTTTGCAAAATTCGTATGGCTGTGAGAGGGGCTGTTCTAAGCCCCTTTATAGCCTCAAACATTACGAAAATAGACTCGGGTTCATGGGGTAATGCGCTTATATAGGATTTTCGACGCTTTTTCCTACTCAAAAGGGAAGTTCGGTAGCCCTCTTTGAACCAAACGTCGACTTAAGCTCACCACCAATGGATTTACGTGGGATTACGTTTTTGACTCATTCGGATACGCAGATCGCACGTGGCGGACCACTTTCGGTTGACGGTCGGTGGGCCACGATCGTAAATTCCAAGTACATGTAAATGTTCACGAAATTTTTCTTAATCCGAGGGTGTAATTTGGTCTGATTCTCGACGGTCAGGTTGCTTAATACTGACGCGTCAACGAACGATGCCAGATCACTATTCCGGATATTTATTTTGGCTTGTGAATAGTGTTTTTCACACTACCTCGCTCCGATTCGAAACGAATGGCCATGGAATATCTGGATAAGGCTGATTTTTGAGATGATTGTTAAGCCCAAGTGGGGGCGGTCCTAGTTCCTTAGCCTTCGGTTAATCTGAGTCCCGATGTGCGATCCAGGACCTAATACGGTTTCGTTTCATTCCAGAGAGCAGACGGGAAATGAGTTTGGTTCTAAACTTCAGGGTAACCTAACGTCACTTGTTCTGCAAGTTTTGGGTCTTGCAGATCGTATTTAAAGCGATCCTAACGGATTTCGTAGCTAATTGAGTTTAGTACTTAGTTAACTTTGTTAAATTTCTAAAGGATTTAATCCTACGTGATTTCTGGTCGAGGTGGTACTCGACCCAATGTACGGGAAATTTCAGGTCGTTACATATAAGGTAGGGGCAGATAGTGGACATCAAAAGTGGGCCTCACATGATAGATAACCGACTTCAAAGGTGGGGCCGATAGGATGGACATATCAAATGTGGATTCCACATCATAAGTGGTGTACATTGGTGGGCCCCATATGATGGATGACCCTCAACAAGGTGAGCCCCATATAATGAACAATTCACATCAAAGGTCGACTAAAACAAATATCTAAATTGCTCTTATAATGGAGTTGTTGTAATCTTAAAAAATGACATCAACTACCCCTTAAAAAAGTTTTTATTTGAACACGTTATCAAACATGCTTATTTCCAATAAGAGATTTTTATAGTTTTGAAAACATGATTTACTAAAGGAGTTTATTTAAAATGAGATTCATAATGAAAAAAGTTTATTAGAGTAGTTTTTATTCGAAAAGCTCTTATCATATTAGAGTATAGATGTCGAATGAGACGTATGTTTTCCTATTAAGAAAAATGCTTGTAATTTCAATCGCACGCCAAATCGAGCGTGAATTAGGTCCACCCCTACCAAGACCTAGCCAGAGATAGACGATCATGTTAGGGACTCACGGGGGCCCCACAGTGGTTTATATGTTTTATACATGTTGTCCATATATTTTAACAAATCATTTTAAGACAAGCGCCCAAAAGGAGGTACATAGTGATGGGTTTTTTTGACCCGGCCCGCGTGGCCACCCCGCCGACCAGTGTCTCCCGCCAAATTTTCTGTGATTTTTAGTCAACTTCAAAAATCCATAACTCCTTCATTACAACTCCGATTTAGGTGATTCAAAAGCCAGATTGAAGCTTGATGAGTCTAGTTTTATATAAAAATAAGAAAAAAATAAAATAAAAATTTTAATATAATTAAAATTAGGATGTTCTGGCAACTGTCTAAAAATTTTAAAATTCAGGCAGCTATTTTTTCTAGAATTTTAATAATTTATTTACAACTCCAAATGATATGAAATTTGGTGAGATGACTTAAAACTTGATGATAAATCATCGTAAAAATTTTTAAAATAATCTAGTTCTTAAAAGTGCAAGAAACGTTATAAGATGTCCTCTCTCTCTATGTACAACTTGTACTCGTGTGGGGCCCACTTTCCTTGCAAGTAAAGGCTCCATAACCCTATTTCCTCTCATTTCCTCCCTCTCTAATACTCTCAAACATTTAGCGAAGCCTCTCCCTTTTTCAAAAATCTCAAATCCCTCATCTCTCCTTCATTACAACCCATCATCACCTCTTTCACATCTTCACCTCTTCTTCCTCATTCCCAAACTCATTGTCTCAAGAGCCCATTCTCATTCCTCCCATCCTCATTTCCAAGAACAACTACATTCTCACTTTCAAAACCCATTCCTAAAACAAACTCCCAAAACCATTCCATCCCTATTTTCCAAAACCCATCTCAAATCCCAATCTCTACTCAAACCCCATATCCTCAACTCACCTTCCATTTCATCTTACACCACCTCATCTCAAACCCATTCCCAAATTTCATTTTCCAAAACCTTCTCAAATCCATTCACACCGAAAACTCATTTCCATTTCTCAACTCTCATTCTAAAAGTCATCCCTAAGACCATTCCTCCAACAATCCACCCACATTCCTCACACCCAAATCCTTCCTAACCGAGGGAAATGTCGTTCCTAGCGACCATCATCTCTTTTTTTCACCATTCCGATGATTCTTCCCCTTATGGGGAGGAAGCGCCCCCACTTTCGCCTGACTCAGACGAGTAGCCCCACGACCTTACTAACGACTAGTAGTTTGTTAATGCGGTTAGGTTTAATGCATGTATTGAAGGATGGTTAAGACTTTTGCTAAATTAACTTGTATTTTTGTTGCGTCTAGCCTATCTAGTAATGCTTGAAATCCATGTTGTAACATGTAAATTACCTATGACATTTTAAAATTTATGTGAATGTATGGATTGTTTTAGAATTTTCTTGTCGTCTTGTGAATGCTTGTATGAATAATGGTCTTATTACGTCTATCTTAGCGTTATTAGCACTCTAAACTACCAGAATACCTTAAAACTTTCGATTCTTCCTTCCCTATTAAAATTTATGAAACCAAGGAGTGATTTGCCCATAACCCACTAGCCATAGGATTGAAATGGTAATTCATGTAAAAATAATAATAAAAATCGTGACTTTAAAAACTTTTTAGGATGATCGTTTCTCGTAGGCATGTTGAGAGACTTATTAAACCCCAAATTGGATATAAATTAAAACGAGAACTCTCGTAGACAAAGACTCAAGAGACAACCTTATAAATAGGAGATGTAAACTTTCCAATGATGGCTAAACAATTAGATTGATCGGACTACGGAATTACAGAACCACACATCTGCGAAGTACTCGCGGCTTAACCCAATTCTCATTCCTGGTGAATACCAATGGACTCACTGCTTTGACCAGAGCAGAAGACCAGGGATCTACCAGACTAAGAAGGATACTACGATCTTTCTGCCCTGGTCAGACAGAGGATCGACGTATGGGATCAAAGTCTACCACAACTGTTTTTCCGTATTAGCTTGATCATAAAGAGTAGAATACACCACCCTTAAGTAAACTTTATCAACAAATACTTAGCACGATAATCATGATTTTGACATTGTTTTTAAACCTCAAGGGTGAAATTTTTTAAGGGGGGTAGATCATAATGAGCTAGGCTAGCATATTTAATATATATATCCTAAAACGTATATAAACCCAAAACCAGCAAAACTTAAGCAAATAAAATGCCAATATCTGTACTTATTACCCTTAGGCAATTTCGGGGACGAAATTGTTTTTAAGGGGGGTAGATTGTAACATCCTGGATTTTCACTGTTTGGGATTTTCAAAAATTCTTAAAATTTCTTTTTAATTAACTTATAATATCACTTAATGACCATTAGCACTCAATGTTAGATTATACTGGGGTGGACCAGTCTAGTTATGATGGGACCAAGTGCGGGCCGCCAAGCCAGATGGCCCGTTTACACCTAACAACAGCCCGTTGGGCCACCCAGCGACCGAGAAGGGTTAGAAAAATCTAAAACTTTAGAAAATCATAGATCTCACTGGGCTTGTAGTCCATCGAGGACTGTAGACCCAGTGGACACCCAGAAGTACCATCTGGCACTTGCCCAATGCGCCCCACCAATGCCAGATTAAAATCTGCACCGACAAAGAAATCGAGACTCCTGGCCTTCCAAATAGTCGGATTTCTTCCAAATTCTGGTGAAAGGTTTAATGTATTTTTCAACGCCGCCCACCAAATCTGGGCCCCGATCGTGGCACGATGACCGTTGATCGCAAATCAGACCCGTACGACCAAACCCCGCATCCGTTCGTTCCCAAATTTTGTAAGGCCCCTCATCGGGCCATGGACCACTTATCCTATAAATTTCATAGCCAGAGGGCCATCAGAAATGCTCTAATCATCAAAATGGCCCCCACAGGACCGCTTAAAGGTCAGAAACGCTTTCTCAGATCATATATCCGTTCATCCGTTCGTCCTCAATTTTTGCATGGGCCCTAATCGGGCCATAAGGCACATACACGCCGAATTTGGTGGCTAGAGGGGTGATAGGGCCTTAGATCCTAGAAAGACCCTCCCATAAGTCTAGTATAGTAAAAACCTAGCCCTTGGGGCCATTTACACCAAACCTGGCATTATAAAAAGGCCCCATTTGGGCACCCCCTCTTCCCATACGATTTTTCCATTTCCAAAAGAGAGAAAGAGAGAAAGAGGGAGAGAGTAAAGAGAGAGGAGAGAGAGCTAGGGAGAGTGAAGAAAGAGAGTGAAGGTGAGAGCTAGGTGGACCTTAGATCAAGGTGGGGCCCAAGGAAATCAACCATTTCAACTTCCTACTTCTCCTCAAGGGAGAAGCTCTCTTCCACAACCTCCATAATCATCCGTTGGCCGTCTAGGTAAGATCTTTCACTTCTTCTTCTTGGAATAAATGTATTGAGAAGGGATTGGCATGAAATTTCTCACATGCAAGGTTTGGTTTTAGGGATTCCGGCCGATCTACCCCAAAATTCATATCTCCTAGGTCGTTTCCAAGCCTCCATCAAATCCAAGGTGCGGACTATTGTTCTTAGGTGGCCTAGCACCAATTTTACTATGGGTTTAATGATTTTGATTGTTTGGATGTTATGATTGGAGAAACTAGAGAAACCCTAGGAATTGCATGATTGTTGAAATTCGTATGGGATGCATGTTGATTCTCCTTTGGTGTTGTTATTACCTCTCACATGATTGGGTATTTGGATGATTAGGTGCTCATGCCTTGTTGGTTTTTTCCTACATTGTTGTTTCATAGAATGTATGATGATCGTATGCATATGATTTCTTGCAATGGTGGAAGTGCTTAACTTCCTCCCCCCCCACACACACACCTCACTTGCACTTGCATTATGATATTGTTGGCCTTGCTTGGTATGAGAATATGAATTGTATGTTGAGAAGCTTGAGAACATGAAGGTTGAATATGCTAGATGACGCATTGGTAAGCGGCATGCTAAGGATTGCTACTCGTACCCTTGGGTTGGTCAGGAAACATGAGGAGAGCGAAGGTGGCTCCATTGGTAGGATCGCCTAGAGGCTAAATCGTGGGTTTTGGGCGGGTGTGCTCGAGCAGCTGTAGTTTGACTACATGGGTCTCTCGTGCCCGAGGTCGCTCGTCTCACGCTTGCCTGACTCGTGTGGTCTAGCCTACAATCTGATTAACCCTGTTTGTTAACCCTGTGTGCCCACATATGAATGGAATCTGAACCACCCTGCAACCATTGTAGCCCATTGAAAATCCACTTGAAACTGGTCCACAGCCTCATGAGCCGGGCATGGTGGAATGGGACACTATGTCCGAGCTGTTGGCCGACGCTGGGGTACCGCGCCTCCCCGTAGTGACCGCGAGCGATCCCTTCCTTTCGGCACTCCTCATGTGCTTGGTGTTGGGGATGAGGAACCCGACGGGATCACGGACCGCGAGGTCTCGGCCTCACGCATTGATGGGGTCTTGGCCTCGCAACCAGTTTAGGGCATTGATACGTAGGGTGAATCAGAATCTCCAACCTGCTGGATGAATGAACTTAATTAATAACTCGACTAATACGATCGCATTGCACGCATTAGTTAGGGTGGCAACTCGGAAGTCGAGGTCGCTCTGAGGGAGTGTTGTCATATGCGATCGTTAGATGGAGTCGCTTGAGGGAGTGTTGTGGCGAGGGCATGCATCATATCATCCCGCATGCATGCATTTTAAATAAGAGTTATTAGGTGTTGATGAATGTCTGCTTTTCATTAAGTTCATATTACAATTGATGCCTGTTGTAACTTGAGACCGATAGTTCACACTGAGTTGATCACTCACTCCCACTCTGGGACGGTGTTTTAAAATACCAACCAGACTCATTCATAGATGCAGTAACTCAGGCATGAGAAGCCCGGTGAGGTGAGCTTGACGAGGAGGACGGACTCTCCTACTGCACCGATGGGCGGCTCTCCATCGGCTTGACGGGTCAGTATTTGGATTTGCTGAGCCATGGGCTCGGCCTTTACTTTTTTTTGGACTAGCCTTTTTATTCTGTCATAGGCAACGCCTTGGGCGACCCTTTATTATTTTGGACTCAGTATATATGTGGGATATCTTTCATTTCAAGAGACCGGTGTGATTGTGCTTCGTGCCTCAGGTAATTCCAAATTATGCCGTTAAATTTGATTAATCATAAAAAAAAAAACCATAACTGCATGATAAGTGACACTCGGGAACTCGGGAGTCGAGTCTATACTCGACCCCTGATTTTTCGGGGCGTTACACTTCTTCACAAACTACAAGTTAGGTGACTATGGGACTGTGAAGATGGAAAATTCTGGTGTATCAAAGATCATGGAAGTCGGTGATATTTATGTGAAGACCGATGTGGGCTGCACATTGGTTCTCAGGGATGTGAGGCATATCCCAGACCTTCGCCTCAACTTGATGTCGACGGGAAGGCTGGATGATGATGGCTATGAAAGCCGGTTTGCTGATGGGCAATGGAAGCTCATCAAGGGTTCGTTGATCATGACTAGAGGAAAGAAGTGTTGCACCCTTTATAAGGCAAGTGTCAGTATGTGCAAGGGTGGATTAAATGCAACGGAAGATTCAGCTATTGACATGTGACACAGGCGTCTATGCCACATGAGTGAAAAAGGGCTTCAGCTACTAGCAAGGAAGCGGCTCATTCCAGACGTGACAGGTATACCTCTCAAAACCTGTCTTGATTGTTTATCAGGGAAACAACATAGAGTTTCAATTGTTAAAACTACTTCTCATGTTAATAAAGTGCATACATTAGATTTGGTTTATTCTGATGTTTGTGGTCCTATGAGGACAAAAACCTTGGGTGGGGCATTGTATTTTGTTACTTTTATAGATGATACATCTAGGAGGGTTTGGGTTATGCTTTGAAATCCAAGGACGAGGTCTTTGGTGTGTTTAAATTGTTTCATGCTATGGTCGAGAGAGAGATAGGAAAATCATTGAAGTGCATCCGCACTAACAATGGTGGTGAATACATTGGCAACTTTCACGAGTACTGCAAGTCCCTGGGTATACGGCATGAACAGACGGTTCTAAGACCCCAAAGATAATGGTGTAGCTGAGCGAATGAATCGCACCATTGTTGAGAGAATCAGATGCATGTTATCCCATGCGAAATTGCCCAAGACGTTCTGGGGAAAAGCAATGCACACAACGGTGTATTTGATAAACAGGTCTCCATCAGCCTCATTGAATAGAGAAGTACCTGAGAAGGTGTGGACTGGACATGATCCATCGTACAGTCATCTCAGGGTGTTTGGATGCAGGGCATCCGTTCACATACCAAAGGATGAGAGGTCCAAACTCGATATGAAGATCAGGCAGTGTGTGTTCTTAGGATACGGTGATGAAAAGTTCGATTATAAATTATGGGATCCGACCGAGAGGAAGCTCGTCAGGAGCAGAGATTTGGTTTTCTTTGAAGATCAGTGTATAGAAGACATTGGTAAGCTACAGAAGAATCAGTCTAGTTCAGGTGAGCTAGAGGACATGGATCCGATTATTCCTCCCGTGGTGCCTGATGACGGGGGAGTACAACAAGGTGCAAAGGACGAGAGAGTTCCATCAGAAGATGGACCAGGGGAGCAGCCCCCACTTGATCCACCTATTGAGCCACAGGTGAGGAGGTCATTTAGGGACAGATAGCCGTCCAAGAGGTACTCGTCACATGAGTACATTATGCTGACTGATGGAGGAGAGCCAGAAGATTATTCTGAGGCCCTAGCCGACGAGCATAAGGGGGAGTGGTTGAAAGCTATGCAAGAGGAGATGGAATCCTTGCATAAGAACCACACCTATGATATGGTGAAATTGCCTAAGGGCAAGAAAGCTTTGAGCAATAAGTGGGTGTTCAGAAAGAAGATTGAGCAGAAGAATTCACAGACGAGGTTCAAGGCCAGACTTGTGGTGAAAGGGTTTGGTCAGAGGAAAGGTATAAACTTCGAAGAGATATTCTCACCAATGGTGAAGATGACATCCATACGGGTGTTGCTTGGGTTGGCGGCTAGCATGGATCTGGAGATAGAGTAGTTAGATATTAAAATTGCCTTTCTCCATGGTGACCTAAAAGAAGATATCTACATGCACCAACCAGAGGGGTTCGAAGTCAAAGGCAAGGAGCATATGGTGTGTAGGTTGAGGAAGAGCTTGTATGGGCTGAAACAAGCTTCACGGCAATAGTACAAGAAGTTCGACTCGTTTATGTTGAAACATGGGTATGACAGAACGGAGTTGGACCACTGTGTGTTCACGCGCAAGTTCTCAGATGGTGATTTCTTAGTTCTTCTATTATACGTTGATGACATGCTCATCATGGGAAAAGACATCAAGAAGATCGACAGGCTGAAACAGGAGTTGGGCAAGTCTTTTGCGATGAAAGACTTGGGGCCCAAATAGACAGATCCTAGAATGGAGATAACTCGTGATGTAAAAACGAAGCTTTGGCCGTCACAAGAGCGGTATATTGAGAAAGTCCTAAAGCGGTTCAATATGAATGCAGCGAAGCCAGTCAATACTTCACTGGATGGTCACTTTAGATTGAGCGACAGGCAGTGTCCCAAGACGAAGGCAAAGGTGGATGAGATGCAAAAGATACCCTACGCGTCAGCTGTAGGAAGTTTGATGTATGTTATGGTGTGTACACGCCCAGACATAGCATATGCGGTTGGTGTTATTAGCCGGTATCTTGCCAATCCTGGTAAAGAGCATCAAGGCAAATGATGAAATGGATATCATGCGGATCTAAGAGGCTCATCCAGGTTGAGCCTATGCTATGGTGACGGTAAACCTGTGTTAGAGGGCTACACAGATGCAGATATGGCAGGTGACATGAACTCCACGAAGTCTACATCGGGGTTCATGTTCACGTTTGCAGGGGAAGCGGTTTCTTGCGAGCAAGCTACGTAAGGTCGTAGATTGTCAACTATGGGCCGAGTACATCAACACAGAGGCATGTAAAGAGATGCTTTGATGAAGAGGTTCCTACGAAACTTATCCTAAAGTAGAGGAGCACGTTGTACATTGCGATAGTCGAGTGCTATACACTTGAGAAAGAATCCAAGTCGGATTCCAAGTCAAAGCACATAGAGATTCGGGTATCACCGGATCGTGATACTTTGGAACGTAAGGTGTTACAGCTTAAGAAGGTCCACACGGACGATAATGGGTCGATATGATACCAAGGCCTTGCTTGGGGGCAAGTTTGAGGTTTGTAGAAACCTACTGCTTAAAGAAGGTGAATCCCTCCCGGGTCAAAAAGGGGAGATTTGATGGATTTTTTGACCGTTGTCCTTTCATAACCTGGGATGCGCAAAGTCCTTTCGCAACTAGGATGCGCAAGTCCTTCGCAACTAGGATGCGAAAGGAGTTTCCTAAAACTATAAAAAGGGTCCCTAGGATTTTTCTACGTATGTTGTGTTGATGAGAAAAATACAAGAGGGCTATCAAAGGTGAGAGAGAGGGAGAAAGAGAGAGAGAGAGAGAGAGAGAGAGAGAGAGAGAGAGAGAGAGAGAAGCTTATAGAAGGAGGTTCTCGCTCATGAAGGTTTTTCTACTTTGCAATTTATATCTCGGTCCGCTTTCTATGTCCTCATAATCGGTTAGATCTCTTCGTTTTCTATTTCTCTTATTGTTTATCCACTCATGCGTGAGTGAAGAAGATCAGTAACGTTCTACTTCATAGTGGATTGTTGATCCGACGAGGTCCCGTGGTTTTTACCTCTTTGAGGGTTTTCCACGTAAAAATCTCTTGTGTGTTGTGTGATTGATGTTTTGATTTATTTCATTGCTTTATTATCCATAATTCTGGTTTGTTTGGGAGGCTAGATCTAAAGTTTTGTGCAAGGCATCCCAACACATAGAAGGCTTAAGTGAACCACACCACATGAATCAATGGAGATTTAAATCCTACTGCCCAAAACTTTTTGAGAACACAAAAGTTTTGTATCAAGCTAATATTTATGCTTTCCCTTCGAACAGGTCTTTGTGACATTATGAAGAATAAAGATCATCGCTCAACACTAGGAAGTTTTTAATAATGAGAGTTTAATCCCTGTTGCTTCATGTGGTGTGTGGTCCACTTAAGGCTTTGATCCGCTTCCTTTTTAGGCTCATGCCCTAAAATGATATGTAAAGACATACGGGCAGCATGAATAAAACATATATATCATGGCGAGCCCCACATTATCCCTGAAATGCCGTCTCTATCTAGGTCGAACGTAGTACCCAATCCACGCATTGCCAAAACCTGGTACCTTTGGTCTCTCAACCAATGAATGGTCAGCCTCAGCTCGGGACGTGGATTGTCTGCTACTCCAAAATAAACTTTTGGTCTCTCAACCAATGAATGGTCAGCCTCAGCTCGGGACGTGGATTGTCTGCTACTCCAAAATAAACTAAGTGGAGCCCACCGTCGTGTTTGTGAGAAATACACCAGGTCCATCCGTTGTAACCGTCCATTTTCCTAATAGCAGTTTTACTCATCCAGCAAATGAATTGGTCAGCTCCAACTAATAATAGCTAAGGACGAAGATTGGAGATGCGGATCACTTACTACCTCCACCGGGACCTAGCACAAGAGGAACGGTCCTGTCAGGGCTTTGTAGGACTACCATAATGTATTTATTTTATCCATGTGGTCCATCCATTTTAAAATATTAAAAATAATATTTTAAGGTATGATCCTAAAAAGGAGCTATATATTGAAGCCTCAAGCGGACCACACCAAAGGAAGCAATGAGGATTGAACTTCTACCGTTGAAAACTTCTTTAAGGCCCAAAAGTTTTGAATGAAACTAATATTCATGTTTTCCCTTCGTGTAGGTTTATGTGTCCAAATGCTCACCTGCACTCCCGAACTCATGTAATGCTTTTTTGAAAACCCATCATATGTGATTTGACTCTAAAATCTAAACAGTACATGTGAAGCAACACTTTGTAAAACACCTGGGCCCAATTTTTAATTTCATTGGAAATTCTGGTGACCCGAGAAAATGAAAACAGTTGCCTCCCTTGATTTGCATTTTTCTTTGCTATGGCCTACCAGAATGTTAAATCAATGTGAAAATTTATCCCTTTAGGTTTCATGGGATTCTACATCACATGGACCGTTCGAATTAGATGCCCATGACACACGTACAAAGGTACACACATGCATAGGTGCATCGGTGAGCATGGCTCATTTATGTGATCTTATGAACAAGTTGGATGACAAATAAACATCAATGTTAGCCTTAGGAAGTTTTCAATTGTAGGAGTTCAATCCCCATTATTTCTTGTGGTGTGGTCCACTCGAGCCTTTGTTCCGTCTCCACTTCATACACATACCCCAAAATGATCACTTAAAATAGATGAACAGTGTGGGGATAAAACATATACACTATGGTGAGCTCCACAGCCCTGAAAAGATCATCATTTCCTAGCCAAGTCCTGATGGGGTAAGTACCCAATCCGCTGGGGTACCTCACTAGTTGGTGTGGAAACGTGGCGACTGGCGAGATGCCATTGGTGGGGCATATGCTGTGGAAGATGGGCCCATCATTATCACGAGTGTTCATTGTACATTTAAAAGTTAAGAGCTGTTTGGATAAGTCGCCAGAAAAAATCTAAATGCTTGGAGGAAAACAAATCAACGGTTTCAAAAAGTCAGTGGAAAATTGTTCATTGACTGGAGAAGTAGAATCAATTGATTTATGTGACATGATATGGATGGTTCAGATCAAAGCACATATACTCGAACATGAGTGTCTATATAGTGACATGGATTGCGTGCAAAAGGGGCTAGATGCACTTATACGAGGAAGCAGACTGAGGTTTGGATGCACTCGTTTACTAGTTGGGTCACGAGGACTTGGAGTCAATGAAAAAAATGACATGACTCTACATCGTAGGTTCTGCAAGTATTAAAAGTTAAAATTTTTGTAATATAAAATATATATTTTTAATTTGTATAATAATTTAATTTTATATATGACGCTTTTTCATTGGGGAAATTTTTTTTTTAATTAAATCTAAATAATAAGTGCATGGAAAAGTATTATTATTATAATAGCGACGGAACATGGATTACATGGTGACCCAACACCGGCTGGGCCCACCGTACAATTCAAGTATTTGGGGACCACCAGGAAGAGGCGAAATTTTGTATATTAGAATCTTTGCTATACTGTGTCAGGGCTTTTTTTTTGCAGTGGAAAGCTAAGTGGGGCGTACTGTGACGTTTGTGAGAAATTTACTAAATTTATCTGTTTTGCCAGATTATTCTTGAACATGGTCCAAAAAATGAGATAAATTCATAAATCAAATGGGTCTTAAGAAGGTTTTAGCAATGGGTGTCATTGGGTGTCATTGTCTCCACTCTTTCTGTGGTGTGGTAGACTTAAGGTTTGGATGTGCCTCACTTTTCAAGGGATGATCTTCCAAAATGAATAGACGGTGTGGATGTTTAACACATACATCATGTCTAGGATATATGTTTCCTGTTAACCCACCATGGTGCTTAGGAGAAATCTATATGCCAATTCGTTTTATCAACACATGTTAGGACGTCAGCTCAAAAACAAAGTGGATACAAAACTTTAACTAAATAATCTAGAGCAGGTCGTAGATAGTTTCATGGTTAAGATGGATAAAAAAAGGCTTGGTCGATAATAAAAGTGATCTGAACCGTCAGACCTTAAGTCGGGCATATCTCGCAATCTTGTAATGAGTTATTGAATCGTAAGATATATGATTTTGGGGTAACCTTCATGTGGCCTAGGTGGCAGGGAATCCCATCCCTACATCTTTTGCCAGATCATCTAAAATATGTTTAGCCTAAAAACCTATATGGTAAATATTAAGTTGGGGCAATTATAATTTGAGAAATTCACCTTATCTGTTCATTTTTCCAGTCATATAGGGATGACAAAAAATTCATTTTTCTGGTTCATGAAATGATGACAAAAAAAGAAAAGAGAAGGAAAATGCCTATCGGTGGAACCATCCTAAGGTCCACCTTCATGTTTAGGTGCCATCTAAGCTGTTCATAATGCAATTTTTATTGGGATGAACTAAAAACACTCAAAAAAAAAAAAAATAAATAAAAAATGCTTGGTACAAACTTTTTGGTCCCAAAATTGTTTCAACGGTGGGTGTTCAATCCCCAATGTCCTAACATGAGCCGGTGCAATGGATGGATAGGGTGAATTTTTCACAAACATTATAGTGGCCCCGCATAGCTTCCACACGCATGAGCTTCCTAAGGTTGGGTATCACAGCAATCCGCATCCATCTCACCTGATCGAAGCTGATTGCTTGCGTGGTGTGCCATACATGGTTTATCAACCAGCCGGTCTTGAGTAGGTCTCAGCCTGGATTTTAAACTGTTTCAAGTCGAGTTTTCAGGCCCAAGATCAACCCATTGACACCACCCCTACTGGCCTGGTGTGTTGATGACACCAAGATCTGTGAGCCCCACCGTAACATATGTATTATATCACATTGTCCATCTATTTTGTTAGATCATTTTAGAGCATGAGCCAAAAATAAGTTAGAACTAGAGTTTAAGTGGACTACACCACAAAAAGTAGTGAGAATTGAAAGCCTACCATTAAAACTATCAGCAAGCTATAAAGTTCTTGGATCAAGCTGATATTTTTGTTTTCCCTACATTCGGTCCAAGTGACCTTATAAGTATTGGATGGCAAATAAACATCACAGTAGGCCCCAAGAAAGTTTCAAGAGTTGGCATTAGTATCGTTGCCTCCTATTGTGTATCTCACTTGAGCTTTGGATCTACTTCATTTTCTGGTCCATGCGCCTGAAGCAATCTCACAGAATTAACAGTGTGGAACGGTGACGTCAACA
Source organism: Magnolia changhungtana (assembly GCA_030180095.1). Taxonomy (NCBI): domain Eukaryota; kingdom Viridiplantae; phylum Streptophyta; class Magnoliopsida; order Magnoliales; family Magnoliaceae; genus Magnolia; species Magnolia changhungtana. The sequence goes on along the minus strand of JASAUF010000449.1, from coordinate 3,569,310 downwards.
CACCATGGAAGTTGGTGGTGTGGTGCCTGGCACACCAGGCAATCTACCTCCACCAATAAATATATCTCCGACATATGCCAGCTTGGCACGTGTGCTGTGTATAAAGGTGCGTGTACCAGTTTGTAAAGGTGCGTGTTGTAAAAAGGGAAGAACTTGGGCTGGACGATTCCTTGTCCTGGTGGGACACAGATCAGGTTGTGTTTCCAACACCCCAGCAGTGGTTTGGTGATGTATTGGGCACATTGGTGCCACTGTGATGTATGTGTTTTATATATATACCTTCTTGCGTGTTTTTTATATTGTTTTAGAATATAATCCCATAAATAAACAGATCTAAAGCTTAAGTAGACCACACCAAAGAAAATAGTAGAATAATAACACCCACCATTGATGCCTTTATAGTAGAGTAATAACACCCACCATTGATGCTTTCTAAGCCCCATCGTAATGTTTATTTTCCATCCAACCTGTTGATAAAGTCAGATGGTCCTGAATTAAGGGGAAAACACAAATAAAAACTTAATACAAAGCTTTTGTGACCTCCAAATTTTTTTTAATGGTAGGTATTAGATCACCACTTTTTCTTACAGTGTGATCCACATGAGCATCAGAAATACTTATTTTTTAGATTCTATGCTCTAAAATGAGCTAGTAAAACGGATGGACGGTGTGGATATAAAATACATACATATATGGGCTCCACAGTGCCAAACACATCACAACACCACCTGCCTGTAAAAGCGTCAATACATCGCAGATGATTCGCTGCATGTTGGGAACATTATTCAGCAATCCAAACCGTTGATACGATGGACCTCAAAGTCTTCAAGGTCGTACCTATAATTAAGTCACATCTGGCAGCCATAACCCTTCTTTTGGTTGCTAAGAAATTGATGGATAACCTCTTCCACGGGAAATGGTATGGATTACTGAGGCCATCTCATACACACACCATGGTGAGCTCCACAGCCTCTGACAAGATCATCCGTCTCGGAAACGGATCAACTCCTCACCCTGTCACTAGCCTATGGCTAGTGGTCGGTTCTATGTGGGACTCACCATGATGTATGTATTTCATCCATGCTGTCCATTTATTTTCCTAGATCATTTTATGGTATTAGCCCAGAAATGAGATATATCCCAATCTCAATTGGACCACCTTACTGGAAACAATGTTGATTGAACGTTGACCATTAAAAGCTTCCTAGGGGCATAAAAGTTTTGGATCAAGCTTATCTTTGCTTTTTCCCTTCATCTAGATCTGTATAACCTAATTAACAGATTGTATGTCAAAGAGGATTTTAATGGTGGATATCCAATCACCATTGTTTTCATGTGGTGTGGTCCACTTGAAATTTATATTCCTCTCATTTTTGGAATCATTTTCTAAAATTATCTTTAAAAAGAAATAATTAGCAAAGTAGACAATGTCATTTAGGGTAATTAGTTTTTTCGCTGGCTGGAAACTTCGACGACGGAAGATGATTTTTAGGGTACGGACGGACCAAAATACCCTCAGGTTAATTTGAAAAGCAGTGAAAAAGGAGGGTTATTTTTGTCCGAAATAGGTTCTCCGTACAGTCGGTGGTCTATTTTGGTTATCTAAGCTTGTGGTCGGTCCCCTTGGGTCGAGTAGGTGAAAAGACGTGCCTATAGTAAAAAAATTACCGAAAAGCTACCTTTAAAAATGGATGAACAGCATATAAAAGACATACTTCATAGCGGGGAATCCGTACCCATTATCACGAGTATTCACTGAACATTTAAAGCTAAAGACCACTGTGGATAGGGCGTCGGAAAAAAATCTAAATTATTGGAGGAAAATAAATCAACGGTTTCAAAAAGTCAGTAGAAAAATGTCCATTGACTGGAGAAGTAGAATCAATTAATTGATTTACGTGACATGATATGGACGGTTCAGATCAAAGCACATATACTCAACTTGAACATTAGTGTCTATATAGTGACGTGGAATGCGTGCAAAAGGGGCTAGATGCACCTATACAAGGAAGCAGACTGAGGTTTGGATGCACTCGTTTACTAGTTGGGTCGTGATGACTCGGAGTCAATGAAAAAAATGACATATCTCTACATCATAGGTTCGGCCAGTACTAAAAATTAAAATTATTTTAAAATAAAAAATATATTTTTTAATTTGTATAATAATTTAATTTTATATATTATGCTTTTCATTGGGCCACAAAAATCTAAATTCAATGTAAATAATGAGTGCATGGAAAAGTATTATTATTATAATTGTGAGGGGACATTGATTACATGATGACCAAACACCACCTTGGCCTACCGGATGGTGTAAGTTATTGGGGACCACGTTGAAAAGGTAAAATTTTGTATATTAAGATTTTTACTGTCCGGAGCCAAAGTTTTTCTAGGAACTTCTTACTATGGAAAGGTAGCTGGGGCCTGCTATAAGGGCATGTTTGGGAGCATGGATTTGCAACTCCGTGGATATGCAATCCTCCTCGTGTGTTTGGCACCCTGGAGTGTGAATAACTTTAATCTAAAAGTACCTATCCGTGGTATATTTACAGGGATTTGAATTTAATTTTTAAATCAACTTTAATATCTCTAATTAGTGAGATATGTAATTTTTGATACAATGATTGTAATAAGCCCGCTGAAATATATGTTTTGCCTGAAAATGCAGAAATTCCAAGTCTCAAATGGGCCACAAGCACAAGATTATGTCTGAGTGACTAACCAATGATTTTTAATCGTTGATTGTTTGGATGGTGCTGGACAATGTTTGGATAGTTCTGATTTACATGGACAATATTTGAATAGTGCTGATCATCATTAGTAGGCCATGTGCCCAATAGAATGATAGTGTATAGTGACACACATGTTACGCCTGCAACTATTGAAATGATTTTAGGTGTAATCCAATCTCTCACGGTGAATTGCAAACCCCCTCAAAGAGAGGATTGGAAACCCCTGGATTTGAAACCCCAGATACTTTATGCTACCAAACAACTAAGGGATTGGAAACCCCCTCTAATCCCCTCTAATCCACGGTGCCAAACAACCCCTAATGTTTGTGAGAAATCCACTTTATCTATTTGTTTTGTGACGCAAAGAAGGATGTGTTGAGGTCGAGCACTGTCTTCCTGAGGAGGGTATCCATTCTAAATCCATAAAATTTTTATGGACTCCTCACTAAGATGCCTTGAATCTATGAGGAAAAATAGAAATTAATTTTAAAAAATTTGAAATAATTTTATTAGTTGATAATTGTCTGATATCCATGTATCCCTGTTACATCATTAATATAAAAAATATATATAATTACTAAAAGTAGCAAAAAAAAAAAATTTGGCCCAACCATGTTAGGAATGTATCCGTGTGACACGTTGTACATCATTTTGCTAGATTATCCTGGAACATGCACTACAAGAAATATGATTTTTACCAACGAAACTTTTACCTACGAAAATATTTTTCGTAGGTAAAGATGACTTTTACCGACGAAACCTATTTTCGTAGGTAAAAGGCAACTTTTACCGACGAAATTTATTTTCGTAGGCCAAAGCCATCTTTACCTACGAAAATAAAGGGTCTTTTGCCTTTTGGATCAAAAATTGAAAACTACACTTTTACCTAAAACTGCTCTTTACCTACGAAAATATTCGTAGCTAAAGGGTTCGGATTTCGTAGGTAAAACCCATCTTTGCCTACGAAATTATTCGCAGTTGAAGGGTCTCTTAAAATTTTAAAAACCTTACTTTTGCCTACGGAAGGTAAGTAGGTAAAACCCATCTTTACCTACGAAACTATTCGTAGCTAAAGGGTCTTTTCAGTTTTTAAAAAAAACCAATAATCAAAACTTTACGTTTACCTACGAAATTTGATCTTGTAGGTAAAACCTATCTTTGCCTACGAAATTATTTGTAGGTGAAGGGTCTCTTAAAATTTTTAAATACAAAAGAAAAATAAAAAACCTTCACTTTTAGTAAAACCACTCTTTACCTACGAAAATATTCGTAGCTAAAGGGTCTTTTCAATTTTATCAAAACTTTAGGATTACCCACGAAATCCGATTTCGTAGGTAAAACCCATCTTTGCCTACGAAATTATTCGTAGTTGAAGGGTCTCTTAAAATTTTCAAATAAAAAACAAAAATCAAAAACCTTACTTTCGCGGGACGTTAGAAATGATGGCGGAAAGACTTTTAGGTCTAAAACCTTACTTTTACCTACGAAAATATTCGTAGCTAATGGGTCTTTTCAATTTTTTTTAAAAACCAAAATTCAAAACTTTACGTTTACCTACGAAATTCGATTTCGTAGGTAAAACCCATGTTTGCCTACGAAATTATTCGTAGCTGAAGGGTCTCTTAAAATTTTCAAATAAAAACACCTTTCTTTTACCGGAATCAGATTGCGTACTGAGTAACCTCAATTGGGCCCACCATGAAAATAAGTGGTTTATCCACACCGTCCATACGTTTTTTCAGCTCATTTAAGGGGTTGAGCCCAAAGTTGAAGCATATCCAACTCTCCAGTGGATCATAAGAAAGGAAACAGTGGGAATAATGATTTTCACCGTTGAAACCTTCATAAGCCCTAAAATGATGTTTATTTGTCATCCAAGCTGTTAATAATATTACAAAGACATGGAAGAAGGGGAAAAAAAAAAATAAGCTTAATAAAAATTTCTGTGACACTCAAGAATTTTGCAACCGTACAAGTTCAATTCACACTGTTTCATGTGGTGTGGTGCATTTGAGCTTTGGATATCCTTCAATTTTGGATCCATATTATAAAATTCTCTAATAAAATAGATGGACGGAGTGGATAAAATACATAAGTCATGGTGAACCCCACAGAGTTTACTCAGTATGTAATCCGCTTGCACTTTTACCTACGATTTATAATTTCGTAGGTAAAACCCATCTTTACCTACGAAAATATTCGTAGCTAAAGGGTCTTTTGATTATTTTAAAAAAACTAAAAATCGAAAACATTACGTTTACCTACGACATGTAATTTTGTAGGTAAAACTCATCTTTACCTACGAAAATGTTTGTAGCTAAAGGGTCTTTTGAATTTTTGGAAATGTTCGCGGTAAGACTTTTGCCTACGAAAGGATTCGTAGGTAAAGGGTCTTTTACCGACGAAAATGTTCGTCGGTAAAAGTGTACCTAAATATTTTTTCCGACGGCTAAAAACCGTCAGCAATAATGTAAAAATGTTTTAATTTTTAAAATTTTTTGTAACCTAAATGTGTGTGTGTGTGTGTGTGTGTGTGTGTATATATATATATATTTATATATAATTAAAAGGTAATATTTAAATAATTTGTAATATCACATGAAAAAGAATATTGAAAAGTTTAGAAATTTTAAATATGTTTATTAAAAAATTTGAGAACAAAATAATGCTTTTGAAGAGAAAAGTTAGCATTTTGAAATTTTTGAGAAAAAATAAAAATATGAGAAATTTTTTGAGATTTTGCAAATAAAAATTCAAAATTTATATTTTAAATATTTTTGAAATATTTTATAATAAAAATGATATTTATTTAAAAGAGTAAAAAAATATACCTTTTGAAAAAAAATGTTAAATTTATTTGTGAAAAATAAAATTACTAAATTATTAGGCATATCCACTAATTGAACCTTTAATCGTTTTTGGACAATCTAATCAGTTTAAATTAAAGAGTAAATAACTTTAGATGTTTAAATCAAATTTCACTGAAATTGTTGATCAATTTTGTATGCCCAATATCTTTCTCATATATATGTAGCCTGATTGAGGCGAGTAACTAGTCAAATTAAGAGTATTGATTAGTAAAGTAGAGTAAATGCACCAGACATGTAAAATGGGCCAAATATTCTGGTTAAAATTGTGACCCAACTTACTGATCTCGTGAGAACCTAATAATTGATGTTAGTAAGTTTTGTGGGCCCCGTCACGATGTCTGTCAAACATCAACACCGTGGATTTGATGTGTTCCCTTTAGGTTATGAGATATCTCAAAAATCATCGGTAAACGAAACTCAAGTGGGCCATACCATTTAAAACTATGTGAAGACATCCTAAAAAATATAAAAGCACTTGGTGGGGCCCACATGAGTTTTGGATGCGGTTGAAACTTAGTTTGACCCCTCATCCAAGTGGGACACATATAATGAGTGGGTTGGATATATATGTGAATCACATTTAGGCAGGCCCAATATATGATTATAAATGTTGTAAGAAAACCTTTCTTTACTACATTTGAGTTACTCATTACCTTTACTAGAGTAAACTCTGTGGGGTCCACCGTTATTTATTTATTTTATCCACTCCGTTCATCCGTGTTAACAGATAATTTGAGATATAAAGAACAAAAAGGAAGCATATCCAAAGCTCAAGTAGACCACACCACAAGAAATAGTGTGATTGAGCCTATACCATTTAAAATTTCTTAAAGGCTATAGAAGTTTTGGATCAAGTTGATGTTTGTGTTTTCTATTCATTCATATATTTTTGATATTATGAACAACCTTTATCCATTTTTGGACAATCTGATCAGTCGAAATTGAAGAGTAAATAACTTCATATGTTTAAATCAAAATTCACTCAAATTGTTGATCAATCTTGTTTGACCAATATCTTTCTCATATGCAGTATGATCGAGGCGAGTAACTAATCAAATTGAGGGTAATGATCAGTAGAATAGAGTGAATGGACCAGACATGTAAAATGGGCCTATCATGGTGTGTGTCGAACATCAACACCGTGCATTTGATGTCTCCACTTTAGCTTATGAGATATCTAAAAAGCATCACATTCTGAAACTCAAAATGGGCCATACCATCTAAAACTATGTGAAGATATATATTTTAGATGTCTTCACATAGTTTTAGATGGTATGGCCCACCTGAGTTTCGTAACGGATGATCGTCAATACCATTATCTAGATCATCGATATTATATGATCCAAATTAACTAAACCACCACGGATATTATGATCTAGACCATTCCGACCATCAATACAATTATCCATACCATCTAGATTATTGATGCTATGATCGAGATCATCTCGACCATGAATATTATGATCCAGAGCACAACTGATATTATGATTCAGGCCATCGAAACCGTGGGTATTATGATCCAAACCATCTTGACCATCAATAATGTGATCCAAACCATCTAGACCATTGATTGTATGATCCGGACCATTCAAACCATCAATATTTTGGTTTAGACCATCCGGAAAATTGATATTATGATCAAGACAATCCAAACCATCGATTTTATGATCTAAACTGTAATTTGTGGATATTATGATCGAGACCATCCAAACTATTGATATTATGATACAATCCATCCAAAACATTTATATTATGGCCTGTACCATTCATAGAGTTTATTTTATAATCTAGGCCATTTAGACTGTCAATGTTATAATCCAAGGACCATCCTGACCGCGATATTATGATCCACACTATTCAAAATGTCAATACTATCATCTAGATGATCCAAATAGTGCATATTGTGAGACCATTCACACCATCAATACTACCACTCAAGCAATCAAGACCATCAAGTATGATCCACGCCATCTAGGACGTCATTCTTATCATGTGGACCATCTGGACCATTGATATTATGATCTATACCATCCAAACCATTGCTATTATGATCCAGATAATCCAAGCTGTTGATATTATGATGTGGACCATCCGAACCATTGAAATTTTGATCTAAACAATCTAGACCATCAACATTATGATACAAACTATTTATTCTATTGATATCAAGACCTATACTATTTTGACGGTCAATATTATGATTTAAACCATTTGAGCTGCTGAAATTATGATCAAGAACATCCAGACCATTGCTTTTGATGATTTATACCATCTATATCATCGATACTATGATCCAAACCAACTAAACCATTGATATTATAATCTAGACCATCTAAACGGTCAATACTAATTGTTCAGACCATTAAAACCCACCTAAGGCCCACTGTACTTTTTATTTGACATCCAATCTATTGATTAGGTCATACAGGCCCAGATGAAGGGAAAAAAAATATATCAGATTGACCTAAAACTTTATAGGGCTCCCAAAAGGTTTTTAATGGTTGACGCTCATTCAACACGGTTTCCTATAATGTGGTCCAGTTGAGATTGGGATGTACCTCATTTTTTGCCTCACATCAAAAAATGAAATGGAAAAATAGATGGACGGCAGGGATGAAACACATACATCATGGTGGGGCCCACAGAGCACCGACCACGTGACCCGCACCTGCACGCGCGAGAGAGACTTAAGTCTCTCCGTCGTCAGCTCTCTCTCTCTCATTCTCACTCTCTCTCGCTCTCTGTCTCTCTCTCTCTCGCTCTCTGTAATCTCTCTCTCTCGCTCTCTCTACTCTCTCTCTCTCTCTCTCTCTCTCTCTCTCTCGCTCTCTGTACTCTCTCTCTCTCTCTCTCTCTCTCTCTCTCTCTCTCTCTCTCTCTCTCTCTCTCTCTCGGTCCTCTCTCCCCGCGCCACCGCACCCTCTCTCCACCGTGCCCTCTCTCTCTGTCTCTCTGTCTCTCTCAGTGCTCTCTCTCTCTCCACAACGCCCTCTCTCCACCGCCCTCTCTAAAGCTCGGTTGACAGCTCTCTCTCTCTCTCTCAATCTCTATAACTTCATCATAACCCTAAATCCCCAAATCCCTAAATCCCCAAATCGACGCTTTTTTCTACAATAAAAGGTATGCCATTTCCATTCCCAAAACTCTCTTAAATGTTCTCATTTTCGTATTTTCTAACCCTTCTCTTTATAAATTTCATCTCTATTTTCATATATGCAACAGTACATCTTTCATTTCAAAGGATTGCCAGTTATTATTATTATTATTATTAGGATTTTTATTTTTTTATGGGAGGGGGGCTGGATCTGTTGGTATAAATGTAAGGCTGAAATCCCTTGATTTGAAATTTTTTTAACTTGGATTTTTATTGTCTTTTTAGATGGGCTATGCTGTTTTTTTTTTTTTTTTTTTTAAATAATTTTGGGGGTTATTTTGGTTAGAGTTTTAGAACTAATTTAACTAATTTTCTTGATTTTGTTTGATTTATTGAAATATGCTTTTTACCCATTCCGGTTGTCCAAGACTGTAAATCCATGGATCATGGAGCAAGTATATGTGACTTGAAAATCATGATTTTGGTGATGTTTTAAATGGTTGACTTTCAATATTCAGATGCATTTCTTCAGATTTGATGCTTGTGTGCTTTAATTTTCATTGTTGCTTTAATATTATTATTATTTATTTTTTTCTGAACTAGTTTTAATTTATAAGTCGCTGAGTGATGTCAGAATTTACTAGATTTTGGTTCTGGATGGGCCGATTTGTTTTTTTCGGACAGATCGAGTGGTGGAGTTTATGGATCTATTAGGGCAAATTTCATGGACTGATCATTGTAATGGGTATTTGTTTTGTGAAGGGATTTGGTGTGATTTTGGTGTTTTTGGATGTGATTTTGGTGTTTGGTGTGTTTTGAGCATTGTGACAAATATCAACGAGATTTTGAGAATCTTACAATATTTTCAGGGAAAATTAGGCTGTATTTGATTGCACCAAATTTTGTGAAATTTCACTATATGTTGCACCTAATTAGACTGATTAATCGTGAAATATTGTGAAATCTCATGATATTTGGTGCAACCAAACACACCTGTAATTTACTGATATTATCGTGATATTTATGAAATCTTTGCAGTTTTTAATTTCCTGCGATTTCAGTGCCATAGAGCATGTCTTACAATAATAGTGTGCAAGCAAATCCCTTGTGTTTTTACGCCTTATCTTTCCATTTGATATTGCGATAGAGATTTGATTGAGGGATTGAAGAGGCTATCCATGACACACTGCAGCTATGTATTTACAGTGTAATCGAGAATTCTTTTGAGAGATTTATTCTTTTGAGAGATTTTTTACTATTTTCTGTAATTTCTAATTAGAGTTTGTGTTTTCTTCATTAGAGTGTAATCGAGAATTCAAAAACACATTATTCAATAAAAGAATTTGACTTTTCTCTCTTTTTTCTTATATACTTAAGATACCTTGTGGATTCATGGCCCTTACTACTTAAGAAAGATGGTGATTTTCTTCTTTATCATTTCAAATTCTTTCCTTATCTTCTTCTTATCGTTTCAAACTATTTCCTGCATTAACGAACCCCTTAAAATTGAGTGTTATAGCCCACCTGAGTTTTCACTCATCAAAATGTTTGATAGGTCTCTTTATCATGGTGGGAGGAGCTTAATTAACATATTATATTCAATATTTAGACACTATTATAAGCCTCACACATAATGTTTAGTGTGTGCCTATTATAAGCCTCACACTATTATCAGCTAATCCGCGCCCCATTGTACTACCATGAGCTGGCAAAACGGATGGACGGCGTGGATTTCTCACTAACATCACGGTGGGTCCCACCCGACAGCAGAACTTCGTGCAATCGTCCTCTCGGACGCATCCACATCGAAAAGACTCCCCATCTTCGAAACCCTACAATCCTCCTCGCCTGGCTTCCCATCTCTTCAAGCCACTCCTCCAGAAAATCTAGCGTTTCGAGGGATTTCCTTCACAGATTGGGGTTCAATTCAAGGTCATTCCAAAACCCTTTTCAGTTCTTGGATTGTTCTATTGCTTTGGATGAAAAAAAATGATATATATATATATTTTTTCCCATTTCTGTTTGGTTTTATTGGGATTTGGATTTTTTTTTTTCTTACATTTGATTGGATTGAAAAAGGATTTCTATTTGAGTTGGGTTTTTCTATTTTTTACATGTAATTTCTGTTATTTTGGTTGACTTGAGTCGAAAGCATGATGAGAAAGTGCATGAGTTGTGTTTTCTTTTCTTTATGTAATTTCTGTGACTTGATTTTGTTAATGATATTGGTTGGAGTTTGATGAATATAGGATTGGGTTTGGGCTAGTTTAGATGCTTGTAAATTGAACTAGTGTAAATGAAATAAAGGTAAATGATTGATGAGGCGGTGTTTGGATGTTGAAAAATACCAGAAATCATTTCCAAATTTTTAGTTCAAATGAAATCCCTCCGAAAAAGCTCAGTGATTTCATTTACCTCATAAATCATTTGCAGCCTAATGGCTATAATTTTGAACTTTTAGCTGCAGATGAAATCCCTCTAAATAATTTACAGCTATACATTCTTGGGCCGAAAGGATGTAAATTACTGTTTGGATTTACAGTTGATACAAGTAAATTCAATGGTTTAGGGATTGAAACTCGTTGAATATGATAGGCCTCGATGTGGATGGTCCATGCATCGAAAAACACCTATATTGGAAGATCCTAGTGGATATTTCCTGTTTCTCAGTTGAATGTGAACTCTGTTGCCCAATCACAGATGAGGGTATTGAGTATGGTGAGGATCAGGTCTTGAAGATCTTCAAGTCCAAATTTTCAGAGTACGCGTATGGTGAGGATTGGTCGCTGCTCATGTTATATTTCTTCCATAACAATATTAGAAGTTGAATTTGTTGCCCAATTGTTACTATTCACTACACATTCTAAAGGGAATTTTACAACAACAAAAAAAATGTTGCTGATTTAATATTGCAGTGTGCAAGTGTCCAGCTTTCTGTGCTCATACCATCTCTGCCAGTAAAGAGGCAAATTCCTGTTATTCTAAACAGACACACACACACACACACACACACACACACACACACAGAGTTAAGATGAATCACTTCTTCTAATCACAAGGATACAACATGGGAAATGTAGTCATCTCTACACGTGCGCCCACACAAACACACGCACGCATGGACGTGCGCACACACAGAGGTCTCAAGTCCTACCAATTGGGCTACAAGTTATGGTTCACCCAGTGGATAACTTCCAATTTTTTCCATGTGCATGCGACGTCCAACCTGTCCAATAGGTTGGCCACATCATAAGGATCACCTTGAGCAAAAAACCAGCTGCATCCACTTATCGAGTAGACCGCAGTTACATTTTTCTATTCATCAATAGCTAGACATTGTTTTCTATGGTGTGGCCCACCCTGCCGAGTAGATATGGCTGGGGCCCCTACTCACTCATCGGGTGGTAGACTTCAGGGTTTCAACACACAGGTCATGGGTTCGAGTACCCACTGTGGTGTGTGTGGGTGTGAGAGTGCGTGTGCGTGTGTAAAACAAATGAGTAGATATGGCCAGTTTTTCCACTAGGTGATCCTCATGGTGGGACCAACCTATTCGAAGGGTTAGATGTCGCATGGACTTGACAGGTTGGAGGTTATCCGCTAGGTGGACAGTAACTTGCAGTCCAACCAGTTGGACTTGAGACCTCATATCTGGCTTCAATATGTGAGGAAGAATAAATTACCCAATAAATTACATACTAGGTTAAATTTTAAATCGAAAAATGCATGAATAGAAGTTAGATGATTAAAGCTACGTAAAAAGAGAGAGAGAGAGAGAGAGAGAGAGAGAGAGAGAGAGAGAGAGAGAGAGAGAGAGAGAGAGAGAGAGAGAGAACAAGACTAGGTGACCGAGGAAAAACATAAATCCCACAACCAGCACTCGACATAAAGCATACATTACCCCACAGCCAATCCAAACACACTTCTTGCAACATATTTACAAAATGCATCCCTAAAAGCCTTCAAGGTCAAGCATGACGATTGAAAGTCAAGGTCCTGTAATATAGATAAAGTGACACCATATGATCCAAAGCTTGCTACAGAACTGAGATAAGTAGAATCCCGTCATGTGCAATATCAAAATGACTGCTTCTGTGAAAAAAAAAAAAATTCTCTTTGAAACTATATTATTTTGTACAATGTGAATGGGTTTGCTATGCTAGTCATTTTATTTTTTATTTTTTGACCTAATGACCTTCTAGAATGAGAGATAGCCATGTCATTCATTTTCCCAAATTACCAATTTCTCCAAGAACTCCAAAAGACTCCAACATGTAGTTTCTTTGCCACCTAAAACTATTCTCAAATCCTTAAACCTTAACCTATAACCTAACCTAAACCTATACTTATAACCTAAAACTATTCTCAAATTCCAAAACCTATAACCTAAACCCGAATCCAAACCCGAACCCGAACCCGAACCCGATTTCCTAAACCTTAACCTAAACATATAACCTATAACCTAAGCCTATAACTTAAACCTAAAGCTAAACCTATAACCTAATCCTAAACCTATAACCTAAACTCAAATTCCTAAACCTAAACCAAATCCTATGACCTAAAACCTAAATGTATTCTCAAATCCCTAAACCTAAGCCTACACATAATCGTAATCTTAACTTCCTAACCTAAACCTATACCTAAACTTGAAAACCCAAACCTAAACCCGATCCCGAACCCGAACCCGATTTCCTAAACCTAAACCTTAACCTATTCTCAATTCCCTAAACCTATAGCTTATAACCTAAACCTAAACCTAAACCTAAACCTTAAGCTTAACCTAAACCTATAACCTTAACCTAAACCAAATCCTATGACCTAAAACCTAAATGTATTCTCAAATCTCTAAACCTAAACCTACACCTAATCCTAATCTTAACTCCCTAACCTAAACCTAAACTTTCCACATATCAACTTGCATTTGGATCAGTTGGCCTCCACATCACCCATCTGGACCGTCCATTAGGAAAACATTACAAGGAAAACATCTCCACAACATCAATCTAACTTAGGCATGTATGAGAATATGAAAGTATTACAGCACAGGAAACAGTTTGATTGAACATTTACCATTGAAAATTTTTTGGAGGCCAAAGAAGTTTTGGATCAAGCTGATGTTTGTGCTTTCTCTTCATCCATGTCTTTGTGATCATATTAACAAGTTGGATGACAAATAAAAATTACTTTAGACCCTAGGAAGGTTTCAACAGTGGAAATCTGGATTTTCTTATTAGTAAATTTTAACTGAACTCGTTCTTTTGAAAAATAGAAAAATGGGAATATTAGTAAATATGGATTTTCTTATTAAGAAGAAAATGGAAGATGGATTGAAAAAACATAAAAGAGTTTTACAGAAATTATTTGTTCCAAACAGGACATTTATCAAAGGAGCACTATTGGGTGATATTTAAGATTTTCATTATAAATAGATTAAGAGCCAATGATAATTATAAGTAGACTTGCAGCCAAAAATAAAGAATTTGATTTTTTTCAAAACATGGAAAGACTAATCAGTCCTACTTCTTGTAACTTCACCACTGCTTTAAATGGAGGGATTGCACAAAGATTTGGTTGGGAGACCACTTGATGGTGAACTAGCTGCTGCAACAAATATGAGAGTTACAAAGGTGAAAAGAAACATAAGTCGGTCGGTAAGATAAGATGCATGATTTTCCTTTTCAATTGTTAGTCATAGATTGACAAGATTTTGTTTCAATTTTCTTGGATGGATGATGAATGTATTTGGGAATGTAAATGAAAATAAAAAACTTATAAAATATATATATATATATGTTATCAATGGAGGATACCTTGTTTAGGGGGACATGAAATTCTTGTAGCTTATGGTATGGTGCCCCATATTGGTTGTATGTTACTAGTACCTAGTAGATAATACTAGGTTCAATAGTAGATAATACTAGAAAATCCCTAAACCTAAACCTACACCTAATCCTAATCTACTCCTTAACCTGAATCCAAACCTAAACCTATACTTATAACTTAAAACTATTCTCAAATTTCAAAACCTATAACCTAAACCCGAATCCAAACCCGAACCCGAATTCTAAACCTTAGCCTATACCTAAACCTAAAGCTAAAGCTAAACCTATAACTTAAACCTAAACTCAAATCCCTAAACCTTAACCTAAACCTACAACCTAAACTTAAACTTGTAATCTTAACCCTAAACCTACTCCTAAACCTACACCTAATCCTAATCTCAAGTCCCTAACCTAAACCTAAACCTAAACTTGAAAACCCAAAACTAAACCCGAACCCGAACCCTATAACCTAAACCTAAAACCTAAACACCTAAACCTAAACCTAAACCTTAACATAAACTTATAACCTAAACCTAAACCTTAATGAAACCTATAACCTATAACCTAAATCAAAACCTATAACTTAAACCAAAACCAAAACCTATAACCTAAACCCGAACCCATTATCAAATCCCAAAACCTATAACCTAAACCGAAACCAAAACCTATAACCTAAAGAACCCATTCTCAAATCCCAAAACCAAAACCTAAACCTAAACCTAAACCTAAAACCTAAACCTAAACCTAAACCTATAACCTAAACTCAAATCCCTAAACCTAAACTTAAACCTAATCTTATAACCTAAGCTCAAATCCCTAAACCTTAACCTATAACCTAACCTAAACCTATACTTATAACCTAAAACTATTCTCAAATCCCAAAACCTATAACCTAAACATAACCTTTCCCAAAACCTATAACCTAAACCAAAACCAAAACCTATGACGTAAACCTATAACCTAAACCTATAACCTATAACCAAAACCTATAACCAAAACCTATAACCTAAACCCAAACCCATTCTCAAATCCCAAAACCTATAACCTAAAATCCTAAACCGTAACCTTAACCTAATCCTATAACCTAAACTCAAATCCCTAAACCTTAACCTATAACCTAACCTAAACCTATACTTATAACCTAAAACTATTCCCAAATCCCAAAACCTATAACCTAACTCAACTCCCTAACCTAAACCTAAACCTAAACTTGAAAACCCAAACCTAAACCCGATCCCGAACCCGAACCCGATTTCCTAAACCTAAACCTTAACCTATTCTCAATTCCACTGCCTATAACCTATAACCCAAACCCAAACCTAAACCTAAAACCTAAATGTGTTCTCAAATCCCTAAACCTAAACCTACACCTAATCCTAATCTTAACACCCTATAACCTAAACCTAAACCTAAACTTGAAAACCCAAACCAAAACCCAATCCCGAACCCGAACCCGATTTCCTAAACCTAAACCTTAACCTATTCTCAATTCCCTACAGCTATAACCTATAACCTAAACCTAAAACCTAAACCTAAAACCTAAATGTGTTCTCAAATCCCTAAACCTAAACCTACACCTAATCCTATTTTCAACTTCCTAAGCTAAACCTAAACCTAAACTTGAAAACCCAAACCAAAACCCAATCCCGAACCCGATTTCCTAAACCTAAACCTTAACCGATTCTCAATTCCCTACCGCTATAACCTATAACCTAAACCTAAAACCTAAACCTAAACATAAACCTAAAACCTAAATGTGTTCTCAAATCCCTAAACCTAAACCAACACCTAATGCTAATCTCAACTCCCTAACCTAAACCTAAACCTAAACTTGAAAACCCAAAGAAAAACCTGATCCCGAACCCGAACCCGATTTCCTAAACCTAAACCTTAATCTATTCTCAATTCCCTACAACTATAACCTATAACCTACCTATAACCTAAACCTAAAATGCTAATCCTAAACCTAAACCTAAACCTAGAACCCGATTTCTTAAAACCTAAATGTGTTCTCAAATCCTAAACCTAAACCTAAACCTAAACACCTAATCCTATTCTCAACTCCCTAACCTAAACCTAAACCTAAACCTAAAAACCCAAACCAAAAACCCGATCCCGAACCCGAACTATAACCGATTTCCTAAACCTAAACCATAACCGATTCTCAATTCCCTAAACCTCACACCTATAGCTATGACCTATAACCTACCTATAACCTAAACCTAAAACCTAAACCTAAACCTAAACCTAAAACCTAAATGTGTTCTCAAATCCCTAAACCTAAACCTACACCTAATCCTATTCTCAACTCCTTAACCTAAACCTAAACCTAAACTTGAAAACCCAAACCAAAACTCAATCCCGAACCCGAACCCGATTTCTTAAACCTAAACCTTAACCTATTCTCAATTCCTACAAATATAACCTATAACCAACCTATAACCTAAACCTAAACTTAAAACCTAAATGTATTCTCAAATCCTAAACATAAACCTACACCTAATCCTGATCTCAACTCCCTAACTTAAACCTAAACCTAAACCTAAACTTGAAAACCCAAAGCAAAACCTGATCCCGAACCCGAACCCAATTTCCTAAACCTAAACCTTAACCTATTCTCAATTCCCTATAGCTATAACCTATAACCTACCTATAACCTTAACCTAAAACCTAAACCATTTCCTAAACCTAAAACCTAAATGAGTTCTCAAATCCCTAAACCTAAACCTACACCTAATACTAATCTCAAGTCCCTAACCTAAACCTAAACCTAAACTTGAAATCCCAAAGCAAAACCCGATCCCGAACCCGAACCCGATTTCCTAAACCTAAACCTTTTAAACCTATTCTCAATTCCCTACACAGCTATAACCTATAACCTAAACCTAAACGTAAACCTAAAACCTAAATGTGTTCTCCAATCCCTAATCCTAAACCTACACCTAATGCTAATCTCATCTCCCTAACCTAAACCTAAACCTAAACTTGAAAACCCAAAGCAAAAGCTGATCCCGAACCCGAACCCGATTTCTTAAACCTAAACCTTAACCTATTCTCAATTCCCTACAACTATAACCTATAACCTAAACCTAAACCTAAACCTAAACCTAAAAAACCTAAATGTGTTCTCAAATCCCTAAACCTAAACCTACACCTAATACTAATCTCAATCCCTAACCTAAACCTAAACCTAAACTTGAAATCCCAAAGCAAAACCCGATCCCGAACCCGAACCCGATTTCCTAAACCTAAACCTTAAACCTATTCTCAATTCCTCACACCTATAACCTATAACCTAAACCTAAACGTAAACCTAAAACCTAAATGTGTTCTCCAATCCCTAATCCTAAACCTACACCTAATGCTAATCTCATCTCCCTAACCTAAACCTAAACCTAAACTTGAAAACCCAAAGCAAAACTCCGATCCCGAACCCGAACCCGATTTCTTAAACCTAAACCTTAATCTATTCTCAATTCCCTACAACTATAACCTATAACCTAAACCTAAACCTAAACCTAAACCTAAACCTAAAACCTAAATGTGTTCTCAAATCCCTAAACCTAAACCTACACCTAATACTAATCTCAAGTCCCTAACCTAAACCTAAACCTAAACTTGAAATCCCAAAGCAAAACCCGATCCCGAACCCGAACCCGATTTCCTAAACCTAAACCTTAACCTATTCTCAATTCCACAACTATAACCTATAACCTAAACCTAAACGTAAACCTAAAACCTAAATGTGTTCTCCAATCCCTAATCCTAAACCTACACCTAATGCTAATCTCATCTCCCTAACCTAAACCTAAACCTAAACTTGAAAACCCAAAGCAAAACGATCCCGAACCCGAACCCGATTTCTTAAACCTAAACCTTAATCTATTCTCAATTCCTACAACTATAACCTATAACCTACCTATAACCTAAACCTAAAAACCTAAACCTAAACCTAAACATAGAACCTAAAACCTAAATGTGTTCTCAAATCCCTAAACCTAAACCTACGCACCTAATCCTATTCTCAACTCCCTAACCTAAACCTAAACCTAAACTTGAAAACCCAAACCAAAACCCGATCCCGAACCCGAACTTGATTTCCTAAACCTAAACCATAACCAATTCTCTCAATTCCCCTATAGCTATGACCTAAACCTAAACCTAAACCTAAACCTAAAACCTAAATGTGTTCTCAAATCCTAAACCTAAATGTGTTCTCAAATCCTACAACCTAAACCTCCTAATCCTATTCTCAACTCCTTAACCTAAACCTAAACCTAAACTTGAAAACCCAAACCAAAACTCAATCCCGAACCCGAACCCGATTTCTTAAACCTAAACCTTAACCTATTCTCAATTCCCTACAAAACCTACATATAACCTATAACCAACCTATAACCTAAACCTAAACTTAAAACCTAAATGTATTCTCAAATCCCTAAACATAAACCTACACCTAATCCTGATCTCAACTTCCTAACTTAAACCTAAACCTAAACCTAAACTTGAAAACCCAAAGCAAAACCCGATCCCGAACCCGAACCCAATTTCCTAAACCTAAACCTTAACCTATTCTCAATTCCCTATAGCTATAACCTATAACCTACCTATAACCTTAACCTAAAACCTAAACCATTTCCTAAACCTAAAACCTAAATGAGTTCTCAAATCCCTAAACCTAAACCTACACCTAATACTAATCTCAAGTCCCTAACCTAAACCTAAACCTAAACTTTGAAATCCCAAAGCAAAACCCGATCCCGAACCCGAACCCGATTTCCTAAACCTAAACCTTAACCTATTCTCAATTCCCTACAGCTATAACCTATAACCTAAACCTAAACGTAAACCTAAAACCTAAATGTGTTCTCCAATCCCTAATCCTAAACCTACACCTAATGCTAATCTCATCTCCCTAACCTAAACCTAAACCTAAACTTGAAAACCCAAAGCAAAACCTGATCCCGAACCCGAACCCGATTTCTTAAACCTAAACCTTAATCTATTCTCAATTCCCTACAACTATAACCTATAACCTACCTATAACCTAAACCTAAAACCTAAACCTAAACCTAAACCTAGAACCTAAAACCTAAATGTGTTCTCAAATCCCTAAACCTAAACCTGCACCTAATCCTATTCTCAACTCCCTAACCTAAACCTAAACCTAAACTTGAAAACCCAAACCAAAACCCGATCCCGAACCCGAACATGATTTCTAAACCTAAACCATAACCGATTCTCAATTCCCTATATACTATGACCTATAACCCACCTATAACCTAAACCTAAAACCTAAACCTAAACCTAAACCTAAAACCTAAATGTGTTCTCAAATCCCTAAACCTAAACCTACACCTAATCCTACACCTAATCCTATTCTCAACTCCTTAACCTAAACCTAAACCTAAACTTGAAAACCCAAACCAAAACTCAATCCCGAACCCGAACCTACACCTAATCCTATTCTTAAACCTAAACCTTAACCTATTCTCAATTCCCTACAATATAACCTATAACCAACCTATAAACCTAAACCTAAACTTAAAACCTAAATGTATTCTCAAATCCCTAAACATAAACCTACACCTAATCCCGATCTCAACTCTCTAACTTAAACCTAAACCTAAACCTAAACTTGAAAACCCAAAGCAAAACCCGATCCCGAACCCGAACCCACTTCTAAACCTAAACCTTAATCTATTCTCAATTCCCTATAGCTATAACCTATAACCTACCTATAACCTTAACCTAAAACCTAAACCATTTCCTAAACCTAAAACCTAAATGTGTTCTCAAATCCCTAAACCTAAACCTACACCTAATACTAATCTCAAGTCCCTAACCTAAACCTAAACCTAAACTTGAAATCCCAAAGCAAAACCCGATCCCGATCCCGAACCCGAACCCGATTTCCTAAACCTAAACCTTAACCTATTCTCAATTCCCTACAGCTATAACCTATAACCTAAACCTAAACGTAAACCTAAAACCTAAATGTGTTCTCCAATCCCTAATCCTAAACCTACACCTAATGCTAATCTCATCTCCCTAACCTAAACCTAAACCTAAACTTGAAAACCCAAACCAAAACCCAAACCAAGTTAGATACGGCAGATCAATCCTTTCCTAAAGCTTTGATTTGGGTTAAGGATTGGGCTTTGGCTTTAAAGGACTTGGATCCTTTTGTCATTGTTACCCTTTTGGGTCTTTAATTTCTGCTTTTTGTTGTTTTAGTAGTATTATTTTCCGCTTCCTTTGCGGTTTCTAATAAAGTTTTCGTTACCTTTCAAAAAAGAAGATAACATGCACATCTCTACATGGCCACCTACACCAGATGCATGTCTAGCCGTTCATCAGGTGGGCCCCACCATGTATGTCCCGGCCTCAATATGAGGCTGATCTACTCATCAAGGGGCAATTTGTCTTACATGGGATGTGGTGAGTCGCCATATTTTCAAATTTCCATTGTTTCTGCACACAACTTGTCCACATGATGAGCAGAGTGGGGTGATGTTTGACCTGGACATGTGTACAATATAGCCAGCAATTTGGACCTTGCACACAGTACTATAGTGGCATGTCAGCCTATGCTTAGATGTGCGTTTGTGATTAAATAGCACAGCTCTTCTATCATTTTTTTTTTTGGAAGATAAAAGAAAAGAGAAGAAGATAGAAGAGCTTTACTATAGAAAAGCTCTTCTATCATTATTGTAGCTTGGGCTTGGTGTGCTTTGAAGGAATAATTTTTTTGAGAAATTGCCATAAAATTTTCGGTTCACATGCTAGAGTGGTAAATTCCAAGCCTTTGCACTAGTGGTGGCCTTCTGAGAGCGAAGCTTGTGTGTGAAAATCCCTCCTGCACTGCCAAGATAGCAGTGCATATCAAGAATTTTGTTGGTAATATCGTGTATATCGGTGCATATGATGAAATATATTACATAACAGTGTATATCAGTGCATATGATGAAATATATTACATAACAGTGTATATCGTGTGTATATATTGTAACAGTGTATATCAGGTGCATATGATGAAATTAGGTGTATATATTGTATATCAGGTGCATATCAGGTGCATATTGTAACAGTGTATATTAAGTGCATATTGTAACAGGTGTATATTAGGTGCATATATTGTAACAGTGTATATCAAGTGCATATTGTAACAGTGTATATCAGTGCATATATTGTAACAGTGTATATCAGTGCATATGATGAAATATATTACATAACAGTGTATATATATCAAGAAATATATTTTACCTAGGTGAAAGTTAAGTTTTTTTTCTACGTAATATTTTACGTTTTCGTAGGTAAAATCTTTCTTTTTACCTACAAAACTTTTCGTAGTTAAAAGTTACCTATGATTTACCCATCGCGCTTTTAGCTACGAAACTATTGGTAGTTATGAAAATATTCGTAGGTAAAAAGTCTTGTAAATAATTTTAGCTACGAAATTGTTGGTAGGTAAAAAGTGCTTAAATATTTTTTGCTACAAAATTATTGGTAGGCAAATAGTCTTGTAAATATTTTTAGCTATGAAATTATTGGTAGGTAAAAAGTGTTTAAATATTTTTAGCTACGAAATGGTTGGTAGGTAGATAGTCTTGTAAATATTTTTAGCTACAATATTGTTGGTAGGTAAAGTGTTTTAAATATTTTTAGCTAGTAAAATATTCGTAGGTAAAAAATCTTTAAATATTTTTAGCTACGAAATTTTTGGTAGCTAAAACGTCTTATAAATATTTTTACCTACAAAACTATTCGTAGGTAAAAAGTTTTGTCAATATTTTTTCCAACGAAAATTAGCGTTGGTAAAATGTTTTGCCTATGAAATATTTCGTCGGCAAAAGTCTTACCTTTGCCAACGAAATATTTTTTTCGTGGGTAAAAGTTTTCCCCCACGGACTTTTAGCAAGGAATTTGCCAACGAAAATTTTCGCGGGCAAAACTCTTTACCTACGAAAATTAGACTTTTGCCTACGAAAATTTTCGTTGGTAAAAGTGGCTTTTCTTGTAGTGATGGTCAAGTGGGCCCTAAGAAGGTTTCAACGGTGGGTGGGCATCATTGTCTCCACTGCTTTCTGTGGTGTAGTCAACTTAAGGTTTAAATCTGCCTCATTTTTCAATTCATTCCTTGAAATGATCTTCCAAAATGGATGGACGATGTGAATATTTAACACATACATCATGTCTAGGATATGGATTTCCTGTTAACCCACCATGGTGCTTATGCGTGAATTCGTTTTATCAGCATATGTTAGAAGGTCAGCTCAAAATCAAGGTAGATCTAACTTTAACCAAAGTAGGCCACGTGAAAGGAAACACGGGGATTGGATGCCAACTTTTGAAACATTCCTACGGCCATAAAAGCTGGGTCCTTGCTCTTGCTCTAGTGGTAGACTCTTAGGAGTTTGAAGACCTGGTCAAGGGTTCGAGCACCCATAGGTGGTGAAATCCCACTAAGGTGTGAGTGTGTGGTGGTGTGTGTGCGTGTGTCAACAAAAAAAAAAAAAAAAGGGCCATAAAAGCTTTGTATTAAGCTAATATTTTTTGTGTTTTCCATTCATCCCACTGAAAATAACCTTATAAATAATTTGAATGACATATAAATAAGCATTATGATTTCAATGGTAGGTATTTCCCTCCCATCCCATTATTGTCATGTGGCCCACTTGAATTTTGAATTTATCTCATTTTTAGGTTGTTGTCCTGATATGAACTAAAAAAAAAAAAAAAAAGAAATAACACGGTGGATTTCTCACAAACATTAAAGAGAGTGTACCCTAGCTTCCAACTACAGTAACCTTCATGTGGCCTATGTGGCAGGCAATCCCATCCCTACATCTTTTGCCAGATCATCTAGAATATGTCTCGCCTAAAAGCCTGTATGGTAAATGTTAAACTGGGGCGATTATAATGCTTGTAAGAAATTCACCTTATCCATTCATTTTAGCGACAAAAGGTGAGGAGAACGCCTGCTTTTGAAACCATCATAAGGTCCACCTTGATGTTTAGGTGTCACCCAAATTGAGATGAACTAAAAATACCTTTAAAAAAATAAAATAAAAATGATTGGTATAAATCTTCTAACCCCAAAAATGTTTCAATGGTGGGCGTTCAATCCCTAATGTCCCAACATGAGCAGGTGGAAGGGATAGATAGGGTGAATTTCTCACAGACATCATGGTGGCCCCACATAGCTTACCGAGGTTGGGTTTCACCCCAATCCGCATCTGTCTGACCTGATCGAAGAAGATTGCTTGCTAGGTGTGCCATACACGGTTTGTCAACAGGCCGGGTGCCGAGTAAGATTTGGCTTGGATTTTAAACCGTTTCGGCCCATTGACACCACCCCAACTGGCCTGAGGTGTTGATGACACCGGGTTTTGCGGCCCCACCATAATGTATGTATTATATCACACTATTCATCCATTTTGTTAGATCATTTTAAGGCATGGACCGAAAATAAAATAAACCCAAAGTTCAAGTGGATTGCGCCACATAAAGTAGTGGGAATTGATCACCTACTTATAAAAACTTCCGGCAGGCTATGTGACCTTATAAATA
Source organism: Magnolia changhungtana (assembly GCA_030180095.1). Taxonomy (NCBI): domain Eukaryota; kingdom Viridiplantae; phylum Streptophyta; class Magnoliopsida; order Magnoliales; family Magnoliaceae; genus Magnolia; species Magnolia changhungtana. Next base: position 3,545,219 of record JASAUF010000449.1, on the reverse strand, counting down.
AATTGAATGGCAAATAAATATCACAATAGGCCTTGGAAAGTTTTCAAGGGATGGCATCATTATCCCATTGCCTTATGTAATGTAGCTCACTTGAGCTTTGGATCTACCTTATTTTTTGCTCCATGTTCTGAAGTGATCTCAGAGGATGAATGCATAACGTGGAAATAACACCATGGAGGTTGGTAGTGTGTGGCACACTAGGCAATCCGCTTCCATCAGCAGTTACATCTCCGACATACGCCAGCTTGGCACGTGTGCTGTGTGTAAAGGTGCGTGTGCCAGTTTGTAAAGGTGGTGCTGTAAAAAAGAGAAGAACGTGGGCCGGACAATTCCTTGTCCCGGTGATACGCGGATTAGGTTGTGTTTCCAACACCCCAGCTGTGGTTTGGTACCGTGTAACTCACACCAGATGTATAGATGGACGTTAGCAAGTTCTGTGGGTCTGATCATGAGGTATGTGTTATATCCAAATCATCCATCCATTTGGTAAGCAGATTAGGTTACCTAATCAGTATTTTCTTGGTCAAAAACTTGATGTTTTATTTAAACCAACATGATTTAAATGATTTTTAAACTCGCAAGTATACGAATCAGATGCAGATACGGTACGTATTACGAGATCGTTCCCACGAGGACTGGACGTCACAATTCAAATCTATGATTCTCCTTAACTAATCCAACAAATAATGGAACTAATTACTAAGCACAATTCTATAAAAAAAAAAACAATTAAGAACAGGGAAGAAAATTCAATCAGAGAGAGAGCACTAGGACTTTCGAATCCACCCCTAATTATCCTAACCCTTGTTTTGTCTGTTACCTTGATCTAGATTGATACCACTGATATAGAGAAAGCACAATCTGTGTCCTAGTCGGGCATACAGACTGTCTAATTCCTTTAAGCAATGTCATGAACAACATATCCCATGTCCTTGGTCGGGTACATGGAATGTACATTCATTAAAGCATCCTGTTTCTTCCTCTATAGGAAACCTGTTCTTGATCAGACACAAGCACCTATAATAAGCATCCATACAACATCCATATATATACTTCGGTCAAGTTCATAGATGGAGAAGTATAGAATTTAAACTCATAAAGCCCACTTAGAGAAAGAAACAAATTAATTAATATTCAAAGTAAATCAACCAACACAAGAGCTAATCAAATTAGGGGCTTCATCTCAGCCCTAGCTGAGAGATTAGTTACCCATAAAATCCATAAAAAGAGATGGGTAAATAAAATTCATAAAAAAAACGGAACACCAAACCAATCGATCTCCCTCTCTTCTTTCTTCTCTTTCTTCTCTCCCTGGCTCTGGATCTCGAATTCCCTGGTTGTGAATGCCTTCCCCACGTCCAAAACTTCCCTTTTATAGGCTGCTTTGGATGGCTGGGGTCGGTGGCAGAGTCGTAGAAGGACTCGGAGCACCAATTTTCGCAGCTGTGATCGGTGGGCCCCACAGAGATGTTTTCTGGAAAATCCACCCTGTCCATTGGATTCAGGACGAAATTTCAGTCAAGAATGAGTGGTTTTGAATGTCCATTGGCGCGGCCCACAGAAGAAATATCAAAAAGATCAGATTTGAACGTCGTCGGGTAGCCCTTTTGTGGCCTCTGTATCACGCACGTGTGTACGCATGGGAGTGAACTATCAACATGGTTTTGTAGTATTCGTGGCCCTCTACACGATGGACGGATCGGATCTTCCGGAAGGTTGCCGTGTGGGGTCCACTGTCCTTCGCAAAAACGGCCAGCGGCCGTGCGTTACGCGGGCGAACCTCCTTTCGCTGACAATGGTGGGGCCCATTCCGTCGATTACATAGAAAATCCACTCCGTCCATTGTGTGGAGGAGGAAAAACCGGTTGGGAATGCAGAGTTTCGCCTTTTGTTGACGAGGTCCACCCGACTTTCTGCCCGACCGTTCGTCCGACGTTTGTACGGCTAAGATCTGATCTAAGCTTTTATTCGAATTTTTGCCACCTAGGCGAGGGTTATGGCCGCCCTAGGAAGCGGATGGACGGCTTGGATTATCCATTTGGACACTAGGTGGGGCCCACAGCATCGACCGATGATCGGGCCGGAAGACGCTGGAACGCGTTTTAAAGTTTTGAAGACGGGCGCGGGTCAGCGCCCGTGCTGACCGTCCGGGCGGTTCGGTGCGCAGCCGGTGCACGTGTACTTGGTGTACACTCCCCATACACAGGGCCCACCGAGATATTTTTGAGAAATCTTCACCGTCCATCCTCTTTTTCATATTATTTCCACCGTCAGGACCAAATTTGAGGCAGTTCCAAATATCAGGCGGGTCCTAAATTGTAGATTAATGGGCTGATCTGTCCGTTGGACCACTTCCCAAGATCTGCAAGGGCTGAAATTTAATATGTACAGTTGATTTACGGCCCTCATCACATGTATGAAGTTTTGAGTTGATCAGATGGCGGAAAACATGTGATCTTGCATTCTGGACCCTTTTCAAGCCCCTTTGGCGTGCTTTCCTCAGATCCCAGGCGTGTATATTCTTCACTATTAGTTTTCTGGAGTTCATTCCGTGCTCTGGTAATTTTGGAGCGTCAAATCCATGCCTGTAACATCAGCTTCCAATTAACGCTCCTGATTTCATCCTGTAATAAAAACACGATAAAAATCTGGCATTAAACATTATCATGTATGTAAAATTAGGCAATTGCTGGGGTCTGATATGCAATATTTGACACTCATCACAACCCCCAACCAGCATTTTGCTAGTCCCGAGCAAAACATGCGAAAATTAATTTCAGAAATAAAAGACAATTCCTGTAAAACCCAAGTGACAAGTGAACAGATAGCTGAGATGTGAAAATTCTAAGATTCATGAATGGTAAGTAGAATTTTCTCCTGGAAGCAAGCTCTCGGCAGATTTCATAATTAATTTCAAATTATTAATCTATCAATTAGAACATTCCTAAACATTGAGTTCCACGAGTGTAAAGTATAATCTCGACTTACAATCAGTAAGAGATCCAATTGTCAATTTCATGATATCATTAGTAATTCGTGACAACCAAGCTTGAAACCAACACTTATCTCACAGATTAACTTTGCGTTTTACCAGCCTTTGATTTTCTTTATGAGCAGTAACACAAATGAGGGGAATCAAATTCTCACCTATAGGGAGCAAACCTATGGCGAAAACTTGTCACATAACTCCTTTTTTTTTTTCATATGTCAACTATGGAGAATCAAATCTGCACCTATAGGGAGCAAACCTATGGTGAAGATTTAGCCTTTTAATTCTTCTTTTTACCAAGTTAATCATTCAGTTATCGAACCAACACTTAATGTGTAAGCGAGATGTGATATGTGAAATCATGGCTCAATCAATGTTTACAACTTCTAATCATGAATTAATAATTCAAAATTGACTGTGAAATCAAGCAGATGGCCGAATCCAAGAGTCATAAATTACCCATCACGTATCTTATAATGTTAAAATCACAACTATCCTTCAAAATCACTTTGAATTCAATAGAAATTCCAGAAAAATTTTTAAAATTTTCACAAATTTTGCTCAAGACCAAGAAAATACTGATTAGGTAACCTAATCTCCCACCCCCAACCTAAAATCTACATTGTCCTCAATGTAAAAGAAATAAGCAAGCAATGCACATGGGACAATGAAAGTAAAAGAGGAATGAGGGAAAGATAGTACCTGGACGGAGAAGTAAGAGGCTTTCTCAAAAAATTTCAACGTAAAAGCGAGTTAGCACAAGAGAGAAATCAACATAAGCAAAAAAATAACAAAAAAGAAAAACAAAAGAAAATCCTACCTATACCACTTTCGCAGGTGCTCTTGATTGCATTTAGCGCATGCAACAAGCCTTTAAACCCCTAGGTTACCCCTAGTGGACGAGTTGTAGTCTCGTGAGGGTTTGCAGTAATGTTACCCACAAACATTGAACTAACTAACTAAGAAAAGTAAATGGAATGAAAAGCTGGGTTGCCTCCTAGGAGCGCTAAGTTTAACGTCTTCAGCCAGACAAGAACGGACCATAAAGGAGCTAATCTTTATAACCAGGGTCCGCTAAAGAAATTACCTCAATACCTTAATTAACCGATCCCAGACAAGTGATGAGGGTTCCCATGAGCTGTGCTATCTGTAATGAGGTAACTGACACTGTCGTCAAATAATTTAAGGACTTCTGCTCGCACGACTTCTTCCATGTTAGGATCACGCTTCCTTTGCAGTTCACGCGACATTTCCACAGCATGATCCATGCATATCGTGGGGCATACTCCCTGTATTTCCACTATCTTCCTTTCAATTGCTGCCTTATATGTTATAAGAAAATTAAGCAGCCTGCTCGCCTTTGTCTTCTCAGAGTTCGAAACTGTGCTGTCAGGAGGCGTCTCAGAGAGATGAAGAGGTTCCACTTTCGCTCTCCATTTTTCAGTCTCCAATATAGGAGTAGAGTCGAGCAGTGCATTGACTTCGTGGATGGGACTATCGATGTCAAAGTCCATGCCAGATTGTGCCAAGCAGGTCTCAAGTGGATCTTCAAAAGATGTACGGAAGGAGTCCTGCACTAGACTCTCGATCATGTCCACTTCAGATATGTCATCCAAATCTGCGGATTGTTGTCCTGCATTAAAAACATTGAGTTTAATATTCATGTTACCAAAGGACAATTTCATAACTCCATTCCGGCAATTTATAATAGTATTAGATGTGGCCAAAAATGGACGACCCAAGATGACTGGGATCTGACTATGAAGATTCTGGACAGGCTGAGTATCTATGACTATGAAATCCACTGGAAAATAAAATTTATCAACCTGTATTAACACGTCTTCAATAACACCCCGGGGTACCTTGACAGATCTATCGGCTAGTTGTAATGTTACCTTAGTCGGTTTCAACTCACCAAGTTCTAGCTGCTCATAAACCGAATAAGGTAACAAATTGACGCTCGCCCCTAAATCAAGTAATGCTTTTCCGATTTTATGATCTCCTATGCCGCAAGAAATGGTGGGAGCTCCTGGATCCCTAAATTTCGGAGGTGTGTTATGTTGAATCATGGAGCTGAGCTGCTCTGCAAGGAAGACTTTCTTATGAACATTCTGCTTACGCTTTTGAGTGCATAAATCTTTCAAAAACTTAGCGTAAGCAGGGACTTGTTTGATAACGTCAAGTAACGGGATGTTGACTTGCACTTTTTGAAACACATCCAAGATTTCATCAAAATTATTTCTTTTCTGTAATGGTGCCAGACGTTGAGGAAAGGGTGCTTTGGGCACGTAAGGTGGCACATTAGTGGCTCCTGGAGAGTCAGAGAGCTTTTGAACTTTGGATGCATTGGTGTGACTCTCTGCTTCATCTTGATCTTTTGTTTTAGAATTTGATTCATCCCCAGGCATCTCTATTCATTATCAATCGCTTGCCTAACCTAAGGGTAGTAATCGATTTGGCTTTGTTCATGATATTGCCCTTGGTTAGAATTAGAGCCAATCTCATACTGTCCCTTTGGATTAGCCTCAGGTTGGCTAGGGAACTTGCCCTTCTCTCTCTCACTCAATGTGGCAGCTAGTTGACCCATTTGTATTTCTAGCTTAGCAATGGATTGTGCATTTGCATGTAAGCTTTGCTGGTTGGCCAGTAAAGTTTGTTGGGTATCTTTTTGGAATTGGAGAGAACTCTGCATAAAAAGATGGAGTGTATCCTCAAGAGATGGGTTCCTTGATTGTGTAGGCAGTTGTTGATATTGCGGAATTTGTTGACTGCCAACTTAGAGGTGTGGTTGCATGGGAGGATTTCCAGATGGTCCTCCTTGATGTGGTCCTTTTGCCCAAGAAAAATTTGGATGCCTAACCCACCCTGGGTTGTATGTGTTCGAGTAAGGATCATTCCCAGGTTTTTGAAAAGTGTTCATAGCATGAACTTGTTCGAGAGAGAAGTTCTGGGGATGCTTTGCCCAGATGGACAAGACTGAGGCAGGACTAGAACATGTGGCACATGCCTCCACTTGAGTTGTTTGTGGAGGTCCATTATTTAATACCAGAGCATCAACTTTCTTCGTCAGGTTATCAAGTTTGGCGCACAGCTCTGGCACGACTCCTATCTCATATATACCACCTCTCTTTTGCGATTGGGGACTTCTGTCACCTCTATTTGAATAGTCCCATTGTTGGGAATTTTCGCACAAGGTTTTAAAGAAGTTCCATGCTTCGACATCACTTTTGGTCATGAATGACCCTCCACTGGTGGCATCAACCATGCGATGGTTCTGGGGTGTCAGACCGTCATAGAAGTATTGAACTTGTTGCCACTTCTCAAAACCATGGTGAGGACATTTAAGAAGCAAGTCCTTCCATCTTTCCCAACATTCATGAAAGTGCTCGCCCTCTTTTTGTGTGAAGTTAGTAATTTCTCTACGGAGGGCATTGGTTTTGTGAACGGGGAAGAACTTGTTTAAGAACTTCTTAGACAGTTGGTCCCATGTAGTGATAGATCCAACTTCTAGAGAATTCAACCATGCTTTCGCCTTATCCTTCAAAGAAAAAGGAAACAGGCGTAGGCGGATTGAATCGTCTGAGAAGTTTTGGAACTTAAAGGTGGAGCAAATGTCTAGGAATTCTTTCACATGATGATATGGGTCCTCCTTGTCCAATCCATAAAAGGATGGCAACAATTGTATAACTCCAGGTTTCAGTTCAAAGTGTGCTGCCGTAGTGGTTGGCAACACTATGCATGAAGGCGCATTAAATTGGACAGGAGTTGAATAATCTTTGAGAGCCTTAACTTCAGTTTCATTCGCCATTTCAACAGAATTATTTCTCAATCTTTCACGCAGTGTTCTTTCTATTTCAGGATCAAACGGTGCTAGTTCTATATTCAGAGATCTACGTCCTAGCATAAACTATGTTATTGTAATGTAAGAAAGAAAACTAAACTAAGAAGCAACCTAAGGGAAATAAAACTAGACCTAGAACTATGATATTTTAAAACAAGTTAAAACTATGTAAGTAAGAATGGGAAGAAAGAACCCGGAAAAGGAGATGAATGATGTCAGAAAATTTAAGATGTTCCTCCTTCACTTAGTAGCTTCCTTCCTCAATTCCTGTAAAAAAAAAAAAACCAAATTAGGTTTCCTAAAATAATGATAGAAGAATCCTAAGCAACGGTTAATTTCTAAAAATAAAATAAAAATAAAATAAAAACTTTAACCTAAGTTAGTAAAATCCTAAGACTATGAATTATGATAAGAGAGAATCCTAAATTCAACTTGGAAGCAAAAACAGTCCCGAAGAACTTGCGCCAAAAACTTGATGTTTTATTTAAACCAACATGATTTAAATGATTTTTAAACTCGCAAGTATACGAATCAGATGTAGATACGGTACGTATTACGAGATCGTTCCCACGAGGACTGGACGTCACAATTCAAATCTATGATTCTCCTTAACTAATTCAACAAATAATGGAACTAATTACTAAGCACAATTCTAGAAAAAAAAAAAACAATTAAGAACAGGGAAGAAAATTCAATCAGAGAGAGAGCACTAGGACTTTCGAATCCACCCCTAATTATCCTAACCCTTGTTTTGTCTGTTGATTCACCTTGATCTAGATTGATACCACTGATATAGAGAAAGCACAATCTGTGTCCTAGTCGGGCATACAGACTGTCTAATTCCTTTAAGCAATGCCATGAACAACATATCCCATGTCCTTGGTCGGGTACATGGAATGTACATTCATTAAAGCATCCTGTTTCTTCCTCTATAGGAAACCTGTTCTTGATCAGACACAAGCACCTATAATAAGCATCCATACAACATCCATATATATACTTCGGTCAAGTTCATAGATGGAGAAGTATAGAATTTAAACTCATAAAGCCCACTTAGAGAAAGAAACAAATTAATTAATATTCAAAGTAAATCAACCAACACAAGAGCTAATCAAATTAGGGGCTTCATCTCAGCCCTAGCTGAGAGATTAGTTACCCATAAAATTCATAAAAAGAGATGGGTAAATAAAATTCATAAAAAAAATGGAACACCAAACCAATCGATCTCCCTCTCTTCTTTCTTCTCTTTCTTCTCTCCCTGGCTCTGGATCTCGAATTCCCTGGTTGTGAATGCCTTCCCCACGTCCAAAACTTCCCTTTTATAATGATTTTCATCTTAAGGCCTGAGGTAAAAAATAAGACAGATCTAACTATCAAGTGGACCACACTGTAAAAACCAGTGGGGGATTGAACATCCACCATTGAAACCCTTTATGAGGTCACAGAAGTTTTGGATAAATGTGAAATTTGTTTTTTCTCTTCATTCAGGTATTTGTGACCTTATGAGCAGATTGGATGTAAAATAAACATTATGGTGAGCCCTAAATATTTTTTAATGGTGAAAATCATTATCTCGGCTGCTATTTATGGTATGGTCCTTATGATCTTTGGATATTTTTATTTTTTATTTACACACGCACACGCACCCCCACACACTTCGGATATGATTATTTGTTGGATAATGCTTTAAAATGATCTCTTAAAATAGATGAACAATGTAGATATAATAAAGACATGACCGTGGGGCCATGTAACTTTGATCTCCTTTGAACCCTTCATACAACTTGGAGCTCAAGGAGTGTCAGTGGTCGTCTTCACATGACACATACTGACAACAGCTATATAGCTGGTGTGTGGTACACCAGCCAATCCGCTTCCGGTTTGGTTATGCGTACATCGGGTACACGGGCACCACTGTGATGCATGTGTTGTATATCTATGCAGTCTTTACAATTTTAGAATATAATTCTAAAAATAAAAAATTAAAAGCTTAAGTGGACCACACCACAGGAAGTAGTATAATAACACCAATTATTGAAGCCTTTCTAAGCCCCGTGGTAAAGTTTATTTTCCATCTAACTTGTTGATAATGTCATGTAGTCCTGAATTACGGGGTAAACACAAATAAAAAACTTAATACAGAACTTTTGTAACCCTTGAAAAAATTTTAGTGATATGTTTTAGATCACCATTTTTTCTTATGGTGCGATCCACTTAATCATCAGAAATACTTATTTTTTTGGATTTTATGCTCTAAAATGAGCCCATAAAATAGATAGATGGTGTGGATATAAAATACATACATATATGGACCACCAAACACATCACAACACCACATGATTTGTGTTTGTCCTGGTCAACTCAGCTGATTTGAAGCTTTGCAAGACTGGTGAATTACCAGATCTACCCCATATATTTAGAGCTTTACATGAGTTGAGTTAGCTTGGTCAACTCACTTGACTCAATTGGGAAAAGCTTGACTCGTCTTGACTTGAAATTGGATTTAGACGAGATGGTTTTGGAGCTTGAAATTTTTTTGAGTTGAGTGTGAGATTTCCGAGCTCACCCCGAATCCCAACTTGAATTGACTCGGATCGAATTGGCTTGATGACTCGATCATTTTGATCCATGTTGCTCTCCGAGTGTTTGATAAAATGTCTTAACGAAGTGTTGTTTTTTTTATTGCTCTCGTATTAAGGTATTCTCAAAAATGGTAATTAAAGGAGAATTAAAGAAAAATTCATCGTTAATAAAAAAAATTACATTATATGACTGCCCTCATATCTTGATCTTGATATTACTCGCCAAATGTTTGATAAAATGCCTACAAAGTACCTTTACTGACTTGCATTTGAAATGTGAGAAATTGATAATGTAATATATGTGTTTGAGAAAATGTTGTATAGGCTTGAACTCGACTCAAGCTAGCCCGAGCTACTGACCAAACCAAGCCAAGCTGGCCTATCAAGCTCAAAGACCAAGCCAAGCTAAGTTTAAGTTGGGGTTGGCTGTTGACTGAGTCAAGCCGAGTCATGCCAAGCTCAACTCATTTCGACGCATGTACAACTCTACATGTATTGCAATCGATGCATACAGTAAGACTAAGAAGCAAAGTATCAAAGGGTAAAAATGTAATTGGATATCTTACACAAGAGTGGATTATGTTTAGCTGCAGCCCCACCCAAGATAGTGTGGTACTTATTGCGGGGCCCACCTTGATGCATTTATTTTATGTCTACATTGTCCATCCATTTTTCCATATCAATTTAGTGAATTATTCCAAAAATAGAGTAAATCCAAGTCCCAAAGTTGTTCTAGCTCCTGAAAAGATTTTAATAGCCAATCAGTACTTTTTCTTATTGTTGGTCCATTTTAAATTTGGATCTATTACATTTTTGGGATCATTACTTAAAATGATTAGAAAAATAAATGAATAGGGTGGATATAGAACATATAAATTAAGATTGCCCACACCGTGGTCCATAGCTCAAGTGGTAGACTGAGTGAAAGATACCTCAGCAATAGGGCGCGTTTGGACAGGTGGGTTGGAAGGGATTGAATGGTATTAGGGTGTATGACATGGATTTCAAGGCAATGATGGTGTTGTCAGTGGATTGTCTTAAGATCTATGAGATTGTTATATCCCGGGATTGCTATATCGAGTCCGTTTGGCATGCCCGGCCATTCCCGGGATTAAACCTTCTCATCCCTTCCAATCCCTCGAACCAAACATGTCCCAGGCAAATTTGAACGGATTAGGGTGGATTGGATGGGATTTAAAGGTAATGATGGTATTGTCAGTGGATTGTCTTAAGATCCATGGGATTGCTATATCCTGGGATCAGATCACCCAGCCTGTTTGGCACGCCCGGCCAATCCCGGGATTTAACTTCCAATACCATCCAATCCCTTCTAATCCGTCGGGCCAAATAGGCCCTAAGGTCTTGGTATCGATCCCTAGTGGGGGTGGCTAACACTGAAGTGTGAATTGACAGTGGGGTCTACTAACAAGCTAACAAAAAAAATAAAAATAAATAAATAAAAGATTGCCCGTTGTTGTGCACACTCCAATCCATAAATTGGATCAGGTACTGCATTAGTCTAAACACTGTTGGGTCTACAAGCCCACCATGAATGCATGTAGTTTATCCACGCCATCCATCCATTTTTCCATATCATTTTAGGGGTTGAGCCCAAAATTAAAGCATATATAAAGCTCAAGTAGACCATACCATAGGAAACCGTGAGAGTATTGATTTCCACATTTGAAACCTTTCTAAGGTTCACATCATAAGATCATACAAATTAACATAGATGAAGGGAAAACAAAAATAACAACTTAATCTAAAACTTTTGTTGTTGGGGGCCTTGTACAAAACCTTAGGATCTAGCCCTCTAGAACAAACCAGAATTATGGATAATAAAGCAATGAAAACAATCAATGCATCAATCACACACCACATTTTACGTGGAAAACTCTCAAAGAGGTAAAAACCACGGGACCTCGTCCAGATCAACAATCCACTATGAAGTAGAAAGTTACAACCTTCTTCACTCACGCAGGAGTGAATAAACAATGAGAGAAATAGAGAAAACGAAGAGATTTAACCGATTACGAGGACATAGAAGCGCTGATATATAGATTGCACAGTAGATAACCTCCACGAGCAGAACCTCTCTTCTATAAGCTTCCTCTCTCTCTTCCTCCCTCTCTCTCACCTTTGATAGCCCTAAACCCTTTAGCAAATCCCTTGTAAAGCTTTAGGAAACCCTCTTGTACTCTCCTGTGATACCTAGAAAACCCTAGGCAACTACTTTTATAGTTTAGAAAACTTCCCTTTCGCATCCCGATTGCGAAAGGACTCAAATCCGCAATTTCGTGCAAAATCGCAGAACAAACTGCGTAACCTTCAACTGGTCGAAGCATGTCCACGAACGGTCGAAGCCCACCTTCGACTGGTCCTGGAATTCCAGGACTGGTCTTAGCCTTCGAGGAAAAAATAGCACGAACTCACTGGACTTTGAGTCGTGCCAGGGCTCGAACCTACGAACGGTCGAGCGCCTCCCACGACCGGTCAAGGAGGGCTCAGGACCGGTCGAAGACGGGAAAAAAAACTCCATCAAACCTCCCCCTTTTTGACCCAGGAGGGATCCACCTTCTTCAAGCCATCCAGGTTTCTACAAACCTCAAACTTGCCCTTGAGCAAAGCCTTGGTCATCGTGTCTGACCCATTATCGTCCGTGTGGACCTTCTCAAGCTGTAACACCTTTTGTTCCAAAGTATCCCTGGTCCAATGATACCGAATCTCTATGTGCTTCGACTTGGAATGCTGACTTGGATTCTTGCTCAAGTGTATAGCACTCTGACTATCGCAATAGACCACGTGCTCCTCCTGCTTCAGGCTAAGTTTCTGTAGGAACCTCTTCATCCAAAGCATCTCTTTACATGCCTCTGTGACTGCAATGTACTCGGCCTCTGTCGTCGACAATGTTACAACCTTCTGTAACTTGCTCTGCCAAGAAACCGTTCCCCCTACAAATGTGAACATGAACCCCGATGTAGATTTCCTGGAGTCTATGTCACCTGCCATATCTGCATTTGTGTAGCCCTCTAACACAGGTTTACTGTCACCATAGCATAGGCTCAACCTGGATGAGCCTCTTAGATACCGCAGTATCCACTTCACCACTGCCCAATGCTCTTTGCCAGGATTGGCAAGATACCGGCTGATAACACCAATCGCATACGCTATGTCTAGGCGTGTACACACCATAGCATATATCAAACTTTCTACCGCTGACGCGTAGGGTATCTTCTGCGTCTCTTCCACCTCTGCCTTCGTCTTGGGACACTGCCTGTCGCTCAATCTGAAGTAACCATTTAGTGGAGTACTGACCGGCTTCGCTGCATTCATATTGAATCACTCTAGGACTTTCTCAATATATCACTCTTGTGACAGACAGAGCTTCCTGCTACTTCTGTCACGGGTTATCTCCATTCCCAGGATCTGTTTAGCCGGGCCCAAGTCTTTCATCGCAAAAGACTTGTCCAACTCCTGTTTCAGCCTGTCGATCTTCTTGATGTCTTTTCCCATGATGAGCATGTCATCAACGTATAATAGCAAAACTAAGAAATCACCATCTGAGAACTTGCGCGTGAACACACAGTGGTCCGACTCCATTCTGTCATACCCATGTTTCGACATAAATGAGTCAAACTTCTTGTACCATTGCCGTGGAGCTTGTTTCAGCCCATACAAGCTCTTCCTCAACTTACACACCGTATGCTCCTTGCCCTTGACTTCGAACCCCTCTGGTTGGTGCATGTAGATCTCTTCTTCCAGGTCACCATGGAGAAAGGCAGTTTTAACATCTAACCGCTCTATCTCCAGGATCCATGCTAGCCGCCAACCCAAGCAACACCCGTATGGATGTCATCTTCATCACTGGTGAGAATATCTCCTCGAAGTCTATGTCTTTTCTCTGACCAAACCCTTTCACTATAAGTCTGGCCTTGAACCTCGTCTGTGAATTCTTCTGCTCAATTTTCTTTCTAAACACCCACTTGTTGCTCAAAGCTTTCTTGCCCTTAGGCAATTTCACCATATCATAGGTGTGGTTCTTATGCAAGGATTCCATCTCCTCTTGCATAGCTTTCAATCACTCCCCCTTATGCTCGTTGGCTAGGGCCTCAGAATAATCTTCTGGCTCTCCCCCATCGGTTAGCATAATGTACTCATGCGGCGAGTACCTCTCGGACGGCTGTCTGTCCCTAGATGACCTCCTCACCTGTGGCTCGACAGGTGGATCAAGTGGGGGCTGCTCCCCTAGTCCATCTTCTGAAGGAACTCCCTCGTCCTCTGCACCTTACTGTACTCCCCCGTCATCAGACACCACGGGAGGAGTAACCGGATCCATGTCCTCTAGCTCACCTGAACTAGGTTGGTTCCTCTCTGGCTTACCAATGTCTTCTACACACTGATCTTCAAAGAAAACCACATCTCTACTCCTGACGAGCTTCCTCTCGGTTGGATCCCACAACCTGTAACCGAATTTTTCATCACCGTACCCTAAGAACACACACTGTCTGATCTTCATATTGAGCTTAGACCTCTCGTCCTTTGGTACGTGAACGGATGCCCTGCATCCAAACACCCTGAGATGACTGTACGATGGATCCTGTCCAATCCACACCTTCTCAGGTACTTCTCCATTCAATGGGGCTGATGGAGACCTGTTTATAAAATATACCGCTGTGTGCATTGCTTCTCCCCAGAACGTCTTGGGCAAGTTCGCATTGGATAACATGCATCTGATTCTCTCAACAATGGTGTGATTCATTCGCTCAGCTACACCATTATGCTGGGGGGTCTTGGGAACCATTTGTTCATGCCGTATACCCAGGGACTTGCAGTACTCGTGAAAGTCGCCAATGTATTCACCACCATTGTTAGTGCGGATGTACTTCAATGATCTGCCTATCTCTCTCTCGACCATAGCATGAAATAACTTAAACACACCAAAGATCTCGTCCTTGAATTTCAAAGCATAAACTCAAACCCTCCTAGATGCATCATCTATAAAAGTAGCAAAATACAATGCCCCACCCAAGGTTTTTGTCCTCATAGGACCACAAACATCAGAATAAACCAAATCTAATGCATGCACTTTATTAACATGAGAAGCAGTTTTAATGAATTTCCCTGATAAACAATCAAGACAGGTTTTGAGAGGTGTATCTGTCACGTCTGGAAGGAGTCACTTCTTTGCTAGTAGTTGAAGCCCTTTTTCAATCATGTGGCCTAGATGCCTGTGCCACATGCCAATAGCTGAATCTTCCATTGCGTTCAACCTACCCTTGCACATACTGACACTTTCCTTGTACAGGGTGCAACACTTCTTTCCTCTGGCCACGATCAATGAACCCTTGATGAGCTTCCATCGCCCACCAGCAAACCGACTTTTATAGCCATCATCATCTAGCCTTCCCGTCGACATCAAGTTGAGGCGAAGGTCTAGGATATGCATCACATCCCTAAGAACTAATGTGCAGCCCACATCAGTTTTCACACAAACATCACCGACTCCCACGATTTTTGATATGCCAGAATTTTTCATCTTCACAGTCCCATAGTCACCTGACTTGTAGCTTGTGAAGGAGTCCCTGTGTGGAGTCGCATGAAAAGAAGCTCCCAAGTCTATCACCCAGTCGGTGTCCTGACTCGTAGCCGTGAGACATACATCATGATCTGCAGAAAAAATAACTACCATGTCGCCATCTGAAGCGACCGCAGTGGAATCTGATTATCTTCCTTCCCTTTTCCTTTCTTGTCGTTCTTCTTACCACGACATTCATGCTTGTAGTGGCCCTTCTTGCCGCAATTCCAGCATTCAACATCTTTTCTGTTACTCGACTTGCCTCTTGATTTATCTCAGACCTTCCCGCCCTTCCTGTTCTTTCCTCTCCCCCATTCCTATGTCACAAGGGCCTCTTGCTTAGTAGACCCCTGAGACTTCCTCCTGTCTCCTCATTGAAGAGACAACTAGTCACCTATTCCATGGATATCTTTCTGTCTGGCGCGAAGTTACTTAGAGACACGACCAATGTCTCCCAACTGTCAGGCAATGAACTAAGCAATAGTAAAGCTTGCAATTCATCATCTAGGACCATCTTCATAGAGGTGAGTTGGTTCACTATATTATTGACCTCATTCATGTGCTCGGCCACAGAACCACCATCCTTGAATTTGAGATTCACAAGTCGCCTTATCAGAAAAATTTTATTACCGGCTGTCTTCCTCTCATACAGCCCTTGTAATTTCAACCATAGGTTAGCGGCTGAGGTTTTCATAGACACATGGTGGAACACAGAATCATCCAACCATTATCTAATAAATCCCACCGCCTTTCGGTCCATCTTCTTCCAATCATCATCAGTCATATCCTTGGATTTTGCTGATATGCTTAAAATTGGAGAATATAAGTCCTTGCAATAAAGTAAGTCCTCCATCTTAGCCTTCCATATGGTCCAGTTAGAACCATTGAGGCTGATCATCCTTGATGAGCCACCTTCCATAATTCAAAACCGATCCTACCCGTTCAATGAACTTAGCTCTGATACCACTTTGTTGGGGGCCTTGCACGAAACCTTAGGATCTAGCCCTCTAGAACAAACCAGAATTATGGATAATAAAGCAATGAAAATAATCAATGCATCAATCACACACCACACAAGAGATTTTTACGTGGAACACCCTCAAAAAGGTAAAAACCACGGGACCTCTTCCAGATCAACAATCCACTATGAAGTAGAACGTTACAACCTTCTTCACTCACGCAGGAGTGGATAAACAATGAGAGAAATAGAGAAAACGGAAAGATCTAACCAATTACAAGGACATAGAAGCGCTGAGATATAAATTGCACAGTAGATAACCTCTACGAGCAGAACCTCCCTTCTATAAGCTTCCTCTCTCTCTTCCTCCCTCTCTCTCACCTTTGATAGCCCTAAACTCTTTAGCAAATCCCTTGTAAAGCTTTAGGAAACCCTCTTGTATTCTCTTGTGATACCTAGAAAACCCTAGGCAACCCCTTTTATAGTTTAGGAAACTTCCCTTTCGCATCCCGATTGCGAAAGGACTCAAATCCGCAGTTTCGTGCAAAATCGCGGAACAAACTGCGTAACCTTCGACTGGTCGAAGCATGTCCACGACCAGTCGAAGCCCACCTTCGAGTGGTCCTGGAATTCCAGGACTGGTCTTAGCCTCCGAGAAAAAACAGCACGAACTCGCTGGACTTTGAGTCGTGCCAGGGCTCGAACCTACGACCGGTCGAGTGCCTCCCACGACCGGTCGAAGACGGGGAAAAACCCCCCATCATTTGTCACCCATGATAAATTTTCAATAGTAAACATTCAATTCACATTATTTCCTGTGTTGTAGTCCACTTGAGTTTTGAATATGCTTCTTTTTCTTTTTCTTTTTTGCTCAAGTCATATAATTGTCTAGTAAAATGGATGGACATAGTGGATAAAATACATGAATGACAGTGGATCCCACTGAGTTTACTTAGTACACTTAGGGCATGTTTGGTCAATGAAATTAAATGGTATTGAATTGTATTACATGGGATTAACATCATTATTGCACAATGATTGCATGTATGGAAATACCATGGTATTTTAGCCATCCAATTCCATGTTTGGGATAAAATTCTTACTAAGCGAAAAACACTGGATTAAGCAAAATCATGTTTGGTGGAGTATGAAATTGTAATCAACGAACTAAATTCACAATAGATGTCATTCACTTGTACACACACATAAGCAGAATGTCACATGTAAATGGCGTATATGAATGGACAACGTAGATAAACGCATGCATTAATGTGGGGCCCACATGCACATTGGATTTGAAAATCCACGGAAATCCCACATGGGACCACAATTCCATGGGACCAAATGCAATTCCATCCCACCTAATCCCAACCTTTTCCATCATCCCCAAATGCTGGATGGAATTTGCACGAGACCAAATACAATTCTATCCCACCTAATCCGATCTAATACCCTGTACTAAACAGCGTACTAAGTTACCCAGTAAGCAATCCACTTCCTTTCATCTGTCGCTCCATGATCACATCCTCCCAATGGATTACATGGCTCCCCAATCACATCCTCCCACTGGATTACATGAATCCATGCAAAAATTCTAATCTTAAAATCCCCCACCCATACAGAGAACGAAGACGTGAATCGCAAAGGATGTGCGTGACTACCACTCGGGGCTCTATGTGAACATGCCCTTGATCAAAACCTCAGGTGGCCCACTCATCAGGTAGACCACATTTAGACACAGTCCATCGATGATTTTTCTAACGGTCCATTTTCTTAGTATCAGTTTTACCCATCTAGCAAGTGGAGTGGTGGGATTGGGGATGCCGATTCCATACTATCCCACTAGAACTTAGCCAGAGATGAACAATCCTATTAAGGGCTCTAAAGTGCTCACCATAATGTATATGTTTCATCCATGGAGTTCATTTATTAGACATGAGCTTTAAAAAAAAGTAGGCAGATCAAAGGCTCAAGCTTACCACACCACAGGAAGCAGTGGGGATTAAAAGCTTATCATTAAAATCTTTTCAAGAACCACAAAAATTTTGGATCAAGTTAATATTTATATTTTCGTATACGAGACCTTATCAATAGTTTGGAGGGCAAATAAACATCAAGTAAGCATTAGGAAGTTTTCAACCATATGAGTTTAATCCCCGTGATTCTTGTGTTATGGTCTACTTGTGTCTTTGTTTTACTTCCTCTTTAGGATCATGCCCTTAAATGATTTGCAAAAATAGATGGACAGCATAAATAGAACACATACACCATAGTGGCTCAACTGAGCCACTAATAGGAATGTCCATCTCTAGTTAGGTTGTGGTGGGAGTGGCACCCAATTCACATAGAGTACCTCGTCATTCACCTGGGTGGCGAGTAAATGTGGCAACATGTGGTTGGTGGGGCCATATGCTGTCGAAGATGGGCCCAACCTTTTTAAAGGTGCCAAATCTCACCATGTCATGTAAGCAAATGTCTCCTAATTGGCCTCATGAGGAATTTCACTTGGTACATTGTCATGATCATTCATTGAATATTTAAAACAAGGAGCCTTTGGATTGGTGGTCATAAAAAATTTAAATGCTAGGTGGAAAAGCAAATGAATGATTTTATAATCAGCAGAAAGTATCCACTGACTAGAGAACTAGAATTAATTGATTTATGTGGTTTTTCAATTGAGATCCTTTTTAAAGTGGGGTACATTATATGAGTGATTCAGATTCAAGCACGTGGATTACCTGTCCTGTAGAAGGGACTTAGATGCACCTGTCTGGGGAGGAAGTAAATGAGGTTTAGATGACCCGTTTAATCATTTAGTCATGATGTGATGCCAATGAAAAAATGATGTGACTCTGCATCACAAATGGCAACCAACAAATAAATGTGCATACCTTATATTGGTTGGGGGTACCTCTTTTAATAGGAGAGGGAAGACGATGCTGAAATGAGTCTTCCCTGATACACTGGAGACGAATTTGTTCAAAGATTCTCTCAGGATCTTTGCAAGATTATCGTCGTCCGAGGTTCTCTCGATCTGATATGATCTTCAAAAGATCTTGGGAGAGATCTTCGGGCCGTTGGAAAGATCTTCGGACAATTGGTCCGGGGATGTTGGGATTTTTGGCCTGTGGAATCACACAGATCTAGATCTAGGATAGCAATCCAATGGCACCAAGCACACACACAAGAAAAGAGAACACACAGATTTAACGTGGAAAACCCTTGCGGGAAAAAACCACGGCACAAAGCGATAGATCACCACTATGAAAGCATCAATTACAAAGAGAAAAGACTTACCCGATTCGAACAACCTCGAATCTCACCCTTGCTACACCCTTTGATAACCCTAGAACCCTTTAGAATATCTTTAGGAAGTCTTTGAATCATAATAGAATAGCCCTAGGGACCCCAATTTATAGTTTTGGCAACTTCCCTTTCGTATCCCAGTTGCGAAAGGACTTGCGTCACAAAATCCGCGAAACTCCTTTTGCATCCCAGTTGCGAAAGGACTTGCAACACAAAATCTGGAAACTCCTTTCGCATCCCAGTTGCGAAAGGACTTGCGTCACAAAATTCGTGAAACTCCTTTCGCATCCCAGTTGCGAAAGGACTCAGATTTAAGACATCTCGCAACAATCTCCACCATGTCTTCAATCTTCAACTGTGTAGCTTCTTGACCTCTTCTCTTATTTCTGCATCACATCATAACTCAAGATCACATTGGCCAACCAGCGCCAATCACGGATTTGATAGATACCTGCTATACCGTCTGCGCGAATATCTCTGAGAAGCCGATCTCTTCTCTCTGAGAATAACCCCTCGCTACGAACCTCGCCCTGTATCTATACTGTATCCTCCTGAAGGTCCACCTGCATCCAACCGCTCACCGGCCCACTGGAAGCTCCACCCACTCCTATATGTCGGTCTGGTATAACGAATCCATCACATCGCCCATAGTCACCTTCCACTTCTCAGCACCAGGCTCACTTAGAGTCATCAGAATAGAAGATGAGTCCTCTGCGATATTAGAGTCGTCCATGTACCACGCCGATATCCTGCGATCATGCCGTATGATTCTTCACATAGGTGGCTGCTCCACCTGCTCTGTATCCCTGTCCACACGTCTCAACCTTCCTGCCCTGCCCGCTCATGTGGCCATGCCCATCATGCCACACACGTGCAGAGGTGGAATCCGCTACATCCACTGTAGCTCCACCTTTTGAAGTGCTTCCGATCAACCCGTAAACATGATCGAGTCGTTGCGCTTTCATGATTACCCGTGCCCCCTTAGATACTTTAAGAGCACCATTAATACATGTGTACTTGCATCCTTTTGCCTCAAGTACACCAAGAGAAATCAGATTCTGCTTCAAATCAGGAACGTGCCTCACATCTGTCAAGGTACGCTCCACCCCATCAAACATCCTAATGTGCACCATACCAACAGCCACAACATTACAGGCAAAGCCATTGCCCATAAACACCTGTCCACCATCGCACTCCCTGTAGCTGGTGAACTAACTCCAATGAGGAGTCATGTGAAAAGATGCCTCTGTGTCTAGCATCCACTCGTCCTTACGATCATCGTATGACCGTCTGAGCAAAGACACAGACAAAACATCACCATCACATCCACTTGATTCATCTGACGTGGTAGTATTAACCTCCCTGCATGAAGCTTCAGAATCTTCCCTCTTAGATTTAGGATTTTCACAATCCCTCTTCACATGTCCTTCCTTCCCACAATTCCAGCACTTTACTTATCCTTTGCCCTTGCCTTTGGATTTGGATCTAGAACCTGAAGAACCTGTACCTTGTTCAGAATTCCTACCCACTGTAAACAGTGCATCAGAAGATATTCCCATGTTGTTATCTAGCTGTCTCATAGCCTTCCCTTGAAGGGTTGAGATAACAGTGTCGACACTCAGGGTTTTATTCATGCTGCACATAGTGTCCTTGAATGACTCATAGGACGCAGGGAGAGAATTCAGCAACATACATGCTTGTTCTTCATCTTTTATCACTTCCTCCATATCCAGCAATTTGCAAACCAATTTATTAAAGTTGTTGATGTGAGCCTCCAGATCTCCACCCTCTGCTATCTTGAAGTTATACCACTGCCGCTTCAAGTGTAGGCGATTTTCAGAGGATTTCTTCGCATATACATCCTCTAACTTCGCCCATAACTTAGCCGCAGTTTTCTCCCTCATGACATTGTAGAGAACCTCATCCGTGAGACATAAATGGATCGATGATAAAGCCTTCTTATAAAGAGTATTCCAATCACCATCAGTCATAGTGGACTTCCACTCCTCAAGAGCACCATCTTCGCCTTGTTTGATTAAGGAACTCATCATCTTGATCTTTCATAACTCAAAATTATTTTTCCTTGAGTACTTCTCAATCTCATACCTGGTGCTCGCCATTATTACTAATCCTTCATATTCAGATCTGTGTCCTAACCGATTGCTCTGATACCACTTGTTGGGATTTTTGGCCTGCGGAATCACACAGATCTAGATCTAGGATAGCAATCCAATGGCACCAAGCACACACACAAGAAAAGAGAACACACAGATTTAACGTGGAAAACCCTTGTGGGAAAAAACCACGGCACAAAGCGACAGATCACCACTATGAAAGCATCAATTACAAAGAGAAAAGACTTACCCGATTCGAACAACCTCGAATCTCACCCTTGCTACACCCTTTGATAACCCAAGAACCCTTTAGAATATCTTTAGGAAGTCTTGGAATCGTAATAGAATAGCCCTAGGGACCCCAATTTATAGTTTTGGCAACTTCCCTTTCGTATCCCAGTTGCGAAAGGACTTGCGTCACAAAATCCGCGAAACTCCTTTCGCATCCCAGTTGCGAAAGGACTTGCAACACAAAATCCGGAAACTCCTTTCGCATCCCAGTTGCGAAAGGACTTACATCACAAAATCCATGAAACTCCTTTCGCATCTTAGTTGCGAAAGGACTCAGATTTAAGACATCTCGTAACAGGGGATAGGTCGTATATCGAGCTTTTCGTTGAATCGGTAACTGCTCTATTAGAGGCTGTTCTGAGCTAAAGCCGAGCTCTGCTTGAGCCATGATCGAACTCTGGCCGAGCTACGACCGAGCTATTGGTTGACCTATAGCCGAGCTATGGACGACCTATAGCCGAATTATGCTCGACCTATAGGTTATGTCAGCAATTGGCCATTTGAGTGGACTTACAGTTGCATCTCGTTTAAGTGTCCTTACAGTTGCACCGATCTTCTTGAAGATCGGCCTGTGTTTGGAAGTAGACACCCCTTAGGGCTCATATCTCAAAGGATCTGTGCTGTTTAGTAGAGTTAGTCTATTTCATAAGTCGACCTAACGACTTAACTATTTTTTTACCCAACACCTACTATCCCACCAGGACTTAGCCAGAGACTAACAGTCCTACATGGGGACTTTATAGGGCCCACCATAATGTATTTGTTTTATCCATGTGGTCCATCCATTTTGATGGATCATTTTTAGACTAAGCAAAAGAAAAGTAGACATATCAAAGGCTTAAGCAGACCACACTATTAGAAGCAATGGGGGATTAAAAGCTCATCATTGACAACTTTTTAAGAGCCATAAAAGTTTTGGATCAAGTTAATATTTATGTTTTCCCTTTATTCACGTTCACGTGACCTTATCAATAAGTTGGATGGCAAATAAGCATCAAGGTAAGCTCTAGGAAGTTTTCAACCATGGGAGTTCAATCCCCATTAATTCTTGTGTTGTGGTCCACTTGAGACTTTAATTTGCCTCCTCTTTAGGATCATGCCGTAAAATGATTTGTGACAATAAATAGAAAACATAAATAAAACACATGCACCATAATGGCCTCACTAAGCCGCTATTAGGGTACTAGTTCATCTCTACTAAGGTTGAGGATAGAGTAGCACCCAATCCGCATAAAGGACCTCATCATTCACCCAGGTGGTGAGTAAATGTAACTTCCCTTATGATGTAACTGCGTAGGGCCCCACCAATCACCATGTCTCTTCATCACCCAATACATGCACCAATCTCACCTATGTCACGCCAGCAAGTGTCTCCTGATTAGCCTCACGAGGAATTTCACTTGGTACATGATCATGAGCATTCATTGAATATTTAAAACAACCAGCCGTAGTGGATTGGCTGCCATAAAAAAATCTAAATGCTAGGTGGGAAAGTAAATGGATGGTTTTATAATCAACACATTACTATGTTTGACGTGGATTACGTGCATAAGGGGCTTAGATGCACCTGTCTGAGGAAGTAAACTGAGGTTTGGATGGCATGTTTACTCGTTTAGCCATGATGTAGTGTCAATGAAAAAATGACATGTGATATGACACTGCATCACAAATGCCAACCACAATATAAATTAAAAAATTTCAATTCTTATAAAAATTAATACTTTTATTTTAAATGTGACTCCTTTTCATTGGCCCGTTGTCTCAATAAGCAATTTGTCTAAAATCATCATTATCATAATAGTGACCGAACACTGATTATATGGTGACCAACACCACTCTGGGCCACCACACAATTCAAGTCTTTCAGGACCCACGTTGAAAAAGCAAATTGGGTGTTGGAATCTTTATGGTTTGGGGGACATATAAGCTCTGAGACCCTTTCATGGAACTTCAGGAAGCGGATTGGCTGGTGTACCACACACCAATGCTGCCAAGATGAGCACCGACGCTCCTCGATCGAGCTCCGAGTTGTACGAACGGTTGAAAGCACATTAAAGTTACAGGGCCCCACAGTGATGTATTTATTATATCTACACCGATTCATCTATTT
Organism: Magnolia changhungtana; assembly: GCA_030180095.1. Taxonomy (NCBI): domain Eukaryota; kingdom Viridiplantae; phylum Streptophyta; class Magnoliopsida; order Magnoliales; family Magnoliaceae; genus Magnolia; species Magnolia changhungtana. The sequence continues at coordinate 3,521,453 of JASAUF010000449.1, read as the reverse complement.
TTAGAGATAATTTTAGAGCGTAATTCGAAATCATACCCAAAGATCATCTGTACCACACCACAAATAGCAGTGGAGATACTAATTTTCACCATTAGACAAGTCTTAGGGCCCACCATAATGGTTATTTTCCATCGTATCTATTTATAAGATCACGAAGACCTGAATGAAGAGTAAAAACAAATTTCATATTGATCCAAAACTTCTATAACCCCAAAAAGGGTTTTAATGGTAGACGTTCAATCCCTCACTGCTTTTTGCATTGTGGTCCAATTGATAGTTAAATCTGTCTTATTTTTTGTCTCAACCCTTAATACGAGATCGCCAAATGGATGAATGGTTTGGATATAACACATACCTCATCATAAGACCCACAAAACATTTTTTTTTTACACACGCACACAACCCACACACACACGCACACACACCCCACACACGCATGCCGTGGGATTTCACCACTAGTGGGTACTCAAACCCTTGACCCGGTGTTGAAACTCTTGGGAGTCTACCACCCGAGTAAGACTAAGGACCCACAAAACTTGTTAACGTCAATACAACAACTATATAGCTGGTGTAAGTAGGTGTGTACACGAATTGAGCTAGCTCGTTTAGCTCGCTCGACTTGACTCGAAAAAGCTCAATTCGACTCAGTTCGAAGCTGAGGTCGAGTCAAGTCGAGCTGATTTTTTGAGCTTGAAAATGAGTTCGAGCAGGCCCCAACTCGACTCGACTCGGATCGAATCTAGCTTGAATCGAACTAGTTTGGTGACTTGGTTACTTTACCATTGATGTTGCTCACCAACTGTTTGATAAAATGACTCAATGAAATGTGGCTACTGGCAAGGAAGGTTTGACTGGTGGCAAGGAAGGTATGTACATGAAACAAATACATTTTTCTCTTCTTTTTTTTTTTTTAAAAAAAAATGTTATTTAGAAGGTGTTTAAGAAAATACCTGTAAAACCATTGTCTCTGTTTGTAAAACAGTGGGATTTTGAAGTTGCAGTTAAGGTGTTTGTGCAAATGCCTCAATAGCGAACTCGGCTCGAACTCAGCCCAAGTTGGCCCAAGCTGTTGATCGACTCGACCCGAGCTGACTAGTTAGGCTCAAGGATCGAGCCGAGCCGAGTTTGAGCTGAGGTCAACCACTGTTCGAGCCGAGTTGAGCTGAGGCTAACTCGACTCGATTCGACTCGATGTACACCCTAGATGTGAGGTACACCAGCCAATCTTCTTCCAAACTTCATGCTATGATATGCTAGGTGAGCTACTCATATTTGTGAGAAATCCACTTTGTCCATCCATCTTACCTAATGTCCAAGGACATGGTAAAAAAGGAGGCATATTTATGAGGTGTTTGTTTTCTTATTTGCAACTGGAAATAAAAGTATATAAACAATTATTATTTTCCATAGGAAATCAGTGAGCTTTGATTTTACTTGACACTAGTGTCAAAGAAAAAAATTCAAAATTTTGCAGGGCCCATCATGATATATGTGTTTGATCCAAGCCGTCAATTCATTGTAACGGCTCGTTTTATGCCATAAACTGAAAATTGAGGCGAATCTAAAGTGCAAGTGTACCACAACATAAGAAACATGAGGATTAAACACACACCATTGAAAACTTCTTATGGCCATAAGTGTTTTATATCCAGCTGATATTTGTGTTTTTCCTTCATCCGTGTCTATGTGATCATATGAACAGGTTGGATCACAAATACAAATTAATGTGGGACCCACAGATGGCTTCACATTTCAATGATGGATGTTAATATCTTCTTATTTACTGCAGTGTGGTCCAATTGAGCTTATAATCTACCTATTTTTTTTGGCACAAGCACTGAAATGATTTAATAAAATAGATAGATGGCGTGGATTGATCACATACATTATTGTGAGATCCAAAAATTTCAGTCAATCATTCCTATCTTTTTTTTCTTTTTCAAAAAGTAAATTCTGAAAATCAAGATATAATTACCCTTTATATTTCATCTCTTCCTACCAATAAAAATATATTATAATTATATATTTACTATCATTTACAATGATAAATAGGAAAACAAACATGCCATTAGACTTAAGTAAGCTCCGTGGCAAAAAATAATAATAATAATGTGGGTAGAGAACTGCCTATTGTTTGAACCACCTTGGATTCCACCACGATTTTTATATGTTATCAACACCGATCATAAAATCATTTCTACCGGGATGAATTGAAAACACGAAAATATCTATTTGTCCCAAAAAATTTATGGCCTCATGAATGTTTCAATAGTCCACATTCAATCCTCATTATTTAAGCCTACTTAGTTTGGATATGTTTCATTTTTGGGCCAATGTTTCAATCACAAACATGACGATGGTCCACCTAACTTCCCGCCAAAGCCTTAATTTCTAGGTAATCTGCGTCTACTGTTTACCATATCCTAATCTTGATATGCTTACGTGGCATTTTTTCATTGGTTTATTTTAACTTGCATGTATAAGTTTTTTTCATTGGCTCTGACGGTACGTCCATTCATGCAAGTGAAGCTAGATGCACATTAATTTTACACAACTTATAAAATATGAGACTGCCCAACTACACACACGGAATTGTTGCAGATCGATCTAGACCATCAATGTCGCTGGTCTAACCGTGGATGGAGTATAAACAAAAAAATGACACCGAAAAGATAATATTAACAATTTCACTTTGCCTTTGAATTTGGACCACTCACTTTTTTACCTTTAATTATCTAATTAATCGTACAGTTAAGATTAATTGATGAGTATGATTCTAGATACATGGTCCATAATCACTAAGACCAATAACTTAGATGGTCTGGGTAGCCGTAAATCACAGCAAGATGTGAGGAAGATAAGTTACTACCATTTTTTAAGTGGTGGAAAACTAACACAGGAGTATTAGCATGCGTGTGATGCCCGACAATACACGTTGCGACGTGAAGTCAAAGTCTCGAATAAAATTACAATGCCACCCCTACTTTCCAAGTCCTTGAAAATTTACAAATATCAAAGTGCAGGGGCATCACATTTTCTCAGACGAACTAGGACTACTTCTAGAAACACATCAGGTGAATTATAGGAAAAGAGTAAATACGACGCAGATGATTCGCTGCATGTTGGGAACATTATTCAGCAATCCAAACCGTTGATTCGATGGACCTCAAAGTCTGCAAGGTTGTAAATGTTATTGAGTCACATCTGACGATCAGAACCCTTCTTTTGGTTTCTGGGAAATTGACGGGTAATCTATTGCACGAAATGGTTTGGATTACTGAGGACATTTCATATCCACTATAAGGTCCATCAGATCAACGGTTTGGATTAGTGGAAGATGGGCCACACGTGATGGGAATCATTTGCATCAGCAAAATGCGTACGTTTTTCTGACGAGCAAAAGCTACAGTAGCTGCAATTCCACGCTGAAACGGTGAAACCTGATGCTTTGGCCTCCCGCCCTAAAAATGATGTTTTTAGGGCAATGGCCACAGGGTACGATGTAGTCAGGGCTTTAGCATCCCTTCTCTAAAATCTAGTTTTATTTATAAGGGTATTTTTGGCTTTGTTTAAGAAATTAATAAAAATGACTTCTGCTGGCTATTTCATCATGTGGAGGTAGCTTGACTCGTAAGATAAAAGGGCTTTTATAAAAGAGGAATTGTGGGTCCCACGAATCATGAATGGGCCCACCTTTTGGCCAATATGAGCCGTTCATTTTAACTGAGCTGCCGTGAACTACAATAACATTTTTAGTTTTCGAAAAGAAGCTCTAGGTGACCCACAATGGCATTAATGTTCTTTATTAATTTTGAATTACTTCGCCGGTGTAATCCATCTGTAATGATTTTTATCCTCAAGCTTGGGCCCATGATATGAAATTAAAATATTTTTTATGTGGATATGTTGAATTTACTTAACGACAAAGTAGTAGGCTAAAATAAAATGTGAGATAGGTTCTTATGATGGGGTTCTTGCCATATGAAGGTCATTTGGTCATTTCCTTTGTTTTCTTCTTCTTTTTTTTTAATGGGAGGGAATCACGACACCACACTCTCTGGTAGACTACAACAATATTTGGTGAAGCTCCGTTAAAGTTTTGGTGAAGTTTATTGTCACGCCCCAAACTTGGAAACTGGGCTCACAAAATTTCTGATCGTCGAATCCGGCGCCGACAGCTTCCATAGTACCCCATGTTACGAGATGTCTTAAATCTGAGTCCTTTCGCAACTGGGATACGAAAAAGAGTTTCGCGAATTTTGTGTTGCAAGTCCTTTCGCAACTGGGATGCGAAAGGAGTTTCGCGGATTTTGTGACGCAAGTCCTTTCGCAACTGGGATACGAAAGGGAAGTTGCCAAAACTATAAATTGGGGTCCCTAGGGCTATTCTAATATTATTCCAAGACTTCCTAAAGGTATTCTAAAGGGTTCTAGGGTTATCAAAGGGTGTAGCAAGGGTGAGATTCGAGGTTGTTCGAATCGGGTAAGTCTTTTCTCTTTGTAATTGATGCTTTCATAGTGGTGATCTGTCGCTTTGTGCCGTGGTTTTTTCCCGCAAGGGTTTTCCACGTTAAATCTGTGTGTTCTCTTTTCTTGTGTGTGTGCTTGGTGTCATTGGATTGCTATCCTAGATCTAGATCTGTGTGATTCCGCAGGCCAAAAATCCCAACAAGTGGTATCAGAGCAATCGGTTGGGACACAGATCTGAATCTGAGGGATTAGTAATAATGGCGAGCGCCAGGTATGAGATTGAGAAGTACTCAGGGAAAAATAATTTTGAGTTATGGAAGATCAAGATGATGAGTTCCTTAATCAAACAAGGCGAAGATGGTGCTCTTGAGGAGCGGAAGTCCACTATGACTGATGGTGATTGGAATACTCTTGATAAGAAGGCTTTATCATCGATCCATTTATGTCTCACAGATGAGGTTCTCTACAACATCATGAGGGAGAAAACTGCGGCTAAATTATGGGCGAAGTTAGAGGATGTCTATGCGAAGAAATCCTTTGAAAATCGCCTACACTTGAAGCGGCAGTGGTATAACTTCAAGATGGCAGAGAGTGGAGATCTGGAGGCTCACATCAGCAACTTTAATAAATTGGTTTGTAAATTGTTGGATATGGAGGAAGTGATGAAAGATAAAGAACAAGCATGTATGTTGTTGATTCTCTCCCGGCGTCCTATGAGTCATTCAAGGACACTATGTGCAGTATGAATAAAACCCTGAGTGTCGACACTGTTATCTCAGCCCTTCAAGGGAAGGCTATGAGACAGCTAGACAACAATATGGGGACATCTTCTGATGCACTGTTTACAGTGGGTAGGAATTCTGAACAAGGTACATGTTCTTCAGGTTCTAGATCCAAATCCAAGGGCAAGGGCAAAGGAAAGGTAAAGTGCTGGAATTGTGGGAAGGAAGGACATGTGAAGAGGGATTGTGAAAATCCTAAATCTAAGAGGGAAGATTCTGAGGCTTCATGCAGGGAGACTAACACTGCCACGTCAGATGAATCGAATGGATGTGATGGTGATGTTTTGTCTGTGTCTTCGCTCAAACGGTCATACGATGATCGTAAGGACGAGTGGATGCTAGACACAGGGGCATCTTTTCACATGACTCCTCATCGGAGTTGGTTCACCAGCTACAAGGAGTGCGATGGTGGACAGGTGTTTATGGGCAATGACTTTGCCTGTAATGTTGTGGCTGTTGGTACGGTGCACATCAGGATGTTTGATGGGGTGGAGCATACCTTGACAGATGTGAGGCACGTTCCTGATTTGAAGCAGAATCTGATTTCTCTTGGTGTACTTGAGGCAAAAGGATGCAAGTACACATGTATTGATGGTGCTCTTAAAGTATCTAAGGGGGCACGGGTAATCGTGAAAGCGTAATGACTCGATCATGTTTACAGGTTGATCGGGAGCTGTAACGTCCCGAAAAATCGGGGGTCGTGCATAGACTCGACTCCCGAGTTTCCGAGTGTCACTTATCATGCATTTATGGTTTTTTTATGATTAATCAAATTAACTGCGTAATTTGGAATTACCTGAAGCATGAAGCACAATCGCACCAGTCTACTGAAATGAAGGAAATCTCACAAATATACAGGTCTAAAAATAATAAAGGGTCGCCCAAGGCGTTGCCCAACAGGATAATTAAAAAAAAAAAGTTATATCCAAAAGACTAAAGTGAAGCCCGCGGCTCAGCAAATCCAAATTCAGCCCGGTCAAGTCGATGGAGAGCCGCCCATTAGCTGCAAGTAGGAGAGCCCGTCTTCCTCGTCCAAGCTCGCCTCGCCAGGCTCCTCATGCCCTGGGTCACCTGCATCTATGAATGGGTCTGGTTGGTGTTTTAAAACACCGTCCCAGAGTGGGAGTGAGTGATCAACTCAGTGTGAACTATTAATCTTAAGTTTTAACAGGCAGCAGTTATAACATGAATTTAATGAAAGGCAACATTCGTAGATACTAAGCTAATCTTGATAATGCATATGCATGGTGAATGGTATGATGCATGCCCTCGCCACAACTCTCCCTCAAACGACTCCATCTTACGATCGCATATGACAACACTCCCTCAGAGCGACCTCGACTGTCGAGTCGCCACCCTAGCTAATGCGATGCAATGACATGTTAGCCAAGTTCTTAGTTAAGTCCATTCATCCAGCAGGTTAGGGATTCTGATACACCCCACGTATCAATGCCCTAAACTAGTTGCGAGGCTAAGGCCCCATCAATGCGTGAGGCCGAGACCCCGCGGTCCGTGATCCCGTCGGGTTCCTCATCCCCGACTTCAAGCACATGAGGAGTGCCGAGAGAAAGGGATCGCTCGCGGTCACTACGAGGAGGTGCGGCACCCCAGCGTAGGCCGACAGCTCGGACACAGTGTCCCATTCCACCATGCCAGGCTCACGAGGCTGTGGACCAATTTCAGGTGGGTTATTGATGGGCTACAATGGTTGTAGGGTGGTTTAGGTTCCATATATATGTGAGCAAACAGGGTTAACAAACAGGGTTGATCAGACAGTGGGCTAAACCGCATGAATCAAGCCAGCACGTGGCGGAACGACATTTGGTACAAGCGACCCATGTAGTCTAACTACTGTCGCCCACATGCACTCGTCCAATCCATGGGTTTAGCCTCAAGACAGTCCTACCAACGGGACCACCTTCGTTTTCCTCGCATTCCTGACCAACCCAAGGATTAGGTGGTGATTCATAACATGTTAAGTATACAAGTTATCAACTAACATATCAATATCATGTTCACATGCATCTCAACTATAAAAATGAGTACTTCTACCAAGTGAGCAAACATTATCAATAACCAAGGTGTGTGTGAGTGTGTGGGTTTGTGAGGAAGTTAAGCTCTTCCAACACCTCAAGGAATTAAATACACAAGAGTCAAGATTCATAAACACTATGGAGCAATGCATATGAGTGAAACCAATCCAAACAAACATGAGCATGTAATCATTCCTATGCTAAATCATGTGAGAGACAAGATCAACATCAAATGTAAACTAATCATGCCAAATCATGCAATTCCAATAACACGCCATTCCTAGGTTTTCCTAAATTCTTCAATACCACAACTCAACAAACAAAATCATTACATTCCTACTATAATTGGTGCTAGGCCACCTAAGGATAATAGTCCGCACCTTGTGATTCGTTGGAGACTCAAAAATGACCTAGGAACGTCGATTTAGGATCGATTGGTCGGAATCCCTAAAGCAAGCTCATACATGAGAAATCCATGTAAAATCTCCCTTCATCAAAAGGGTTTTCAAGACAAAGGATGAGAAGCCTTACCTAGACGATCAATGGACAAGTTTGATGGTTGTGGTGCACGGTTTCTTCTTGGAGAAGGTGTAGGAGGTTGTGGGTTTGATCCTCTTGGGCCCCACCTTGATTGAGAGTCCACCATGCCTTCTTCCCTCTCTCTTTCTTCTCCTTTCTCCTCTTTCTCTTCTCCATTTTCTCTCTTCTAGGGCAAAATTCGTATGGGGAGAGGGGTGCCCAAATGAGACCCTTTTTATAATTCCAGATTTGGTGCAAAAGGCCCCAAGCTTCCACAATTTCCTAAAATAGACTTATGGGACTCCCTATTGGTGTTGGGGTGGCCCTAACACCCCTCTGGCCACCAAATTCGGCGTGTAGGTGTCTTATGGCCGGATTAGGGCCCATGCAAAAATTGAGGACGAACAGATGAACGGATATATGATCTGAGAAAGCGTTTCTGACCTTTAAGTGGTCCTGTGGGGGCCATTTTAGTGATTAGAGCATTTCTGATGGCCCTCTGGCCATGAAATTTATAGGATAAGTGGTCCATGGCCCGATGAGGGGCCTTACAAAATTTGGGAACGAACGGATGCGGGGTTTGGTCGTACGGGTCTGATTTACGATCAATGGTCACCGTTCCACGATCAGGTCTCAGATTTGGTGGACGGGTGTAGAAAAATATATTAAACTGTCACCACAAATTTGGAAGGAATCCGACGGCTGGAAGGCCCGAAGTCTCAGTTTCTTTTATCAGTGCCAGATTTTAATCTGGCATTGGTGGGGCGCATTGGGCAAGCGCCAGATGGTACTTCTGGGTGTCTACTAGGTCCGCAGTCCGTGATGGACCACAAGCCCAGTGAGATCTATGATTTTCTAAAGTTTTAGATTTTTCTGACCCTTCTCGGTCGCTGGGTGGCCCACACGGGCTGTTGTTAAGTGTAAACGGGCCATCTGGCTTGGCGGCGCCGCACTTGGTCCCATCATAACTAGACTGGTCCACCCCAGTATAAACTAACATTGAGTGATAATGGTCATTAAGTGATTTTATAAGTTAATTAAAAAGAAATTTTAAGGATTTTTGGAAATCCAAAACAGTGAAAATCCAGGATGTTACAATCTACCTTTAAAAACAATTTCGTCCCCGAAATTGCCTAAGGGTAATAAGTAAAGATATTATCATTTCATTTGCTTAAGTTTTACCGGTTTCTGGTTTATGTACGTTTTAGGGTATATATATATTAAATACGCTAGCCTAGCTCATTATGATCTACCCCCCTTAAAAGTTTTTACATTTGAGGTTTGAAAACAAATGTCAAAATCATTATTATCGTATTAAGTGGTTGTTGGTAAAGTTTACCTAATGGTGGTATATTCTTCTCTTTATGATAGGGCTAAAACGGAAAGACAGTTGTGGTAGACTTTGATCCCATACGTCGATCCTCTGTCTGACCAGGGCAGAAAGATCGTTGTATCCCTTCTTAGTCCTGGTAGATCCTGGTCTTCTACTCGGTCAAAGCAGTGAGTCCATTGGTATTCACCCAGGAATGAGAATTGGGTTAAGCCGCGAGTACTTCGCAGATGTGTGGTTCCGTAATTCCGTAGTCCGATCAATCTAATTGTTTAGCCATCATTGGAAAGTTTACATCTCTTATTTATAAGGTTGTCTCTTGGGTCTTTGTCTACGAGAGTCCTCGTTTTAATTTATATCCAATTTGGGGTTTAATAATTCTCTCAACATGCTTACGAGCAACGATCATTCTAAAAGTTTTTAAAGTCACAAATTTTTTTATATGAATTACCATTTCAATCCTATGGCTAGTGGGTTATGGGCAAATCACTCTTTGGTTTCATAAATTTTAACAAGGAAGGAAGAATCGAAAGTTTTAAGGTATTCTGGTGGTTTAGAATGCTAATAATGCTAATGTGGACGCAGTAATGCAATTATTCATACAAGCATTCACAAGATGATAAGAAAATTTCAAAACAATCTATACATTCACATAAATTTCAAAATGCCATAGGTATGGCCAATTACATGTTACAACATGGATTTCAAGCATTACTAGATAGGCTAGACGCCACAGAAATACAAGCTAATTAAGCAAAAGTCCTAACCATCCTTCAGTACATACATTAGACCTAACCGCATTAACAAACTACTAGTCGTTAGTAAGGTCGTGGGGCTACTCGTCTGAGTCGGGCAAAAGTAGGGGCGCTTCCTCCCCATAAGGGAAAGAATCGTCGGAATAGTGAAAAAGGAGATAACGATCGCTAGGAACGACATTTCCCTCGGCTAGGAAGGATTTTGGTGTAAGGAATGTGGGTGGATCTTGGAAATGAAGTTTGGAGATGGGTTGGGAGAATGGAGAGTAGTGGAAGGAGAGGAAAGGAAAGAATGAAGTAGGGAGATAAGAGGATGTGAAGAAGAAGAAGAAGATGGGTTAGAGAAGATTTAGGGTGAGAGAGTGAGAGGGGAGGAAAATGTGCATTGGGGTTCTTGTGAAAGGTCTATTCTGAAAAGATGTTATAAACTGATTGATGATTTTGCTGAAGGTTTTCGAAAAACCAAAATAATCCAAACAGACTATAGGTACTAATATACAAGGCATGATTGGCTGATCAAGTGAAGTGAGGCAATGGCAACATTGCCTTGAAATTTTTTGACAGTTGAATCCTACCTATTTTACCGAAGCTCTTTTTGAGGTTGTGTGATTTACAGTAACCATTCTCCAAACATGGTTGAAAAGAAAATTGAATCCATAATACATTTCTTTCAATACATATATATATATATATATATATATATATAATGATATTAATAAACAAACACTTTGACACATAAGCAAACAGGGCATTATGATTCTCATCTAGTAAATGAATTTGAAAAAAATAGTTGGTACACAAATAGTATCAAACACAATGCACATCTTTAGTTAAAATTGTATGACAAGACTCATTGAAGAACATATTACATAGAAGTGCCATGGTTGGAGATAGGTTTTGGAAAATGGGATTTGGGAAGATGCAAATTTGAGAGAGTGGGTAGTGAGATTTGAGAAAAGTTGAAGAAATGGAGAAGGAGAAGGGATTTTATTTTATTTTATTTTTGTAATGGGTTTTGAAAAAGAGAAGAAGATGGTTTGGAGGATTAGGTTTTAGAAGAGTATGGGTTAGGCTTGGTGGGGGATAGAGAGTGTGAGTTGGATATGGGTTGTAGAATGGGTTTTAGGGAGGGATGCTTGTAAATGAGTTTTGAAAGTGAGAATGTAGTGGTTCTTGGAAATGAGGATGGGAGGAATGAGAATGGGTTCTTGAGACAATGAGTTTGGGAATGAGGAAGAAGAGGTGAAGATGTGAAAGAGGTGATGATGGGTTGTAATGAAGGAGAGATGAGGGATTTGAGATTTTTGGAAAAGGGAGAGGCTTCACTAAATGTTTAGGAGTATTAGAGAGGGAGGAAATGAGAGGAAATAGGGCTATGGAGCCTTTACTTACAACGAAAGTGGGTCCTACACGAGTACAAGGTGTACATAGAGAGAGAGGACATCTTATAACGTTTCTTGTACTTTTAATAACTGGATTATTTTTTAAAATTTTTATGATGATTTATCATCAAGTTTTAAGTCATCCACCAAATTTCATATCCTTTGGAGTTGTAAATAAATTATTAAAATTCTAGGAAAAATAGCTGCCTGAAATTTAAAATTTTTGGACAGTTGGCAGAACATCTTAATTTTAACCATATTAAAATTTTTATTTTATTTTTTTCTTATTTTTATATAAAACTAGACTCATCAAGGTTCAATCTGGCTTTTGAATCACCTAAATCGGAGTTGTAACGAAGGAGATATGATTTTTTGAATTTGACCCAAAATTGCAGAAATTTTCGGCGGGGTCCCGCCGACCCTCTGGATGTCCGGGCGGGGGCCCCACCGGCTGGGCGGGGTCCCGCCGAGTTTCTGGAGCCTGGGCGGGGTCCACAGGCGGGGTCGGGCAGTCGTACGGGCGGGGTCCCGCCGGCCCTCTGTTTTTCGGGTGGGGTCGCCTTGCGACGGACATATCTCGCAAACCGGAAAGAGTTATTCGACATGCCATATATGAATTTGGGGTAGGAGAAGCCGATCTACGCAATGATCCTACTAGTTTCATGAGATTCCTCCCGGTTCCAAAATATCAATTTACTTATATTCCCACTATTTGTGTTAAATTTTCATTCAACCATGGATCTTTATCCCCGAACATATCGGAACTATCAAGTTTGGCCCAGTGTTCGCTCGTTTGGTCTAGGGCGATGGTTTTGACCATCAAATCACTCCATTTCTGACTTGTTCCTATCAATGTCCCGAAAAAGCTAAAGGGCAAAGGGATTTAGACTTAAGCCTACTTGACTAGTAACATTAAGCTGCACGAAATGGGATTACAATGCTAATCCCAACTCACGATTGGGAATGGCAAGTCCAGAATGAGTGTGGGATGAGATTCAAAATTGACTCCCTAGGCTTTGCTGGATGAGCCTTGGGTTGAGAGGTTTGTCGCGGGATTTCCAAATCCCTTGACGATGAACCTTCCAAGTATATTTGGAAGGAAATCCGGAATTTACCTCTAATTGGATACGTTTCGACAGGGCATCATGGAACATGGGATACGCTCATCCCAGGGACACTCCCTCACACCTACATTCATCGTTACTCAAAAATCCATTTCACTCAAATCTCACATAATTCAGTTGGCCCCACGGGCCCTAAGATTTGGGCGGACTAACTAGCTAAACCTCTTATTCAATCAAATCGAATCTTGTCGTCAAGTCAAGACCCTCGGATTCCCTTTCTCGCTACCAATTCCTAATTCCTTGGAAGTCCTATCCCCCATCTATAATTGTAGGTCTAGGGTCTGAGATGGTTCCTAGAGTTCTAAGTTCCTATTGCGTTTTCTAATACGTATCCTCTCAAGTCAACGGACGCGTTAGTGAGTTCATGACCCATGACCCAAGGGATTCCAAACTATTGCTCTGATACCATCTGTAACGTCCCGGAAAATCGGAGGTCGTGCATAGACTCGACTCCCGAGTTTCCGAGTGTCACTTATCATGCATTTATGGTTTTTTTTATGATTAATCAAATTAACTGCGTAATTTGGAATTACCTGAAGCATGAAACACAATCGCACCAGTCTACTGAAATGAAGGAAATCTCACAAATATACAGGTCTAAAAATAATAAAGGGTCGCCCAAGGCGTTGCCCAACAAGATAATTAAAAAAAGAAGAAGCTATATCCAAAAAACTAAAGCGGAGCCCGCGGCTCAGCAAATCCAAATTCAGCCCGGTCAAGTCGATGGAGAGCCGCCCATCAGCTACAGTAGGAGAGCCCGTCCTCCTCATCCAAGCTCGCCTCGCCAGGCTCCTCATGCCCTGGGTCACTGCATCTATGAATGGGTCTGGTTGGTATTTTAAAACACCGTCCCAGAGTGGGAGTGAGTGATCAACTCAGTGTGAACTATTAATCTTAAGTTTTAACAGGCAGCAGTTATAACATGAATTTAATGAAAGGCAACATTCATAGATACTAAGCTAATCTTGATAATGCATATGCATGGTGAATGGTATGATGCATGCCATCGCCACAACTCTCCCTCAAACGACTCCATCTTACGATCGCATATGACAACACTCCCTCAGAGCGACCTCGACTACCGAGTCGCCACCCTAGCTAATGCGATGCAATGACATGTTAGCCAAGTTCTTAGTTAAGTCCATTCATCCAGCAGGTTAGGGATTCTGATACACCCCACGTATCAATACCGTAAACTAGTTGCGAGGCCAAGGCCCCATCAATGCGTGAGGCCGAGACCCCGCGGTCCATGATCCCGTCGGGTTCCTCATCCCCGACTTCAAGCACATGAGGAGTGCCGAGAGAAAGGAATCGCTCGCGGTCACTACGGGGAGGCGCGGCACCCCAGCGTAGGCCGACAGCTCAGACACAGTGTCCCATTCCACCATGCCCAGCTCACGAGGCTGTGGACCAATTTCAGGTGGGTTATTGATGGGCTACAACGGTTGTAGGGTGGTTTAGGTTCCATATATATGTGGGCAAACAGGGTTAACAAACAGGGTTGATCAGACAGTGGGCTAAACCGCATGAATCAGGCCAGCACGTGGCGGAACGACATCGGGTACAAGCGACCCATGTAGTCTAACTACTGTCGCCCACACGCACTCGTCCAATCCATGGGTTTAGCCTCAAGATGGTCCTACCAACGGGACCGCCTTCGTTTTCCTCGCATTCCTGACCAACCCAAGGATTAGGTGGTGATTCATAACATGTTAAGTATACGAGTTATCAACTAACATATCAATACCATGTTCACATGCATCTCAACTATAAAAATGAGTACTTCTACCAAGTGAGCAAACATTATTAAGAACTAAGGTGTGTGTGAGTGTGTGGGTTTGTGAGGAAGTTAAGCTCTTCCAACACCTCAAGGAATTAAACACACAAGAGTCAAGATTCATAAACACTATGGAGCAATGCATATGAGCGAAACCAATCCAAACAAACATGAGCATGTAATCATTCCTATGCTAAATCATGTGAGAGACAAGATCAACATCAAATGTAAACTAATCATGCCAAATCATGCAATTCCAATAACACGCCATTCCTAGGTTTTCCTAAATTCTTCAATACCACAACTCAATAAACAAAATCATTACATTCCTACTATAATTAGTGCTAGGCCACCTAAGGATAATAGTCCGCACCTTGTGATTCGTTGGAGACTCAAAAACGACCTAGGAACGTCGATTTGGGGTCGATTGGTCGGAATCCCTAAAGCAAGCTCATACATGAGAAATCCATGTAAAATCCCCCTTCATCAAAAGGGTTTTCAAGACAAAGGATGAGAAGCCTTACCTAGATGATCAATGGACGAGTTTGATGGTTGTGGTGTACGGTTTCTTCTTGGAGAAGGTGTAGGAGATTGTGAGTTTGATCCTCTTGGGCCCCACCTTGATTGAGAGTCCACCATGCCTTCTTCCCTCTCTCTTTCTTCTCCTTTCTCCTCTTTCTCTTCTCCCTTTTCTCTCTTCTAGGGCAAAATTCGTATGGGGAGAGGGGTGCCCAAATGAGACCCTTTTTATAATTCCAGATTTGGTGCAAATGGCCCCAAGCTTCCACAATTTCCTAAAATAGACTTATGGGACTCCCTATTGGTGTTGGGGTGGCCCTAACACCCCTCTGGCCACCAAATTCGGCGTGTAGGTGCCTTATGGCCCGATTAGGGCCCATGCAAAAATTGAGGACGAACGGATGAACGGATATATGATCTGAGAAAGCGTTTCTGACCTTTAAGTGGTCCTGTGGGGGCCATTTTGGTGATTGGAGCATTTCTGATGGCCCTCTGGCCATGAAATTTATAGGATAAGTGGTCCATGGCCCGATGAGGGGCCTTACAAAATTTGGGAACGAACGGATGCGGGGTTTGGTCGTACGGGTCCGATTTACGATCAACGGTCACCGTTCCACGATCAGGTCCCAGATTTGGTGGACGGGTGTAGAAAAATATATTAAACTGTCACCACAAATTTGGAAGGAATCCGACGGCTGGAAGGCCCGGTCTCGCTTTCTTTGTCGGTGCAGGCGATTTTTAATCGCATTGATGGGCGCATTGGGCAAGCGCCAGATGGTACTTCTGGGTGTCTACTGGGTCCTCAGTCCGCGATGGACCACAAGCCTAGTGAGATCTATGATTTTCTAAAGTTTTAGATTTTTCTAACCCTTCTCGGTCGCTGGGTGGCCCACACGGCCGTTGTTAAGTAACGGGCCATCGGCTTAGCGGCCCGCACTTGGTCCCATCATAACTAGACTGGTCCACCCCAGTATAAACTAACATTGAGTGATAATGGTCATTAAGTGATTTTATAAGTTAATTAAAAAGAAATTTTAAGGATTTTTGGAAATCCAAAACAGTGAAAATCCAGGATGTTACAATCTACCCCCCTTAAAAACAATTTCGTCCCCGAAATTGCCTAAGGGTAATAAGTAAAGATATTATCATTTCATTTGCTTAAGTTTTACCGGTTTCTGGTTTATGTACGTTTTAGGGTATATATATATTAAATACGCTAGCCTAGCTCATTATGATCTACCCCCCTTAAAAGTTTTTACATTTGAGGTTTGAAAACAAATGTCAAAATCATTATTATCGTATTAAGTGGTTGTTGGTAAAGTTTACCTAATGGTGGTATATTCTTCTCTTTATGATAGGGCTAAAACGGAAAGACAGTTGTGGTAGACTTTGATCCCATACGTCGATCCTCTGTCTGACCAGGGCAGAAAGATCGTTGTATCCCTTCTTAGTCCTGGTAGATCCTGGTCTTCTGCTCGGTCAAAGCAGTGAGTCCATTGGTATTCACCCAGGAATGAGAATTGGGTTAAGCCGCGAGTACTTCCAACGGTTAAATTCCAACAGCCCACTATAGCATTATTTTTTTTCCATCCGGTCTATGCATAAGGTTGCAAAGATTTGGATATATAGGAAAAACAAATATTATATTGATTCAAAACTATTGTGACCCAAAGGGGTTTCAATTGTAGACATTCAACTCCACTATTCTCTGCAGTCCACTTGATATTGGATTTATCTTATTTTTAGTCTCAAGCCGGAAGGCAAACTCGCCAAAAGGATAGACGGTTTGGATGGCATATATATATATCATGAAGGGGCCTCCAGTTTGGATGACATATAAATATCATGAGAGGCCTCCGGTTTGGATGGCAATAAATATCATGAGGGGTCCACCGTCCCGCCATCTAGACGATGGGATACAAAACATACATTAATGGGGTCCAACCACCTGCTGATGTCACCAGAAGTGGGACCCACATAAGTCTGGTGACGTCAATACACCAGCTATTCCACCAGCAGGTGGGTCCCACGTGGGCCCACCATAACGTTTATATACCATCTAATCTGTTATTAAGATCATACGGACCTGAATGAGTGGGAAAAACAAATTTCATAATGGTCCAAAGCTTCTAGGACACCCAAATGGATTTCAACGGCAGACGTTCAATCATCTATGTTTCCTGTGGCGTGGGACACCTGAATTCCAAATACGGCTGATTTTAAGGGTGGCCCACAGTCCTAAAGGGGCCCACTATAATGCACAGTGTTGATGTTCCACACTCATCACGGTGGGACCACGGCTGGGACCCACGTCCCCAGCGTCATCCAGAGTAAGATGCCACTGGCGTCCTCTGACCGTCGGCAGCAAGCGCTGCCTTTTTTTTGTTTTGGTTTTCTTGGGGATTTTTGTATGTGGGGGCCGTATCAGGTGGATCTGACCCATCCATTGAATCCCATGGCTCGGGACAGACCCATCAAGCCTAATATGCAGCGTGTTTTGGCAGATAAAAACATTAAGGCAGGTTTTAACGGATAACCCTACTATTTCCTAATGGCCTGCTTGATTATCAGATTGGTCTCGAATTTTGGCTCAACGCCTAAAATGGGCTAAGAAACAGAATGGACGGCATGGATTATCTACATACATCAAGCTGGGGCCTGCATGAGTGGCCCACCCCAAACTTTTAAAAAGGCTATTTTTTTTTTGGTTAACTGTTAATACACGCCCATGTCGGTACATGCACTCCACGTTAGCCACCCCTACGTCCAGCGTCCAGGGACGCCGGACGGCATGGATGATCATAGGCATCCTGGTTGGTCCCACATGAACGCGGCCCACCTGTTTGGATCACCTGATGTTTGTATGTTTCCTTCCATCCAGGCCCACTAATGGGCTAGATGGTGTAGATCAACACATCCATCAAATGGGTCCCACGAGGGTGGATGGTGTGGATAGATCACATACTTCATGAAGGGGGTCTACTTAGGTGGACCACACGGCCACATCATTAAAGAAAACAAAGAAAGAGAAAGAAAGAAAGACAAGAAGGATGGTGATGGAGGGGCCTCGCCACTATGGGCCCCACATGATACAACTCATACATCAAAATGGGTCCCACTAACAAGTGGGCCCTAAAATAAGAATTTACGGCGGATCACCCACTTCTAGGCCTTCTCCTTGGTCTCTTAGCCTCCTTAGCTCATTGCCTATACTTTTGATGGTGGTTGATGGAGTTTTGATGGTGTGGATGAGAGATGAGAGGGTAGGGAAAGTGGGCCACACTTGTTGTTGTTGTTTGGGAGAGAAGAGAGATTGGACATGGGATGCTTGGGAGATTTGAGAAATGAGAAAGAAAAAGGGGTGATGGGATGATATGGATGGGATGATGTAAGGAAGGGGATGGGAGGTATGGGTGAGTTTGATTTTTTTTTTAAAAAAGGGGATGGGTTTGTTTGAAAAATTGCAAAAGAGGGATAATGAGGGGAGAGAGAGAGTTGACTTAAGGGAAAATGAGGGATGAGTTGTTGTACTTAGGGTATGGTGTGTACTTGACTTGAGTGATTGATTGCTTGATGAGACACATTATAGAGATTCCCTCGAAATTCGCAACATGCGGCGTTTTTCTAGAAATGAACGCGGACCCATAATTTCTAACCTGGGTATCGGATCGGTGCGCGAATCGCAGCGTTGGAACCTCGGTGACGGCGCAGTCGCTAAGATACAAGTTTCGGGTCGAGTCGACTTCAGTATGCAGGACTCGACTTAAGATCGCGCGTAAACATCGGATACGGGTCGAGGGTTGCCGGAATTCAACCGGAAGGACCGCAGAAACATACGGAACGATACGAAGTAGGATACGGGTCTCACACTTATTATACTCTTCGGCTGAAAAGTAGGAGTTTTTTTCGAAGATCTCCAGCCACACTCTCCAACATAAAAGTTATAGTGGCCAAATGTAGTTTTTTTTCCTTTTTAATTTAGTTGGTATGAATGGTGAAAGCTTGTTAATTGGAAGAAGGTGTTAAAGAATGTTGTAATGCATGAATTTTTTAAATAAAAGAATATTGTAATGAATAAATTTTGTAATAAATGAATGCTATAATGGATTACCGAAATGTTGACATGAAAGAATATTATAATGGATGAATGTTGTATGGTAAATTGCCGATATTTAGAGTTGATTTTAAATCATCTTATTTTAACACCATTTGATAGCCTAAAAGTGGGTCCAAATTTTATCATATTGTGGGTCATCGATCCCATAAAAACAATTATAATTCTCTTACTACATGTCCAATTGGGGTAATCATGTGCTCGTTGGAAAGATAATTGATGAAATTTGAAATGATTTTAGAATTATCTCATTTGAACACCATTTGATAGCTCAAAAGTGGGCTTGAAGTTTATGTAGAATTATTGTCGTTGATCCACTTTTAGTGTTCATGTAAATTTATTGTCTACAATGTACTTTTTGGCTATTAAATAGTGTCACAATGAAATGATTCTAAATCCATTTTAAAATTCATCAAATTATCTTTCCAATGAGCACAAAATCACTTCAATTGAACATATAACAAGAGAGTTATGATCATTTTCGTAAGATCAACAACTAACAATCATAATGAATTTTGGACCCAGTTTTGGGCTATTAAAATATGTCCAAATGAGATGATCTAAAGGCATTTGAAAGTTCATCGAAATATCTTTCTAATAAGCACAAGATCAGCCCAATGAGATATGTAATAAGGAAGTTATGATCGTTTTCGTGGGATTGGTGACCCATAGTGATTATCAGCAATCTACAATAGAAATATCGATGATGCACAGTGAGTATTGACGATCCACAATACAACATTCATCCATTACAGTATTGTTTCATCCCAACATTCATCTACTACAACATTCTTCCATTATGAAATTCATTCATTACAATATTCTTCCATTACAAAAATTCACCCATTACATCATTATTCCACACCATTATCCCTTTCACAAACTCTCACTATTCATATCCAACTAAATAATAATAATAATTACAAAAGGAACCACCACACCCTCCCCCTTTCACAAATTTCGACTATTGATAGTCACCATAAAAATAAACATAACACACAAAAAAAACCCACATTGGTCCACAGTAACTTTTACATTGGAGAGTGTTTGAAGAATTTATTAAAAAAAAAGAAAAAAAAAAAAAAGAAAAGCGTTCTTGGTCTAGAGAGTGCATTAAGCTTCATCGAAGCTTTGACAGAGCTTCGTCGGAGATTGGCGTAACTTTCCAAAAGCTTTGCTAGAGATTGATGGAGATTAAGCTCTCAGTGTGGTCCCCTCTTGCGAAAAAAAAAAACCAACAAAGAAGAAAAGAAGGAAATGGCCAAATGACTTCCTGCGACAAGACCTAGCTATGAGAATTCATTTGATATCTTACATGGGACCCCACCACTGACCTTCTTATCGCAAGGCTCTACTGCTGGATTGTCATAAACCAAATCCAACTCTTCAACATGAAAGAAGTTTTAATTTCATGTCATCACTCAAAGTTTGAAGGCATAACTCATTATAGATGGATCACACCGGAGATACCAATTCAAATTAACAAAGAACATGAACGACATTATGTCCTGCCGAGAGTTTCACTTCAAAAAATGGAAAAATATCCTTACATGGTTCATAATTGTCTTATTAAAATCAATGGATTAAATTGGCCAGTGAGTTAGCCCATTTATAATTTAGTGGGACTTACAATTTTCTATTGGAAAACTCTTTTATCTTCCGAGGCAAATTACTGCCATACAAGATGAGGAAGTATTCAGTAAAAGGACATTTTTGTTGTGAAAAAAAGTAAATAAAAATACCTTAGAGACCAATAAGGAGAAAAGGAGCCAAAGCATTAACTATATCATACCTGATGCCATTGCTATTATTAAAAACCTCATGAATAGTCAATCTCAACTTTGGAGGTGGATTGTCTGCTACTAGCTACGGAAGTTAGGGCGTGTTTGGGCAGTGGGATTAGAAGGGATTAGGTGGGATGGGATTCATCTGGTCCTGTGCCAATTCCACTCATGCTGGTGAAGAATGGAAAAGCTTGGAATTAGATTTTAGATGGAATTGCATTGGGTCCCGTGTCGATTTCACTCAATGTTAGCAAGTTGTGTAGGTCCCACCATGATGTGTGGGCTATTGTAACGCCCTGAAAATCGGGGGTCGAGCATAAACTCAACTGTCGAGTTCCAGAACATCACTTATGCAACATAGATAATTATGATTAAATGTTGTCTGTGTTAGTACAATAAACATGAGTGAGATTCTACCAAAACAGTAATTCATACTCCAGATCCATGTAATAAACGTAAGCGGAAGACTGAAAGATGTATATAGATATATATAAAACAAAACATTCTCGATCTCCAGAGTATGAACACTAACTGAGTCACCGAATATATACATGTTGGTTCTAAATCAAAATGTCAAAATAGTACAACTGAAATTATCAACCCTGTAGCCCCGTAACACTGGACAGCCTATGTGAAGCCTCCAATGAACTGCATGTAGGAGAACTTCTCCTGATCGTCATAGAAGTCGGGCTCAGTCTCCTGTACTCCAGTGATACCTGCATCTGATACAGGGTCTGGTAGGTGTTTTAAAACACCATCCCATAACGTGGGAATGAATGGGCAACTCAGTGGAACAATAAAGCATAGGTTAACATGTTATCAATTCAGTCAAGTAGTAATGATAAAGCAGTACAATCAAACAATTCTAACTACTCTTATTTAATGCAAGTATGAAATAACATGATGTATGCCCTTGCCAAACCACTCTTAGGCGACATCATCTTACGTTCGTGAATGCGTTCATCCCTCAGTGCTCCACATCTACCAGGCACATGCAGTGCGATGATGAGCATGATTACCAAGTAGTTATTAGTCCATTTCAAACAGTAGTATTGGGAAACTAAGGTACCTCCCTTGTATCATTCTCAAGCATGATCCATTCTAGGGTCGTCAATCCTAGTTAATCTCATACAATGGTGTGTTTCTAGGTCGCTGCAAAGGCTGTCAGGGCTGTTACGCACAAAGGTTATACCACTCACCCATAACCTCTTTAACGGTTCATCACTATACAGATACAGGCCTAGTTCATACTCTATACACCGCAGCAAAACTCTAAGGCTCACCGCAAATTCAGAGTATGCTCGAGGTCACTACAAAGGGCTGCTAGGGCTGTTACACGGAATTGTTGCACCACTCTCCCATCACCTTATCAATGTAGGCCGACAGTACGAATATATTGTCCCATACCACCATAATCGGCTTACGAGTCTGGTTGCTCACTGGTCACTACGGGGAGACACATGGCCCCGGCGTAGGCCGACAGCTCGACCACGGTGTCCCATACCACCATGCCCGACTCATGAATCTTAGCGGATCGAGGTACCATGGTTAACGGGATTCCACTGGTAAGTTTGATACCCTAGGTTCAAGCAGTAGCGACCAAACATGGTGAACATACATTAGACATATCGGGTTACTTACGGGCCTGACTAGCTCGAGCGCACAATCAATTGAACGACATGAAGTGCATAAGCACTTCGCGTGGCCTAACTACTGTCGCCAACTAAAGTACGACTTGGGTTCGTCAAACACATCCTACGTGGCGAAATGAATCTCAACCACGATCTCAAGTCTGGTACCGATTGTCTGGACTATAAACATAGTCTCAAACTCAATCAATCCTTATTCATATCATGTGGAGTAAAGCATTTTAAACAAAGTAATTCAAGCAAGTTAACGAGCATGTCATAAAGTATGTTATAAAGTACTATATAAACAGGATTACAAACACATATTTTTCATAAGTAAGTGATTAAAGTAAGCAACTCACATGGAGGAAATCATACAGGTCTCTAAGGGAGTTGAGAATCCCATCTCAACACCTACCTAAGGCATCATCATCCAAACACTTACTCTCACAAGCATTTTCACAAACACTTAGCATACACTATTTCAACATACTTAGTGTATGTTAGCAAACATGTATTAGGGCGAGTCCCTTCGCTAAGCAAGTATTTTACGCATATATAATATATTTATACAACAAATAATCATGGCAAACATATCTCTAAAATATATACGTATACAGTACTTTCTACAATACAGTATTTTTACATACATAGTGTATATTAGCAAAACATGCATTAGGGCGAATCCTTTCGCCAAATAAGTATTTTATCCATATATCGTACATTCATACAACAAATAATTATGTCAAACACATTTCCAAAAAATATACGTATACGGTACTTTCTACGAATACCTATAATATGTAAAATTCCATATTCTACATCTTTAATCGAAATGGAAAACAAACGACACTTTGTACATGTGCAATTGCATGCAATCATGAATCTATTATTAATTGACATTGAAAGCGTTGAAAACCATAACCTATGCACATAAAGTCCGCACCTTTTGTCGTAGAATCGTAACAGAGTCGATAGGTTTGCTAAGCTTCCGTATACGGCAGTTTGACAACCTATATAATGAAATAGGTTAGCTATTTCATAACCTACAACTATCAACACCCCAGATCAGATTAGGGTTAGGGTTTCTTACCTAGAAACAGAGCTGGAATCCCCGGGAAAGCGATTAGAACGGAGTGGTGGAGCATGGATAGTAGTAGGGAAGAAGGGCAGGAAAACTCTCCCACATCTCCCACACTTTCTCTCTCTTTTCTCTCTCTCATATCTCAAATTCGTATGGCTGTGAGAGAGAGGGTTCTAAGGTCCTTATATAGTCTAAAAACTCACCAAATTAGACTTAAGGTCAAGGTATACTTGGGTTTTGTCCAAAGGGCATCTGTTTCAGCTCAACGGAGGACTTCTGGCGGCCCCCCTTAAGCCAAAAGTCGGACTTAAGCTCACGAACACAGGATCTAGGTTTAGTTAAGTTTTCGTTCCAGTCAGCTTCTCAGATCACGCGTGGCAGACCAGTTTCAGTTCAACGGTCAGCGGACCTCGATTTAAAATTCCAAGTACATGGATATGTTTATAAAATTTTTCCTGATCCGAGGGTGTATTTGGGTCAGATTCTGACGGTCTAGTTGCCTAATACTGACCCGCAAGCGACAAGTCTCAGATTACTATTCAAGATATTTAATTTGGAAAGAAAACAAGTGTTTTCACACTCTCTCGCTCGGACTCAAGCGAACAGCCGTGGGACACTGGCTGGATTTGATTTCCGAGATGGTTGTCAAGTCCAGTGAGACAGTCCTAATTCCTTAACTTCGAGTTATTCGAACTTCCGACGTGCGGTCCAGATCTGATACGGAATTTCGGGATGCTCCCGAGAGCAGCCGGGTAATGAGATTGATCCTAGATTTTAGGGTAACCTAGCGTCAATGATTCTACAAGTTTTGGGTCTTGCGATCGTATTTAAAGCGATTCAAATGGATTTCATGGCTAATCTAGTTTAACACTTAGTTAACTTTATCAAATTTCTAAAGGATTTAGTCCTGAGCAATTTCTGTCTGAGGTGGCACTAGGGTCTTTGTAGTTTGTATATAAGGTGATCCAAGTTATAATACTTAGCTAGTTTAAGATGGTGTCTAAGGTGAAAGTACTTAGGAAAAATTGAAAGATCAAGGTGGTGAAGGGTGGGATTTGTGAAGGAAATAGGTTCAAAAGCAGTTTTAGGCTTTGGGATTGAGTTCTGACAGGTTAATAAGGTGTTAGGATGACCCATCGCCTAAGGGCGTCTAATTCCAGGTTGGGAAAAATCCGGGCTGTTACAGCTATATCCACACCATCCACCCATTTTTCGAGATTATTTTAGAGCATGGGCCAAAAAATCAGGTAAATCTAAAGCTCAAGTGGACCCCACCATAGAAAGCAATGGGGGTTGAATACTTACCATTGAAAACTTCTTTGGGGCCACATAAGTTTTGGATCTACTTCATTTTTAGGCCCATGCCATAAAATGAGGTTACAAAACAAATGAACGGTTTAGATATAACACACGTGTGTTATTTTCAGCAATTTCAAATGATGGTGGGTATATGCATTCAATGTACCACCGTATTACTAACAAAGCATGGAATTAATCTTATCGCATGGCAACAAGGACAATCCCTGCCATTAGAGGTGGGCATCTGGGACCCAATCTGGTGGATCCGACCTGACTCGGTACTGTTCTGAACAGAACCGATGGCTTAGATCGGCCTGACCGAGTCTGGCCACCCAGATCCGTTCGTATTTTGGGTCAGGTGCGGATAGAGGTGTATCCGGACCGACCCGACCTGAATACCCGAACTGAATGGATCCGGCCCGAATCGAACAGACCCGACCCGGAGGATACTATAAATAGTTATTTTGATTTTTACCCTAACTCCACCCCTCTTTTCTTTCTTACCAAGTTATTCTACTGAGCGAATAATGAGCGACCCTCTTTTCTTTCTTACCAAGTTACCCTACCGAACAGTCTCCGGATCTTCTTCCTCTTTTCTTACCCTACCCGATTTTCTTCCTCTCTAGTCTCCTCTTCTTCTTCAGCGCCCAACGTTCGTCACTGTCCCGCCCGAATGAACGTACAATCTGAACCTGAAATTCTCAGAGATTTGAATCTCACCATCTTGGTTTCTTTTTTCCTTTTGTGCAGGGAAACAGGAAAAATCTGAGAAGGTTTTTTCAAGATCAAGAAAAGGGAAATGCGATCGGTTGGCACTTTTCGACATCATGAATGATTCACCGATCATAGGGATTGCGATGGGAAGCTTGAAAACACCCAATTCAGTGGCAAAGAATAGTTGTGAAGCCAAACAAACACCAAGATCGGGTGAGGTATTGTTGCGTGGCCAGGTTAAACCCCTCTTGTAGATGGTTGAGGAAGAGCCAGAGATTTCGAAACTCTCTTTCGATGCACACCCGTTCCCCCCTTTTGAAGGCCTATTGAATTCGCCCATGGGTATTCTCACTCCAACACCAGCCAACATGCCGCTCATTTCAATTCTTTTGGATGGTGGAGATGCTAATGTGTTGCAAATCATCACAATGCTGGTGGCCCATGAAAATCCCAATATAACAGAAGTCTGCATTCCACCCAGTACACAGCTTCTTTTTTCCCTATTTTCTTGATAAATAAGATGAATGTCATTGTAGTAACAACCCTCCGTTACTACAACTTTACATAAGGGAAAAAAACCCGATCTGAACTTAGGCCAATCCGATCCGACTCGGTTTTCCTGACGGAGTCGGACTCGGATCAATTCAGGTCAGCAGAATTTAGGATCGGATTGGGTTAGAGGACCCGGACTCAGTCCCAGATCTGACCGAGTTCAGGCCAGGCCATTCAGAACTCGGACCTGACCGAGTTGGGCCGAATCCAATTCGACTTGTCCGATGCCCAGCTCTACCTGCCATGGATAATAATCATGTTTTTTTGTATCACATCCCACCTAATCCCTTCTAATCCCACCACCCAAACAAGCCGTAGTATCTATGTCATGTTTGTGATAAATCCATTCCATCCATTCATTTTATTTTTTTCCAGCTTCTTTATATCACGGGCCCAAAAAAACAAATCCAAAGCTTAAGTGGGCCACACGTCAGGAAAAAGTGGTCAATGAAATGCTCACCGTTGAAACCTCTCCAGGTCCACCATAATGTTCATATGCCATCCAAACCATTCATAAGTTAATTCCCACTTGGATGAAACTGAAAACACGAAAAAATTAGCCTGAGTACAAACTTCTCTCACGCAATGATGTTTCAACGGTTGTCATTCAATCTCTAATATCTCCTGTCGTGTGCCCCACTTGACTTTTGAATCTGCAACATTTATGGATCATATCCTACCAAGAGCTGAAAAAAAATGGATGGATGGGGTTGATTTCTCACAAACGACAGTGGGCCCCACCTAACTCCGCGTCCCCACGCACATTAATGGGTAGAAACTGGAAGAACCAAACTATGGTAAGATAATAATCTCTACAGGACCGTCCATCTAAAATTCAAAATCATCACCACCGTTTGTTTTAAAATCACATCTCTGAGAAAATCGAAGCCCTCAATTTCCTTCACCTTGATACAGTTAATGTTGTCCATCGAACCGTTTATTTTCTACTTGCTTTGAAGACCGTTGATCACATACGTGTAAGTGTTTTACATCACAGAATGGCGCACTGGATGGAAGGTTCCAATTGATAATTAAATTAGTAGAGGGATTGCTCTACCGTACTGTGGTCCTCCGTCGTATCATTTGCTAACGGTACTACCCTGCTTGTACCAAGCTTGGCACAGACTAGGACTCTGAGGGCCATCGTGATGTGTGGGTTTTATCTACACCGTCCACCCATTTTTCCATATCATTTTGTGGCACTATCCCATCAGTGACTGATATTGAATTCTCAAGTGGACCATGCAGAGGATTGAATTCCTACCGTTGAAACAAGTTAGATGGCAAATAAACATCAGTTTCAATGGTGGAATCGTTATCAATGCTTCTTCCTTAGTGTGGTCCACTTGAGGTTTGGATCTGCCTCAAATTTGAGAATATTTCATAAAATAATATTAAAAAATGGATGTACGGTACGGATTAAACTCATAAATTATGGCGGGTCCGTCAAAACCCTAACCTATGCCGAGCTCGGGACCGGCAGGGGTCGTACGGACTCCGCGTCCATCGTTTACTGTAGCCAGTGAACCCCAGCCCGACACCAGTGTCGGTGGTCGACACCCAGCCTGTCCTAAAAGACCGCACCGGAAAGGAAGGTGTGCCGCGTTGCTTCTCGCATCAGCCACGTGTTCCTCGCGAGATCTCACCGGAACCCACGCTCCACTCCAAACTGAAGTTAACATCTCCTTTCAAATCCGTGCCCGGTGAGGAAGGGGAGTGACCCGTAGCTTTCAACTGTAAATACGCGTTTCCATTTCTGTAAATTTCCAGTCAGGATTCTTTAATCCAGACCATTGATATTTTTTCCATCTACAGATGGATTTTCTATTGAAATTATACTTATCATGAAGATCTTAGTTGTTGTATGTCTGGCCAGAAATCAGACGGTTAAAAAGAGATATGTTAACGGTCCACATTCAACTGAAAATGACCCTAATATTCATCGAATATATCTTCAAATCCTGTCCATTTTCTTGGTATACTTCACTCATCGGTTACTCAACAAACTGATGGTCTGGATTAGAGAATTGTGGGTCCCACTAATAACTACAAATGCGGACCACGTTTCAGATGATTCCGGTCCCGATCAAAGAAAAACGTGAAATGTGCAGATACAGCTGCTGCATCAGAACCTGTGATACAGCCATCTTTTTCCCATCAAATATCCAATCCGTGAAATAGAGAGGCCGCAAAACGATTACCATCTAAACCGAAAATCAGTTCTGTCCGCTCTTTGGGTGGGCCAATTAATACACATGATTATATCATTGGTTGTCCATTGATTTTGATTTTGTGTACAAAAAGATGGGTAGATCCATCCAATTTTCATATCATGTGATCATCGTCGTGTGGCCCACCTTTTTCACGGATGAGATTTACTGTACGTACGGTATGTTGCCCAGAGAAGAACAGCTGTATGTGATCATTGCTAATGAAGAAAAAGCTGGAAGTGGTAGTTGACTCTCGTGCACGGCGCGATGAACTATTTTCAGTTCATCGCCACACCATCGTACACTTGTCATCATTTTGATGAATCTGATCAATCCATTTTCTGGGCCATAGCTTAAATGGGCCACAATAGAAAAAAAAAAAAGAAAAAAGAATACGATTTGAAAATCAAAACCGCTATTTGCGTCCTTCGAAAGGATGAGGAAACTTGAAACAGTATCAACCGTCCACATTCAAAGGAGAAAATACAATTAATCCGACGATCAGGGGCAGCCAATAGATATAATATTTTCATTATGTACCATTCACAGTAACGCCAACAAATGTACGGTCCAGATTAACCAATCTTAAAGGCCACGTCTATGCTAGGTAACAAAAAGCATAAATAGGAGAATACAGTCCATCGCGACGAACTGAAGAACTCCCTTGCATAAGAAGATAAAAGGGGGAGAGGGGGACAGAGAGGCGGAGAGAAGTCGTACGAGTAGTAGTGAGAAAAAAAGATCTGGTTTTTCATCTGCAACTCCCTCTCCCTCTCAGAATCGCTCCGTCGCCATGGATTTCCAGATCCATGGCGTCTGTCGTCTCATCCTCACCGTCTGTCTCATCTCCTTCACATCTCTCTCATCGGCATTGCCATCAACATCTCAGCAATCCAATTCCAGTGGCGCGATCAACTCGAATTCCGTCCTCGTGGCCCTCCTCGATTCTCACTACACCATCCTCTCGGAGCTCGTTGAGAAGGCTCTCCTCCTTCAAACCCTAGAATCCGCCGTTGGGGCCCACAACATCACGATCTTCGCCCCTCGCAATGAAGCTCTCGATCGCGATCTTGATCCCGAGTTCAAGCGTTTCCTGCTCGAGCCACGCAATCTCCGCTCCCTCCAAACGCTCCTCATGTACCACGTCATCCCCACCCGCATCCCCGCCGATGAATGGCCAACATCTGACGCCGATCATCGGACCCTCTCGAGCGACCCCATCCGTCTCTTACCCAACCAGAAGATCGATCTCGCCAATGTCATCCATCCAAACTCCATCGTCCGACCTGATGGAGTCATCCACGGGATCGAACGGCTGCTGATCCCCCGTTCTGTGCAGGAAGATTTCAATCGGCGGCGTAGCCTAGCGTCCATCTCAGCCGTCCTTCCGGAGGGCGCGCCGGAGGTCGATCCCAGGACGAACAGATTGAAGAAGCCAGCTCCGGTGCCGGCGGGTGCCCCACCTGTGCTCCCAGTCTTCTACGCGATGGCGCCGGGGCCTGATCTCGCCCCCGCCCCTGCTCCTGGCCCCGGTGGGGCCCACCGATGGTTCGATGGAGAAAGCCAGGTGAAGGATTTCATCCAAACCCTCCTGCATTACGGTGGATACAACGAGATGGCTGACATCTTAGTCAATCTCACCTCATTAGCCACTGAGATGGGCCGATTGGTGTCGGAAGGGTACGTCCTGACCGTCCTTGCGCCGAACGATGAAGCGATGTCCCGCCTCACGACGGACCAGTTATCGGAGCCAGGCGCGCCTGAGCAGATCATGTACTACCATCTGGTACCGGAGTATCAGACGGAGGAGAGCATGTACAATGCGGTCAGAAGGTTCGGGAAGATCAGCTACGACACGCTGCGGGTCCCGCACAAGGTGGTGGCCCAGGAGGCGGATGGATCAGTGAAATTCGGGCATGGGGAGGAAGCCGCTTATCTGTTCGATCCAGATATCTATACGGACGGTCGGATTTCAGTGCAGGGGATCGATAAGGTGTTGTTTCCGCCAGAGGCTGCAGAGACGTCGACGGTGCCGGTGTCGCCTGCAGAGAGGAAGGTGGTTGCGAAGCCCAGACGAGGTAAGAGCTCATCTTTTCCGCTACATTCTGTTTTCTCTCTGTTTCGGACTGTAGTTTTTGAGTATCGGGCGTGAACTCGTTCCGCCATACACGTGGCATGCATAATGCGAGTGTGGGTGGGACCCAGTTCGGATGGGGTTGCCCGATCGGCGATCTTTGTGGAGACGATTAGAAGGATAATCGGCCGTACTGATGTCCGTGGTATAGTCCGTACCGGATGGGCCCACCAGTTGGGTATGTATGCATCGAGCATGGTGGAGACGAACCCTATCAATCCAGGCCGTTCATATTTTATATCCTGCTGTTGATGGGCCACTGACGGTGGGGGGAATCCCACCGATACTGGTCATAGCAAGACGGTTGGGAAAACGGTCAGCGTTTGAACACGTCCCTGGTAGACGTGAGGATCTCTGATCGTTGGGATTCTCTCTGTGTGGCCCATCAAAGGTGCGGTGTACTTGATGAACGGTCCGGATCATTACTTTGGTTAGGCCCACATGGGCAATGAGCCCGCATGGACTGCGGGAGTCCAGCCATTTTCGGTCTGTGCGTCAGGTAGTCGTTAGGAAGGAGGGAAGGTAGGCGTCAGATTCCGGGGAGCTTGCGTGGGAAGGGTTTCGTCGGTGGGGTCTTCTTTTTCCTCTTTACTCTGTTCACGTTGTGGTTGCTCGTGACTGGATGCGACAGCTGGAAAAAGTGTTCTTTAGTGGGAGATTTTGCTACACTCGAAAATGACTTGAAAGCTTAGGGATAATTACACTGTAGGCGCAGCTTGCTGCTTTTAAGGGTAATTATTTTTCTAGCTGGTGGGAAAAGTTAGTTGACGAGAATGATTTTTAAAGGGTACGGACCAATGAAAATATCTCTTAACTCTCTTGGATTCAGGTAAGAAGCATGTGAAAAAGAAAAATAAGGGTTAATATCGTTTTAAAATAGGTTGTTCGTACAAACAGGAGTTTATTTTGAGGAACTAAGTTTAGGGTAATGATGAATGGAATAGGTAATAGATAAAAAGTGGTGTCTATACTAAAAAAGTACCCAAAAGCTTCCATTGCAGTGTCCGTGTGGGTCGCCACGTATGTTAGCTGGCACACAGGTGCAGGATCAACACCCTACATCTGGTGGGGTCTGGCTATTTTATTGCCCAGTCTAAAACTTAGGCTAGCTACGTTGTTAGAAACCAGCAGAGGTTCGAAAACGTCGGCAAGTTTTTTGAGCCGTCCATTTTGGGGTGGACTGCCCAAAGTGGACCCACCTGGTTTTTGGGCCAGGTCATCCACACGGTGGTATCCATCTGATGGCCAGTTTGGATGTCTGCCAGTTAGGCGTTGGCTGTCTTGCAGCGTGTGTAAGATGCGTGTAGGAGTCAGGGAGTGTATTGTTGTTTGTTGGATCGGTTTTGGTAATTTGCCAAGGAAGTTCTGTGGGCCCACTATGTATGTGTTATATCCACACTCTCCATCCATTTGGAGAAATCATTTTAGGGCATGAGCCAAAAAATGATACAATGCGCAAGTGGACCACACCACACAAAGCAGTGGGGACAATGATACTCACTGTTGAAACATTCCTAGGCCCACCATATTGTTTATTTGCCATCCTGTTCATAAGTTCACACAGACCATGATTAAGGGAAAAAAAAAAACAAACAAACATCAGCTTGATCCAAAACTTATGCGGCCCCAAGAAGTATTCAATGGTAGACATTCAATCCCCACTGCTTTCTGTGGTGTAGTCCACTTGAGCTTTGGATCTACTGCAGGAACGCGCTCATGCCCTAAAGCGATCTCTCCAATTGGACGGATGGTTTGGATATAACAAATACATCATGATGGTCCCCACAAATCTTGGTGACATCAACACTCCAAAAAGGTCAGTGGTGTGTAGCACACCACGCAATCCGCTTCCCCTGTTTCGAATTTGTCTCATTTTAATTGATTGCAGCTATGTAGTTGGTAAAGGGCATCTTTGGGTGACGCCTAAAAATGAGTTCATCTCATTTGGGTGAAGCCTAAAAGTATGTTCATCTCATTTTAGTTAATATTAATTATGTGTTAAAGATTATAGGGATGCTTACTTGTCATGCTTTTTTTATTCAATCCCCACAATTTAACACATTTATGATTAATTAAAATGAGATGAGGCTACCAAACAGGCACTAAGGTTTAAAGTTAATATTAATGACCAACAACCATCAACTTATTTAATAACAGTATGATATGGGCGGCCAAACTAAGAGAAAAAAAAAACCCTTTAACAGCTCTCTAATGGCCTGTTAGGAGTCATTTTTTCAGTAATGGCCATCATATCCTCAATCAGACCATTACAGGCCATTTTTTTTTCTTCCTGTAACAACCGTAATAGTCCTGTATTCTGGAATACCATGATCTCTTATACGTAAATTTGGCTAACTAAAATTCATCTGGCTCATTCTTATTTATATTTTTGTTTTTCCTGTTACCTCCAATTAGCGGGTTGGGTATTTAGTGACTTGGGCATCCCTGGTGGGGCATACCATATCATCAGTTTGGATTTTGGATAGCTGGACCATAAAGAGTCTATATTTAAAAATCTAGGGCACTGATACCAGTGCAACTGGGAATGCTAGTGGGTTATTGCTATTCCGTCTCGATATTCGAAGGATTTATGCCCTAGCAGAGCATAACCATCCATGCCATACACGTACGACCAAACCATAAATAATGGGTCAATATAGGTGGAAGGATGATAGCCATCAGATGGACAGTTCAAATAACACAGTCAATTGTCCAACCCGTACCTGAATGGGAACTTCCAAGAAATAATTAGCAAAGTAGACAGTGTCTTTTAGGGTAATTAGTTTTTCGCTGGCGGGAAACTTAGTCGACGGAAGGCGATTTTTAGGGTACGGACGGACCAAAATACCCTCAGGTTAAGGTACGAAGCAGGTGAAAAAGGAGGGTTATTTTCGTCCGAAATAGGTTCTCCGTACAGTCGGTGGTCTATTTTGGTTATCTAAGTTTGTGGTCGGTCGCGTTGGGTCGAATAGGTGAAAAGTTGTGCCTATAGTAAAAAATTTCCCAACTTCCAATATCATTTAATTTTGGGAGTATGCCACGAGTGATTGGAGGATTTGTATTGCAGCAAGTGTATAGTATCGCCATTTCTACTGAACCTATGCTCACGTGTCTACCGATTGTCATAGTCCGTATGAAGTAGGATTTTAATTTGGAACTGATTGGGCTTAGGCGGGTTACTTTTTTAGTATAGTCACCACTTTTTACTTTTTCACCAACCGCTACCGACCTTAAACTTAGTTCTCCAAAGTAGACCCATGTTTGTATGGACAACCTATTTTGGACGATATTAACCCTTTTTTTTTACCTGCTTCTTACCTGAACCCGAGCGACTCGAGGGGTATTTTCATCCGTCCGTACCCTAAAAAACCATTCTCGTCAACTAAGTTTTCCACCAGCCAGAAAAATAATTACCCTAAAAAACAGTGACTTCAGTGGTAATTATTCCGGCTTAGGCTTGAGGGTATTTCTTTCATTTTAGGGTGTAGGTGGATTGGTTGAAAGGGGGTTTTCAGTGGTTGGATCTTGATGAATAGGGGAGGTCCTTTACTTGATGTGGATGAGAGGTTGAGGATGGTGAGGGGTAGGAAAAGACTCACCACCATACAAGTGGCATACAGGTAGTGCATCCCAATCATCCATTCTGGATTATTATAATACCCCCTTTTCCATTGAATTTGGGACCACTAACTGTAATGTTTTTAAACCATCCATTTACTGGTTACCAATTGGATGCGTGTTGTATCCACAATGGGGTCAGCTATTTGGATGGTTTGGATTGATTTAGAATCAATGCTAACAAAACTATGAGAGCAGGGGATGGTACAATAAAATAGTATACAATACAACCCTAGGGCCAAAACCGTCTGTCTTAGTGAGAATGTTTAGAAGGCATGCTGTCGGTGGGAAAGAGCGTGTGGGCATTTTGGGAAATAATGAGAAAGGACACAGAAGAGAGAATCCAGCTATGATGGATGCTTTTGACTTTCCAGCCACCCCATGCCGCACCATTCTTCTTTAATCTTCGCCTTCTTCTTCTCCTTCTCATATTATGCGTTATTTTATTTTATTTTATTGATTTTTTTAAAAAATAAGTATATGTTTTATTATTAATGACAGGAAAATTGCTAGAAGTGGCTTGTAAAATGCTGGGGGCATTTGGGCAGGACTCTCTTCTCACCACATGCCAATAAGCAAAATACCCCCTTGAAAACGAGAAGGTGCGCAAATTACCAACTTACCCCTTTTTTTTTCTTTTTTTTTTTTTCTTTTCACTGATCGAAATGGTTCCATACGTCTACTCTGGCCCCTGGTAATATATGCTCCATACGGAGGTCCTCTGAAATTGCATGCTTGGAATCCGTGTAACCGTCTATCCGTCCATAGTTTTTGTCGGACATCCAAACCGTGCAAGTTATGAGGCTCCTCCAGGTGCTGGCATATCCAACACTCCAGGTGGGCCATACCATCTGGAATAATGCAAAATCATGGCCAAAGCATTTAAATAATTCCTTGGGGCCCACGTGAGTTATGGAATAGCCTGAATTTTTGTGGACCCCTCATCCAAGATGGACACCCCGCAATTGATGGGTCAACCACATCTCTCATTGGGCCCAACGGCAAACAATCTTTAATGGGTGGCATTCATTCTCAACTGTTTCCTCCCGCGTGGCTCGCCCATGTCCATGGATTTGGCTGGTTCTTGGACTTTGGGCTGAAATGCGGAGACGCGTCTGATACATGCCATCATCGAGGGGCCAGGAGGGCTCCACGAGGTGGACCTTGATAAAGGAACATTTTCGGAGTATATCAAATAACAAGGGTATATAGGTGTGATACGCAGGCCGTTGAAAATTGCACACCCGCATCAACTCAAATTAGACCGTTCAGATTTTGAGAGAGTTCTAGATAAGGCCATCTTCTCAAAATCAGATTTTATCCAACAATCCTAACCTCTGATTCACGGCCACTTGTTCGCTGATTGTAAACTGCCGGATATTTTCATATTTCAACTGTCCGTTAATGGCCCACCAGTGTCGGTCAGGTGATCAAGACAGATTAACCACTGATTAATCATCCGTCTGTTCTGGGGTCTGTAATTTGGTCGGTTTAATCTGAGCAATCTGATGCCATGCGTACAATTCCGTGGTGCATGTGGCCTGCGTATAGACTACCACACTCTGCCATAGTATCAAAGATTTCCTATAAATAATGGTATGTTTGTTAGCTGTACTAACGACAGTTGTTTCCGCTTGTATCTGTCGGCAGATGTATAAAAGAAGAAGCAGAAAATCCTTGGAAGCAGATGTGAGAAAGTGAAAGTGAATTTTTTTTTTTTCAATCTGGTAATTCTTTTTTGTTCAAACAACCGTGGGGAATAATGAAAAAAAAAAAAAAAAAAAAAAAAAAAAAACAGAAAATTAGGGGAATTGGCGTGTTTGATCTGTGGGCTATGGTGGCGTATAGAAATTTCTGAGATCCCCACCGTTTAAAAAGAAAAGAAAAGGAAAAAAAAAAAACAGTGAGAGAATCTTCAGTGTATAAATAAAATGATCATATCATTTTTTTTTTGTGTATGTTATTGTCAACTAGTGGTGGTAGCAGCAGCAACAGCTGTCTTTGTATTATTATAGTTGTTTTGGTATGGAGTCGTGACAGAGCATTGCCTTCACGTGGTTGTTGGTGTGGCCCACCAATAAATGAGGGGTGAATAAAAAATAAATTAATTAGTGTAAAATAATTGCTTTTTCTTTTAATGATTGTGGTCCATCTAACCGCTATTAATGATTAAGGCGGGTGTGATGGAATTCTCAGTTTTGCTGGCCCCACACGGACCTTGCTGCTAAGTGCCAACCTGGCAAAGCTTGTGGAAATATGCATGTTGCACAAGGTGGTCTGGGGTGGTCCCACCATGTGAAAACGACCATTTCCAAAAAATCATTCAACCTATTCATCAGCATGGTGACATATCTAGTTCTCGGCAGATTTTCTTACTTTTAACAATTTTATTTTCTCTTGATATGATTAGGAAAATCTTGCTGGAAATAAAATATTAAAAGTATTTATTATAAAACTAATTAATTTAATTTATAAATATAATGTGGAGTTATAAAATGAATTTTCGTGCTAAAAGACCACAATGGTTTTGCTATTAAATTGCGAGAAATAACTGTTGATATTTTTTAAAATTTTGCTATAATATGGTCAATTTTCTTAGTGATAATCGTGGGATTTTTCAATATCTGGACTATATTTGTCACAATGCTCATCAGTTGGGTCACCTTATTTTAGAAGTATACTCTCATTTTTGGGAAAAATAAGAGAAGGGCCAAAGGTCCACATTCTATTTAAAGGTGTGGCCCACCAGATTATCTGACTGAGGAAATTTTGAATGT
This sequence comes from Magnolia changhungtana, assembly GCA_030180095.1. Classification (NCBI taxonomy): domain Eukaryota; kingdom Viridiplantae; phylum Streptophyta; class Magnoliopsida; order Magnoliales; family Magnoliaceae; genus Magnolia; species Magnolia changhungtana. The sequence goes on along the minus strand of JASAUF010000449.1, from coordinate 3,484,848 downwards.
GGTCGTTTTCATGTCAGGGCCTAATAAACTTACGCATCCCTCAAGAGGTCCCACATGCTTCGCTGGAACATGTGATGCGTGTGGGGCCTGCAAACAACCGGAAGTAATTCAACCACCGTTTGGGGCCAGCAAACCACAGGCAGTAATAGGTCTGGGGCTGGAATCACGGTTATTGGGGGTGGCAATGGGTCAGGGCAGCCCGCCGGTCCAACCCACTTCTGTCATCTAAGGAAGATTTTGGCCCAGGATAGATGGATAGCTGAAGCAGGGATGGACGCAATGAGGTCTATCACTATCTTCGTCTGGGATAACTATCACGGAGCTTTTATGGATTCCTCACATAATTAGAAATTAAATTGATTGATGATAAAAATTAATTTACAATCCTTTAAACAGTGATACCAAACCAAGGAAGAAGTTTCATAATTAAACTCCCTGAAAAAATGAGACTTACTATTTATATATGAATGATCATGATTTCTATTAGGCTTCATGGTTTTTGGCCAAAAATAGTAAGCGTCTAATTTGGCCTAATCACGTTATTCTCCTAATTTTTTAAAGACCTTTTTATGTTGGGCAGACTCCTAAAACTCGAAGGATCCAGAGTTATGATTGAAATTAAAATGGACTTTCGAATGTCAAAATGATGGAATCTTGCAAATTCAATGTGGGTAACCCAGCATAGCTGGGTTGGGTGGCTAAAGTAATTTTTCCAACCCAAAATCTACCTCAGATAACTTATTTCAGTTTGCGAGATATGCTTGTTTTAGGATTTTAACAGTTGTGATCACCTCCAACTCTGATAGAGACTTCTTTGGTGAAATCTTGGACATGAAAGTATCCGCAACGGGCTCAGGTTGACATATCTTATCAATGGTCTAGGCCCGGATGACCCGACTCAGCCCAACGGAGGGTATCTAATGTATGTGTACTTGTATGTATGTCTTGATTGGGCAACCCCCATATTCCATTCTTAAACCCCAAGTGTGGTTGTGATAGGTTGGGTCAGGTAAGTCAAGCCTCCGACCCCAATTACAGCTACAAATAGGTCGGGTCAGATTAGGCTTGGGTTTGATCAGTTTTCAAGTGGGTTAGGTCGGGAGACAGGATAATAGGTTGCAGGGTTAGGTTTGCATAAACAGTTTGGATTCTGTCAGACCCAGACCCATTGCCAACCCTGACGGTGATAGTTCACCCTATATAATTTGAATGGCAGTGACTTGTCCAATGGACCCTTTCAACTCGTGCAAGCCGTGTGTGGGTTCTGTGCAGGTAAACCACTCTGATGAACCAATCCTTACCGTTTGTTTTTGGCCATTATATCAGACCGACGATGTTTTTGTTTGTAACCATCCATTTCATAGCCAATGATCAGGTGGGTAGGATCATTTCATCAACCTAAATTTTTAGCCGGTGATCTCCATCCAAAGAAGGATCATGCATAATTTGAGTGGGACTGGAGATATATATATATATATATATATATATATATATATATATATATATATATATGCCACGTGTACGGTGTTACGTAACCCATATTTAGGAATCGGGGAGCCATGCTTTTGTTAATAGAGGTGGTTTTCTAGGTTTGGTGAGGGAAAACGCGTGGTTTTCATTTTCTTTAATAAAACACTGAAATGTGTGTGTGTATATATATATATATATATATAGCCCGAGCTTGATTCGCTCGTTTGAGTTTATATATAATTAATATATAAACTCAAACGACTAAAAAAAGCGGCTCAGCTTGGTCTGAACTTAACTTTCGAATTGAATCCAGCTGAGGTAACCGAGCAGTTTCGAGTTGAACTTAGCCGGGTGGTGTGGGGTAACCACACAATCCACATCCATGAGGCACTTGCATCGAGTAGCCATCCGTATACTACACGGTATGCATGGCAGCGAGCACATTTGCCTATGAGATCCAGGCCTTTCATCATGTGGGCCCACCACCTATCTAAAATTATCACCAGGTTGAATTCAGCTCATGGGTCATTCTGCTTTTAGCTGCCCACTTCGGGTACAGGATCCAACATTTCGTATGTGTGGCTCATCTAACGACCCCACAACCCATTTTTTAGCCACGTATGTGGTGTGGTCCATCTTATCTAATGAAAAGATTCGTCTTGTTACTTGGATATATTGTACATGAAAAGAGAAATTATCACATTTAGCCCCTCCCCTGCATCTAAACCCTTGTCTTTTCCCACCGTTGTCCCTGGCAGGAAATCTGATCCATTAAAAAAGGTGGGCCCCATTGAAGATAACCGATATGAAATACTCAAGTTCCTTGCTTACTGGGCTTGGAACTGATTTACACATATTAGCGTTGAAGTAGACTTGTCAAAATCCATCAAAGTAAAAAAAAAACAAAAAGAAGCGCTGTATAATACATCAATTTAAAATTTTCAGTTGCTTGTCTTCTTCTTTGTTGCATGATGGAGAGAAATGATAGCTCACCAAGAATGTCTGGTTCTCAACCATAGGAGGGAAGAAAACACCGTAAATAACTCACTCTACTCTTAAGGATCTCTAGACACAATAGAGTAGGTTTTTTAAGAGGAAAGGATTTCTCTAGGATTAGAGCTTCATAAGAGAAGTTTTTCTAACCAAAGCGATATACCCTTTTTATAGGCCTCCGATTATAGAGAAATCATATTAAAGATAAACTAAAATTTCTCTTATATTATAATAGTAATGAAGTATACCAAATTACCATGCTCTCTTCTAATAAAGAAATCCAATTTATACCTTCCGATTAGGTAGGTGTAAAGCTAGGCACCGGATGACTCAACTCAGCAAACTCGACTCGTTCGGACCTGATTCGATTCGAATCAAGTGGGTGAGTTGATCCGAACCGAGTTGACATTGTCTAATCCGAACTCAAACTGAGTCGAGTTCAGGTCACCCAGTAACTCAACTCCACTTGACCCGAAATTCAACTCGGTACTGACTCAACTCGTACATATATATTAACAAAAACTCAGATCTACGTTTCATATCTGAGATCCCGTATAGCTGATGGAGAGGCTGCAATTCTGGCAAGTGCACTTAGGTTTTGAGTTGTGATTTCAGCTTGTGGATACCTAATGCACTCGACCCAACTCGGTGCTTACTTGACTTGACTTGGTACTTGTGACCAGTTCATACTCAGTCCGGATTAGTCCAGGCCAAACCCAGACTCAGATCAGGTCAGGCATGCTGGACTTGGTACGGAGTCCAGTCGAGTTCGTGTAAGGCCTATTTCAAAACCGGATTGAGTCAGGCCAGCCCTAACTTGGTCCAACTCAACTTGATGCCTAGCTCTAGGTAGGTGTGTGACTTGTGAGATTATAATTCTTCATAGGAGATAACATTGTACCAAACCCAATGGACCAGAAATGACGTAGTCCAAATTTCTAACCGCTTATCCTTGATAGATCATTTAATTGTAATACTCAATTGGACATGTTTGATTCCAAATGTGACACACCTAATTTTATCTTTGCAAACTTCATCAATCAAAGTTTACTTAAATTGTTAATATACTAATACATAAATATTTTTTCAAAATTGTTCACAGTAAAATCCAACCATCCATTTGATCTGATGCCTTAGATAAGCTCCTGCAAATCACCACCACTACGTGATCATAATATACAATTTTACTCTAAGCCATCTCCCCAACCTGATTTTGATTTGACTGCATTTCCCAGCATGCTTCTGATCCAGTGTACTTGATGGTGGGGTGTCTCGAAATAGCATTCATATAAAAATAATAATAATTTAAGGTTCACATGGCAACTACATTAATTCCAACTTGGATTTAAAAAGGAATGCAACTGCAATTTGAGGGCTACTCCCTTGTCATGAAATACCAAACACTTTGATTGAACTAGTTACTGCAATTCAATTCGATAGTACATACACGAACTAAGCTTTATAACTGGTACTGGGAAAACTGAATGCTGAAAATAGGCATTGCCCAATACAAAATAGAAGCAAAGTCCATAGACATTAGCGTCATAAAACAAAATGAACATCGCTTGCAATCCATTCCCATTCAAATCCCACGCTGGAAAAAAAAAACGAGAGAAATACAACATTAAGGTGCACTCAAATTGGCTAAGCACCTGCTGGTCTTTACAATTTGTATTCTATTTAAACTCTATAAAATAATGGGAAAAGAAGAAAAGAAAACCTTACCACTATCAGTGTCAACCTAACTTGAGTGCCTCCCTAAAACCAATACCTAAGTTGTTTTGAGGCCCCTTCTTACCAAAACCAGCATTTCCTTTCTGCATCATCTCCACAAATTCGTTGTAGTCGATGCGTCCGTCCTGCTCAAAATATAAGGAAATAAGATCCAACCTCAGAAATCACCTTCCATATCATAAAATTTTAAGAATAGTAAGGTCCCCCTGACCAGCAAGCATAAGTTCAGAGATGTGTACATGTGGGGTCCATGCTTTGGTGGTCCAGAGCATTGACGCTAGTGTGCCCCACCATGGATAGGAGACCACTAAGGATCTCCCAGATTCAAAGACCCTCACTCTTTGGTCCTAGACTAGTGGAAATGGAACATGCAATGCATGTGCATAGAGTGGAAGCAGTTTGCAAGAAGTGGGCGGAAGGGGGAGAACCAGCAGTCGTAAAAGGTGGGCTACTCTGATGGTTCCCCACCATTTGAAAATGGTGTTGACTCTTCTCCTCAGACTTGGCATTCATATCCATCCACTTAAACCATCCAAACTGTAAGAAACATTGTGGGTGGACCATATCGCTATGATTACAATGATAAAGCAATCACAACCATCCAAATGACGGATGTCAAATGGATGGTTAAAATTAAAATAGAAAGTAGTCGCCGTTCAAAGTCAAAAGTAAAAAAATCTCTATCATCATCTCAGTGTATGTTCTGGTTATGCAGTGCCCACAGTCGGTTCAGGGATTTGGACAGTATTAGATTGCTTCGAGACTATGCCGCATGTACAATTGATGTGTTGCCACCTTTCTTAATTGGTAATGAACTATCATAAAGTCTAGCCAGTAAAAGTAGTTCATTTAGCATCATACAGCTTCGCCTCAAAATGCCCTTCCATTTACAACCCTTACAATGTTTTTTAATAATGCATAGTTTCAGCAATTTGTAAAGCAAATTGCATACAAATTTTGCCCTGGCTTCTCTCGATTACATACGTAGAGATTACATCCCGTTTCAATAGGGCACCTTTGCCATTCTTACCAAACAGCTATTTATAGGCCATTGATCGAAGGGTCATGGATTGAAATCTTTCAACCTAGAAAAGTTTTGATGCATCCACTATTCGTGTGGTCCATGAGATCATCTGCGTGGATCACCAAACCATGGCCTACAAGTACAGATTTACGTAAATCAACAAAGTATACGTCTGCTGATGCATGTGCCCTATATCAGGTTCTACAAAGGGGAATTGTTTTGAAGGGCCTATGCATGGTAGCGATGATCAGATCAACTGTTTGGACCAAAGAAACATGGCTCCTCACACAGAACCCTGTGGTTCAGCTAGTTGTACTTCTAATGCATAAGACCCAGTAATAAAGGGAGTTGTTTTTCCAAAAGATTTACAATGGGTTGCACACCCAAACAAGGGGAACTATTGCTCTTTTTGATTTTTCAAACCACAAGGGAACCGTTTTATTTACTGCCGTGTGCCCAACCAAAACTGTACACGTGACACATGTCCACTCATAAAGTGGGGCCCTAATGTGGATAGTCTGTTGTGATCCAATATTTGCCGATTCAATATCCTAACAGTCCAGTTGGTAGTAGGATTACCTAATTAGAACGAATTTCCGGAATAGAACAGCAATGATAGGACCCACTTTATTAGTGATCCCAAGCTTACTACGAATGTTACATGTATGGTTTTGATCAAGGATACAATTGTAGAGATATAAATTGCTCTCGCATTTGTGATTATTTTTAACATAATTCCCTTGTTTGCATTTCTGTTCCCTTAGATGTAATTATTCTGCAAATCAATTGCCAATTAAAACCCCATCCAAAAAGCAAGACAGGAAGAAAACCCACTTACATTGTCCTGATCCACTTCTCGGATCATTTCTTCGAGTTGGACATCTTCTATGCCAAACTCCTCACAGGCCTGTTGGAGCTCGTCAGGGGTTATGTACCCACTGCCATCTTTGTCGAAATATGAGAAAGCTGCAAATAAATGGTCCTCTCTCTCGATCTGGTTTAGATGTAAAGTGGCAGCTATGAACTCCCCATAATCTATGGTGCCACTATTATCAACATCTGCCTGCAATATCATTACAACGCAAACAGATGAATGAAAAGAAGTCAGGCGGATCCTGTTACTGAAAATGACACTCACAACTGAATTTGAAATGACAATTACCGCTTCCATCAGTGCGTAAATTTCAGACTCCTTAAGATTAGCACCCACACTTTTCAGACCTGCTTTGAGTTCATCAAAAGTAATTTGGCCGCTATTGTCTGTGTCTATCATCTTGAACATTTCTTTTAGGCCAGCAATCTCTTCTTCAGACAGGCTGTCAGCAATGATCTGTGCAAAACAACCCATTTCATTAATAAGTACACACAGATTTGTAATGGAATCTGAAGATTCAGAACTTCTATGCTGTAATCAACATTGCCTGATTACCAAAAAAGAACCCTGGGGAAGAACAACTGCATATCTGATTACCCTAGTTTATCAAGATCCTTTCAAATCTCCCTGGGTGCCCATGTTGGCTACAACACGAAATGGTTACGAGTACGGATTCATGTTGGATATGATTTAGTCACATCCAATATATTTTAAAAATTGAAAAAAAATGTATGTAAAAATATTAATACTAAAATATTACATAAATAACCATTTCCCCATATACTGAGATTTAGTGATCAAGCCACACTCCAAGTTCTAGAACCATACCCAACACCAGAGAGACATAGGACCCTAGTGATCTGTAGAAAATATGCGGTCAGACATGTTCACTGTGGAAACATAACAGTGACATATCCATACAATACCAAAATAACATTTATTGTAATATATTTCCTTTTAGATCCATAAAAGCAGGATCTAAAAAGATGAAAGCTAAAACAAGGCTATGATGGTGGAGATCACTGACTCCTTTTCTAATAAAATTCACATTGATCAAAGAAAAAAAATGGGACTCATTTCTTCTTATGCTGCTGAATTCTCTTTTCCACTTTTCAAGGGCAAAATGCTTGTAAAAATGGGTTGTAGGTTAAGTTCGCCTTCAACTAGTTGTTAGTGATTAGTGATGATAAACAAAGAATATAAAATACAGCATATCTAGAAAGATCAAAATAAATAAAATACAGTGTGTTTTGTGTATAGACTACATTGAATGAATCTCAGTATAATTGGGTCAGTAATACCAGAAATAATATATTTACAATGTGTTGATGATATTATTGTCGACACATCATGATATATCCCAATATTGAACCTGATGTATGATATATAAATACCTGGTATCCATTGATAGTTCTAAAATATCAGAAATACCAATGATAGCATTGCATATCACCAAAATTCAGGAAAAAATAAAATAAAATTCAAGAAGAAAAAAGTTTTGGGGGAATCTGTTCCTATGTGTGTTCAACTCTCCTACAGTTATTTCAAATCAACATAATATAATAGTGGAGAAATTGTGATTTTGAAAGGGATTTCGGGCTGGACCCGAGAGGTGGGAAAATTGTGGTTTTAGTCATTTACATTTTTTTTTTCAATAAATTAGCAAGAAAAGATGTTGAAAATTCACGTTCATGCATGACTTCTACACATTAACACTTCAAGCAAAAAAATAAAATAAAATTGATTTTAAAGGTGAAAAATAGAAGAAAATGGGAAAATCCTTTTTTCGTCCATTTTCACCCTTTAAAATCGTAATGTAAGCATGTAAAAACTATATGTTGATGAGTGTAGGCTGATCTACAGATTGGCCATACTCTCTTTTTTCCTGGATAATAATAATTTTTTTCAGAAATATCATTCTTTTTTTTTTGAAGACACACCCACTCACACTACAATGGGTGCTCAAACCCGTGCCCTTTGTGTTGAAACTCGTGTGAGTCTACCATTGAGCCATTAGTAGGGACCCTTTCAGAATATCATTCAAAAATTTCAGAAATATCATTCAAATTAATTAATTAATATTTTTTAAATAGGTGGGTTCATGTTTCCCAATTTTTCTGTCCCAATTTGCAATTGACAAGCCATTCCACTTCACAAAGATTTGGTAGAGAGTGCATCACATCTAGTACCAACACAAATTTCAGCAGGCAACTTGAGTCATTGACATAATTGAAATTGTCACGCGAAACACATCAAAATTTCTCAAAGACCTTGTTCTTGTGTTTTGGTATTCTTAGACAGAGGTATAACTTATATCAGATTTTTTAAAAATAAAAATCTATCTGCTTATACATATACAAGTAGATATGGCATGTGCAATACACGTGAAGAGAGGATGTGGTTTGCAAGACGTAGTAGGGAGGGGAGAAGAGCCTGTAAAAGGCATGTCTCTTTGATCGAGCACAAGGCTTTACCTTGCAAATTGCCTGCCCTTTATTTTCCCATATCTTTTAACAACGCATAAATGTACCAATTCAAATAAATTTAATGCAATTTTTTGCCCGGGAAACTTGTTATATACACACTAAAAATGATCTATTACATAAGTGGAAAAGTAATCAATGTAATCACTTACATCTTAGTTACCACTTACCAGGCACCCACACGTGTGCAGGATCCAGACCATTCATCTGGTGGGCTCTAACATGGGGCATTTTCCCCAAAGTATTCTATCGGCCGGATGTCCTAGGCACTGTTTGGAAGGTCTTTTATGATTAGACATGGATGGCTAGAAGGGGAAGGTTGTACTGCTCATCAACATTCAAAATGGCTAAAAGTTTTCCAGTTGATGCCAGGATCATCTAGAGAGCACAATAGAAAAACAGTCTAGACCTCGTGCATGTGCTATATTTGATGAACTGAAGTGATTGGTAATTAATGTATATCAAAGAGTTTAGCACCAGATCCTTTCCAGATACTTGTTTGCATGTGTGGGTAGACATGTCAAGTTACTGGGTTTTCAAGACTGATGTGCTTGACGCATTATGTCCAAATTACAGAAGGTAAGACTACTGAACTCACTCTGAGGGCCATTTTCTTGATCTTGTTCATAGCAGAGAATTGCTTCATGCGACTTAGAACTGCAGAATCAAGAGGCTTATCAGGAGCTACACCATCAACCTGAACCCATGGATGGCCTGTAAAAAAACCAACTATACATTAAAAACAGGCAGAAAAAAGAAAAGGACCATCCAGTTTACTAGGAAGGATATGATTTCCATTCTACCCAAAATGACCTAACTATCCATAATTTCTGTAAAAGGACAAGAGGCCACATGAGTTTCCACAGAGAAATATTTCAAGGTAGTCAAATGGAAGCACGAGTGGCCTATCTATTTGCAAGTGTAGCTGCAAGATTGTAATGATGATTTTCTGTTTGCTTTGTTAAGGCATAATGACTAGGGCTTATAAGTTATAAGGTTTCATTATCCTTGAATAGTGTGACAACTAAAGGAAATTTCTGAAGACCACTGATTTTTCTAGATTTTGGACAGTGAGCAGCATGTCCATCATTGGAAGATATTAAACTAGAATGAGAATTGAGAAGTATTTTTGCACTAATAAACAAAACCATAAATATTTCACTACTGTCAAGATCTCTAAATTATAAAACATGATATAGCTTAAAAAAACACTCACACAGAACTTCATGGGCGGTCAGCCGCTTTTTTGGGTCTCTAATAAGCATTCTCCTCACTAAATCTTTTGCACTCTCAGAGATACTAGGCCATGGATCTGATGAAAAGTCAAGCTCCCCATTCAAAACCTGTTCAAATATTCCTTGCTCGGATTCTGGATCATCACAGAGAAATGGAAAACAAAGTCAGCCATTGTTGCTAGAATCATGCTTAGTCAGGAGGGTCATGAAAAAAAAAAAAAAAAAAAACAGATGAGAAGCGCTCACCTGCCCAAAATGGAGGGACCCCGCTTAACAAAATGTAAACAATTACACCAGCACTCCAGACATCAGCCTCACGACCGTAGCGCTTTCGCAACACTTCTGGTGCCACATAGTATGGGCTCCCGACCACATCAGTGAATATTTCCCCTGAAAGGAAAGAACTGTCAACTCCTGATCAGAAGTAGAAAGAGACGAAATCCTTGGTGACAAGAAACCCTTGACAGTTCAAGATTGGTTCCCTATGCACCAAGGATTTCGTCTTTTTCTATTATCATCTCTTTCTAACCAAGAACTCCTTTACAGTTCAAGATCGGTTCCTTGGTGCAAAGGGAGTCCTTGGTGACAAGAATCCATGAGCGCAGGGAATGAACATGCAATACCCCAAGAGAGTTGATACTTCACAAAATAATGTTTTACAGTATTAAAAACATTAAATTCATTCTTGTATCAAATATACTATTCTAGAAGACAATATACATATTAAAAGCAAATCATATGCAGGGAGCTGGATCCTTTGCCTCTGAGCACCTTCACTTATTTATCATCCACATGGCGGTATGCAGAGATCATCAATGAGATCAAGATTGTACATTCAGCAGGTCCAATAATGAATGGGCCATAGAACAATCACCCTGAAGAGATAATCCTAACCTCGTAGTCAGTGGCGTCCAAATGATCATTGGAAGACACAACTGTACTGTACAAAAGGATAAAAATAGACAAACAAAAAGGCCTGGGTTCAACAATCAAACATAAGACAGTTCCAATTCTCCAGTCAATGAAAATTTCGATTCGAGTGCAATCAATGGTGAGGCCCCATGGGATGAAGGATCCAAATCTTGTCCACATAGGTAAATTATTCACTAATAGAAATTCCACGCCATCATCATCATCATAAAAGCTTTGTCCCAGCAATTTGGTAAATTCAGTGTTCTATGTATTGTTGATATCACCCAACATGTACGGTATCGCCGGTCAGCAATACAATACTGTCCTAGAGTACAAGAATCTAACATATCAAAAATAGTATTGTCAATACATACCGATATATCATGATATCTGCAATATTTTCTAGTATTTCATGGGATATTTATAATATTTTCTGGTATTTGGGATATTTCCCTCTTTTGTATCTTCCATCGGGAGAAGTTACTGAAATTGGTTTCTCTTTGTTGATCTTCTCTAATTTGGTTTCCCTTTATTACTCTTCTCTAATTCACATCTCATCTTCTTTGTATCCTTCAATCATGTAAGTGACTTTCATTCTAGAAAACCCTTGTCATGTTTTCTCCCTTACAAGATTTCAATCTTTTACTCACCTACTGATAGCGCTCTTAATACTAAAGTCTCTATTCAGTCTTCATCTTTCTTTAGTTGCTTTCTATAGTCTCCCAATGGACCATCTGACACACCACAGTTTAATCCTTCACTTTCCAAACCATTTGCTCTGTAAGATCCTATAATTTCTAATACCTTATAGTCTCCCCTTCTTACACTAGTAGCCATAGGAAGATGCTACTCAAACTTTAGCACAATGGCACTACTTGTGCTAACTTGGTTTTATTGTGTGTGTGTGTGTGTGTGTGTGTGTGTGTGTGTTTTAATGATGCTTATATTAAAAGAAAACAGAACCAAAACACAGGGGCCCGAGCTGGGCAGCAACAAAACAAAAGGAGAGAGAAAAAGAAAGCAACAAACCTAGAAAAAACTAAGCAACAAAGGGAACATGAAAAGAAAAAGAAAAAACCTAAAAAACTAAGCTACAGCCCTGAGAAGGAAAGGCTCTAATCCAAGAGCTTGGAAATGATCGGGCTCTCTTTGAGAGAGAGACAGACCATTCTCTAACATCTGTGAAAACAAGAGCAGCAACAGCAGCCGGCGAGTTGGAGGAGTTATGGAAGCATCAGATGTTTCTTTCACACCAGATAGCCCACAAGGAGACTAGACCAAAAAGCCTCCACAAAGATGTGGAGACTTTTTATTGTTTGTGTTTTATTGCTTATATTGTATGACATTTGAATAATATGAACTCATCTTGCATAAAATTGCATCGCTTGTGGCCAAAAGTGCAGAGTTTTGTCCCCTAAACAATGGCAATCTATTATGCAGTTTTTTTGTTCCAATTGTTTTGACTTCTGAGCGTGTAGTTATCTCCTGAACCTTCACTAAAAAATTCAACCATTTTCCTAAAGTTCCCCCAATGTTTCTCTTAGACTATAATATATCATGCAATACATGTGATATTTCCCAATGTTTCCCATGATATTTCCATATCCCAAGGGTGTGATACATAGTGCAATACCAATACTTCGAACATCTGGCTAAACTGTAACTAGTAAAATACCAAAATTTTGAATAAATAAGAACCCCTTTATCTATATATGACTAAATGCCTTTGCTCTTAACTGACAAAAAGGACAACGAAGAAATGGTGCATCTTTTACTGATTTACAAAAGAGCATAATGACCAAATGTTCAATGATGCTCAATCTTTTATTGATTATGCAAGGGATGCTGATTTTTACACTCGGTGATTTGATACACCATACTTAATCCATATCAGACATGGAATCACCAAGATCATCATGTGTAATGCAAGGCAAGAGGGCGTGATTGAAGCTGGGTGTTGTCAAAGGCAGTTGAGATTGATCATATCAGTTTCCTAAAGCCTCAAAATGAGTGGGGAGCCACTCTCACATCGGACAGGAAGCACAGGACTAGATCGCAGGTAAAATCGGAGGATATGTTCATAATGTAGAGCGGGAAATTTACTGGAAAATGATCAGTCAATTTAGCAATCGGATTCAAATATAAAAGGTGAGAACTCATCTTAGACGAATCTGGATACCAGAATTTAATGGGGGTAGCTCATATGCCCAAGAGATATTTATTTAGTGAAGTTGGGACTGCGTAGGTAGGTTCCTGTCCTGTCCTTGTATAGTTTTGATTGTTGATTTTGGCAGCATGGCTTCCATCAGTGAGTTCGTGATCTATTCTAGTTTCCCTTCTTTTTTTACTAGCCAAGTTTACTGCTCTTTGTTGGATTTTGAAGATGGACAATCATTATAATCTATCATCTCTGTTTAGAGATGCAATTCTAAGATGATCTTTCATGTTTCAGCCCACAGAAGAGATGGTAAACCATTTGCTCATCCACAGTTCACTTGCATACAGTATGATATAGCTTTCTTTGCTTGTTCGTTGTGGATTGGACCATGCTGGCTTGTATGTCAATTTATTTGAGGGCATGGTCCATGTCATTTAGGGCAAAAGTTCATGTTATTCGGAAGATTGCGATTTTAATTTATATAGATTTGGAAGGAGCTAAACACAGGGTTTTGAAAATGTGGAGAATTATGTACACAACATCAAGCGATTAAAAGTCAGAACCTCTTGTGATCATTGGCTTGCAAAGATTTCATGACACTATCTTCCCAAAAAAAAATTTTAAAAAAGAAAAAAAGAAAAAAGAAAAAGATTTCATGACACTAAAGCCAATGGTGTTCGAAGGTCTGCAAGAAGTCATAGACAAAAGGAGACAACAGGATAGAGGTGCAAAAGAGATGGAACCAGCTGCCAATCAGTTCTATCAGACAATTTTAATGCATGCACACTAGGAATTGAGGCATAACAAGAATTATGAGTCTCACATGTGATCATCCAGGTGAGGTGTAGTTAGCTTTTTTCAGGTACATTAGGTTTAGAAGATTTGATGACGTGGAAGTCTATACCATCTTCCATGGCAATTATTCCTCTGATCACTTTTTCGATCAGATTGTTGTGGAAGGCAACACACTCAATGCCATTAATGGGTCAGCAGTGCAAGCAAAACCCATGGGACCCAGTGTCCCTACAGAGAAGATTCTTGATTTATCTAACACATGATACCTGTGATATTATCTCCCATGAAAATTCCACCCCATGACTGAGGGTTCATTATTGGATATTTTCTTCTCCATTTGTGGCAATTAAGAAGGAATGCTAAATCTAACATCACGATGCATACTTTTTCCTCTCAATCTAAATTCAATCAATATATATACCAACTAGGTATCACCATGCTATGTTCCTGAAAGCCATTTTGGAGGATGACATCAAGTGATTTCAAGATTGACTTTGTTGATTGCCCATCAGCATAGTTCTTTTTAAGTCTGTTGTATATTGATCCTGATAAAAGAAAATTTATGCCAAAATAACTTACATTAGTATTCTTATAATTTTCAGTAGCAGGAGTGTGATAAATATCACCCATAGTTTGAAAATCTCGTGATATTTTCATGATAATATTGCAAGATTCAAAATATCAAAAGTTTTGAATTTTTCAAAAAGTTCTCCCAAAATTAACATAAAATGATTATTTAAAGTTTTTAAAAAATACATTATATAATTATATACTAAAAATTTTAAATTTTTTATTAATTTATAATAATATTTTAAATATTTACTCGTAGCAAGATTTTCCAGATAATATCCCAAGCGAAACCTCAAAATTCAGATATCTACTAAGAAATTCCCGAGCCTGGAAATTCCTAAGAGCAAGATTTGTCACTAAGCCACACAGACATCCATCTTACACTGTTCAATAATAACCAGATGTCTGTCCAACCATCCTTGACCAAAGCATCATACATTGCAGATTTCCTGTTTTGGATATTAAAGTATAAAGGCTAAATTCTGTACATTATTTGTATTTTAGGCATGTCATAAGCAGTTGATGCATGTATCCACTTTTCCACATGGACACACAACAATCACATATGTTAAAGTTTTCCATATATCACATGTTTTGGCCTATAAAAAACAACACACATGCGTGCACACTTCACACATATTTGTGCCCCATTAAATGTACAAAAGAATAGCAATCAAACATTATCCACAAACGGCCAACTCAACCAATGTGTTTCCCAATACGAACAATAAATCATCCAATACAATGACAATGACATGACTGATACATAGGCTGATACAGATGATATGAGGTGGCTTTTTGGAAATACCAAAATCCACAGCAATGTCAATATTTTGAACCTAGATGTAGATGCGCCAAATTGTCCGAAGTGTGGATGAAGGAGGTTCAGTGTCAGGTAGGCAAGCAGTCGTCGAACTTTTGCCAAGAAATCATGTGAAAAACAATTAGCTGGGACTAGGCTTTGACAATGCTGATGACAATGTAATAAATCAAACACCGAAGAAGAGAACATTACACTAAGAATCAGGCAATTGACAAGTAAAAAGGTCAGGTAAATCCATGTGAAGGTTGTTTTGGTGGTCTAGTAAACAACCCATCAATTAAATCCTGGAGTCGCTAGACTAATATTTGGAGCAGAACTTCCATCATCAAAACATGCAGTGATGAGGCATGAAGCTGTGCTATTGAGGTATCCAAATTTCAGTACAATGATTAATTTGTCCGTACTTAGGCCTGATAGAAGAGCAAACCAATACCTAAGGATAGGCATCATGTCCTAAATCCTTGTAAACAAAATGAGGTTGGGTTTTTCATTTTTTGATCCTTTCTCTATAAGTAATAGGAATATGCATCCTTTCAAAGCTCTTCTCAAGAGTGAGAAAAGTGATGCAGCATTTAGGAAAGCATCCAACCAGTGAGAACTAAAGTGTAGTCGAAATCCAATAATAACAAAAACCTTCATTGTCACCTCCTCTTCGACAAAAGATCACACTAACCCCACTGTCATCGTTGGTCTAGATCACATTACAAGCCAACTAGCTTTGGCGTCCTCCACACAGCAACATAAATATCTTCATAGAATGAGGCAGGACAATTAACCACTTGCTCTAAAAGCTCGATCTGTTAGAGCATGGCGAATTAATCCCTTTATCTCATAGCCCAAGCCCCACATCTCATAGGTTAGGACCTCGGCCAAACCCCCCTCGTGGGCCCCAAATCACATGGGTACTGCCTCACACGGGCCGCCCACCCCGAGTGTGTCCCCGCATCCCACAAGCTACCCCACTCGAGCCCAGTGTGAAGTGCGCATTAATCACCCCCGATGAGGAGTCTTGAACATGAGACCTCCCACGTGGGCCTCGCCCACCCCGAGTGTGCCCCTGCATCCCACAGGTGACCCCACTTGAGCCCGGTGTGAAAATGCCCCTGCATTAATCACCCCCTGTGAAGAGTCTCGAACACGAGACCTCCTGCTCTGATACTAATTTGATGCAGGACAATTAACCGATTGCTCTAAAAGCTCGAACCGTTAAAGCATGGCGAATTAATCCCTCTATCTCATAGCCCAGGCCCCACATCTCATGGGTTAGGGCTTCAGCCCAACCCCCCTCATGGGCCCCAAATCACATGAGTACCGCCTCACACGAGCCGCCCACCCCTAGTGTGTCCCAGCATCCCACAGGCTATCCCACTCAAGCCTGGTGTAAAATGCACATTAATCACCCCGGGTGAGGAGTCTCAAACATGAGACTTCCCCCGTGAGCCTCGCCCACCCCGAGTGTGCCCTTGCATCCTACAGGCGACCCCACTCGAGCCCGGTGTGAAAATGCCCCTGCATAATAGAACTTGACAATCAGTTCCCCAACAACTCTTGGTGAACCAACTTTGTTACTGTTCACTTAAACATTTGGGATCCAACTGCTACTCTTGATATAATTATCCATACTATTGAAGAATTTAGTATTTCTATACCCCAAACTCAACCACCCAATTGAAACACCGTTGTTTTTTTTTTTGGAAAGTTGACAAAAACTTTATTCAAAGCCGCCGCAAAGCGGAAAAGAATACAGCAAAGGAAATGCTAAAAAGAAAAACATCAAAGGCCAAAAAGGGAAGCAATTACAAAAGGATCCAAATCCTTAATCCCCGAGAGCCAGTCCTTAACCCATATCAAAGCGTTCCGACATACATGATCCACCGTCTCCACCTTGTTTTCAAAGCACCTACAGTGTCTCTCCCCCCAAATAGCCCACAAAGTTCCCATGGCAGCCATATGCCACACCACCTTACCCTCCCAACCGATGCCTCACCCGTCCCAAGAGGCCATAAGGGAGGGCATTGATTCCGGCAAAACCCAAGATATATTAAGGGTCAGCACGAAGGACTCCCAAATCTTCCTAGCAAAGGGGCAGTGAATAAACAAATGATCCACTAACTCTCCTTCTCTCATACACATGAGGCAAACGTTCAGAATCATCATGCCTCTCTTATGAAGATTATCAACTGTCAGAATCCTATTCCTTCCTACCAACCAAACAAAGGTGGCCATTTTAGGGGAAGCTCCGTACTTCCAGAATCGGTGGTTATACGGTTCGGGGGAAGCTGACGAAGGTAAGATTCTGTAAAAGGATCACACCGAGAAGCATCCCGATTTGTGCCCTCTCCAAATCAACGAGTCGCCAGCAGAATCATCTATGAGCACAGAATTCAGCTTGTCCAAGAGACTGATGAACATCTCTGCTTCGTCGACGTTCAAGGTATTTCTATAGCCCAAACTCAACCACCAGATTAAAACGCTGTCCCAAAACATTTCCTTCTCCTTTACCATCCTTTTGAAGTTCCTTTACAAGGACATATCTTCCCCTAGGCCAACAAAATAACCAACTCTTCCTTTGCTGCTGATGTTAAAGTTTCACAGTGGATGACCTCTCATGCATCACAAGAAGTGCACAATGAAGATTTGAATCCCAAAGGCTCAAGTTGTGGATCCTATGGTCCATTTTTTGGGACCCACATGTATTTCACACCTATTTAAGTCTCTAAAAGAATGCTTCCCATTCAAGTAGAGTTTTAAGACTTTGAAAGAGTTCATTATTGTATTAAATAGATATTTTGCAAGTCACCAAAATCTTCTAAAGGTTTTTATAAAACAAACCGATCACCTATAAATGATTGTAAGCCAACCAAACCTACAAACCTTTTTACAAGAAATAACCAAACTTCTGAAAGCACCAAAAAACTGGATTAACAATTATTTTATTTATTTTTGGTGGGGGGTGCTGTACTGTACAACTAGTTCTATGTAATCACACCTCTTCTATAAAACTAGGAGCTTTCCATAGAAAGAGTTGTGCTGCAGTCATCATCTTTGTCATCACCATAAACTTAGCCTTTCTCTCAGCCATTTGGATTCTGCTTTTAAATGGTAGACTGGCAAAACTTTTAGAAGCAGATTCCAGCCAAACATCAACCTTCCTCTTCTGCACAGGCTCTAGAACCAAACATGGGCATGGGAGAGGCTCACATTGACAAACTCAATTGTCCAGACAGTCCCACTCAGGACCAACCCCAAGCCCTACTAATACATGCACGCTGTAGAAGGCAAGCAACCAAAAGAGAATCATGGGGCAGTGCATGAAAAAGGCATAATCAGATCTATAGTCTCTCTTCCATTTTATATTCTTTCTTCCCACAAAATACTGTCAATCCTACATCAACCACTCCCATGCATAAAAGGAAATTTCCTTAACCTTTGCCTTCAGTGTTTGCTTCATAAGAGAGGTGCCACCCTACCAGAAAATTATTGAATCCAGGAAACACTGACAATGCTCCAATCATAAAGGATATCTCCATGTAAACTAAACCTCACTCACCCACAATTGATTTATAAGATAAAGGCTTAGGGCATTGAATTGGTGTCAGTGGCACTGCCCGATGAAAACTTTGTCATCAGTTTAAATCTGCCAGAGATAAGAATTGGTCTATTTTAAGCAACATCTTTAGGCATGACAAGAAAAGACTCGATGATCTGTGCTTTTAACTGAAAATATGGCCCCTGATAGAGTACAATGGCCAAATAGAATTTGTTCAGCTGGTCCCAAATATTTGTGATAAGGCTTAGATAATGATGATGATTTTAGGCTAGATGAAAGGTCTCAGATCTTCACAATAAAATCCATAAAGCATCGAGAAATACAAACTAATCTCCAATTTACTCTCTTGCAGTTTTCTTGCTGCTATCAATAGTGCTAGAGTATATAAAAGCAACATACAGAAAAAACAAAAAAAAAAAGGATTTCATATTCA
The DNA here is from genome assembly GCA_030180095.1 of Magnolia changhungtana. Lineage (NCBI taxonomy): Eukaryota > Viridiplantae > Streptophyta > Magnoliopsida > Magnoliales > Magnoliaceae > Magnolia > Magnolia changhungtana. The sequence goes on along the minus strand of JASAUF010000449.1, from coordinate 3,465,794 downwards.
CTACAAGCATTCAACATGAGTATGTAACCTATGTTAGCTACAACTATAGCAGAAAACATACTGCAACTCCATCCCACATAAATTTCACAATGTAATGAAAATCCACATACGAGATATCCATCAGAAATAAAAGTCAGTAAGAGTGAATGCTAATACAAAGAGAACCAAGGTCGCATACCAACAAATAGAATTCAAAAAGCAACAAAATAGTAAACGTGTGCATATGTTACGCTAACGTGTGCATATGTTACGCTAAGTTCTCATGAACAAATTCCATAAAGATAGCTCGAATTAGTAGTCGGAAGCTTCAAGAGTATTATACCTGGCTTGAAGAACACTGACAATCCAAAGTCTATCGTCTTGAGCGGCGACTCCTCCATTTTGTTGACAAAGAGGAAGTTCTCAGGCTTAAGGTCTCGATGCATAACCCCTAGCGAATGGCAAGCTTCCACAACGCCAACAATCACACGGGTCAGCTCGGCCGCCTTCCTTTCACTGTAATGTCCCCTTTGTATGATCCTATCGAAAAGTTCGCCCCCGGCACAGAGCTCCATCACAACATGAACAGCCACAGCGTCCTCATAAGCCCCTGTTATTGAGATCATGTTGGGGTGGCCTGCTAGATGGTGCATGATCTGGATCTCCCGGCGAACATCCTCAACGTCCTCTTCTGTTGTCAACTTCCTCTTCAAGATAGACTTGCAAGCGTACTCATTCCCCGTCGCCTTCTCCACACACAAATACGTCGTCCCAAATTGCCCCTGCCCGAGCTTCCGTCCTAAGCTGTATATCTCCTTCAAATTATCAGTCTTCCGCTGCAGCACTGAGTCAATCTGGAGTCCAGCACTCGACGACCGTTTGAAGTGCTGGGGTTTCTTGTTAGGCTTTGTGGGCTCCGCCGGCTTCGCCTCCTTAGCCTCGGTTACGATCTTGACTGGTTCTGGGGCTTTGTTCTGGACAGGGAATGGATGGTCATCCGGAATCGGTTTATCGGTGGGGGCCGATGCAGGCGCCATGTCGCGATGGCTACCAGCTTCGCTGTTGGCAGAAAGCACATCATCAGGCGATCGGACCCGCCAGACAGCGGCGGAGACGGACTGCAAGAATCCATTCTTGGAGAAGTTACTGGGCCCTACACATGTGTTTCCCATCTGAATTCAGACTCAAAGTCTTCCAGATTCTCTCTCGGTGGCCCACATCGAAGTCCAACGGTATCGATCGCATCAACAGAAATTAAAAAATAAAAATAGGCTAATCTTTCCGCCGGAGTCGATCGAATTCAACGCCGGCTTTTTCAAAAATAAATAAATAAATCAAACGAAAAAGCAAAGATTCAACTGCAACCAATGGCAAAACGGTAATACAAGGAATCAAAAGGGGGGGTGTTTTCTTCCTTTGTACGGATACTGATTGAATCCAACCTCGATTTAGTAGAAAATCGAATCTTTGAGATGGAAAAACAGAGAAAACGAAGTGGATTGGAGTGGAATGAATGTCAAAATTAGTAAAATCGAACAAAAAGAGGGGGATTTTTCTCAATTTCCCCAAAATTCAAGACGTCAAAGACAGGAACTTTACAGAAAATCAAAAATCACAGAAATGGAAGAGAGAGAGAGAGAGAGAGAGTGAGTGAGTGAGTGTGATTTTCTTCAGACGATCCGATCGGAAGCGGCAGTTGTTATAGAAGAATCTGAGGAAGAGAAAGAGAGGAGTAGAAGAGTCCAATCTCGGACGGTTGTAGCATCGACTTCTCCGATTCAATAGGATTTCTGATCGTGCATGGAATCGTCCCAGAGCTTATGACTCGCGGATGCGGACTGCGTCCAGCGCGGCGCTGGACAAATTTCCATCCAACGCCTATGAAATAGCGCGTAGGACGAGCGTCGACCGAAGCACTCAAAAGGGCAAAATCGTCATTTCAGGAAGTGTGAGTTCGACGCCAACGCGTTGGACGCACCCGGTCTATCGCCAATGAAAAATCACCGCGTGCATCTGCCCGCCTGGACGGACTGGGTCCAGGCAAGGGTTCTGTGGGACCCACCATGATGTACATGGTTTTATCCACGCGGTCCATCCATTTTGAAAGATCATTTTAAGGTAAGAGGATAAAATTAAGATAGATCCAAAACTCAAGTGGGCCACACTAAAGGAAAAAGTGTATATTGAATACTCACCGTTGAAAACTTCTTGAGGCTACGGAAGTTCTTGGATGTTGAATACTTCATCCGTTGAAAAGATCTTAAACAGATTGAGGCTTACGGTGGACCCTAGGAAGGTTTCAACGGTGTCATCACTATCATCACTGCTTCCTGTGGTGTGTCCCACTTAAGCTTTGGGTCTGCCTCATTTTTTTTTATATCCTCTGAAAATGATCTTTTAAAATGAATCAATGGCGTAGATAAAACATATACATTACTGTGGGGCCCATATAGCCCTTACCGGGACTGACTCGGTCCTTGGGAGGGGCAGGAGGGGGATTCCGTCCTACTCCGCCATAGGATGGATTCCGCAGGGGCTTTGTGGGGCCCACTGTGATTTATGGGTTCTATCCATGCTGTCCATCCATTTTTCCAGATCATTTTAAGGGCATCAACTAAAAAATAAGGCTGATGCAATGCTCAAGTGGGCCACGCCACAGGAAGCAACGGTTATAATGATGCACGCGGTTGAAATCTTTCTGATGCCTACCATGATTTTTATTTTCCATCCAACCCGTTCATAAGGTCACATGGATATGGATGAAAGGGAAATATAAATATCAGCTTGATCTAAAACTTCAACGGCTCTCATGGAGTTTTTAATAGTGGGCGTTTAATCCTGACTGTATGGTCCACTTAAGACTTGGATCTACCTCATTTTGGGCTTACGCCCTAAAAAAAACCTAACAAAAATGATGAACGGTATGGATTAAAAAAGGTACATTACGGTGGGACCCACAGAGCCCCTGGACCGAGTCCATCCCAGAGGGTCAGCACGCAATCGCTTATAAAAAGAGACCTTCCTGATATATCAAGTCAATATAGGATTGGAGTAGAAAATAAGGAAGAGTGAAAACTCTGGGCACTTGATTTGAAAATAGTGAAAATGAAAATATCCACCGTTGAATCTTTTCTAGAGCTGATCATGAAGTTTCCAGCCGTGGCCATGCAATTCTCAGTGTTTGGTGTGGTGTGGTCCACCTGAGTTTTAGATCTAATTGATTTTTGGAATCATAAACTAGGATCAGCTTGAGAAACTAATGAACGGTGTGGATTTCTCAGAGGTGGGACCCAACAACTTTAAACCACAGCAACTTACTCTGGGACAGCACTCGCCTGCCACCCATAAGAAGTTTCCGCCAAATGAGATAAATGGGGCCCACTGAGATGTCTCTGAAATATCCACACCATTCATCAGTTTCTTTAGCTCATTTTAGTACATTATTTCAAAAATGATCCAGATCCAAAACTCAAGTGGACCACACTATAAGGAAACGTTGGAGATTAAACCCCCACCATCAAATATTTGTATTTTTCAGTTCATTGACAATGACCTTAAGAACGGTTTGGATTGCATATAAGCATCATAGTGGGTGGGCCCTCGGATAATTTCAACGGTGGGAATATTCATTTGTTTCTTGCATTGGGGGTCACTTAAATTATAATATATGGTTATTTTTTTGGACCGTGTCACAATATGAGCTGGAGAAACCGATGGATGGGATGGATTTCTCACCAACATCCAGCTACTACATAAGCTTATCAGGTCTCATGACTGTATATATACACGTGGCAGTTTTTCTTATTGTTTGGACCGGGTTAGTTCAATCCTCCCCACATTAACCCCTCCACAGCATATAAGCCGTAGATATAGTCATTGCTGCCATTCGGAAGCGGATTAGCTGCCAGAGCCTTTCCCAGGAGCTTCTTAAGAGGGGGAAGCTAGGTGGGGCCCACCATGACATTGGTGAGAAATCCACTACTTATCCGTTTTTAAATACATGGGCCCATAAGGCTTCAAGATAGAGAATTGAATATCTAGCGTTGAAATATTTATTTACACTTGAACGGTTAGGATGGTTTATTAACATCATGTGGACCCAGGGAGGTTTCAACAGTAGACATTTATCTACACTTGGTTTTTTTGCATTTGCATTATTTTTTGGATCATGTCCTACCATGGAAAATGAATGGACGGAGTGGATTTTCTAACAAACGTCAGGGTGGGCCTCACCTTGCTTCTGGTAGAAGGAAGCTAATGGGAAAGCCTTTGGCAGGGAATATGGGTCCTTTTCATTGGGAGTGGACCAGGGGTTAGGGCGTAACCATTACGGTGGGTCCCACTTTGATGGTTTTTGGCATATCCACACCGTCTATCCATTTTTCAAGCCCATTTTAGATATGGTATTAGGTAAAATGTCAGGTGTGATTTTTAGCTCAGATAAAAATATAAATGTCAGGTGGATCACACCATAAGCAAAAGTGGTGATTGAACTCCCACCACTAAAACTTCATATAACCTACTGTAATGTTTATTTTTCATCCAACACGTTGATAAGGTCAACCTGGCCTGTATGGAGGGAAAATGTACAGATGGGCTTGACCCATAACTTCTGTGGCACACAAAAGGTTTTTAATTGTTATTCACCACTGTTACTATTTATGTGGCCCATTTAAGATTTTGATATATTTAAATTTTAGGATCAAGTATTAAAATAATCTGGAAAAATAAATGGATGGTGTGGATATAAAAAAAATTCATCAACGTGGGCCCCACTCACAGTAAGGGTAACATCCATTAAAGTGTTACTCAGTTCACGACTACTCTACTCCCTTCTTTATTCGCATCCAGCGACGTGCCGGCGCATCCCTCTTACGCCAATTTCCTGCCAGAGGGTTTCACATGAAGTTCATGCGCTGAGATGTTAGGTGGGCCACTGTGATGTTTGTGACAAATCCACCCCATTTATCCTTTTTTTCAAGCTTATTTTAGTACATTCAACCGAAATTTCCGGCGGATCAAAAACTAAAGTGGGGCATACGAGAGGGAAAAATGGATAAAGAGTTTTCTACCGTTGAAACTTTCCTGGCCTCTACCTTGATGTTTATATGCCATCCAAACTGTTTATGAGATCATTTCCGTTGGTATGAAGTGAAAACATAAAATATTAGCCTGATACTAAACATTTGTGTCCATAAAAATAGTTTCAGCGGTGGTCACTAAATCCCCACTCTTCTATCTCGTGTGGCCCACTTGAGTTTTGGATCCATCTCAATTTCTGTCACATGTTTTAAAATAAGTTTACAAAACGGATGGACGGAGTGGATTTCTCACAAACATCATGGTGGGCCCAACTAACAACCCAGTACAGGAAAATCTTGGGCATGAAATCCGGGTCCCACGTCCAGCGGATTAGATGAGACCCGGATCCACCCAGGTGGGTGGGACCCCTGACTGTGGGGCTCACAGAGATGTATATTTTTTAAATCCGCACCGTCCAAACATTTTAAAAGCTCATTTTAGGATAAGATCCCCAAAGTTAAGCTGACTCGAATCTTAGGTGGACTACACCATATGAAACATAGGAAGCCATCGTGATTGAATCCCACCATTAAAAACTTTATAAGATCACAAACACCTAGACGAGGAGACCACACAAATATCGTCTTGATCCAAAGCCTTTTTGGCCGGCAAGAAGTTTTTAATGGTCAACCACCATTGTTTCCTATACTATGGTCCATCTGGATTTGGAACTGCTTCATTTTTTTGATGAAGCGTTAAAATGAGCTTTAAATACGGATGGACGGCGTGGATGTAGTCACATACATCACAGTAGGTCCCACGGTTAGGGGTCCCATCCACCTCGTCGGATCCGTCTCTCCTAATCCGCTCCCATCCCTTCCATTCTTCCAATGGGTTGGCCAAGCCATTAGGATTGCCAAGTGCAGAATCAACTGCATCAAGTCATTCAAGTGGGCCATACTACAGAAATTAATTTCTAGCCATTGATAAATAATAAAATACAAAAGTGGTCCACTCAATAAGTGGGTGTGACCGATCTTTTCAGAAGTTGATCCTTGTGATGAGACCAACCCATTAGACAGATTAGATGTCGCACACACATCAAATATTGTAAGTTATTCATGGGTGGACCGTAATTTATGGTCCAACCGTTTGCACTTGAAGCCTTCTCCCAAAAGAATATTTATTTTAGTTTTATTTCGGGAGAAGAAATATATTTATTATTTATTACACGCTTTTGACTATGTCTTGGGTGAGCAACTTGAAGAATTCCACGATACTCGACCCCAGGACAACAGAGCAGTGGGACCCAGCTACTGGACCATTATCCAAAACCGTCCATTTCCAGAAAAACAGCATCTAGCAGGGGCTCACGTTCAACTGAGAAAAGAAGATCAAAGGTTTGGATGGGTGGGATGTTCTGATCTAGATAACTATTTGAATATTTATAGACGATGATCCATCAAAGCAACGTTCTGGATCACTCAGAAATGGGTCCCACTTGTTCAACTGAAGACCCGAGGATATTGCTGATTATCCACCGGCGAGGATCCTGGGGATTTGTCCGAACATTGCACTCCGCAATATACGCCGCTGTCTGCCGGCTCATGACTGTTGATCTAATGACAAACTGAAAACGGCAAACAGCGCCGTTTATATACTGTGCCACAGGACTGCACCTCGTAAAAGCAAATACCCGAGGCAGTCATTCGGGTCCACCTACGTTATCTCCGGATGATTTCGACCCTTCATCTGCTGGCCCACTTGGGCGGTGAAACTTTAGGAAAATCACTCAATCGGATGAACTTTACCGTCAGAATAAAACTTGGAAATCAACAAAAAATTTAGAGAAAGAGTCATTCAAAGAAAAATTTATGTGGGGCCCACAATGGTATGTACTTGCGAAATCCACTCCGTCCATCATTTCTGTTTTATCATATTAACACTTAATCCTGAAAATCAGGTCCATTGAATAGGTCACACTGCAGGGAAAAGTAACGATTGACTGCATGTAGTTGAAAGATTCTTTGGGCCCACCGAAGTTTTCTATAACGCTGGTACATGATTTTCCCTTCATCTTTGTGATGGTATGGAATGCAGAAGAGAGCCTTAGAAAATGATAGACGGTGTGGATGTTAATATCAAGATCATGGTGGGCAAGTAGATCATTGAATTTAAGCTTACCTAGCTGGAGGAGCTATTTAGTTTTCCAACCAATGGAAGGTATGTAATGATTTCTTACCCCTGTAATTGTTCGGTGATATTATTGATATTTAATTGTAATGATGAGTTGCTATTATTGTTTATGTTAGGTGGGTATGACCACGAAACTGATAGTTCAATGACCTAAAAATGTAATTATTACAATTTTTATATTTTGTATTTATTTTTAATTTATATAATTATAATTATTATTTAAACAAGACTTTTTTAGTTTATATTGTAGAGGAAATGGAAAAACTAAACCTGCCTTGCGAGTTGTTTGGATTCATAAAAAGGAAATATGAATTTGTATGAAACTCACTTTCTATTGTTTGTTGATTCTTTCTTTATAAAAATTTGTGAGAAAAATTATTTCCATCTTTGTTAGAATATAAATAAAAATTTTCGCTCATCTCTATCATTTGCAAACGCATTCTCACATGATGGAAGGAAAATGGATTTCTCCACATATAAATCCAAATGTGTCACTATTGCTCTTCAATCACCCAATGTATGCCACATGTGCCAAATGAGTCACTATCTATTTAGGTTAATACATGTGGAATGTGCCATGTGTCATCATTCATCTTCTTCTTAGGCCCCTCATGTGCTACCACATGTGCAAAGCACTCCACATGTACCCATGTGCCACGTGTTGGGATTTGGTATGCGAAATCACACAGATATAGATTTAGGATAGCAATCCAAGAGCACCAAGCACACACAAGAGAACACAATGATTTAACGTGGAAAACCCTTGTGGGAAAAAAAACCCACGGCATAGAGCGACAAAAATCTACTATGAAAGCATAAATTACACTGAAAACTTGAGGATATTGCTCATTATTCACCGACCGAGGATCTTGGGAATATGTCCGAACATTGCACTCTGCAATATATGTTGTTGTCTGCCGGCTTAGGACTGTTGATCTCCTGACAAACTGAAAGCGGCAAACAATACCTTTGATATACTGTGCCAAAGGACTGCAGCTCGTAAAAGCAAGTACTCGAGGCAATCATTCGGGTCCACCCACGTTATGTCCGAATGATTTCGACCCTTCATTTGCTGGCCCCACTTGGACGGTAAAACTTAGGAAAATTACTCTAATTAGATGAACTTAACAGAGTTCGAATAGAACTTAAAAAGGAACAAAAAATTTAGGGAAGGGGTCTGTCAAAGAAAAAATTATGTGGGGCCCACAATGGTATGTGCTTGTGAAATCCACTCTGTCCATCATTTCTATCATATCATATTAACACTTAATCCCGAAAATCAGGTCCATCGAAAACCAATGCAGGTCACATTGAAGGGAAAAGTGACGATTGGATGCATGCAGTTGAAAGATTTTTTGGGCCCACTGAAGTTTTGTATACAGCTAGTACATGATTTTCCCTTCATCTTTGGTGATGGTATGGAATGCAGGAGAGGCTTAGAAATTGATAGACAGTGTGGATGTTAATATCAAGATCATGGTGGGCAGTAGACATTGAATTTAAGCTTACCTAGCCAGAGGAGCTATTTAGTTTTTCAACCAAACAAAAGTATGTAATGATTACTTATACCTATAATTGTGTAGTGATATTATTGATATTTAATTGTGACGATGAGTTGCTATTATTGTTTATGTTAGCTGGGTATCAACATAATGATACTTTTATAATCTAAAAATGTAATTATTACAATTATATATATATATATATATATTGTATTTATTTTTAATTTAGATAATTATAATTATTATTTCAACAAACACCTTAAAATGATAATATGACTTTTTTAGTTTATATCATAGAGGAAATTGGAAAACTAAACGTGCCTTGGGAGTTGTTCGGATTCATAAAAAGGAAATATGAATTTTTATGAAACTCTCTTTCCATTGCTTGTTGATTCTTTCTTTATAAAAATTTGTGAGAAAAATTATTTCCATCTTTGCTAAAATATAAATAAACTTTTTTGCTCGTCTCTATCCATTGTAGACACATTCTCACTTGATAGAAGGAAAATGGATTTCTCCACATATAAATCCAAATGTGCTACCATCGCTCTTCAATCACCTAACATATGATCGATTAAAGTTAAAAGGGAATATCAATTGCATTATTTTAAATGACCCTTACTGCTTCACAAAATCAGGATACAAGGAGTTAATGATCTCTAAAATCCTATTAAAATGTCGACGTATTGTTTCCTTAGAGCGTATGTGTAACGCCCCGAAAATCGGGGGTCTTGCATACACTCGACTCCCGAGTTCCCGAGTGTCACTTATAATTGATCTTCATTGATGCGTTTAATCAGGTTTAAATGCACAGACTGTAATTCCTGGAACATGAAGCACAACCACACAAGTCTACTGAAATGAGAGAAATCCATCATATATACAGGTCTAAAAATATAAATGGGTCACACAAGGCGTTATCCAACAAAAGCAACAAAAGAATACTATGTCCAAGAAGAATAAGGGTGAGCACTTTCAAAACTAGATCTAATGTTCTAAGTATCTCAAGTTTGAGGACCGGTCCATTATTATTGAAGTAGGGCAAACTAACCTCGAATGTAAGAGAACTTTGACTACAATATCTACATGTTTGGATCCTCAAGCCTTAACACCATCACTTGTGCTATCTATGAAAGACAATTCATGTTTTAAAACACCGTCCCATCAGAAGTATGGAGTGAGTGATCAACTTTATGTGTACTATTAGTCTTAAGTTATAACATGCATCAATTGTAATATGAACTTAATGAAAAACAGTCAATCATCAACACCTACAACTCTTATTAAATGCACATGCAATGCGATGATATGATGCATGCCCTTGCCACAACGCTCCCTCGAGCGACTCCATCTAACGATCGCATATGGCAATACTCCTTCAGAGCGACCTCGACTTCCGAGTCGCTACCCTAACTAATGTGATGCAATGCGATCGTGTTAGCCGAGTTATTAGTTAAGTCTATTCATCCAATCAAGTATGCATATAGAGGTTAAGAATCATTCAAATGGGTACACCCCACGATCAATGCCTAATGCTTCATGAGATCAAGGCCCCATCAACGCGTGAGGCCGAGACCCCACGATCCGTGATCCCGTCAGGTTCCTCATCCCCGACTTCAAGCACATGAGGAGTGCCGAGAGAAAGGGATAGCTCAATCACATTACGGGGAGGTGCACTTGTTGCTTCACAAAATCGGATACAAGGACATAGTGTCCCATTCCACCATGCCCGACTCACGAGACTGTGCACCAGCTGCAATTTAGTTATCAATGGGCTACAATGGTTTTAAGGTATTTCAGGTTCCATACATAGGTAAGGAAACAGGGTTAACAACAAGGTTGTCCCTCGTTTCTTGTGCAAGAGGCTGACGCACGAGTCGGTGTTAAAATGAGACGAGTGACCTCGAGCACAAGGGACCCATGTAGTCGAACTACAGCCACCCGAACACGCCCGCCTAATTCCACGGATCTAGCCCTAGTGTAGTCCTACCGATGAGACTACCGTCTCTCACCATGTTCCTGACTAACCCAATAAGGTAAAGGGAATCCAAAATATGTCAACTATCGATGCATCATCTAACATAAACAACATCATGTTCTCATGCTTCTCAACATAAAATTCTAAATTTCTACTAACATGTAAAGTTTAATAATATCATGAATGAGGTGTATGTGTGTGGTGTGGGTTGGTGAGGAAGTTAAGCACTTCTTACCTCCCTTAGAACCAAAACACACAAAAATTAAGGAATCATACATGTTATAGGGCACATCATATGAGAAAATTTAAAAAGGCATGAGCATATAATTGTCCATACACACAATCATGTGAGAGGCAAGAACAACATCATATGGGAGTCAAACATACAATTCTAACAAACGTACAAGTCCTAGGGCTTCTTTAGATCCTCCAAACATAGCATTCAAGCAACCAAAATCATTAAACACATACTAAAATTGGTGCTAGGCCACCTAAGAGCAATAGTCCGTACTTTCAGATTCATTGGAGGCTTGGAAAACGACCTAAAAATGAGGGCTTTTGGGGTCGAATGGCCGGAATCCCTAGAACAACGTTTGCATGTTAGAAATCCATGTCAAATCCCTTCTCAATACATGGGTTTCAAGAAAAGAGGGTGAAAGATCTTACCTAGACGACCCACAGACGATTGTTGAGATTGTGGTGGAGCGTTTCCTTTGGAGGAAGGATATGGTGTTGAAAGGGTTGATCCCCTTGGGCCCCACCTCGATCTAAGGTCCACCATAGCTCTCCTTCACTCTCTCTTTCTTCTCCCCTTACTCTTTAGCTCTCTCTTTCTCCCTTAGCAATGGTGGTTATGGTGAAGGTTATGAGATAAGGGTTAGGGATTTATTTGCTAGAGTTGGGCCCTTTGGCCCCAATCTTTCACAAATTCCCAAAATAGCCCTATAGGACTCCCTATTGGTGTTGGGGCGATCCTAACACCCCTCTGGCCACCAAACTTGGTGTGTAGGTATCTCATGGCTCGATGAGGGGTGATGCAAAGTTTGGGAACAAACGGATGAACGAGTATAGGGTTTGAGCATACGATTTCGAGATTTAAGTGGCCCTGTGGGGCCCATTTCGGTGATTGGGGTGGCTCTAGTGGCCCCCCGGCTATGAAACTTATAAGATAGGTGTTCCATGGCCCGATGAAGGGCCATGCAAAATTTAGGAGCGATTGGATATGGGGTTTGATCGTACGGGTCCGATTTGCGATCAACGGTCACCATGCCACGATCGGGTCTCAAAATTCGTGGACGGGTGTAGAAAAATACATTAAACTTTAACCGTAAATTTGGAAGAAATTCGACGGCTAAAAAGCCCAGAATCTCGGTTTCATTTGCAAGTGCCAAATTCCAATTCTGGCATTGGTGAGGTGCATTTGGCAAGTGCCAGATCCCAACTCTGGATGTCCACGGGGTCCGCAGTCCGTGATGGACTACAAGCCCAATGAGATCTATGATTCCTAAATTTTTATATTTTTCTGACCCTCCTCGGTCGCTGGATGGCCCATACGGGCTGTTGTTAAGTGTAAACAGGTCATCTGGCTTGGTGGGCCACACCAGGTCTTATCATGACCTGTCAGGTCTATTCTAATGGGCTAATCCTAGGTTAATTAACTTGTGGTACCCCACCACGAGTGGTTTAAACGAACGGTCCTGCGGTAAATCCTACGTGGACGACCCAGGACACTGAGCTGGTTGGACGGGACGTTACAATCACCCATGTATAAGCTAGCATTGAGTGCCAATGGTCAGTAAGTGATAATATAAGTTAATTATATAAAAAAAATTAAAAATTTTTGAAAATCCAAAACAGTGAAAATCCAGGATGTTACAGTATGAATTGGTTTTATTAATGTTTATCAAAGTTTGTTAAAGTTCATAGAAATTCATTAAACTTCATCAAAGTCTATTGATGTTTATTAAAGTCTATTGAAGTTCATTGAAATTCATTAAAGTTCATGAAAAATTATTAAAGTTCATTGAAGTTTGTCGAAGTGTATTTAAGTATGTTGAAGTTTATTGAAGTGCATTAAAGTTCATATTAGTCCATCCAATTAAGCTAATGTTAAATTTAAACTATCTCCTTAGGTCCATATAGAAGAAGAACTAATAAACTCGGATAAACAAAATTTTCGATGTGAGTTGATGAGCGCCGTTAAGCCCTTCCTGCCCCATTCTTGGCTCCCAAAGACTCATATGCAGTTAATTAATCCTGAATCCTACAAGGAGGATTTTCAATATGATTTTTTAAAAAAAAATGAACTATAACCACATGCATAACCAAGTCACAAAACAACATCACCACATATCCACTATATCAAGAAACTTAAGTACAATGCGGAAAGGAAAATACAAGGTGATAAAAAAGCTCCAAAATAACTGACGATTCCTCGGCCAAAATCAATGTCAACACATACTAAAATTGGTATTAGGCCACATAAGCTTACAAAGCTTAGAGGTGGTGGAAAATGTGTGCTTATGAGGTGAGTGCTTTGAGTATGCGATCGAGAAATGCGTCAAATATGCTGGTAAGTCCATGAATATTGTCAGCCCTACCAAGGCTATGTGATGTAAGACATGAATACTAACGACCATAACAAGGCTATGCGATGCAAGGCCTACGTAGCCAAATGTCATATGCGAGATGTAATGCATGCATGTCAGTCCCCATCAAGTGCATATATCAAGTCCACCTTGCCCACCTATCACCGGGTCTAGTATACTCCACACCGATTACTCTCCTTGGTTGTTGGAGAGTGGAAGAGACCACACTATCCGCTACGACCGAGGAAGCTTGTCGCGGAAGCCTACCCGAAATTATAGCAGAGAGATTTACGAGCTGGTCAAACTCAGGAGTTATGAACCCCTCACTCGAGCGGAGAGAGGTTAAGGCCACACCCTTCCAGGAACGACATAGTGGAGAGAGGATGGGTTGGTATTCGGAGAATGGGGGTTGTGAGAGGCGCCCGGTGTATCCACTTGGTCTAGATGTTGGAGCATCTCCTGGTACCAAAAAGGTTCTGAAATTTTCACCCCAAGGACATCCTATGTGCTCACAGTGTTAGAGCCAATATTTTCGATATCCAATCCGGCCATTCACGGTGTGCCTGTGGAGGTCACGGCCCTGAAGTCGCTAAGGCATACAATGATTATGTCACATATATACGAGATGCATGAGTCACACTGTCAGTCATGCAGTAATCTTGTGTGTACCACGCGCTCACGTGGGTAACTCCTATCAATGGGCCCATAAATAATCTGCCCAATGGCATATGCTATGATCAGTCACTACTCGTATCAAGCATACATATGATGCATATGGCATGAGTCATGGCATGAGTCACTACTCCAAGCATGTTATAAAGTGATGAACTATCCTCATTAGAGCAGGGCATCGGTCCTGATCGGATTGAATTACGTCCAACCCGATCAGATCTGAAATCTCAAAAGCATGACCCGATCCCAATCCGACCCGAGACCCAATCCGGGTCACCGAACTCGGACAGATCCGATGCATGGTTGGCATGACCCGAACCGAGGCCAACTCGGTCAGGGAAACCGAGTTGGATCGGGTTAGGTAAGATTCGGATCCTATGAACTTTAATTCAACTATTTCATGTGGTGTGGTCCACTTCAATCTTTAATATACCAACTTTTTGTGCCCATGGTCTAAAATAATATTTCAAAATGGATAAACGGCTTAGATAAAATACATACATCAAGGTGGGCCCCATATGGCTCTGGAAGACTTTAAATCTAACGGATATGTGTTTTTACTGGATTTTGAGTTTTGACGTGCACGGTCACTGCATGAAATGGCAGTAGGCCAGTAGCTTGCTTTTCACGCAAGCAAAACGTCCGAATTTTTTATCGACGACGTGTTCGTTCTTCACAATGTACCACCTTATTATGGGGTATGTGTTATATCCAAATCGTCCATTCATTTGGCGAGCTCTTCTTAAGGCTTGAGACGAAAAATAAGATAGATTTAACTATCAAGTGGACCACATGAATTATTTAACGGTAAAAATCATTCTCTGCTGTTATTTGTGGTGTGGTCCAAATGATCTTTGGATATTGTTTATTTTTTGGATAATTCTCTATAACTTTCTCTAAAAATATATGAACGATGTAGATATAATAAATACATCACTGTGGGGCCCATATCACTTTGATCTCCTTTAATCTAACATACAACTTGAGCTCGAGGGACGCCAACATCAGCTCGAGGAGCATAACGGTCGCCGTGCTTACAAATGCCTTACCGAAGCGGTGTAAGTTTCTCCTTGGCACGTGCACTATGCGGGCGGTGGTGAAAATATCTCAGGTAAGTCAATGACTATGATGTATGTGTTTCATCCATGCCTTCCATCTATTTTTATAAATCATTTTATTTATAAGAAAAAAATGAGGTCTATCGAAATCTCTAGTGGACCACATTATAGGAAACAATGTTGAATGAACGTTGACCATTAAAAACGTTTTGGAGGCCATAAAAGTTTTTGATCAAGCTGATATTTATTGTTTCCCTTCATCTGGGTCCTTATGACCTAATCAACAGATTAGATGTCAAATAAACAGTACAATGGGCCTTAGGAGGATTATAATGGTGGATATCCAATCATTATTGTTTTCCCGTGGTGTGGTCCACCTGAGATTTATATCCCTATCATTTTTTGTATAAAGCCCTGGAATGATCTGTAAAATGGATGAACGGAATGGATGAAATACATACATCTCTGGGTTGGGTCAGATCGAATCGAATCGGATCCAACCAGATCGGATTACGGATCGGGTTGGTTCGGAACAAGGCTTATTCGGATCCAACCTGAAAATATTTTGGATCTAACTTATGCTACCCGATCCTGACCAATCCTGACCATCGGTTCTGTTCGAATCGGGTCTAATCGGGTCGGATCCTTCGGTTTGGGTATGAAATGCCCAGCTCTAATCCTCACAACGAAGACGGGCCTAGACAGCCCACGCACAACAAGTATGGGCCTATCAATGGGCCCTAGGGAGAGTTACAATGCGGACATTTAACCATCATTATTCTTACAATGTGGGGGTCAAACCATCATTGCTCCCAAGGCATGACCCGCCATAAACATCATTACATAAACCATAGTGGAATCATACATTGCAATGGACTTTATGTACATCTCATTGCGCCTCGACCCATGAGCCTCAAATACATCACATGGGCCGCATCACATGGGCCTCATATATATCAAGGTGGGCCTCAACAACGGTCCTCATATATCATATTGGGCCTTATCAAATGGACCCCAAATACATCACATCGAGCCGAATCAATGGGCCGAATTAAATGGGCCGAGTTGAATAGGCCAAGTCAAATGGGCCAATTCAAATAGGTCGAACACAATTCATCTATTTAGAAATCAGTATAGAGTATCATATAGAAAAAATGAATCATATCAAAAGATCAACTGGACCATACCATATCTAACAGTGGACATAGTGATTTCCACGGTTAAATTCCAGTGGGCCCCACCACAGGGTTTATTTCCCATCCAACTTATTCATAAGGTCACAAAGACCTGGCTTTAGAGGAAAAACAAATATCATATTGGTCCAACCCTGTAGTCCAAGGGTTTTAATGGTGGACGTTCAAACCCACTGTTTCTACAGTGTGGTCCACGTGATCCTAGATCTGTCTTATTTTTAGTCTTAAGCCTAAGTGGGCTTGCCAATTGGATGGATGGTTTGGATGCAACACAAACGTCAAAGAGGGTCCCACACATTGGGTGCACATGTCACCAAGGTGGGCTCCTGCCACATCAACAGTTATAGGGCTGGTGTGTGGTACACTAGCCAAACCAATCCCATCACGGGTGGGTCCCACGTGGGGCCCACCATAACATTTATTTCCATCCAACAGTTGATAGGATCACACAGACCTAATAAAAATAAATAAATAAATTTTATATTTATCCAAAACTTTTAGAACAGAGAAGTTCCAATGGCAGGCGTTCAATTCATCACTGTATAAGTCCTTGCGTAGGCCTTTGACGAGAGTGTACATGTGTAAATCTTTATGTAGGCCTCCAATCGGAGTATACATGTGTAAGTCCTTGTATATATAGGTCTCCAACAAGAGTATACGTATGTAAAGATTAAAGGTGAACCTATTGGAAACTTTCAAGATAGTGAAATCCAGTACACTCAATAAGAGTGCGTCCATCGAGAGTGAAGTAGGTAATTAGTCGAACTACTATATATTATTATATTTGCAATTGTGATTTATGCACAACGCTATTTATGCTTGTAAGTTGAATTATTGTATATGAATGCATGAATAGATTGTATGTTTAGTATTTAAGTAAATTGCATACACTTAATATATTTATATCACATAGACTAGTTACTCATATAATTGTATTATTTGTAATTTATATACTTGGACCCACTTGGCTTAAAAGCCTAAGTGTTAATTTCTTTTAATTGACGCATATTTTTAAATGGTCCTATTCACCCTTCCTTATGGACTTAGCTATAATTCGAAGCTTCGTGAGCTTATGTGTAGCGTAGTATCATGTTAGACAACCGATATAATTTCACACATAAGAGTTGCCCTTGGATGAAAGAAGCTTTTGAAGTTAGTATTTAGTGATAGGTGTTAGGTGCAAATAGACATTAGGGGCACTAACATGTAATTGCACGAACGTGCATCATGTAGGGTGGCCTCCTACGTTGTTAAGCACGGACACACATCGAGTAATGTGACTACTTATGTAGTTAAGATTGGATGCAAGTCCTGTAACTCCTCTAAAGCAAGAATTTTGACAAATTTCATCCTCTTACGAAATTGAAACTTTGAGGGGTAATAGGCTGGACGACCGTAGGTGACAATAGTCATGCACTAGTGGTAGGACATCTACGCCAATGGCCTAGCGGCCCTCACGTACAACAGACAATGCTATGCACTGTCCGTATTGCATAGTCTTACGAAAATATCCGTAACTTCCTCATTATAAGTTGGTCAAGAGTAATTTTAAACTAATTGAAAAAAATAATTTAATAAACTTTCAAATGAGACCAAAATCAATTTATTTTGACATCATCTAATCAGTCAAAAGTGGGGCTAAAGTCTCTAGTAATGTCTTGGCCTAGGTAGTCCACGAAGCCAATTATTCACAATTTCATATTAAAGTAATTTTGGATTTGTATAAAAGATAAATTGACCATCTTTCCAATGAATTATAAACTACTCCCATTAGAGACTAATCGATATGTCATCATCTAATTTAAGGCCTACGTTTTGTAACATCAACGGCACTTTAACTTTTCATTAAGTGTATAAAATCCATTGTACTAACCTTAAACCTAGCGTAACTTGGAAAGATGGTTATTTCATTGTTAGCAATTGGATCACTTGAGTCCTTACTCTTGCTCAAGTGGTGGACTCTTAGGAGTTTTGACGCCAGGTCAAGGCTTCGGGTACCCATGGGTGGTGAAATTCCACTAGCGTGAGTTTGTGGGGGGTGTGTTTGCGCGCGTGTGTAAGGAAAAAAATAAAATAAAAATAGATCACTTAATTCTTAGGCAAGAACAACAAAATAGTAATAAAAGTCTGGTGAATAGAATAGATATTATAATAAATGTGCCAGGCTAGCCCATTTGGTATTTGCATTAGTGGCCTTCTCGAGGCGTGTGGGTCCACCAAACCTCACCTGTATAGACGTGTGCATTAGTAGCCTTGGCTGGTTAACGCATTGACCAGGTCCCCGGTAGTAGCATAAGGATAAATGGCTTACATTTTATAAATAAAACCAACGAGACAATCGTGTCCGTTGCTTTTTTACTTGCACTTCATCCAACGGCATATGTCTCCTTTACGTATTTTTATTTAGAACAGTCACTTTAACGGCCATAGATATTTTTAAGATACAAGCCATCAATGCTAGATCGCCAGTGACCCTGACACTCTGTGAGCCTCATCATGATGTATGTGTCTTATCTACGCCGTCCATACATTTTTTCAGATCATTTTAATACATGAGGCTAAAAATAAAGCAGATCGATGACTTATGTGGACTACACCACAGTAAATAGTGGGGATTGAATACTCACCGTTGAAAACTTTTTGGGTGCCACAGAAGTTTTGGATCGAGCTGATATTTGTTTTTCCCTTCATCCAGGTCCGTTTGACCTTATCAACGGGTTAGATTGTAAATAAACATTATACTGGGCCCTGGAAAGTCTTTAATGATGTACGTTCAATTAACACTATTTCCCTACGGTGTGGTCCACCTGAAATTTGGATTTGCCTCATTTTTAAAATCACGAAAATGGATGGATGGCGTGGATAAAACAGATACATCATGGTGGGGCCTACAAAGCTTTGAAATCAGCTAGCTGTATGGTGTTAGGTTCATTAGTAAAACCGCGTCCTTACGCGCCGAACTAATTTCAACCTGCCATGTGTCCTTTGCAGAGAGAAATCAGATTGCGTACTGGGTTACTCAGTACGCTCTTATCGTACTGAGTAAATTCAGTTGGGCCCACCTTGAATGTATGTGGTATATCCACACAGTCCATCCGTTTTTTTATATAATTTAAGGGGTTGAGAAATCGATGCATATCCAAAGAGCAAGTTGATCTTACCACTGCAAACAGTGGGGATAATGATTTCCACCGTTGAAACCTTTCTAGGTTCCACATAGATTTTTATTTTTCATCCAAACTGTTCATAAGATCATACAGACATGGATGAAGGTAAAATACTAATATAATCTTGATCCAAAACTTCTGTGGTCCTCAAGTATTTTTCAACGGTAGAAATTTAATTCAACTGTTTCTGTGGTACATTTGAGCATTATATGTCTCATGTTCTGTATCAAGGCCTAAAATTATCTTTTAAAATGTATGGACGGAGGGATAAAATAAATAAATCATTTTTGACCTCACACAGTTTACTAAGTACGCTAAGCGTAGTGAGTCACTCACCATGCAATCCGCTTCGGTGGAGAGAATGCTCTACCATATAACGGTACTTCATGCTCCACCCTATCATCTCTTATCAAATAGTACGTAACCATGTAAAGATACCAGATGAACAAGGGAGTTTCCTCATGTAATATGGGCCCACGAGATGAATGGCTTAGATCACCAGACCGTGGACCCAGTAAGAAGCATGGCCAAGCATTGTACTTGCCTCGTTTGTACCTCAATAACAGGGGTACGGTGGAAGCTGATTGAAGAGAGATTCATGTGACCGAGGCTGTGAGCCCATAGATGTAACCGTGACAAATCCAATCCGTTCATCTGTTTTTTAAGACCAAAATAAGACATGAACCTAAAAATCAGAAAGATCCAAAACTCATATAGGCCACACCACACGAAAAGTGGTTTTGAACGCTTGGGCCGATAGAAGTTTTTTTATTTTATTAGGGTGATATGGTTCCTACAGTTTGTATGAGTGGTAATAACCCTATAAACGATTTGGATGGCATATAAACATCATGGTCAGCTCCAAGAAAGTTTCAACAGTAGAAATTTCCGTTCCCACTGTTTTATTTTTTGTGGTCCATCTAAGTTTTGTATCTTCCTGATTTTTACACTTCTGTCCTATTATAGTCTTTAAAAATAGATGAACGGAGCGGATTTGTCATGGACATCTCTGTGGGCCCCACAAGCTCTGGGCACAGGAATACTACTGTACCCGGGCCCACAGGCAATCTGCTTCCGGTTATTAAGACAATCTGATTTGTTTTATTGAGAAATGGTAGGGTGTGACATGTCGGCCATGGTCGTCTCATCACCATCCATCAAGTGGGCCCCATTCAATCATCGAAGAGCCAGCCACGCTTGGGAGTCTTCTAATAACAAAGGTGTGAAAACAGCTCACACCGAAATTCTGTTCTATGGCCGAACGATTTGGAAATCTGTTTCATGTCACTACAACCCAACTTGACCCACACGCACGATTCACACTAACGCTGACGTAGAAAGTTCCAAAAGCTAGGTGGGGCCACCGCAATCACCGTCCATCAGTTTCTCTGCCTCACGTTTGGACATAATCCAAAAATCATGAGGCAGATGTGAGCCACGTCGGAGCGGATTAGGTGTTACCGGGTAATATGTTAGTGGGGTTACCCTGACCATGAGGCCCACCTTGATGAATGTGTTATAATACATGTGTGATAATACACGTCGTCCATCTGTTTTTTTTTTTTTCATATCATTTTAGGATGTGGTACCAAAAATTAAAAAGATCTAAATTTTAAGTGGACAACATCACAACGAACAGTGGTTATTAAATGCCTGCCACTAAAAACTATTTAAAGCCCACTGTAATTTTTATTTTCCATTTAACATGTTGTTAAGGTCAAGCAGACATGGATGAAGGGTGTTGACAAATGTCTTAAATATATCTATAACAGCTTTTGTCGGTGCTATTGATAAAACACCCGATGCTATCAAGAAAATCCAAAAAAAAGTATGTTGCTTGTTGGACAATTTTGGAGGTGCTACTTGATGTCATTGAAGGTGGCTTCGATGTCATCGA
Organism: Magnolia changhungtana; assembly: GCA_030180095.1. Classification (NCBI taxonomy): domain Eukaryota; kingdom Viridiplantae; phylum Streptophyta; class Magnoliopsida; order Magnoliales; family Magnoliaceae; genus Magnolia; species Magnolia changhungtana. Next base: position 3,444,542 of record JASAUF010000449.1, on the reverse strand, counting down.
CTAACCTTCAATAGTTGCCGATGCCATCGAAGCTTCGATCGACAGTGCACCCAGAATTGTGTAAGTACGTGAATTGTTTTCTATTCCAGTTGTAATAGTATATATATCGGGTGTAATTGGGATTAGAGTATTCCTATGGTTTTGTAAGACATTTCTAAGGATTTCAAAGCAAAGCTAGGGTTTTTTAAGACGTTCTATAGGTTCCAGAGTAAAGTCAGGGTTTTTAACAAAGTTTTTGGGGTTATTCCAATTGGTAAGTGTAACGTCCCAGAAAAATCTGTACAAAGACTCGAGTACCACCTCAGGCAAAAATCACTCAGGACCAAATCCTTTAGAAATCAGACGAAAATAACTAAGTGTTAAACTATATTAGTTGCGAAATTCACTTGAATCACTTTAAACACGAACTGCAAGACCTAAAACTTGTAAAATCATTAACGCTACACTACCCTATAATATAGGATCAATCTCAAAATCTGTTGCTCTCGGGAGCACATTGAAACTTCGTATCGGACCTGGACCGGGCGTCGAAAGTCCGATTACTGCGAAACTAAACGATTAAGACCGACTTGCTGGGCTTGACGACCATCTCGGAAATCGAGTCCTAACGATACCCAGAAACGTACGACTTGAGCCCGGAGCGAAGTGTGTGAGAAACGTGAATATTTTTAAAAATTGAGCTCAAATTTAAGTAAACTGAGTTGTTCGCTTGCGCGCCAAATATAAAGATTCAGACCGTCAGAATCAGACCCAAATGCAATCTCGGATCAGGAAAAATTTTCCACACATGTCAGTACACTTGTGGCCCTGATCGAGTACCGATGACCGTTGAACTGAAACTGGTCCGCCACGGTCAATCCGTAAATTCGATCGGACCGAAAACTTAACTCAACCTAGATCCAATGTCAGGGAGCTTAAGTCTGACCGTACGCAGAAAAGGGGCCTCCAGAAGTGCTCCGTTAGATCGAAACAGCCCCCATTTGGCTATAACCTAAGTATACAATGACCCTGGGGCCATTCCGGTTAGTTCTGAGCCTATATAAGGGCTTTAAACCCTCTCTCTCTCTCATTCCATACGAATTTGGAAAACCTCTGAGAGAGAAGAGAGCAAAGAGAGAAGGAAAGAGAGAGAAAGTGAGAGAGAAAGTGGGAGAGAGTTCATAGGATTCAATCCCATCGCTCCACGGGTTTAGCTACCGCTTCTGCATCGCTATTCCGGCGATTTTGGCTCCGTTCGTAGGTAAGAAAACCTAACCCTAATCTGTTTTAGGATTTCCAATAGTGTAAGTGATAAAGTAGCTAACCCATTTCATGCTATAGGTGACCGTTATGCCGTAGATAAAGACTTAGTGTTTAAACTGAGTTCGTTCCGAGTCTACCGGCCAAAGGTGCGGACTATAAATGTTTAGGTTATAGTTTTCAAGGCTTTCAATGTCAGTTAATGATTTATGACTGACTTAAATGCTATCACATGCTTAGTTACGAGGTTTCCCACACTTTACACTTATATATGAACTATGTTGAACATGTTGTATTCCATGTGTTCGTTAATATGCTTAAATGAGTATGGAATTGGGCTTCGTGTTTGCCATGATTATTCGTCGTGAATATATGGCCGTTATATGTGTGACAACTCCGTGGTGAAAGGAATTGTCCTAATTCCTGTTATCGCCAACATACGTTATGTATGTTATAGTGTGTAGACTAAGTGTTTGTAAAAATGTCTGAATGAATATGGAATTTGGATCTATGCTTACCATGATTATTACTATGAACATATGCTTGTTGGGTATGTGGCAACTCCTTTGTAAAAGGGCTTACCAGGATATATGTTATAACTAGTCTAATACATGTATGTTGAAATGTATCGTCTAAGTATTTGATAAAATGCCTTAATGAGGAAGTGCTTGTGTAAATGTATGTAATGAGGGTGTTGAGGTGAGATTCTCAATTCTCTTATCTATGATATAGTTTCCTTTATGTGATCTATCTTACTACTCTGCGATTTATGGATGAAATGCTTATGTGTGGTTACATGTGTAGCATGTGTATGTGGAAATGCTCAAATGAAATTTATATTTAGATTTGGTTGTCACATGCTGTCATTGATTATCACTTGTGAATGCTATCGTTTGAAGTGTGATTGGGACTACTACGTAGTCCAGGCAATCAGTAACAATTCCTGGTTAAGTGGCTGAACTAGTCTTACCACATTGGATACATTCGATGAATCCGAGGTGTATGATGATCATTGACAGTGGTATCTTATCGGCTAATTTAGCGTACGCTCGTACCAGTCGAACTTGTCAAGCAACCTGATTGGCCCAATGTATGTTCACCATGTATGAACGCTACTGCTTGAATCTAAAGTACCAAACTCACCAGTGGAAAGCCCATTTAACCTTGGTACCTCGATCCGCTAAGACTCATGAGCCGGACATGGTGGAATGGGACACCGTGGTCGAGCTGTCAGCCTATACTGGGGCGACGAGCCTCCCCATAGTGACCAGTGATCAACCCAAACTCGTGAGCCAAATACGATGGTATGGGACACTGTATTCGAGCTGTCGGCCTACACTAATCAGGTGACGATCCCTTTGTAGTGACCTCGAGTATGAAATAGGCCTACCCCGGTGCAGCCTTGCTGTGGTCCCCAGTCGGGTTAACGACAAGCCTTTAAAAATAGACTGTCAGTTGGTAGGGCATCGGTGGTAGTGACCTCGAGTATACTCTAGGACTGCGTTGAGGCGACGAGTCTCTCCATAACAACTAGAGTATAAGCTAGGCCTACACTGATCAGGTGACGAGCCCTTTGTAGTGACCTAGAACCGCAACATCGTATAAGATTTGCTAGGACTGACGACCCTAGAATGAATCATTGTTTGGAAATTGAATAAGGGAGGTATCTTAGCTTCCCAATCCTACTGTATGAAAAGGACTAATAAGAATTTGGTAATCACGCTCGTGTACCGCATTGTATTTGTCGTTTAACGTTGAGTAGAGAGCACTGAGGAAGTAATTGACATGCGCGACTGTTAAATGAAGACCGCAGAGGGAGTGTAGGCGAGGGCATGCATCATTTATACATACCATTCTTGCATTAATCAAAGTACTTAGGAATGTTTGATTATATTGTGTTATCATTATTGTTTGACTGAATTGATAACATGTTAACCTTTGCTTTATTGTTCCACTGAATTGATCACTCACTCTCACGTTACGGGATGGTGTTGTACACACTAACCAGATCCTGTCTTAGTTGCAGGTGGAGGCAATGCCTACGAGGCGGAGTAGGACTATGAGGATGAGGAGGAGGCATTCTCTTTCATGCAGTTTTAAGGCGGGTTCATATGAGCCGTGGCCTGATCGACAGGGACTTCTAGGATGTTGACTAGATACCCTTATACTTGCTATTTTGTCTTTTGGAAACACACGTGTATATTCATTTTTGGTCCATTTTAGGAAGTATACATACATGTATTTAACCTGGTAACATGTTCACACTCTGGAGACTTACAACAGTTTATATACTTTATATATCTATCACAGTCTTCCGCTTGCTTATTTAATTGTCTCTGGAGTATGATATGCTATTTTGGTATAATCTCACTCATGTTTAATGCACTAATATGGACAACATTTAATCATTATCATTTATGTTACATAAGTGATGCATTGGAACTCAGGAGTAGAGCTTATGTTCGACCCCTGATTTTCAGGGCATTACAGTAAGTCCATCCATCTCTTGTAAATCATTTCAAGTGGATTGCTTGTTACTTTGTGCCGTGGTTTTTTTTTTTCCGTGAGGATTTTTCCATGTAAAACTCGCGTGTTCTCTGTGTATTTTCTTTGCGTTTAATTTCATTTTATTTGATTAAATTCAGATTTACTCTTACACAATCTCCAACAAGTGGTATCAGAGCTAATGTTGGGGTTTCGAATTCTAATATGAAACAAATCGATAAAAGGGTCTAACATGAACTACGAAATAGAGAAGTTTACTGGTAAGAATAATTTTAAACTATGTAAGGTGAAGATGAGAGACATTTTAGTTCAATAAGGATTACAAGATGATCTCCTTAGTAAGGTGAAGCGTCCTACATTTATGAGTGATGAAGAGTGGAATGAGCTTGATGAGAGGGCTACAACCTCGATCCAATTATGTCTATTCAACAATGTTCTACACAATATCTTGGATCAAAAGACCGCCACAGGAGTATGAACGAAACTGGATAGTTTGTATATGAAGAAATCCTTGAGTAGTCACTTGTATCTTAAGAAATATTTCTATAATCTTAAGATGACAGAGGGATCTGATATCAACGAACACATGAGCATGTTCAACGAATTACTTTATAAACCGATGAAGGAGGAGGTTAAGATCGGAGATGAAGATCAAGCCTTAATTCTACTGAATTCGCTTCCACCATCTTACGAGAATCTCGTAGACACTCGATCCATGGTAGGAATACCATCAATGTTGAAATTGTCATCTCAACCTTCATGAGAAGCGGTTGAGAATGAAAGACAGTAGCAAGGGTACCTCTACAAATGCTTTGGTTGCCATGAAAAGGAATTCTTAATGGAAGAATGAGAATTTTCGATATAGATCCAAATCGAAAAGGAAGAGAAAAATGAAGTACTGGAATTGTGGAATAATAGGCACATGAAGAAGGATTGTTAGAATCTTGGGCATAGAGGGGAGAGAAGTTTAATAATACACCGAAGAAGGCCAATACAACGCAATCTAATGGAGAGGTGGATGGTTGTAATGTCTTCACTACGTCTAAATCTGGTTAACTCAGTAACAACTGAATTTGAGATTCGGGAGCCTCATACCATATGACTTCTCATAGAGATTGGTTCACCAATTATAATGAGTAAAAAGGTGAACAAATTTTTATGGGCAATAACATTACTTGTAAGGTGTGGTATTGGTTTGATGCACATCAGGATGTTTGATAGGGTGGGACGTATCTTGATGGATATAAGACACGATTCTAACCTTAGGAAGAAACTTATCTCTCTTGGAGCATTAGAGGCACTTGGGTACAAGTTTATTGGTTTTGATCGGGTACTTTAGGTTTCTAAAGGACACTTGTACTGATTAAAGCACAATAGAATAACAATCTTTACAAGTTGATGGGGAATACCGTATCAAGTGGAATTGTAGCATCTGTAGTCAAGTTTACATCGACGTGTTTGTGGCACACGCGTCTGGGCCACATGAGCGAGAGCATGATATGAAAGTACTTTTAAAAAAATAAAAATTGTAGCTTAATTCCTGTTTTAAAAGCATTGATTTTCATATATGTAAACATTGTATATATTGTAAACAATCTCGGCTAACTTTTAAGAATAGAAAGCATGTATGTAAATGAGTGCTACAGTATGTGCATTCAGATGTATGGGGCCTGTCTCTCATTATTTCTGTTAAGGGTCATTATTTTTTGTCTCATTCATAAATGATTACTCTAAGAAAGTGTAGGTTTATTTCTAGAAAAATAAATCTGATGTATTCGCTACATTCAAGGTGTGGAAGGCAATGGTTGTGAAGCAAATATGATAAAAATTAAAGGTTTTAAGGACAGACAATAGAGGCAAATTCATTTCAAATGAATTCAACCAGCTTTGTAAAGATAAAGGGATTATAAGGCACAAAACAATTAGGCACACATATGAATAGAATAGTATGGCGAAACATATAAATTAGACTCTCTAGAAGAGCCCAAAGCATGTTCAGTAATATAGGATTGGGCAAGTAGTTATGGACTAAGGCCATAAATACAGCTTGTTATCTAGTGAATAGGTCCTCGTCTACAGCGATAGACTGTAAAATTCCTAAAGAAGTTTAGAGTGGTTATGATGTTGACTACTCAGAGTTGTATGTATTTTGTTGCAATGCTTACTCTTATGTACCATCAATTGAGAAAATAAGCTAGACCAAAGAGCGAAGAAACTTACCTTTAGGGGATATGATGATGGCATGAAAGGGTACAAGTTGTACGATCAAGTTACTCGTAAAATCACTTTAAGTTGCAACGTCAGACTTGATGAGGATTTGTTAGTTCATAAGGACAAAAGTAAAGAACTGAAAAATCGACAGTGATTGACATTGAGATTAAAAGGGGTGGACACAATTTGAAGTTGAGCCGCATACAGAGCTACAGGAGTAAGCGGAGTAGCCACCTCTCAGAAAAATTCGCCAAGAAATTGTAAATTACCAATCAGATATAGGGATTATTTGAATGTCGCATTCACTCTCATTACGAATGAGGGGGATCCATCTACCTTCCAAGAAGCATTAGATGATTCTGATGCTGAGAAGTGGATGACGATAATGCATGACGAGATTGACTCTCTGTATAAGAATGAGACATGGGAGCTGATGGAGCTTCCAATGTGGTACAAATCAATCATTTGTAAGTAAATTCACAAGAAACATTATAGATACAAGGTGAGATTGGTCATGAAAGAATATGTGCAGAAGGAGGATATCGACTTTAACGAGATTTTCACACCCATGGTCAAGTAAGTGTCTATCAAATTTATATTGATGCCAACTACCCAATATAACATGGAATTGGAACAGATGGATGTGAAGATTACTTTCCTACATAGGAAATTAGAGGAGAAGATTTACATGAAACAACCAGAATTGTTTGAAGTATAAGGGGCTGAGAATAAAATTTATAGGTTGAGGAGGTTGTTATATAGCCTGAAATAGTCACCTAAGTAGTTGTACAAAAGGTTTGATACTTTTGTGATGTGTTAGCGATTTACCAGGAGTGAGTATAATCATTGTATCTATTATAAGATGATGGATGATGAATAGTTCATTATACTGATATTGTACGTATATGACATGCTTATCGCCAGTCATAGAATGTTTAAAATCGAAACGGTAAAGACTCAGTTATTAGAGACATTTGAAATGAAAGATCTGGGGGCTATAAAGAAAATTCTCAATATAAATATTTACAGAGACAGACTGTAACGTCTCGAAAAAATTCGTATAAAGACCCGAGTACCACCTCAGGCAGATCACTAAGGATCGAATCCTTTAGAAATTAGACAAAAAATTAATTAAGTACTAAACTAGATAATCAGTAGGATTAGCTTGGACTACTATATATACGAACTGCAAGACCCAAAACTATTAGAATCGCCAACTCAACATTACCTAAAGAATTAAGAGCAATCTCAAGACCCAGTTGCTCTCTGTAGTGCATTGAAACTCCATATCGGACCTGAACCACGGGTAGAAAGCCTGATAACCGTGAAACTATACGGTTATGACTGCCTTACTTGACAAACATCGTGGGAATCGAGTCCAAATAATATCCAAAAATGCACAACTAGGGCCCTAAGTAAAGTATGTGAGAAACGCGAATATCTTTTAAAAATGAACTAGAACTTAAGTAAATTGGACCATTTGCTTACGGTCGAAATTAAAGACTTCAAACCGTCAGATTCTGACCAAACTATACCCGTGGATCAGAAAAATTTTCCTGCACATGTCAGTATACTTGTAGCCCTGATCGAGTGACGATGACCGTTGAACTGAAACAAGTCCTCCACGATCGATCCACAAATCTGATTGGACCGAAAGCATAACCTAGCTTAGAACCATCATCAGAGAACTTGCTTCAGGCAGTATGCGAGCAATGGACCTCCAGATGAGCTCCGTTTGCGTAAAACAGATGCCTTTTGGCTATAACCTAAATATACCATGGCCCTAGGGCTATCGACAACACTTTTGAGCCTATATAAGGTCCTTAAACCCCCTCACTCCCATTCCATACGAATTTCTCTAACCCTAAGAGAGAGAAGAGAGAAAAGAGGAGAAAAGAGTGAGGAGAAGAGAAAGAGATTAGTAGATCGTTGTTTGGATTCACTCCTACTACTCCACATACCGAATCGCCACCCTACCATCGCTACACGAACCATTTCAACTCCGATTTGGGTAAGAAATTCTAACCCTAATCTCATTTTAGGAATCTAAATAAAGGAATCGATGAAATAGCTAACCTATTTCGTGATTTAGGTAGTCGTTGTGCTGTAAACGGGAACGTAGGATACGAACTGAGTTCGTAACGAGTATACCGATGAAAGATACGGATTATAAACGTTTAGGTTATGGTTTTAAAGGCTTTCAATGTTAGTTAATGATTTATGACTGACTTAGTTGCTGCCACATGAGCTTAGATACGATGTTTTCCATATACCGCACATATATGAACTATGTTGAAAATATAATGCATTACATGTGTTTGTTGAAATGTTTGAATGAAAATGAAATCATGATTTGTACTTGCCATGACTATTAATCTAGATTGCAAGATTACTGTACGTATGACAACTCCTTTGTGAAAGGATTTGCCATAATATATGTTATAACTAATTTATTTCATGTATATTGAAATGTGTAGTCTAAGTGTTTGATAAAATGTACGAATGACAAATTGCTTGTTGAATTATATTTAATGAGGGTGTTGAGATAGGATTCTCAACTACCTCAGCTATATGTATAAATTCCTTCATGTAACTTTAATCTCAAATGCGTGATTTATGTAGAAAATGCATATGTATAATTACATGTTCAATGTGTTGGTTAAAATGCTCAAATGGGATTTATTTCTGAAACGTTCGTTAAATGCCTATATGGTTATCACATGTATCCACATGTTGTATTTGAGTGTGATTGGGACTACTACGTAGTCCAGGCAATCGAAAATGGATCCCGGTTGAGTGATCGAACTAGTTTAGCCACATTGGATACATTCGATGAATCCGAGTTGTATGATGATTGTCGACAGTAGTTAGGCCACGTGGAGTGCTTATGCGCTCCATGTTGATTAATTCAGCGTGCGCTCGTATCAATCGAGCTTGTCAAATAACCCGATTGGCCTATTGTACATTTACCATGTATGGACGCTACTGTTTGAATCTAAGGTACCACTTACCAATGTAAAGCCCGTTTTAACTTTAGTACCACGATCCGCTAAGACTCATGAGCCAGGCATAGTGGCATGGGACACCGTGGTTGAGCTGTCGGCCTACGTTGGGGTGACGAGACTCCCCGTAGTGACCAATGAACAACCCAAACTTGTGAGCCGAATACGGTGGTATGGGACACTGCATTCGAGCTGTCGGCCTACGTTAAGGTGACGAGTCTTCCCGTAGTGACCTTGAGTATAAACTAGGCCTACGCTGATGGTGACGAGCCTCCTCGTAGTGGCCTCGAGTGTATACTCACGAACTTGCCTATCCACTGTTTTCATCAAGGGTGATGCCCTACAACTTGCCTATCATATGTAATTAACTAGGATTGACGACCCTAGATGGATCTCTGTTTGGGTTAGTGATATAAAGGGAGGTACCTTAGCTTTCTGAATCTGTTGTATGAACAAGCCTAATTAAGTACCTGGTTAACACGACCATGCACTGCACTGCATGTGCTTTAGCGAGGAAATGCACAATGGGAGTTTGCATGCGCGATCGTGAGATGAAGTAGCTGAGGGAGTGTAGGAGAGGGCATGCATCATTACAATATATCATTTCTACATTAACAAGAGTACTTAGGACCTGATTGTTGTATTGCTTTATCATTACTGCTTGACTGAATTGATAACATGTTAACCTTTGCCTTATAGTACCACTGAGTTGATCACTCACTCCCACCTTGGGACGGTGTTTTAAAACACAAACCAGACTCTATTGTAGATGCAGGTATTGACGGAGTATATGCAACTGAAATGGACTTATGGATGAGGAGGAGGAATTCTCCTATGTTCAGCTTTCAGGCAGGTCTACGTAGACCTCACGCTACTTCGATGGGATTACAGGGATACATGGATTAGTTGGACATTTACATTTTGATATTTTATAAATTTTGAAATAATACATGTAGAAATTTCAGCCCGGTCATATGATCATACTCTAGAGGTTGTGAAACACATATATACCTTATATATCTATCTCGGTCTTCCGCTTGCTTAATTTAATTATCTCTGGAGTATGATATATTATTTTAATGTAATCTCACTCATGTTTAAGATACTAATATGGACAACACTTAATCATTATTATCTATGTTACATAAGTGATTCGATGGATCTTGGGAGTTGAGCTTTGCTCGACCCCCGATTTTCGAGGCATTACACAAACAGATGAGCATGCTATGGTTATCACAAGTAGAATACCTTGAGAAGGTATTGGTTAAGTTCGATATGGACAAGACAAAACCGGTTAGCACACCCTATGCTGCTCAATTTTGGCTTTTTTCATAATAATGTCATAATACAAATGAAGAAAAGAAAATAATGTCTTGTGTGCCCTATTCGAGCACCATTGGCAATTTGATATATGTCATGATCTCTACGATACTAGATATTTCACATGCAATGGGTGTCGTGAGAATATACATGGCTAACTTTGAAAAAAAAACACTAGGAGACAGTGAAATGATTATTTCCATATATATAAGGTACAGTGGACTATGTCTTGACGTTTGAAAAATTAGAAGATAAGTTAATAAGATATATGCATGCCGATTATGCGGATAATATGGATAATGGAAGGTCGACTTCCTGCTACTCATTTGTTCTAGCTAGAGGTGTACACGAACCGAGCTAGCTCGGTTAGCTCGCTTGACTCAACTCGAAAAAGCTTGATTCGACTTAGTTTAAAGCTGAGTTCAAGTCGAGTCGAGCTGAGCTGGTTTTTTTAGCTTGAAAATGAGTTCGAGCCAAGTTTGAGCTGGCCCCAGCTCGACTCGACTTGGATCGAACCCAGCTTGAATCGAACTCAGACCGAACCAGTTCGATGACTCGATTACTTTGATATTAATGTTGTTCACTAAGTGATTGATGAAATGACTCAAAGAAGTGTGGCTGGTGGCAAGGAAGGTATGTATATGAAACCAACACCCTTATTTTCTTGATTTTTATGTTGCTTAGAAGGTGTTTGATAAAATACCTATAAAACCATTGTTGCTGTCTCAAATACAGTGAGATTTTGAAGGTGCAATCAAGGTGTTTGTAAAAATGTTGCAATTGCAAACTCGGTTCGATCTTGGCTTGAACTAGCCCAAGCTGCTGACCGAACTGAGCCGAGCTGGCCAGTCAAGCTCGAGGACCGAGCCAAGCCGAGTTCGAGCTGAGGTCAGTTAGTGGCCGAGCCGAGTCGAGTTGAGGCCAACTCGACTCGGTTCGACTTAATGTACACCCCTAGTTCTAGCGGGTGGTGCAATTAGTTATATGTTGAAGCTTTAGTTTATGGTGACACTTTCCACAATCGAAGTTGAGTATATGGCAGTGATGGAGGCGTTCAAAGAAGGTGTTTGGTTGATATGAATGATAAACCAACTTGGGCTTTAGTATGAGGTCGTGCCAATTAATTATGACATCAAAAGTATGATTAATTTGGCGAAAAACTCTATTTATCACTCACATATTAAACATATTGAAGTTCGTCATCATTTTATCCGACAGATGCTTAAGGAAGGGGTCGTGACTCTAGAGAAGATCCACACAAGTATGAATCTGCTTGACATGCTTCCAAAGGTAGTTCCTACAGATAAGTTTAAGTTCTGTGTGAGTTATCTAGGCTTGTCAAAGGCTTAATGAAGATGGAATGTGCATGAGAAGCAACAATGAAACTATGATGGAAGACAATTAGAGATGGTGATAGCAGCGGAGTAATGGAGCATGTATGAAGATTGAAGACATAACGGAGATTGTTGACAGATGTCTTAAATCTGTCTATAACAAGGTTTGTCGATGCCATCAAGAAAATCTGAAAAAATCCTTGTTCCTCGTTGGACAATTTTGGAGATGCTACTTAATGCCATCAAAGATGACTTTGATATCATCGACTGGTCTCCAATGGTTGTCGATGCCATTAAAGGACCCATCGATGATGCATGCGGAACTGCGCGCGTAGGTTCGCAAATTGTTTCTTATTCCAGTTGTGATATTATATATATCAAGTGTAATCGGGATTAGGGTATTCTAAAGGTTTTCTAAGATGTTCTTAAGGGTTCCATAGTAAAGCTAGAGTTTTCTAAGATGTTCCTAAGAGTTCTAGAGCAAAGTTAGGGTTTACAACAAGGTTTTTTAGCCTCTTTGGATTGGTAAGTCCATCCATCTCTTGTAATAAGGTTTCATAGTAGATTTCTTATTGCTTTGTGTCGTGGTTTTTTTCCTGTGAGAATTTTTTCCAAGTAAAACTCGCATATTCTCTGTGTTTTATTTGCAATTGATTTCATCTTGTTTGATTGAATTTAGGATTGCTTTTACTCTATCCCCGACAAAAGAAAAGTACAAAGATCAGCTTGATAAAAAAAAAAAACTTTTATGGCCCATAATAAGTTTTTAATGGTCAATCACCATAGTTTCCAACGGTGTGGTCCACCTGAGATTTGGATATGGTTAAGTTTTGGGATAAGGTCCTAAAATGAGATAGAAAAATAGATGGGCTGTGTGGATATACAAGATATTCATCAAGGTGAGCCCCACTTGGTCAAGGTAACACCCACTAACCTGTAACTCAGGTAACACATGATCCACTCCCAAACCACATGCTTGAAAACAACAAGAATCGATACGACCACTTAGAAACCTTCTTGTTTATATGTCATTTTAACTGTTCATAAGGTTATTTTGAATGGAGGGCACACAGACAATTTGTATTTTGAGTTCATCCCAGGGACACTAACCTTATGAAGAGTATAGATAACACAAACATCGATGGCTGTCACAAGAAGCTTTCAATTGAGGGCATTCAATCCCTACAATTTCCTTTAACATGTTCTACTTGAGTTATAGATCTACCTCATTTTTAGACTCATCTTCTAAAATAAGATAGTGATATTGATAGACGGAGTGGATGTCACATGGACACTATGGTGTCCACATAACTGCAGCTTACATGCAGCACAAGCAATTTACATCCTCCTAAAACTAAGCATTCAATATATCATGGATCATAGATTTTTCAATCATGGTCATTATGGCCATTTAGATACTACCAAATAAGTAGCTTTTTAAAACTTATATAGGTTAATAAGTTTCTTTTCTTAAACAAGTTAGTTTAGTTATTAAACTTGTAGTCTTTTAGAAAAAGTAACTTATTTATTATTTTTTTTTTTTTTCAACATACAAAGGTAACTTATTTTTTTTATTTTCATTGGTGACACGGTAACTTAAGAAATTATTTAAGGAAATATTCTCTTTATGGCCATGAACTCCTAAGTTCATGATGATTATTTATATTGCTTTTCAACTACCATAAGTAACTTATTTCCATCATTTTCACTAGTGACATAGCAACTTAGGAAATTACTTAAGGGAATAGGCTCCCCGTGACCATGAACCCATTGTAAGTTCGTGAGATTGGAAAATCATCGAATGAATGGGTAGAAGATCTAGTGGGCCCCATATGATAATAGCCCATATTGAGGTGGCCTCACATGATGGATAATTCACATCAAATGTCCACCCCTAATAATGAATGACCCACATCCAAGGCGAGCCTCGCATGATGGGCAACCCACATTGAAGGTGGGACCCACATGATGGGCAACCCACATCAAAGGTGGTCTCCAGATGATGGGCAATTAATAATGGTGGGCCCCACATGATGGATGACTAATATTAAATGTGTGCCCTACTTAATGAACTGTGCACAATAAAAGTCGGCCCTAATGATGAATGGCTCACAACCAAGGTGGGCTCTGCATGATGGATGACCCACATCAAAGGTGGGCCTACATAATGAACAATCCACATCAAAGGTTGGCCCTATATGATGGATGGTGGATATGAAGGGGATCAAACAGACTTTCGAGATAATTAGTTATGATGTTTGAAACCAAATACACTTTTCTACTTTTTGGATCATAAGTAAATTGTTTACCAAACATATTTATTTATTGATTACGTATAAACTAAGATAAGCTACTTATAGCATAAATAGCTTATCTAAAGTAACTTATCGATCCATATACTGACTCACTTGAGCAACCTCCAGTGGGTGGGTCTCACATGATATGTGTGCAACCCAAGTGGTCTCTTTGGTTGAGTTTCCTACTTTACTCACTTCCTCTTACATTATATATCATGGCAAGCGCAACTCACATGAAGAGAAGTAGGGACACTTCCTCTTGTGTTATATATCATGGCACATGCAACTCACATGAAGAGAAGCAGTGGTAGAGATATGAAGGGGTAGGATGTGAGCTATATGCACAAAGAAAGTGAGCTACCCACTAAGAGAGAAAAAGATAGGAAATAAGTTGTGGATGCACATGGAGGGCTCCACTTTCTGTGTAGAGATTAGAGAAAGGTTACAGCCTACTCACATGGAAAACATAGAAATAAAAGGAGTCTCATAAAATCATTTTGAGTACATAAAATCTAAGCGGCCGCGTTACAAGCATGAAAAACTTTCCGATGACCTAAATATTCTTACATACATTTGATGTCTCTTGGAGTGTCTATAAGACTTCTATTAGGCAGGCCCCACATGATCGATGGTTTGGATGATTTAACTATTGGATATTTAAATTGAGCACACCAGTGAGCCCAATGTGATCAATGGTTTGGATGTCATAAGACTTCTATCAAATTGAATTTTTAAATATCAAAATTCACATTCATTGCATGGGTTAATTTGTCACTCACAACTATTTGCAAATTTGTCAGAGTTTGCTTGGTTTAGATTGTTGGATAAGAATTACAAATTTGTAAATATTTTCTCATAAAAAATTATTTGACATACCACAAGCCCTTCAGTTTATTTATTAGTAACAAAAACTAGAGAATCAAACTCAATTAATTAATGTGTCCACGTTTGGACAAGTAAACCAAGGATCCTTACTCTTGCTCCGGTGGTAGACTCTCATGAGTTTCAACACCCGGTCAAGGGTTCCAGTATCCATAGGTGGTGAAATCCCACTACGGCGCGTGAGTGTGTGGGGGTGTGTGTGCGTGTGTTATATATATATAAAAGTGACTTATATGTGTCTTGTAAATCTTCACCGTCCATCTTCTTCAATCCTTAGTCCCAGCCATCAATCTTAGGGGCCGTTTGGCGCCGCGAATTGGAGGGGGTTTCAAATCCCCTTGGTTGTTTGCCACATAAAGTAACTGGGGGTTGCAAATTTATGGGGTTTCTAATCCCCTGGTGTGACATGTGTGTCACTGTACACTATCATTCTATTAGGCACATGGCCCACTAATGATGATCAGCACCGTCCAAACATTGTCCCTATTAATCAACGATTAAAAAGCGTTGGTTAGCCACTCAGACATGATTTTGTGCTTACAGTCCATTCGAGACTTGGAATTTCATCATTTTCAGACAAAAGCATATATTTCAACAGGCTTATCACAACCATAGTGTCAAAATTATATATCTCACTAATTAGAGATATTAAAGTTGATTTAGTAATTAAATTGAAACCTCTGTATATATACCATGCATAGGTATTTTTGGATTAAAGTTGATTCACACTCCAGGGTGCTAAACACTGTTTCGAACGAGAAACAAATGCATTTGATTTGGGGGATTTATTCAATGATAACAAAGAACTTGATGGAGAACATTGATCACATTTATTCTGAGTTCATTTACATCCTCAGATTCCCTTGATTCTGAAAACAAAGTACAATTAATGTAATACAATGAATAAAAGAGGAGACAGTCCGAAAGAAATTTCGGTAGCATTTTGACAGTTACTTCAGTCATCTCCTAGGACTTAGGAGGAATATTGAATTGATTAACCAATCTCCAAGGAGATAGGGGTTGTACGGGCTTGAAGCCTTTGCTCTGATCGTTGAGATCAGTTCTGAGCATCATTTTAATCATCCTTCCTTGAAATATGGAGCATCCTTCCGGTCATTCTTCCTTGAAATATGTAGTAGTCCCTTAAAATGTGGCCAGGACTCGAGGAAATCAGGCCGTTTATGTTAAACGGGCCAGATTTCTCACCCAGGATATAGGATTATAGAGTTGTCACCATCCAATCAGCTCAAAACCTTAAGTGTAGCCTTAGGACCACAAATTACCCGTACACATCAAATTTCAGCTCTTGAATCCTTTTGGAAATGGTCAAACTGACAGATCAGCCCCTGAAATCCTGATTTAGGGCCCGCCTAACATCTGGATATGCTTCAAATTCGGTCTCAACGCATTAAATGAGCTGACAAAGTGGATGGACGGAGTAGATTTCCCACGAACATCATGCTAGACCTGCATGTACATTGCACGTATATGAAACATGAGTGCACTAGCCGTGCACGAAATTTCCTAAAATCGGTCAGCGTGTGCCGATTCCTTCTCCATTTCTTAAAACGCTACTGCGTCTTCACTGTCCATTTACAATTTTCTTAGTGGGCCCCACTCCATATTCAAATCATCAATCTGTACCGTCCATTGTGTTCAGAAGAGAGATTTAACCCTTGCTAAGGTGACATTTTAAAACCATGTAGGCTGTTGCAGAATCTCAATCGTTAAATGCAAGATGGACGATGGAGTAGACAAACTCATGGACTTGAAACCATTTTGATCTTTGGCGGCGACGAACATCCACATGATCGCTACAGCGATCACAAGAGGACCGTTCAGCTACTGTTGCAACGTAATTATCTTGGTGGGCCACATCATCAGATGACCAAAACCGGTCATTCATGGTTGAAATTCCAAGAGGAAGACAGTGGACGGTGTGTATCTCCCAATAGACAGCCATAATGGGCCTCACCAGCAACATAGCAGGAGAATGTGTTTCTCCTCTGTTTACGCACGACCGACGATCTGGTCGATTGTGCGGTCTCACGCAAGGGAAAACCTTCTTCGGACAGCATTCTATTGCATATGGCTTTATGGGAATTCTTTCATTTCCATTGCGCAAGGCCGCACAAGAGGTCTTCTCCAAATCTCCTTGAAAAGTGGCGTAAAGGCCATCTCCACTTCCATTGTGCAGTCCAGACATATGGCTTATTGGGAAATCTCCCAATCCTGTTACGCGGTTCCGTGCAAAGGGTCTTCTCCAATTCTCCGTGAAAAGTGGCGCAAATGTCCTCTTTACTTCAGTTGCACGGCTGTGCGTCTGCACATGGACTTTCGTCTATCCCTCTCTCACCTTGCTTTTCTCTTCCTTTCTGACCCATCAACTGATCCAACCCTTTCAAATGAAGTAGGAGGGGGGTATTTATAGGCCCCACCACTCTTACAAAGTGGTGATAACCACCACTTATCCCTTCACATATAGACATCTTCTTTTCTTAAACCATAGTGTCCACCAAGCTCCCTCTTTAATGGTGGTGTACAGCCTCTCTCCATTAAAATGACACCTGTGTACCCCTTTTTACCAAAATACTCTTTTTACTGCCTTTTACTAAAATATCAAAACTACCCTTGGACACTGACTTTTACCGAAATACCCCCGGACATAAATTTTTACCAAAATATCCCTAAATATGGATTTTTACCAAAATTCTCCCGATGGATTTTTAGCAAAATATCCTTGGATGTTTTTTTACCAAAATACCCTAAACATGAATTTTTACCAAAATACCCCGGACATGGATTTTACCAAAATACCCTTGGATGGATTTTTACCAAACTATAGATTGTGCAACCTTGGAAAATATCCGTATCATGGAATTCTCTAACCACTGCAATGAGATATTTTTTATGCCTCAACAAACACACCGTGAGGATTGCAAATATAGGGGAATTCCAATCCCAAGGGTTCCAAATCCAGAGGGTTCACCTAATCAAATGTTTCTAATCCTAGCCGTTCATGCTCTCATGTTCAACATCAACATCACCATCGTCATCTAATCCATAAATGTCTTCCTACATGTTCACTACTGTCACCCACTATCAGGTTTGTGTCACTTCAACCTTAAGCGATTGCAGACCAACTCACAAGATTTTCAACCCATGACATATCTATGGGAACCTAACATTACAACCTGACAGTTCATTTTCCATTGCAGGCCACCTCCATTTTCCAACATGGGGCCTTCTAAATAAACCTATTTTTGATGTGCCAACCTTCTCCGTTTCTCTCTGCCATCCATTTCTGATTGAATTTGATATCCGGTTGTCGTTAGCTCAACTGATGATGTGTGGGCTCAAACCATCATACACCTAAACCAATGTGCATCTGAACTAGTTGTTCTTGTATTTATCGTAATATGGAAAATTGGATGTACTACATGGATAAAGGCCATGCATCACGGTGGGTCCCACAGAACCCTGCCTGGACCGATTCCGTCCACGTGGGGGCAGGATGCAATCCGTTTGCTCGTCCAACGCGCCGGACTATTGATAGGCGACTTTGTGTTTTGCTGTTTTTCCAGCTGGCCTTAGACACATTAGCTGATCAGACGCCTCTGGAGGTATGAGAGGTGTTATGCCTCCACATCATTTTCTGTACACGTGGCATGCATTGATGCGATCCGGACCGTTTTCCGTTGTCATCATCCGTTGATTAGCTATTTACCCAAAAGATACTTGATGGAACTATCCTAGCCGTCTGATTGGCGAACCTTTTTCACGTTGGGTGTGAGCCATTGGGGTAATGGATATTTCTACACCGTCTGATATTGTTTTTAGCTCACTGACTACAGATCCTATTGAATGTGTGGTTCAGATGTATTCCGTGGGTGCTACGTGTATGGAAAATGATGTGAAGTCGCGGTTTGTTCGTTTCTCTAGATGGACTGGATTTTAATACACGAACGTCAGAGAGAAATGGAAGAGAAATTTCCTACTGTGAATCCTACCTTTTACCCACCGTCTTTTCCAAGCGCTTCCAAACTTTACTTTCCCAAACTAAACCATTCTATACGGACACACTGTTTTCAGACAAAAATCCCTTCCATTAGTCACAGTTGCACTTCCATTCTGTAGACATATAGCTACGGATTATAACCGTAGCTATTTCTGGCCTAGGTCTATAGAGTATAACCTCTACGAAGCCTCGTGACTCGAATGGCTTACGCTACCAATAGCTACCATTATAATCCATAGCCATATGTCTTCTGAATCGAAGGTGCAACCGTACCTAATGCAAAGGTATTTTCGTCTGAAAATAGTGTGTCCGTACAGAATGGTTAGTTTGGAAGTGCTTGGAAAAGACGGTGAGTAAAAGATGGAGTTTACAGTAGGAAATTTCTCAGAAATGCACAAATGGGCTTGGAGCACTGTAAGTAATTGTGCTCCTAGTTGCATCGGATCACATAGACGGTCCAATCAATGGATCTTAACCATTCACTAAGTCAAGCATGCATTTCACAGGATATCATATGTAACAATCTCACGGATAGGATGGTCCGATCCATCCTTGATTTGTAGCCTTTTTTTCTGCGGCCATCATTTTTCCAAGTCATGGATTGGATGGCTATGATTGCCTCACAAAAGTGACTCTTTAGAATCATGAGCAATACATAATGATCTCCAGCAAATAGATAGAAAATTTTGTTTATTGGACCTATTTTGGTGTAAACGATCTTGACCGTCCATGTTAAAGATCGATAAAACGGTCATTACACCGTCCAAAGGGCATGTTCTTTTACCCTTTAAATTAGAGGAGGCATGTTTTCAGTCAAATCAGTGTTCTTGAAGATTTTAATATTTTAAAATTTTAAAAATTACGCAATCGATAAATGAGAATTTTATGTTAAAATTCCTCATGGACTGGGATTTTACCGAATAATGCCTCCACCAAACCCAATTACCAAGCAATGGTTATCAAGAGAAATTACCTCAACACTTCATTTTATATTTATATTTAAAATGTGGGGAATCAAGAATTGTGGGGCCCACGAGATATATGTGTAGGATCTAATCCATCCAACAGATTCACCGTGCGATGATTACCCCAAGGACCAAATTAAAACTCTGGACGGGCAAATGATAAGACAGGACAAATCATAAAAATTAATATACACCACTCAAAAACATCTAAATTCATGTGTGGCCCAATGTTATGATTCAATTGGCCAGATTTTTGGGTGGTGATACCATCATGGTAGCTTTCCTGTGTTAGATGGATTCCATGTTAAGCACATACCCCTTGGGCTCCACAATTTTTGACTTCACTACCTGTTAAAAAAATGAAAATTTTGTGAGTGTGCCCTACTGTAATGTTTGCATGAAATCCACTCCGTTGCTCATTTGATCTCCTCATTTTCTCCTCAGGATCCTTAAAAGCAAGATGATCGAAAACTCAAGAAGGACACACTATACAAAATCATGCATGTTTGGAAGGTAGGATTAGGTGGTATGGAATTGTATTTGGTATCATACAAATTTCATCATAAATTTGGAAATGATGGGAATGATTAGATTAATCCAGGTATCATATCATCCATAATCCCAACAATAGATGCTGTGGGGATTTCGAAATCCAATACATCGGTGGGCCCCACATTGATGCATATGTTTTATCCATGTTCTCTATCCACATATGTCCCTTACATGTGACATTCAAATTGCGTATACTTCAGGTGACCAACATGAGTTGTGAATTTGGTCCATTGATTACATTTCCATGGTCCACCAAACGGGGGTTTTACTTAATACAGTGTATTTTTTTTTTTTTTTTTGCAAATAATGAATTTAATCTCAAATGTAAGATTGGATGGTCAAAATTATTGTAAAACATATGTCTTAAATCTTGGTTCACCAAGATGCTTGACCAGTTGAGGGACTGGCTCAACTAATCGAAGGTCCCTTCCACTGGTCGAAGACAGTTCGACTCGAAGTCCAGAAACGATGTATTTGAAATTTCCGGGACGCTCGACAGTCGAGAGATAGGCTCGACCAGTCGAAGGGGTCCTTCGACCAATCAAAGCCCAGGCTCGACTAGTCAAGGGTTGCGCGGTTTTTGCACGGACTGCATAAATTTGAGGCGATTTCTAGGGAGGTGTGTAAGTGAGGTTTCCCCATCTATAAATAGGAGTCCCTAGGGCCATTCTCAGGCATGCTAAGGCCTACTAAAGGAGTTCCAAGGATTCTTAAAAAGGTTTTAGGGTTTTTGAAAGGGTTGTAACACCCTGGGTTTTCAGGGGCCATGTAGGAACTGGGCCTCCAAATTCCCAGATATCGCTTATATCCTAATTATAGTGATTTGTACATAAATTAGTTTAAATGAGCAATAAAGGAATCGGCTGGAACATAAACCACAACCACAACTAATCTACTGAAATAAAGGCGACTAAGAAATACAAGTGTATAGGAATATCAAACGTGTTTCACAAGGCGTCGCCCGACAAAATTTATATAAGAAATGCTCAAAAGAAATGGTGCGTTAGATGCCTACTCAACAACCCATAAACAACCCGCACAGTCTACGGTGATTCACCCATAAGCTAGAAGTAGGAAAGCTCTTCTTCTCTATCCATGCTCACCTCGATCGGCTTGTCGAGCACCGCCTCACTTGTATCTAGTAAAGGGTCTGGTTGGTGTTTTAAAACACCGTCCCAGAGTGGGAGTGAGTAGCTAAATCAGTGGGTGCCATCAACCATAAGTTACATCAAATAACAATTCCATGATGAATTTAATGAAAAACACACATTCATAAATCACTAACTAGTCTTTGTTAATGCATATGCATGAATTGTGTATGATGCATGACCTCACCCACAATATTCCCTCGAGCAACTTCGTCTCACGGCCGCGCATGACCAACACTCCCTCATTGCGACCTCAACTGTCGAGTCGTCAAATCTTAGCTAATACAATGCATGAACAATGTTAGCCGAGTATTTAGTTAATTCCGTTCATCCAACAAGTTGGAAAAATTGGTACACATCGACGATATTAATGCCCTCATCCATTTACGAGGCCCGGACCCCTCAATGCGCGAAGCCAGGACCCCGTGATCCTTGATCCCATCGGGGTCCCCACTCTCGATTGCAAGCACGTGGGGAGTGCTGGAAAGCGAGATCGCTCGCGGTCACTACGGGGAGGCTCGTCACCCTAGCGTAGGCCGACAGCTCGGACACAGCATCTCATTCCATCATGCCCGACTCACGAGACTGTGGATTAGTTTTCAGTTGTTTTCAGTGGGCATCAGTGAGCGATGGGTGTTCCAGGTTCCAAATAGGCGTGAACAAATATGGTTAACAAGCATGGTTGATCAGTCGATGGATTAGACTGCCCAAGTCAGGCGAGCACGTAATGCACAACATCGGGTGCAAGCAACCCATGTAGTCTCACTACTGTCGTCCATTCATTTCCACCCAAATCAGTCAGTTTGGTCACAGGGCGGTCTAACCAACGAGTCCACCCTCACAATTCTCAGTTCCTGACCAACCCAAAGAATGAGTTGTATTTAATATCACTTCTAAGCGGCTAATGATTCATCTTCAAGTACTGATGGAATTATGCATACAATACATTAAGCATAAAATTTCAGGATATTAAGATGAATGCAACTACTCTTAATAGCATAAGTTAATCGTGTGTGCGTGCGGTGTCGAATTTTCTAAGAGGTGAAGGATAACACATCACTCATAGTACAAAAATCTAACAAGAAATAAGGCAATCACACATGCTACAGAGAAGATCAAGCAAAAATCGGATGTGAAATGAACATGCAACACCGATTTCATGCCCAAACGAATTGAGGACCAATCAAACATCAATTTATCATCGCATGCGTATTGGGTAGACTTAGCATGTAGGTTCCTAGCTAGATTTTCTCTAAATTACTCATGCACATTAATCTAACATCCACAATTATTAAATTTATCATAAAATTTGTACTTGGCCACCTAAGGATAATGGTCCGCACCTATAGTCGCCGAGGGCTTGCAGAATCATTATAGGAGTGTTGGACTCGCGGAAGTTGCCGAGGTCCTGAGTCAAATGCACCCCACATGTTAAGATACATGCAAGTGCCTAGCTTACAAAATGCATATATGGAGAAGAATGGTGATTACCTAGGAATCTTGCTCTTGTGGTGGTGGATGCAAGGTTCTTATGGTTAAGGATTTGGGAAAAATCACAAATTCCTATATAAACACCAAGAACTATATGAGATTCATGTAATCCATTTTAGAAAGAACCTAGGTTAGGAAGTAGGTTTGTTTCTTACCTTCAAACATAAATGAGGTGGATTTGGCGGAGGAAAGTGATCGATGCTAGGGCTTTGATTGGAGAAAACCGATGAAGGGAAGCACTAAAGCTTCCCCACTCCTACTCTCTCTTCTTCTTTCTCCTTCTCTTTCTCTCTTTCTCTCTCTTGGAGGATGTAAATTCGTATGGAGAGATGGGGTGCCCAAATGAGGCCCTTTTATAGTGTCAGATTTGGTGTAAATGGCCCCAATGGTTGGGTTTTTACTGTACTAGCCGTATGGGAGGGTTTTTCTAACATCTAGGGCCCATTATGAGGTGTACATGTCGATATACACCGTCCGATAGTTAGCCCTAATGATGATCTACATATGGACATGATTGGCCCGCCATTTAGATGCATCGATCAACAGATATGATTAGAAGCCTTTTCAATGGTCACCGATGGTCGAACGGGGCCGTGGCTATACAGATATGAGCAGGAAAATATCATTACTCTACGTGTAAAGTTTGGTCATAAACCGACGGTCCGAAATTCTCAACTTTGCATAAGAGTGGACGACCCAATTCACTTAAGTTTTAGCTTCTTCTTTTAGGGTATTTGCACTTCTCATGCACTCGTCCCTTGACTCAAGTTAAGCGTTTCTAGACACAACCCAGGTCCGACTCCCGTGATGGACATCGAGCCCAGTAAGACGGACATTATTCTATAGTTTTGGAACTAGTGGTCCACTAACCAGCGGTCTAGAGCTTGTTCAAAAAATCGGGGCATTTCTGGAATGAATTAGGTATTGAGATTTCTCGTGGGCAATTATTAGGATTTGGATTAATTATGTTCATAGTGTGGCCTATTTATAATTAGTGAAAGTAGAGATTTGGTCACGATTACTCTAAACCATTGGTTTTAGGCTAAAAGAGTAACGGGGTCGATTTGGTCTATTAGTCAAGATCCATGCCTTATCTGACTCGGCTTCGGTTAGATCTTTAATTTAGTTATGATTGTCTTGATTAGTTAGCAATGGGTAGGTTAAATTTGCCCTATATGAATAAATCATGGGGCTAAATTTGATGTTCAAGTGATCAGTTGGGTTCATTGGTTTTCTACGGTTGATCAATCTTATTTGTACGGTTCTTTATTGATACCAACAGCGTATAAGCTTACCTCGAGTGTCAATGGTCCGTAAGTGATGACGTGACTAGTTATTAAAATAAAAAATTTAAGAATTTTTGGCAAACCCAAAATAGCGAAAATTCGGGGTGTTACAAGGGTATAGCAAGGGTGAGATTCGAGGTTGTTCGAATCGGGTAAGTCCTTTCTCTTTGTAATTTCTATTTTCATAATGGAATTTTGTCGCTTTGTGCTGTGGTTTTTTTTTTACCGAAAGGGTTTTCCACGTTAAATCTTTATGTTCTATTGTGTTTGCTTGGTGTCATTAGTTTGTTATCTTAGATTCATATCTGTGTGATTCCGCAGACCAAAACCCAACAAGCGGTATCAGAGAAATCGTTAGGGCACAGATTTGAATATGGGGGATAAGCAATAATGGTGAGCACTTGGTAGGATATTGAGGAGTACTCGGGGAAAAATAATTTTGAGTTATGAAAGATCAAGATGATCAGTTCCTTAATCAAGCAAGGCGAAGATGGTGCTCTTAAGGAGCGAAAGTCTACTATGACCGATGATGATTGGAATACTCTTAATAAGAAGGCCTTATCAACGATCCATTTATGTCTCACGGATGAGGTTCTCTACAATGTCATGAGGGAGAAAACCGCGGTTAAGTTATGGGCGAAGTTAGAGGATGTCTATACTAAAAAATTCTCTGAAAATCGCCTATACTTAAAGTGGCAGTGGTATAACTTCTAGATGGTGGAGGGTGAAGATCTTGAGGCTCACATCAGCAACTTTAATAAATTGGTTTGTAAATTACGGGATATGGAGGAAGTAATGAAAGATGAAGAACAAATAAGCATATTATTGAATTCTCTTCTGGTATCGTATGAGTCATTCAAGGACACAATGTGCACCACGAATAAAACCCTAAGTGTCGACACCATTATCTCAGCCCTTCAAGGGAAGGCCATGAGAAATCTTAACAACAACATGGGAACATCTTTTGATGCATTGTTTACAAGGTGCAGGAATTCTGAGCAAGATACGGAATCTTTGAGGTCAAGATCTAAATCTAAGGGCAAAGGCAAAGGAAAGTTAAAGTGCTAAAATTGTGAGATGGAAGGACATATGAAGAAGGATTGTACAAATCCTAAATATAAGAGAGAAGAATCTGAGGCTTCATACAGGGAGGCCAATGCTGCCACATCAGATGGATCGAGTGGATGTGATGGTGATGTTTTGTCTGTGTCTACAATCAGACACTTTTACGATGATCGTAAGGACGAGTGGATTCTAGACACAGGGGCATCTTTTCACATGACTCCTCATCGGAGTTGGTTCACCAATTACAGAGAGTGCGATGGTGGACAGGTGTTTATGTGCAATGCCATTGCCCATAATGTTGTGGCTATTGGTACAGTCCTCATCAAGATGTTTAATGGGACAAAGCGTACCCTGACTGATGTGAGGCATATTCCTGACATGAAGAATAATATGATTTCTCTTGGTGTACTTGAGGCAATGGACTGCAAGTACACAGGTATTAATGGTGCCCATAAGGTATCTAAAGGGGCATAGGTAATTATGAAAGCGTAACGACTCAGTAATATGTCAAGGTTGATTGGGAGCACTTAAAAGGTGGAGCTACAGTGGCTGTAGCGGATTCCACTTTTATACTTGTGTGGCATGCTGGGCATTGCCACATGAGCAGGCAAGGCATGAAAGCTGAAACGCACGGACAGAGATACAAAGCAAGTGGAGTAGCCACCTGTGAGAAGAATCACATGGCATAATCACAGGATATCGGCGAGGTACATGGACAACTCCAATATCGTAGGGTATCCATCCTCTATTTAGATGGCTCTATGTGAGCCTGGTGCTGAGAAGTGGAAGGTGACTATAGGCGATGTGATGGACTCGTTGTACTAGATCAACACATGGGAGCTAGTGGAGCTTCCAATGGGCCGGGAAGCTATTTGACGCAGGTAGATCTTCAGGAGGATACAACATAGATACAGAGCGAGGTTGGTAGCGAAGGGATCGGCTTCTCAGAGATATTCGCGCCGACAGTATAGCAAGTGCTATTAAATTCATGATTGACACTGGTTGGCCAATGCAATCTTGAACTAGAAAGGATGGATGTGAAGTCTGCACTTCTACAAGGGAAATTGGAAAAACAGATCTACATGAAGCAACCAGAGCAGTTCGAAGTTAAAGGGTTGAGAAAAAAAGTTTGCAGGAGGTCGTGGTACGACCTATCGCCTAGGCAATGGTTTGATTCCTTCATGGTGAGTCAAGAATTGTATGCTGATGATATGTAGATCGCCAATTATGACATGTCTGAAAGCAATGTACTGAAGACTCGGTTAAGTGGGACATTCAGGATGAAGGATTGGGGGCTGCAAAGATAATTTTCGGCATTGAGGCTGAAAGAAGAGTAGACTTTGGTTATCTCAGACAGAATACCTTCGGTAGGTACTGATCAAGTATGTGATGACTAGGCAAAGTTGAAGAGCGTTCCCTACGCGTCTCTCTTCAAGTTTTCCTCATGACATGTCTCAAAACAGATGAGAAAAAGCAAGATATGTCCCATGAGCCTTATTCAAATGCAGTTGGCAGTGCATGTCATGTTCTATATTAGACCGATTATTTCACAGGCAATCGGTGTTGTAAGCAAATACTCTGACAAGTAATATTGGGTAGCGGTGAGATGGTACATAAGACTACGTCTTATTTTTAGGAAGACAAGAACAAAGTTGGAGGGGTATGTGGATTCAGATTACGCAGACAGTGTGAATTTCAAGAAGTCGACTTCAGG
Source organism: Magnolia changhungtana (assembly GCA_030180095.1). Taxonomy (NCBI): domain Eukaryota; kingdom Viridiplantae; phylum Streptophyta; class Magnoliopsida; order Magnoliales; family Magnoliaceae; genus Magnolia; species Magnolia changhungtana. The sequence goes on along the minus strand of JASAUF010000449.1, from coordinate 3,417,513 downwards.
TTACTCATTCATACTAGTGGGTGGAGCAATTAATTGGATGTTTATGTTATCCGACAAGTGCTCGAGGAAGGAGGTGTAACACTAGAGAAGATTCACACCAGCGTGAATCCGGAAGACATAATCACCAAGGTCGTTCCTGGAGAGAAGTTCAAGTTCTGTGCAACTTCTCTGGGTTTGGCGATAGCGTAAAAGAATAACGAAGTGTGCACAAGAAGCATTGATTGAAGCTATGATGCGATGTAAAGATAAGAGAAGAGGTCAAGAAGCTACACGGTTAAAGATTGAAGATATGGTGGAGATTGTTGTAAAACAGATGTCTTAAACTTAATTCACCGAGATGTTTGACCAGTCGAGGGACTGGCTCGACTAGTCGAAGGTCCCTTCGACTGGTCGAAGACAATTCAACTTGAAGTCCAACAACAATGTATTTAGGATTTTCAAGACGTTAGACCAGTCGAGGGATGGGCTCGACCAGTCGAAGCCCAGGCTTGACTAGTCGAGGGTTACGCATACGGTGTGTGGTTTATGTGCGGACTGCGTAAATTTGAGGCAATTTCTAGGGAGGTGCGTAAGTGGGGTTTCCCCATCTATAAATATAAGTCCCTAGGGCCATTCTTAGTCATGTTAAGGCCTTCTAAAGGGGTTCCGAGGGTTCCTAAAATGGTTTTAGGGCTTCTAAAGGGTGTAGCAAGGGTGAGATTCGAGGTTATTTGAATCAGGTAAGTCTTTTCTCTTTGTAATTTCTATTTTTATAGTGGAATTCTGTCGCTTTGTGCCATGGTTTTTTTCTGAAAAAGTTTTCCACTTTAAATCTTTGTGTTCTCTTGTGTTTGCTTGGTACCATTGGATTGCTATCCTAGATCCATATCTATGTGATTCCGTAGACCAAAACCCAACTAAAATACCACATTATTTTTAAGCATGTGCAATAATGGTGTTAATTCCTATCTAATGCAATTCCAAATCATTTAATTCCATGAACTAAATAGGTAAAATCATGTGGTGTAGGCTACCTGAGTTTGGAATGACTCGGCCATTGATTTTTGTGGTAATTTATTTTTATATTATTTGTATTTTAAATGTTAAATGCTAACAAAGAAACTTAGAACTAAAAAACTCCTCTTGAGTTTTTTATTCAAATCACTCAACTGTGTTGAGTCATGTTTTCACCTTTTAAACCCATGATTAGGAGTAAACTAGCTTTATAAGCTTTATTAGTTTTGAAAGACTTAAGTCGTTCTTGTTTTTACTTCTATTGGTACTAAGAAAGAAGAGCTTTACTTAATTCATTTTTGTTGGCAAATGAATTCATTGAAAAATGAGTGTACTAGGATGATTGCATGGAAAAGGTGTGATGATTGATCTAAACAGTTCATCATGTAGGACCCACCTTTGATTTCCAAATCTTAAGAGTCACTTTGATGAGAGGATCCTAGCCATCTAATCAATGATATATTATATTTTAAAAAGGTCTTATCACCTTCCTAGACTACCCATCAACATGCAGAGCCCACTTACCATTTCTTAGTACTCAAGAATAACTTGATTATATATTTCTATCCAATCAATGAGTAAGAAAATGGGTAGTCCTAATTGATCATAGTTAGGGGTGTACATCGAGTCAAGCTAGCCTCAGCTTGACTCGACTTGAACACTGGCTGACCTCAGCTCGAACTCGGTTCGGCTCGGTCCTCGAGCCTGACTGGCCAGCTTGGCTCGGTTCGGTCAACAACTCGGGCCAACTCGGGCCGAGTTCGAGCCAAGATCGAGCGGAGTTCGTCATTGAGGCATTTCCACAAACACCTGACAGAGGCAATGGTTTTACAAGTGTTTTATCAAACACCTTCTAAGAAACATAAAAAACCAAAAACAATGAAGAGAAAAAAGATATTTGTTTAATGTACATACCTTGCTTGCCACCGACCAAACCTTCCTTACCACTAGCCAAACCTTCCTTGCCACCAACCACATTTGGTTGAGTCATTTTATCAAACAGTTGGTGCGCAACATAAATGGCAAAGTAACCAAGTCACCAAACTAGTTCGATCCGAGTCCGATTCGAGTTGGATTCGATCCGAGTCGAGTCAAGTCGAGCTGGGGCCTGCTCGAACTCATTTTTGAGCTAAAAAAATCAGCTTGACTCGGCTAGAACTCAGCTTCGAACCGAGCTAACCGAGTTAGCTCGGTTCGTGTACACCCCTAATCATAGTGAAAAAATGATTGATTCTCCATCATGTGATAGTTGACTTTGATGGCCTTTATATCTTAAAAGTCACTTTAATGGGACAATCCAAACTATTCAACCAATGGCCTAAAAAGTGTATGGACCAGGCTATTTATATTGGAAGAGATCTGGTAGTTAATCTAAACCATTGGTCGTGTTGGGTCCATCTTTTATTATCTATGATTTCAAGAATCACTTTGAGTAGATGATCCTAAATGTAATATTTATTTATTTAGATATGAATAATAGAATAAGCTTTTGGTACAAGCACTCAATAGTTGTAGATTAAGCTTGTCTTTTTATTTTATCCGTCCAATAAATGTCCACAAATCCAATAGTTAGATGATCAAATAAGCATAATTTCTAGTTCATAGTACATCTGAGCTGAGAACGAAATTTGCTCTATTTAATTTAACATGCATGTCATGTATATAATTTCTAAGTGTCTATGTATCATCCACCATACTCCCATAGAGTATTAATGTTTTTCTTTAAAGAGACTAGCTTGCTTAGGACAATTCATTTCAAGTACATGTAAAATAAGCTTATTTTATAAGTACTGAGGTGGGACCCATTTGGGCGTGTCTATGACGTCCAACCTGCTCATCATGGTTTCCTGCTAATTATGAAAGTTAGACTCTCAAAATTCAGACCAATCCAATCAAATCATAATGTGAGCCACATCCATCTCTTTTTTCTTCTTATTTTTCTTTTCTTTATCTGTTAGCTTTTTAGTACACCCATTGTCAGTTCACACTTCACTGTTAGCTACATCCATCTCAACCATCCCCTTTAACTCACACTTGTATCCAAGCCACCTAAATCGTCCAAGGTCAATAGAGTAGAGAAGGGATATGAGATCTACGGTCCTCCTCTAGGATGAGTACCTTCGCTCTTCTTTCCTTCTCTCGTATCTCCAATTACATTGGCGACAACAAGGTCGTCCCTTCTGTTTTTATGTTTCATATTTTAAATATCCCTCCTCTCACAAACCCTATATTCATAGTTGAGCAATTCTTAGTTATACTCTGCACCTTGCCAATTTTATGGATCCTGGTGCATCAAAAGCCAAATTTTGCTTAAACTAGCGTTTTTCTCTTTAATTATTGGCATAATGTAGTTGTTCAATTTTATTAAGTAGTTGCCACCTCCTTAAGTTCATTCTAGAATGAGACATTACAATCTTCACTTAAGTGAGTAGCAATATATATATATATATATATATATATATATATATATATATATATATATATATATATATATATATATATATATATATATATATATATATATATATATATATATTGTTGCATCTTACCTGCTTTGCATTTGTATTTCTTTTATTCTTCATATCTACTATCTCTTATAAACATATCTTAGTTCAAGACATTGTGACTATTTTAGCGGTGATTTGGAAGAGTAGTGGTTTATTAATCGTTTCTAACATCGTCTGTAACCAGACTAGCTCATTAGTATAAGACTTCTTAAAACTTTAAAAATTCTCAAAAAAAATTCTAAATCCCGTAAAGTAGAGACAGCAAGTGTCTAACACCTTTCCTCACCATCACCGATTGAGGTCCTCACTTAAATATTTTTGTCACAAACCTTATTCAAGAGTCATCTTTAGTTAAAAAGTCTTCGATTCCTCAACCTAAGATAATTCTATGGGTCTAGCCGACCCTACATTCTAAGTTTCCATCAGCTAGTGGTGAGTTCAAGACTTTCAAACGTATTATTTTGGATCCTCTCCATACCCATCAGATCATATCATATCACTTTCATAAGGTGCATTAGCTGAGTGTGAGCACCTGCATAGCATGCGGGGTCGGTGTTCACAATGTCAATGATAGACAAATAAATAAATAACATTGCACTAGGTTTAGTTCTATTGGCTTTGAGGTCTTTGGGAGCGTAAGACATTGGGTTAGTTAGTTGTGCAAATCTTATTGAGCTTCCACAAAAGTGTAATTTATTGCATTATGTCACATATATAAGAGATATCATGTTTCCAACAAAGATGTGATTGTGTAAGTCATTCTTCCACGTGTAGAGAGAACTTTATTAGAGAGTTTAATATTATTAAACTTTTGCTTGGTTAGAAAGCTACTTCCATGACTCTTGCTTTATAAAAAAAATGCTTTTGTTGGTCTCTAGAATTTAATATTTTACTAAAAAGTTGCTTTTACAGGATTGGTATTTAATGCTTTGCATATATATACACATCTCTAACTCAATCATATATATATATATATATATATATATATATATATATATATATATATATATATATAAAAACTAGCATCTAACATCTTCTAGGTCATCCAATTTGACAGTGACATACCAGATATAAACACGATCGGTTTGATATTTTTTTCTTGGCTCCTTCACTATAAGTCCTATTGAATATATATGTGGTCCAAATATATTAAATGCATGCCCCATATATGTGAAATGATGTGAAGTCATTGTGTGCCTGTGTCTCTAGAGGAAAATACATGTGCCGTTGCACATGAAAGGCAATTTGATATGAGTTGGGCCTATGTATTAGGATTTTTAATTGAAATAATATTGTACCAGATTGGAATTTTTATGACAAAATTCTGTCAAAACATGGTTCCACTGTCATAAAGTCTATAAAATATATTTCTTAGAGTATGAAATGACTAAAATGGCCATTGCATATTTTTCTAAAAGGTGGTGGAGTTGAGCATTGTAGGGCCATGTTGTGTGTATATGATATTCAAATTGTACACCACCATGATAGTCAAAAGACTTAAAAATAGCCTGATCTGATGTTAGGCTCCACTTTTTTGCCATGTGTGTTTTGGTCATTTCACCATTCAAAGAGCATATTCTTTTGGCCTTTAAACTAATGGAGACATTTTCAGTAAAATCAGAGTTTTAAATATTTTTTTTCCATTTAAAATATTTAAAAATTAAGCAATAAATAAATAAATAATTTAGGGCAAATTTCCTTAGAAATTCGCATTTTATCAAATAATGCCTCCACCAACTTTTTAATGACTGAGCAATGCTTATTAAGAGAAATTACTTAAATACCCTCATTTTAGTTTTTTCTTTAAAAAGTGATGGATCGAGAATTACAAGCCCGTGAGATATGTGTCTGACATCTAATCCGTCCAGCAGATGCACGCTATCATGATCACATCACCGGAAAGACCAAAACATTTCCCCATCAAATGACAAGATAGGACAAGCCATACAAATTAATATACAAGGGCATTTTGGTACTTTTGCTCCTAGAAAAATCATCTCCTACCAATTTCATTTTGTAGAGGCATTGTTTGGTAAAATGTAAATTTCTGAAGAATTAATAGTAAAAGTCCCTAGATAAGCTTCCATCCATATATAAAAGGGTATTGAGACTTAAAAACATTTAAAATTCTAAATAATTTTAAAATAGTGCATGCTAAATATTTTATTAAAAAGTTTTAATTATAAAGAGAACATACCCTTATTCTACATTTTTTCGTGTGAAATACAGTCCATCCATCATTTGAGCCCCTCATATTCTCCTTCATCTGAAATTGTTTTGAATTTGAGCTTTTTTTTTTTACAATTAATTACTTACGGTAGAGATTTTGATAGAATGGAGGGTGCACGATAACACAGCAACACCTTTTTAGTACATCCTTATTTGAAAAATGAGGTAGACTATGTGGGCCCAACTATAATATATGTGTTTCATTCGCATCTATTCATTTTGCCGGATCATTCTAAGGCATGAACCCAAAAATGATGCAGACCCAAAGCTCAAGCGGACCACACCGTGAGAGGAACTTTTCAATCGTTATCTTTCAATTCCCACTATTTTCTGTGGCGTGATCCGCTTGATCTTTGGATCTACTTCATTTTTGGCCATGCCCAAATGATAATGGACAGCATGGATATACAACATACTTCATGATAGGACCCCGGAGTTTTGTGGCTCAGAAACTTGGGTTAGTCATTGAAATAGGTCCAATTTTTGAGGTGAAATTGGAAGACTCTTATTAGTTGGGCCACTCATGATCATCCGTTTTGATTTGACTATTGAATTATTTAGATTGAGTGATTCAAACACTTGAAAAAGAAAATAATTACCATTTTACCTTTAAATCACATGATTTATAGCATTTCAAACCACTCTAAAATCATGTGATTGATGTGGCCCACCTGAGTTTCAAATCACTCAGCTGTCTTTTGACCTGAATCAAGTTATCATGTTTCTAAAGAAGAAAATAATTACCATTTTACCTTTAATTCACATTATTTATAGCATTTCAAACCGCTCTAAAATCATGTGGCGAGGCCCACCTGAGTTTCAACTCACTCAGCTGTGCTTGGACCTGAGTCAAGTTTTCATGTTTTGGACTAAGCTAGATTTATAAGCTCTCTTAGCTTTGAAAGGATTAAGCCTTTTTTAATTTTAGTTTTGGAGTTACTAAGAAAGAATAGCTTTACTTTTTATTTTTTGGCAAACGAGATCATAAAAAAATGAGTGTTTCTAGGATGATCGTGTTGAAAAAGGTGTGATGATTGATCCAGACAGTCCATCATGTAGGACTCAATTTTGATTTTCCAAATGTTAAGAGTCAGTTTGGCCAGAGGATCCTGACCATCTAATCAATGACAAGGAAAATGGATGGTTGTGATCGATTATATTTTAAAAGGTCTTATCACCTTTCTAGACTACCTATTATCACGCATACCCCACCTTCCATTTTTCCGTAGTCTCAAGAATATTTCTATCCAACCAGTGGCTAAGAAAATGGACAGTCCTAATTGACGATAGTGGAAAAGATTAGATTCTCTATAACGTGATACTTGACTTTGATGGCCTATATACCTTAAAAGTCGCTTTGCTAGACAATCCAAACCATGGAACCATTGCTTTAAAGTAAATGCACCTGACTGATTATATTAGGAGAGGTCTTATCATTGATCTAAATGGCTCATCATTCATCTTTAATTTTCTATGCCTTCCATGATTTACTTTGATTAGATGATCCTCAATATGAATATTTATTTAATAATAGGATAAGCTTATTATAGGAGCACTCATATAGGCACCTATGGAATGGTTGTAGAATTGTTGATGCTATTTAACCACATCAGATCCTATGGCTAATAAGCTGACATGTGGCAGCACCACCGTACGAAAGATTAGGACCGTATCCTTATACTAGATGCAATTAACAAAAGGAGATTGTAAAGCACAATAAAAGTCCTCGCCGTGAGACATGTGTTACACATCTGAGTGAAAATCACAAGACACGTGATAAAAGCAGAGAGTCCATGGGCTCCATAATGGACTAAAGAGGATGTCATCACTACTTTTTTAACTAGTGGTGATCCTATATATAACATATGGTAAAAGACAAGTGACTACACATACATAGAATTATAAGTGGATTGCTCTAGGATTGAGTCCTTACCTCAGTGGTAGACTTTGAGGAGTTTCAACAGAGGTCCTGGGTTGATTATATGAAGATGGGTGTGTATCGTGTTGGGGGCCTTGCACAAAACCTTATGATCTAGCCCTCCAGAACAAACTAGAATTGTGGATAATAAAGCAATGAAAACAATCAATGCATCAATCACACACCACACAAGAGATTTTTACGTGGAAAACCCTCAAAGAGGTAAAAACCACGGGACCTCGTCCAGATCAACAATCCACTATAAAGCAGAACGTTACAACCTTCTTCACTCACGCAGGAGTAGATAAACAATGAGAGAAATAGAGAAAACGAAGAGATCTAACCGATTACAAGGACATAGAAGCGCTGAAATATAGATTACATAGTAGATAACCTCCACGAGCAGAACCTCCCTTCTATAAGCTTCCTCTCTATCTTCCTCTCTCTCTCTCACCTTTGATAGCCCTAAACCCTTTAGCAAATCCCTTGTAAAGCTTTAGGAAACTCTCTTGCATTATCTTGTAATACCTAGAAAACCCTAGGCAACCCCTTTTATTGTTTAGGAAACTTCCCTTTCGCATCCCGGTTGCGAAAGGACTCAAATCCGCAGTTTCGCACAAAATCGCGGAACAAACTGCGTAACCTACGACTAGTCCTGGAATTCCAAGACTGGTCTTAGCCTCCTACGACTGGTCGTATCTCACCTACGACTGGTCGTATACCGCGGAGAAAAAACATCTGAACTCGCTGGACTTTGAATCGTATCACGACTTGAACCCACAACTGGTCGAACACCAGCCCACGACCGGTCGAGCAGGGCTCACGACCGGTCGAAGACGGGTCAAAAATGCCCATCAAATCTCCCCTTTTTGACCCAGGAGGGATCCACCTTCAAGCCAGCCAGGTTTCTACAAACCTCAAACTTGCCCTTGAGCAAAGCCTTGGTCATCATGTCTGACCCATTATCGTCCGTGTGGACCTTCTCAAGCTGTTATACCTTTTGTTCCAAAGTATCCCTGATCCAGTGATACCGAATCTGTATGTGCTTCGACTTGGAATACTGACTTGGATTCTTGCTCAAGTGTATAGCACTTTGACTATCGCAATAGACCATGTGCTCCTCCTGCTTTGGCTAAGTTTCTATAGGAACATCTTCATCCAAAACATCTCTTTACATGCCTCTGTGACTGCAATGTACTCGGCCTCTGTCGTCAACAATGCTACAACATTTTGTAGCTTGCTCTGCCAAGAAACCGCTCCCCCTGCAAACGTGAACATGAACTCCGATGTAGACTTCCTGGAGTCTATGTCGTCTGCCATATCTGCATCTGTATAGCCCTCTAACACAGGTTTACCGTCACCATAGCATAGGCTCAACCTGAATGAGCCTCTTAGATATTGTAGTATCCATTTCACCGCTGCCCAATGCTCTTTGCTAGGATTGGCAAGGTACCGGCTGACAACACCAACCGCATATGCTATGTCTGGGCGTGTACACACCATAGCATACATCAAACTTCCTACTACTGACGCGTAGGGTATCTTCTGCATCTCTTCCACCTCTGCCTTCATCTTGGGACACTGTTTGTCGCTCAATCTGAAGTGACCATCTAGTGGAGTACTGACTGGCTTCACTGCATTCATATTGAACTGCTCTAGGATTTTCTCAATATAACGCTCTTGTGACAGCCAGAGCTTTCTGCTGCTTCTGTCACAGGTTATCTCCATTCCTAAGATCTGTCTAGCCGTGCCCAAGTCTTTCATCGCAAAAGACTTGCCTAACTCCTGCTTCAACCTGTCAATCTTCTTGATATCTTTTCCCATGATGAGCATGTCATCAACGTATAATAACATAACTAAGAAATCACCATCTGAGAACTTGCGCGTGAACACACAGTGGTCCGACTCCGTTCTGTCATACCCATGTTTCAACATAAAAAAGTCAAACTTCTTGTACCATTGTCGTGGAGCCTATTTCAGCCCATACAAGCTCTTCCTCAGCCTACACACCATATGCTCCTTGCCCTTGACTTCGAACCCCTCTGGTTGGTGCATGTAAATCTCTTCTTCCAGGTCACCATGGAGAAAGGCAGTTTTAACATCTAACTGCTCTATCTCCAGATCCATGCTAGCCGCCAACCCAAGTAACACCCGTATGGATGTCATCTTCACCACTGGTGATAATATCTCCTCGAAGTCTATGCCTTTTCCCTGACCAAACCCTTTCACCACAAGTCTGGCCTTGAACCTCGTCTGTGAATTCTTCTGCTCAATTTTCTTTCTAAACACCCACTTGTTGCTCAAAGCATTCTTGCCCTTAGGCAATTTCACCATATCATAGGTGTGGTTCTTATGCAAGGATTCCATCTCCTCTTGCATAGCTTTCAACCACTCCCCCTTATGCTCATCGGTTAGGGCCTCAGAATAATCTTCTGGCTCTCCCCCATCGATTAGCATAATGTAGTCATGCGGCGAGTACCTCTTGGACGGCTGTCTGTCCCTAGATGACCTCCTCACCTATGGCTCAACAGGTGGATCAAGTGGGGGCTGCTCCCCTGGTCCATCTTCTGAAGAAACTCCCTTATCCTTTGCACCTTGCTGTACTCCCCCGTCATCTGGCACCACGGGAGGAGTAACCGGATCCATGTCCTCTAGCTCACCTGAACTAGTCTGGTTCTTCTCTGGCTTACCAATGTCTTCTATACACTGATCTTCAAAGAAAACCACATCTCTGCTCCTGACGAGCTTCCTCTCAGTCGAATCCCACAACCTCTAACTGAACTTTTCATCACCGTACCCTAAGAATACACACTGCCTAATCTTCATATCGAGCTTGGACCTCTCATCCTTTGGTACGTGAACGGATGCCCTGCATCCAAGCACCCTGAGATAACTGTACGATGCATTATGTCCAGTCCACACCTTCTCAGGTACTTCTCCATTTAATGGGGCTGATGGAGACCTGTTTATCAAATACATCGCCGTGTGCATTGCTTCTCTCCAGAACGTCTTCGGCAATTTCGCATGGAATAACATACATCTGATTCTCTCAACAATGGTGCGATTCATTCGCTCAGCTACACCATTATGCTGGGGGGTCTTGGGAACCGTCTGTTCATGCCGTATACCTAGGGACTTGCAATACTCATGAAAGTAGCCAATGTATTCACCACCAGATGCACTTCAATGATCTGCCTGTCTCTCTCTCGACCATAGCATGAAACAACTTAAACACACCAAAGACCTCGTCCTTAGATTTCAAAGCATAAACCCAAACCCTCCTAGATGCATCATCTATAAAAGTGACAAAATATAATGCCCCACCCAAGGTTTTTGTCCTCATAGGACCACAAACATCAGAATAAACCAAATCTAATGCATGCACTTTATTAATATGAGAAGCAGTTTTAACGAATGAAACTCTATGTTGTTTCCCTGATAAACAATCAAGACAGGTTTTGAGAGGTGTACCTGTCACGTCTAGAAGGAGCCGCTTCTTTTCTAGTAGTTGAAGCCATTTTTCACTCTGTGGCCTAGACGCCTGTGGCACATGTCAATAGCTGAATCTTCCGCTGCGTTCAACCCACCCTTACACATACTGACACTTGCCTTGTACAGGGTGCAACACTTCTTTCCTCTAGCCATGATCAACGAACCCTTGATAAGCTTCTATCGCCCACCAGCAAACCGGCTTTCATAGCCATCATCATTCAACCTTCCCGTCGACATCAAGTTAAGGCGAAGGTCTGGGATATGTCTCACATCCCTGAGAACCAATGTGCAGCCCACATCCGTTTTCACACAAATATCACCGACTCCCATGATTTTTGATACGCCAGAATTTTCCATCTTCACAATCCCATAGTCACCTGACTTATAGCTTGTGAAGGAGTCCCTGTGTGGAGTCGCATGAAAAGAAGCTCTCAAGTCAACCACCCAGTCAGTGTCCTGACTCGTAGCTGTGAGACATACATCATGATCTGCAGAAAGAATAACTACCATGTCGCCATCTGAAGTGATCGCGGTAGAATTTGATTCATCTTCCTTCCCTTTTCCTTTCTTGTCATTTTTCTTACCACGACATTCATGCTTGTAGTGGCCCTTCTTTCCACAATTCCAGCATTCAACATCTTTCCTGTTACTCGACTTGCCTCTCGATTTATCTCGGGCCTTCCTGCCCTTCCTGTTCTTTCCTCTCCCCCGTTCCTGTGTCACAAAAGCCTCTTGCTGAGTAGACCCTTGAGACTTCCTCCTTGTCTCTTCATTAAAGAGACAGCTAGTCACCTGTTTCATGGATATCTTTCAGTCTGGCGTGGAGTTACTTAGAGACACCACCAATATCTCTCAACTGTCAGGCAATGAACTAAGCAATAGTAAAGCCTGCAATTCATCATCCAGGACCATCTTCATAGAGGTGAGTTGGTTCGCTATATTGCTGACCTCATTCATGTGCTCGGTCACAGAACCACCATCCTTGAATTTGAGATTCACAAGTCGCCTTATCAGAAAGATTTTATTACCGGCTGTCTTCCTCTTATACAGCCCTTGTAATTTCAGCCATAAGCTAGCGGCTAAGGTTTCCGTGGACACATGGTGGAACACAGAATCATCCAACCATTGTCTAATAAACCCCACCGCCTTTCGATCCATCTTCTTCCAATCATCATCAGTCATATCCTTGGATTTTGCTGATATGCCTAATATTGGAGAATATAGGTCCTTGCAATAAAGCAAGTCCTCCATCTTAGCCTTCCACATGGTCCAGTTAGAACCATTGAGGTTGATCATCCTTAATGAGCCACCTTCTATAATTTCAAACCGATCCTACCCGTTCAATGAACTTGGCTTTGATACCACTTTGTTGGGGGCCTTGCACAAAACCTTAAGATCTAGCCCTCCAGAACAAACCAGAATTATGGATAATAAAGCAATGAAAATAATCAATGCATCAATCACACACCACACAAGAGATTTTTACGTGGAAAACCCTCAAAGAGGTAAAAACCACAGGACCTCGTCCCAGGATCAACAATCCACTATAAACCAGAACGTTACAACCTTCTTCACTCACGCAAGAGTGGATAAACAATGAGAGAAATAGAGAAAACGGAGAGATCTAACTGATTACGAGGACATAAAAGCGCTGAGATATAGATTGCACAGTAGATAACCTCCACGAGTAGAACCTCCCTTCTATAAGCTTCCTCTCTCTCTTCCTCTCTCTCTCTCTCACCTTTGATAGCCCTAAACCCTTTAGCAAATCCCTTGTAAAGTTTTAGGAAACCCTCTTGCATTATCTTGTGATACCTAGAAAACCCTAGGCAACCCCTTTTATAGTTTAGGAAACCTCCCTTTCGCATCCCGGTTGCGAAAGGACTCAAATCCGCAGTTTCGCGCAAAATCGCGGAACAAACTGCGTAACCTACGACTAGTCCTGAAATTCCAGGACTAGTCTTAGCCTCCTACGACTGGTTGTAGACCGCAGAGAAAAAACGTCCGAACTCGCTGGACTTTGAGTTGTATCACGACTCGAACCCACGACTGGTCGAACATCAGCCCACGACCAGTCGAGCAGGGCTCACGACCAGTCGAAGACGGGTCAAAAATACCCATCATGTCGTGTGCATGCTTCAGAAGTAAGTTGATTATATGAAGATTACAAAGACTTATCTCAAGATAAAAATATAATTAGTTACGTTTACCAGATGATTGGCTGACTCGAGGCCCACGCTGCTACCAACAGAACACTACTCTTTTAGCACCACGCTATCTATCCTTTGTTTGTCATAAACACTTATTATTATTATTATTATTCAATCTAATTCCTCTACTAGTTGCTAACCCAAACTGCAAATCAATTCAGATCGATTTGATTAAAATTAGTTAGCTTTGCCACCATATGTTCACGATTACATCGTCGAACCTACAATGATTCTTAGGTTTTAAACAAATGGTTAGGAGGGTCATCTTGCCCTGTGACTAGAGATTCCATCGACCATCTCACAACAAAGTTCAGTCGAAGAGACGAACAAGCCACCATTTAACCACGACTGTCTCACCACAAAACTAGTCGAGCGATAAACAGGCGGTTAATTCACTATAGCCTTGCCTGCAGAGAATAAGGTTCCAAGCAACGAACGGATAGTTATTTCCACAACTATCATGCCACAGGAGAAATGACAAACAAGTTGCCAATCTTATTGACCTTCCTACCTTGAAGTACATGGCTAAGTAACGAATGGTTAATCATTTAACCACGACCGACTTGCCACAAAGCTAAGTCATGTTGGGTAATGTATGGATTGTCATTTATAACGGCCGTCTCACCACGAAGCCCAGTCGTGTGATGAACGGATTGTCAAAGATTTGCTCGCAATCGACCGTCTCACCACGAAGTTTAGCCATGCAATGAATAAATTGTTGAAGATCCACTTGTTATTGATCGTCTTGCTATGAAACTTGGACCTGCGTAATGAATAGGTAGTCATTTTCAACGACCACCTTGCTATAAAGCTAGCCAAGAGACAAACAAACGACCACCCCTCCCACAAACCACGATTGTCTTACATAAAGAAGCGTTATATGACAAACGGACTGTCATTTCCAATAACTATCTTACTATGAAGTAGCTAAGTAGGCGATCTAGCTTTCATACCCAACAACTTTCTTGCCTGAAGCCTGATTGTACTTACTTTAATACATTGATATTATCGACTTTGGCCTCATTTTTACTATTAATTAATATTATGTATTATTGAATGGTTTAAATTATCACCCACTTAATTGAAAGTTATTTCTCTAAGTAAAAAAGAACTCATTAGAAGGACAAACCCTCCCCTTTTTCAGTCACCTAATTTTTTTATATCGATAGTTAGATAGACAGGCGATCTTCGCAAATCCGGTCTTAATCAGTCTATTTTGACGCTTGGGGTCATAAATGTGTAGTTTGATTCGAGCCAAATACAAATCTAGCACACCAAGCACATATACATCGCATGGGCGATAGAATTTGATCCAAACAAGAATAAGCTTTTACTAGTGTACTCTGTTGAAGTATCAAAGTTTGTATCTAAAGAGACTTGGGTGGCTAGGAATGTTCCTCCACATCATGTGTGAACATTGGAAGGCAGATTTTTCAGGAGATGGTAGATTGACTCTCCTTTCTAGTAGTTGTTACCTTACTTGAAGGCTTTCATTTGAGGGTAAAAGGGTGCTGTATTTGACTGAAGTCACCAGTAATCAATTATTATGATCTTACATTCAATTAAAGTCTTTAAAAATGATTAGGATTGAGAACCCGAAGATCTTTAACCCTAAGTGACTCGTGAATTTGCGTTCTAGAGATTCCGAGTAAAGGACTGTGGTTTTAGAGAGGGAAGGAATTAGGCACTCACTCTTTCCGTACGAATGTACAGTCTTTACTTTATAAGATCCGACTACAAATAAGACTAGCTCTTGTATGTAAAAAATATAATGCGATGCAATATCAGTTATGATTAATCGATCCGAATTTCTGATGGCTAGGATCCAATTATATCGGCAAGTCACAAAGCATACGTTCGAAATGATTGAATGCATGGTGCAAAGTATATATGTATGGGATGCTTGGTGATGTATTGATGCCTATAATAAA
The DNA here is from genome assembly GCA_030180095.1 of Magnolia changhungtana. Taxonomy (NCBI): domain Eukaryota; kingdom Viridiplantae; phylum Streptophyta; class Magnoliopsida; order Magnoliales; family Magnoliaceae; genus Magnolia; species Magnolia changhungtana. The sequence continues at coordinate 3,402,233 of JASAUF010000449.1, read as the reverse complement.
ACAATGGCTAACTGGCTAAAGTTTCTGGTGGACCTGTTTCGATTATATCGGCAAGCCTCAGAGCATACGCCCACCAATTAAATACGAGAAAACAATTAAATCAATGTAATGCTGATGTATATGAAGAGTAAGAGGGTTGAGAAGGGAATGCGTATTGCATGATGCTAATGCTCTGATTTGATAAAATTGATTGAAGCTTGTATGGTGGATGAATGGTAGTATTGTAAGGCTAGATTGAGTAGCTCAAATTTGAATTTAGGAGGCTCAAGAGGCTTAAACTTTGTCTAAGCTAGGTTAGGCTAGACCAGGGCTGGAGTCTCTCTCTCACTCTCACTCTCCTTTGTAAAGGGATGGCTAGATGGCTAAGGCTAAGGGATCTCTGGATGAGAATGGATGCTTTCTGAATCTAATGGATGTGAGTGAGTACTTGAAATGAGAATGGGAGCGGGCTATTTATATCCTCCAAACTTAGTTTTCTTGTAATTCTTGATAATCTTAGGAAAAAATGTGGTTAAATGGTTAGGATTAGAGATTGTCACATGACATTATCTTATAGGCCATTAGATAATGTGGTAAAAAGGTAATTTTGGGTAAGGAGATGGGTATTGGAGTAAATACACCTCAGCCGCACACTTAGGGTCTAGAAAAAATGATATTGTACATGCTTGAAGGATGCCACCCCAAAGAGGGGGAGTGTCACATGACCAGCAGAAACTGGTCCCCACTTGGACTCCCTACTTTGGCAGGCAAACTCTTCCAAGCATGTGGAGGATCTGTTGTGAAGGTTGCTACTTTGAGATTTTACAGCCTATTTCCTCAATTGGGCTTGGGTTCAGGCTTGGGTTCCAACTTGGTTTTGGGCTTAATTAAGTGAATTGATTGGGTTGTTGAATTGAGTAGGTTGATAAAGTGAGCTGACTGGGTTATTAGATTGGATAGGCTGACCAGGTGAGTTGACTTAGCAAGGGTTTAAGGTTTATAGGGTTTAAGGTTAGGCTGACCGGGTTTACTGGGTTGAATGGGTTGAGTTTAAGATTTAGGATTGGGGTTCTTAAGGTTTAGGCTTCTAAGATTAGGGTTTAGAATTGGGGTTTAGTTGATTATCCATTAGTTCAAACTCAATCAGCATATCAACCTTAGGTGGGGTGTCTACACCATGTAAAAAGGTTGATTTCATAAGTGCCGGTTATGGGACCCACATGCACCTATCTATGGCATCAAACTTGTCCATCATGGTTTCCCTACTACGAAGCTAGCTTAAGACTCCTCAAAAATCCAACCATCATATGGGCCACCACTTGGAATTTAGTTGTCCATCATTTTCAAAATCAAGCCCACTTAATAATTTATGCCCAATTTTTGTAGAATCCCATCAACACTTCCATATCACATAATTCACGTCTTAGATAGCATATGATACACGGTCGAACAGAAAATAATAGACAACCACCCAAAACCTCTAAAATCATGTATACATGATGGTTGGATTGACTTATTTCTTAGAATTCCAATTTCATGGTGGGGCAACAATGATGAAAATGTTGAATGCCACAAGGCTCACTAGTTTGGGTCTTACGTACCTGTAGAGTAAGCTTTTTCTACAACAACTCCGCGAGCAGCTACCCTTGTGAGCTTCACGACACAAATGGTCCACTTGTGGAGAGGCCCAATTTTTTGAACCATCTATATGCTTATTATTATCATAAATAGGCTAATATTTCATTTGATTTTTACAATTAATGAGGGCCATCGATATTTTCTTCTCCTTTGATATAAATTGATATACAGGTAATGATGGTCACCATCATCTGTTCATTCTAACTTTCTTGTGGTAGTTGGCATCACACATTTTCTACAATATGGACGGTTCAGATTTTAGCACGACTCAACATGTGGTCTCAGTGGAAGGGCACAAAAGATCCACGATCTGATTTTGGTATTTTGTCAAATCATAAGCGTATCATTGTAATTTTTTGTTACTCTTCTACGTCGAGACTGGGCGCGGATTAGCTACTGACAGGTTGAGTAGCAACACTTGCTACTGAAGTGACGTCACCAAGTTTCGTAGGCCCCGCCATGATGTATGTTTTGTATCCACACCTTCCATCCATTTGGAGAGATCATTTTAGCGCAATATCCAAAGAAGGATCTAAATCCAAAGCTCCAGTGGACCCCATCACAGAAAATAGTGGGTACAGTGACGCCCACCATTAAAAACTTCTAAAGGCCACGAAAGTTTTAAATCAAGCTGATATTTGTATTTTTTTTCTTATTTCATGTCTTTTTTAACTTTTGAACAGGTTGGATTTCAAATAAACATTATGGTGGGCCTTAGGATAGTTTCAACGGTAGGAATCACTCTCCCCACTGTTTTCTGTGGTGGGGTCGACTACAGATTTTTATCTACCTCATTCTTTGGATCATGACTTAAAATGATATCTCAAAATGAATAGACGGTGTGGATATAACACATATATCATAGCGGGGCTAACAGAACTTGGTGACGTCACTTCAGTAGCGGACTCGCTATTCAACCTGTCAATATCTAATCCTCGTCCGTCGAGACTGGAGAGTGGGTTGGACAGGCTAGGGTACCGCGCATGCATGGGAGGACGAGAATTGTGTAGGGAGTGGGACCCATCGTAATGTATGTGTCATTATCCATGCCGTCCATCGGTTTTTTACAGTCATTTTAGGGCATGAGCCCAAAATTGAAGTATATCCAAAGCTCAAGTGGACTACACCACAGGAAACAGTGGGATTGAAAGCTTACCGTTGAAAATTTATTGGGGGCCACCAAAATTTTAGATCAAGCGGACAATTGTATTTTCCCTTCGTATACGTCTGTGTGACCTCATGAACAGGTTGGATGACAAACAGAGGGCCCTAGGAGGTTTCAACGGTGGATATCATTATTGCTGCCGTTTACTGTGTGTGGTCCACTTGATATTTCGATACGCTTCAATTTTGTCTTTATGACCTAAAATAAGCTTAAAAGATGGATGGACGGTGTGGATAATGACACATACATTACAATGGGCCCCACAGAGTTTACTACACAATCCGCGTCCTGCCTGGGAACGGCTGTGATGGGCTGATTTTGGAAATGATTTCCAGGCCCGATGATTACACGGTCACGATGAGGCTGACTCTAGTCTGACAGAACCTTCGATATCCCTTAACGACGGGTAGGCTATTAGAGGCCCACCGGATCACATGGACAGTTCCTGTTTAAGGCTTTCACGCAAGCATAGGTGGTTCCCGTCACGTGATTTGGATGGACGCGGACCAGCTACTGACAGGTTGAGTAGGGAGACATGCTACTGAAGTGACATCACCGACTTCTCTGATCCCCAACAAGATGTATGTTTTATATCCACGCCGTCCATTCACTTCGAGAGATCATTTTAGTGCGTGAACAAAGAATGGGCCAGATCTAAAGCTCGAGTGGACCATACCACAGAAAATGGGGAGAGTGATATCCACCATTAAAAACTTCTAAGGGTTGTGAAAATTCTCGGTAAAGCTTATATTTTGGTTTTACCTTCTTTCATGACTATGTTAACTTATGAACAGGTTGGATCTCAAATAAACATCATGGTGGACCTTAGGAAGGTTTCAACGGTGGGCGTCACTCTCCCCACTGTTTTCTATGGTGGGGTCTACTCCAACTTTGGATATGCCTCATTCTTTAGCTCATGCACTAAAATGATCTCTCCAAATGGATGGACGGTGTGGATACAACACATACATCATAGTGGGCCCACTTGGTAACGTCATTTCAGTAGCGAGTAGAGCTACTCAACCTTTCACTTTCATAGCTAATCCGCGTCCGATTTGTACACGCTACATCGCAACCTCTCTCTTACAATCAAATGCTTGATCTCAAATAAACATCATGGTGGAAAGGGCATGCATCATGTCATATCTTCATATGCACATTTAATAAGAGTATTTAGGAATTGTTAATTTCTTATTTATCATTAACTGCGCTAATCGTGTCGATAGTATGTGTAATTTAGAGCTAATGTAACCACTGAGTTAGCTACTCACTCCAACCTGGGACTGCGTTTTAAAATACCAACCAGACATATTATTGATGCAGGTTTGTAACGGCCTGAAAATTGGGGATCGTGCATACACTCAACTCCCAAGTTCCCGGGCATCACTTATAACCAATTTTTCACTATTTTGCGTCTAATCAGGTTTAAATGCGTAGTATGGAATTACTTGAAGCATGAATCACAATCACAACAAGTCTACTGAATTGAAAGAGGTTAAATATATACAAATACAAAAGGATGTATATAGGTCGCTTAAGGCATTGCCCAACAAAAATATAAAAATGCTATGTCTAAAGGATGGTGCGCTGAACCCCTACTCGGAGATCTAGGCTCACCCGTGAAGTATACGGTGAACCGTCCATCAACTGAAAATAGGACAGCTCGTCTTCCACATCCAGACTCGCGACGCCATGCTCCTCGTACTCTGTGTCACCTGCATCTATTGAAGAGTCTGGTTAGTATTTTAAAACACCATCCCAGAGTAGGAGTGAGTGATCAACTCAGTGGGTGCTATCAGTCTTAAGTTACAACAGGCATCAATTAAATTATGGATTTAATGAAAGGCGATACATTCATAAGCACCTAACAAATCTTATTAATGCATGTGCATGATGTATAATATGATACATGCCCTCGCCACAACACTTCTTTGAGCGACTTCATCTAACGATCGCGTATGACCAACACTCCCTCAGAGCGACCTCGACTGCCGAGTCGCCAACCTAGCTAGTGCGATGCGATGATAATGTTAGCCAAGTTCTTAATTAAGTTCATTCATCTAGCAGGTTGAAAAATCTGATACACCCCACGCATCAATGTCCTAAACTAGTTACGAGGCCAAGGCCCCCCAACGTGTGAGGCCGAGACCCCGCGGTCCTTGATCCCGTCGGGTTCCCCATCCTCGACTTCAAGCACATAGGGAGTGCCGAGAAAAAGGGATCGCTCGCGGTCACTACGAGGAGGCACGGCACCCCAGCGTATGCCGACAATTCAGACACAGTGTCTCATTCCACCATGCCCAGCTCACGAGGCGGTGGACCAGTTTCAATGTGATTATCAATGGGCTACCCCGGTAATGGGGTATTCCAGGTTCCATACATAAGTGAGCAAACAGGGTTAACAAACAAGGTTGGTCAGTAAATAGGCTAGACCACACGAGTCAGGCAAGCACGTGACAGACGACATCGGGTACAAGCGACCCATGTAGTCTAACTACTGTCGCCCGCACGCCCTCGTCCAAATCCATGGTTTAGCCTCTAGATAGCTCTACCAGCGGGACCACCTTCACTTCCTCGTGTTTCTGACCAACCCAAAGGTTTGGATGGTGATCCATAACATGCCAACTATCAATTTATCAACTAGCATAAACAACACCATGTTCTCATTTTTCTCAACATACAATTCCAATTTCTCCTAACAAACAAGGCTAACAATATCACGAATAAGGTGTGTGTGTGTGTGTGTATGGTGTGGGTTGGTGAAGAAGTTAAACACTTCCTACATCCTTCAGAACCAAAAATGCACAAGAATCGATGAATCATACATGTTATAGGGCACATCATATGAGGAATCAAGTAAGACATAAACATGTAGTCATCCATGGCAACCTAATCATGTAAGAAACACAATCAACATCATATGGGAACTAAACAAACATACAATTTCATGAAATCTCCAAACGAATATTCAAATCCTAGGTTTTCTCTAGATCCTCCAAATGCATCATCCAAGCAAGCAAAATCATTAAGCTCATACTAAAATTGGTGTTAGGCCACCTAAGAACAATAGTCCGCACCTTCGGATCATTGAAGGCTTGGAAAACGACTTAGGAATATTAATTTTTGGGGTCGATCGGCCGGAATCCCTAAAGCAATCATTGTATGTTAGATTTCTAAGCAAATCCTTTCTCAACTCAAGGGTTTCAAGAAAAATGATAAGGGCTTTTACCTACACGATCAACGGAACGAATGGGAGGTCGTGGAGGAGGGTTTCTTCTTAGAGGAGAGGTAGGGAGTTACAAGCTTTGATTTTCTTGGGCCCCACCTCGATCTAAGGTTCACCTCTCTCATTCACTCTCTCTTCCTCTCTTCCTCCTTTCTTCTTTCTCCCTTTTCTCTCTTCTCTCTTCCTTTCCTCTAAGACAAAATCGTATGGAGAGAGGGGGTGCCCAAATGAGGCCCTTTTATAATGCCAGATTTGGTGTAAATGGCCCCAAGGGCTAGGTTTTTACTATACTAGACCTATGGGAGGGTCTTTCTAAACTCTAGGGTCCGCTATGGGGTGTATACATTGATTTACACCATAGGATAGTTAGCCCTAATGATGATCTACGTATGATATGATCGGCCCACCATTTGGATGCGCTGATCAACAGATATGATCAGAAGTCTGTTTAACGGTCACCGATTGTCGATCGGGGCTGCGGCTATACGGATATGAGTAGGGAAATATTCTTACTTCACGTGTGAATTTTGGTTGTAAACTGACGGTCCAAAATCCTCAACTTTGCATAAGAGAGGACGACCCAATTTACTTAAGTTCCAGCTCCCTTCTTTAGGGTATTTACACTTCTCATGCACTCGTCCTTCGGCTCAAGTTGAACGGTTCTGGACAGCACCCAGTTCTGACTCTCGCAATGGACTTCAAGCCCAGTAAGACGGACATTACTCTATAATTTTGGAACTAGTGGCCTACCAACGAGCAGTCTAGAGCTTGTTCGGAAAATCGGGGTATTTCTGGAATGAACTAGGTATTAAGATTTTTCGTGGGCAGTGATTAGAGTTTGAGTTAACTATGTTCATAGTGTAGCTTATTTATAACTAGTGAAAGTGGAGATTTGGTCATGATTACTCTAAACCGTCGGTTTTAGGCTAAAAGAGTAACGAGGTTGATTTGGTCTATTAGCTAAGATCCGGGCCTTATCTGACTCTGCCCTGGTTAGATCTTTAATTTATTCATGCTTGTCTTAATTAGTTAGCGAAGGGTCGATTAGATTTGGGCCTTATGTGAGTAAATCATGAGGCTAAACTTAACGTTCAAATGATCGGGCAGATACGGTGGCTTCCTATGGTTGATTAATCGAATTTATGTGGTTCTTTACTGGTACCATCCCTGTATAGACTAACATTGAGTACTAATAGTTATTTATATGGTATCATAAGTTAATTAATAAAAAAATTCATGGATTTTTGGAAATCCAAAACAGTAAAATCCAGGATGTTACAAGGTTCTATTGAGGCCTCCGGCAGGTAGGCTTAAATCGGCTTGCGCAACTACCATTATGTTTTGAAAGATTTGGAATAAACTCAAAATTTTACATTTTAATCATCTTGAGTATATATATCGTGGCTTGTATAAACCCATTTTGGGCAATCATCACAATTGGAACTGTATTTTTAATTCTTAACCATATATTTCTGAATCTATTGTTATCTCTACCTCACTTTGGATCCGCTAATTCGAATTACGCTACTCTGATTATCTGTGTGTGAAATGAATTTGAATCTGAATGAGGACACACGTGCATTCTCATTAGATTAACACCTGGGAACTCAGGATCGGAGTCTTTGTACTCGGGTGCCGATTTTCGGGGCGTTACACTCACTCCCTGGTTCTCTTTCTCTCCAATCCTCTCTCTCTCACTGGTTCTCTCTCTCACCAGTCCTCTTTCGTTGGTTCTCTCTCTTGCCGATCCTCTCTCTCACTCGTTGGTCCTCTCTCTCTCTCACTAATCCTCTCTATCTCACACTGGTTCTCTCTCTCATGTTCTCTCTCCCTCTCTTAGGTTCTCTCTCCCAAAATCATGGAACCGATCCAAAACAGAATCGGTTTTAACCATCTGGTTCCAGTTCAAATTATCCTAGAACCGTTAGTAATAGTTCAATTCTAGTTTCACCCCGGAACCGGAACGGACCGACCCGTGTGCACCCACCAACCTAGCTAGGGTTTCGCTCATGCATGGGAGAATGAGGACTGGGTAGTGAATGGGACCCACCGTAATGTATGTGTCATTATGCGTGCCGTCCTTGGGTTTTTTACAACTCATTGTAGGGCATGAGCCCAAAATTGAAGTATATCCAAAGCTCAAGTGGACTACACTACAGGCAACCGTGGAAATTGAACGCTCACAGTTGAAAACTTCCTGGGGGCCACAAAAATTTTAGTTCAAGCCGATATTTGTGTTTTCCATTCATCTAAGCCTGTGTGACCTTATGAACAGGTTGGATAGCAAATAAACATCACTGTGGGCCCTAGGAGATTTCAACGGTGGATATCATTATCGCGGCTGTTTTCTGCAGTGTGGTCCACTTGATCCTTGGATACGCTTCAATTTTGGTTTCATAACCTAAAATAAGCTGAAAAAACGGATGGATGGTGTGGATAATAACACATAAATCACTGTGGGCCCCACAGTTTACTACGCAATCCGCGTCCTGCCTAGGAACGGCTGTGATGGGCTGATTTTGGAAATGATTTCCAGGCCCGATGATTACACGGTCATGATGAGGCTGACTCTAGTCTGACCGAACCTTCGATATCCCTTAACGACGGGTAGGCAGGTAGGCTATTAGGGGCCCCCCGGATCACATGGACAGTTCCTGTTTAAGGCTTTCACGCAAGCATAGGTGGTTCCACGTCACGTGATTTGGGTGGACGCAGATGGACGCGGATTTCCTGCGAAAGCCTTTCGCATGAAGTTCCTGCCCTTGGATGTTTGGTGGGGCCTATAGTAATGTTCGTGAGAAATCCACACCGTCCATCCATTGTGGGAGATAATTTTAGTAAATTCTACCAAAAATGAGGAGTATCCAAAACTCCAGTGGGCCGGACGAGAGGGAAAATAGGGGAAAGAGTTTTCTACCATTGAAACCTTCCTGGGATCTAACTTGATATTTTTATGCCATCTAAACCGTTTATAAGGTCATGCCCATTCAGATGAAGCGAAAAAACCAAAAACTTAGCCTGATATGAAGCTTTGTGGCCATACGAATGTTTCAAACGGTGGTCACTGAATTTACACTGTTTCCTCTCGTACGGCCCACTTGTGTTTTGGATCCACCTGATTTTCGGTAGAGTTTTCTAAAATGAGCTCCCAAAACGTATGTACGGTGTGGATTTTTCACAAACATTGCGGTGGGCCCCACCTAGCATCCCAGTGCAGAAACTTCCTGCTTTCCCAGGAAATCCGCGTCCGACGCGGATCACCTAGAGACAGGTTGAGTAGTGCTACTGAAGTGACATCACCGAGTTATGTGAGCCCCAACATGATTTATATTCTATATCCACACCGTCCATTCATTTGGAGAGATCATTTTAGGGCATGAGCCAAAGAATGAATCAGATAAAAAGATCGAGTAGACCCCACCATAGAAAACAGTGGGGAGAGTGACACCCACCGTTAAAAACTTCTAAGGGCCACAAAGGTTCTAGATAAAGCTGATATTTGGGTTTTCCCTTCTTTCATGTCTATGTTAACTCATGAACAGGTTGGATCTCAAATAAACATCATGGTTGACCTTAGGAAGGTTTCAACGGTGGGCGTCACTCTCCGCACTTTTTTCTACGGTGGAGTCTACTCCAGCTTTGGATCTGCCTTATTCTATGGCTCATGTACTAAAATGATCTCTCCAAATGGATGAACGGTGTGGATACAACACATACGTCATGGTGGGCCCACTTGATAACGTCATTTCAGTAGCGAGTCTCGCTACTCAACCTTTCTTAGCTAATCCGCGTCCGATTTGTACACGCTTCATCGCAGCCTCTCTCTTACAATCAGATGCTCGATTCTCTGTAGAGTTTTGCTACGCCCACACGCGTGTTAAAGTGACACGTGCACCATGCCAAAAAGGTGAGACATCCAATCCAATCTATCCATCAGAAGGGTACATGCACTGGATAAAGAACCGGGTCGGTCCACTTGTCAGGTGGGCCATAATTCAGGAAACAAATGTATGGCTGTGCACTTGCTTCTATTGTTGTGGCCCACCTGGCGAGGAGTGGCCCACCATTTATTTTTGGCAAGAACAATCACATGGTGGGACTCACCTGATGAATGGCTTGGATATTGCACCGGTCTGCCACGCTGGCAAGTATGGGGGCGTGTACACGAGCTGCCCGGAAGCGGATTGAGTCCTCCCCCATGCATGAACGTACTCGATACAGGCAGGGGCTCTGTGGGGCCCACAGTGATGTATGAGTTTTATCCACACCGTCCATACATTTTTCCAGATCATTCTAATACCCAATCCCAAAAATGAGACAGATCTAAGGCTCAAGTGGACCACACAACTGGAAGCATGGGTGATAATGATGCCCACCGTTGAAACCTTCCTAAGGCCCACCACTGTGATTTTTATTTGCCATCTAACCTGTTCATAATGTCACATATACCTGGATGAAGAGAAATCACAAATATCAGCTTGATCAGAACTGCTGCAACTCCCACAAACTTTTTAATGGTGTTGTGGACCACTTGATCCTTGGGTCCTTCTGATTTTTGGATACATCCCCTGAAATGATCTACAAAAATGGATGGACGGCGTGGATAAAACCCATAAATCACAGTGGGCCCCACGTATTCCCTACCTGGACCCAGTCCATCAGCTACCTCCTTTAATTGGAATAAAACCAATTTCATTTCTAATCCAAACACTCTGTTTTTATATTTTTAAATAGAGACGTGGGGAAGTATGAAAATGAGAGACAGAATACAAATGATCATGTTCACATGTTTAGCGACGTTTTCGAGTTCCAATCCACAGAACCCAAAGGGAATGTACAGTTCCTGTCTATCGCACTCATTTCCCAGCTGTGGTCAACATACAATGGATGGTTTTAAAAAGAAAAAATATATACATCCAAATTAGATAAGATAATGGCCATAAATCAAGGTTAGGATTATCTAACCAATCTGACTCTATGGTGATTCCTACTGTTTAGACATATCCACACCGTCCATCCATTTTTTAAGATCATTTTAGTGCATGAGCCCAAAAATTAACCAGATCCAAAACTCAAGTGGACCACACCACAGGAAAAGGTAGGGATAATGACACTCACGGTTGAAACTATGCTAGGGCCCACCGTAATATTTATTTTCCATCCACCCTTTTGATAAGGTCACACAGACCTGGTTGAAGCGAAAACACAAATATCAGCTTGATCCAAAACTCTTATGGCCCTCAAGAATTTTAATAGTGGGAGTTCAATCACCACTGTTTCCTGTGGTGTGGTCCACTTGAGATGTTGATCTACTTCGTTTTCGGGCTCATGCCCTACAATGAGTTGGAAAAACGGATGGACGGCATGGATAAAACATATACATCACAGTAGGCCCCATTGAGTCACCTCCCAATCGTTTAGTGCTCTTTGATGGACTCGCCCAGGTTAATAGACTCGTTTGCTCCCGAGTCAACTCAGGACTCGACTAGGTCAGGGCTGAATCGCCCCAACTCGCTGGGTCTGAGGAGGTTGACTTGTGTTATCCAACTAGATCATGTCCTACCGAGTCGACTCAGTTGAGCTGCACCAAACTCACTTGAGTCTTAAGCCCATGAACTCACTAGAACTTAGATTCGATGTTCGTTCAACTGAGTCAGACTTACTCGAAGACTCAAATACAACTCGACTTGATAACTAATATTTATAAAATAAAATTAAAAATACTAATAAATATTTATAATATTTATAATTAGTATAAGTAAATATAATTAGTGATAGTGTAGTGTAACATATTTGAGAAGTTCTATGTACTTTAATTTACAAATAAAAAACATCAAAGAGATATGCATTCCTTATGACACTGGATTAGATTCCAACCTGTCTAATCAGTTCACTCCATTGTGATCTAAACCATTGATCGGAACTCACGAACCATCTTAACCATAGAATTAGAGGGTGATCACATCATCTTTACACCTGTAGTGGCTATGAGGATTGTTGAACACAGTCAATCTTCGACTTTGTGTGAAAGTTTTAAGATCATGTAAATACAAGTAATATTAGAGACAGATTAACTTGTGGGTAATGAGCCTTCATGAATAAGATGCAATCAATCATGTTGTGTGAGATATCTAAACTATCTAATAAGTTAGCCCAATTATGATCTAAACCATTGATCATAACTCGAGAGTCATCTTAACCATAGAATTAGAAGGTGATCAGATCATCTTTACTCCTGTAGTAGTTATGAGGATTGTTGAACATAAATTGTCTGTCTTTGACTTTATGTGAAGGTTTCAAGATCATGCAAATACTAGTAATATTAGGACAAGTTAACTTGTGGGTAATGGGCCTTCATGAATAAGATGCAATCAATCATGTTGTGTGAGATATCTAAACTATCTAATAAGTTAGCCCAATTATGATCTAAAACATTGATCATAACTCGAGAGTCATCTTAACCATAGAATTAGAAGGTGATCAGATCATCTTTACTCCTGTAGTAGTTATGAGGATTGTTGAACATAAATTGTCTGTCTTTGACTTTATGTGAAGGTTTCAAGATCATGCAAATACTCCTAATATTAGGACAAGTTAACTTGTGGGTAATGGGCCTTCATGAATAAGATCCAATCAATCATGTTGTGTGAGATATCTAACTTGTCTAATAAGTTCACCTCATTATGATCTAAACCATTGATCATAAATCAAGAGTCATCTTAACCATAGAATTAAAGGGTGATCAGATCATCTTTGCTCCTGTAGTGGCTACGAGGATTGTTAAACATAAATCATCTATCTTCGACTTTGTGTGAAGGTTTTAAGATCATGTAAATACCGATAATATTAGAGACAGATTAACTTGTGGGTAATGGGCCTTCACGAATAAGATCCAATCAATCATATTGTGTGAAATATCCTAGATTCACCCCATTATGAGGATATCACCATGTGTAAAAGTCTAGTTTTGAGTCTGAACTAGAATTCGGGTTTGGATCTGCGACCGAACCTACAATCATAACCTAACCCATCTTCAGTCCCCAATGGAATTTGGGTCCATACTAGAAACTTGCTTTCTGTACTTGATTTGGAAAACTCAATTACAAATTTTCCTGTAACATCCCGGATTTTCACTGTTTTGGATTTCCAAATATCCTTGATTTTTTTTAATTAACTTATACTACCACGTACTGACCATTAGCACTCAACGTTAGCTTATACACGAGTTAATTAATCCAAGATTATCCAAATTTAATAGACCAGACAGGCCGTGATAAGGCCTAGTGCGGGCCGCTAAGCCAGATGACCGTTTACACTTAAAGACGGGTCGTGTGGGTCATACAGCGACCGAGAAAGGTCGAAAAAATATAAAACTTGGGGAGCCGATATCGCGGGCCGCGAACCCGTGGACACCCGTATGTCATCCGGCACTTGCCCACGCGCCCTAATGCCGGCGTTGGGATCCGCACTTGGAAATAAAATGTGAGACTCGGGCTTTCCAAAGTCGATCTTTTCTATGTTTATGGTGAAAGTCTAATGTATTTTCCTACGCTCGTCCACAAACTCTGGGACCCGATCGTGGCACGATGACCGTTGATCGCAAATCGGACCCGTACGACCAAACCTCATACTGATCGTTTTCAAATTTTGCATGGCCCTTCATCGGGCCATGGACCACTTATCCTATAAATTTCATGGCTAGAGGGTCACCAGAAATGCTCCATCAATCAGAATGGCCCCCATAGGGCCATTTAAGGGTCGGAAATGCCTTCTCAGATCATATATCCATTCATCCGTTCATCCTCAATTTTTGCATGGACCCTAGTCGGGCCATAAGGCTCCTACACACCAAATTTGGTGGCCAGAGGGGTGTTAGGGCCACCCCAACACCAATAGGAGTCTCATAGGTCTATTTTAGAAAATTGTGGAAGCTTGGGGCCATTTGCACCATATCTGACATTATAAAAAAGGTTTCTTTTAAGCACCCCTCTCCCTATACGAATTTGCCCTAGGGAAGGAAAGAGAGAAAAGAGAAAAGAGAGAGCTAGAGAGCAAGGAGAGAAGAAAGTGTGAGTGAAGGAGATCCAAGGTAGACCCTAGATCGAGGTGGGGCCCAAGAGAATCGATCCTTTCAACTTCCTACCTCTCCTCAAGGGAGAACTCTTCGCCACCACCGCAACAACCGTCCGTTGGTCGTCAAGGTAAGGTCCTTTCCCCCTTTTCTTCTTGAAATCCATGTATTAAGGTGGGATTGGCTTAGAAAGCTAACATGCAAAGGCTTGATTTAGGGATTCCGGCAGGTCGTCCCGAAAGCCCTCTTTCCTAGGACGTTTTTCGAATCACCAACGATCCATAGGTGCGGACTATTAATCTTAGGTGGCCTAGCACCAATTATATCATGAGTTTAATGATTTTGTTTGCTTGGGTGAAGCTTATGTAAAATCTAGAGAGACCTTAGGATTTGAGTGCTTGTTGAGATATATGAAATTGTATGTTGCTTACCCTTTCTTATGATGTTTTTGGTACCTCACTTGTTTGAGATATTGTGGATGACAATATGCTCACGTGTTTTGTGATTTTCTCATATGTTGTTGCCTATGATGTGTTTGATGTTTATTCCATGTGCATTGATTCCTTAAAATGTTGGAAGCGCTCAACTTCCTCACCAACTCACACACTCACATGCACCTTGCTCCTAATAACGTAGTATGCTTGCTAGGAATATTTGACTCATAGGCTGTGATGTATGTGAACATGCCATTTTTATGCTAGTTGAAAATCTTGATGGTTGGCATGCTATGAATCAACTTTGAACCCTTGGGTTGGTCGGAAACATGAGGAGAGACGGCAGTTCCATCGGTAGGACTATGCTCGGGCTAAACCCTTGAGTTTGGACGGGTATGTTCGGGTGGCTGTAGTTCAACTTCATGGGTCTCTGGTGCCCGAGGCCACTCGTCTCACTCTCGCCTGACTCGTGCGGTTTAGCCTACTATCTGACCAACCTTGTTTGTTAACCCTGTTTGCTCACCTATGTATGGAACCTGGAACACCTTACAACCATTGTAGCTCACTGATACCTAGATTGCAATTGGTCCACAGTTTCGTGAGCCAGACATGGTAGAATGGGACACTGTGTCTGAGTTGTCGGCCTACGCTGGGGTACCGCGCCTCCCCGTAGTGACCCGAGCGATCTCTTTCTCTCGGTACTCCTCGTGTGCTCGAAGTCGGGGATGAGGAACCCGACGGGATCACGGACCGTGGGGTTTCGGCCTCACGCGTTGATGGGGCCTTGGCCTTGCAATCAGTTTAGGGCATTGATAACCATTCTCAAACCTTGGACTTAACTAAGAACCCTTAACATTATCATTGCATTGACTAGCTAGGTTGGCGACTCCAGTGAGGTCGCTTCCGAGGAGTGTTGACATACGTGATCGTTAGACGGAGTCGCTCGAGGGAGTGTTGTGGCGAGGACATGCATCATTTCATCCATCATACATGCACATTAATAAGATTAGTTTAGTGACTGTGAATGATTGCTTTTCATTAAATCCGTAATATAACTGATGTTTGTGATAACTTGAGACTAATAGTTCACACTGAGTTGATCACTCACTCCCACTCTGGGACAGTGTTTTAAAACACCAACCAGACTCTCTCATAGATACAGGGGATGCAGAGTAGGTGGAGCATGACAATGCTACTCTCGAGGAGGACGACGAGCTGTCCTATTTCCAGTTGATGGGCGGTTCTCCATTGGCTTAGGAGACTGGATTCTAGAGCGTTGAGTCATGGGCTCAGCGTACCATTCTTATGGGCATATGATTTTCTTTGCGATTTTGTTGGGCTTTGCCTTGTGCGGCCCTTTTATATTCTTTTGAACCTGTATATATTGTTTTCTTTCAGTTCAGTAGACTAGTTGTGGATGTGCATCATGTTTCAATTAATTCCGTGTTATGCATTTAAACTTGATAAGTCATAAAACCATAAAATTGATGATAAGTGACACTCGGAGACTCGGGAGTCAAGCGTATGCACGACCCCCGATTTTCCGGGGCGTTACATTTCCACTACACAAAAGATATTTTGGATTTTTAACATTTGTATTTCTTAATTTTGTTTAATGTGATTTAATCGATGTTCCATTTGGACAGTCCCCCCAACAAAAACTGTTTACTTGGTTCTAAATCAATTGCCCCTTTGGATGCAAGACTTTCCTAATTGCAAGTTTTGTATAATGGAAAATTAACAAATTCTCGTTTTAATAATAAATAAATAAATAAAATTAAGTTTTATTTGGTGCTGGGTGTTAGGCCAACTTACCTTAACTTGCAATTTTATTGAATTTTTAGCATTTCGACTATTGGGATTCTTAATAAAAATATAAAAAATTTACAATTTAGCAGTTCTTTAGGGGAAAGGCTACAAATGAGGGCATCATGACAATTTTACATCAATGCTAGGATAGATTATAGTAATTTGAAATGTTTGTTTAAATTTAATCAGATGCTTAGAATCTCTAAACAAAATTATTATTAAAAATAATGGGCAACCAAGGATTGGTGGGACATTACCAATGATCTGATGATACTAACCATGCAATCACTGTATAGGAAATGGACAGTCCATGATTATTATCCAATAATATGGATTGCTGTCTTTTGCAGCTCAACTTTGAACACATCATCAACACTAATTTTGCCCCTTGAAATCTCAAGCTTCTTCTCATGGAACTAAAACCCTTGACCTAGAATCTATATTGTCCTCAATTCTAAATATGCAATGTTTTTGGTGATGTTCACCAAACCTAGACCGCTCAATTCCCTGCGTCAAAAGACAATCATGTTTGAATGTAAGAAGTACACAATGGAGGAAAGAAGATATTAAAGATGAAAATATCATATCTCGCGAATTTAAGTCTAATCAATGTTTCAAGATAGATTTATTGTCATTTTATAAATATTTTAGAAAATGCAAAAGAAAAGAGATAATAAACTGTCTTTAAGATACAATGAACGCATAAATCTAAAAATCAACACAAAGATTTGCACCTCTGAGTTTAGAACAGATTTTCAAGAGATGATACTAATATGCCTCACAAAATACTTTCTAAAAATGTGTAAGAGGACAAAAGTGAGAATGCAATATTTGGTAGCTTGATCTGCGAAGTCTATATACCTCTGGACTATAGTATCAAGAATATATAAAACCTATTGGAACATGGTGTCTTTCACAAAGAGATGCCTTTGTGCCTATTTAGGAAATCATCACACTCATTCACAACATCCAATTACTCTGCCCTAAATGGGTATGATCATTTGTATTGTGGTAGTTATTTTTATCACTTTTAAACAAATATAGTTCGTCAACAGTATAAAATTATTGCCACATGTGATCCAAATCATAGTTATTACAACTGTCACCACATGTACGACACATGGCACCAATGCCACGTGTATACCCATGTCTCAGCCACTCTCAATCAGCATTATGGCGATTTTAGCCACCAACGAATCAAAATCTCTTGTTAGACCCAGGCTCACTCTTAATTGTACCCTGGCTCGAATGAATTCGAACAAAGTGAGATTAGACTCTTCAGGCTCCTTACAACGATGCATACACGGGAAGTACGCTTGATAAAGAGCCAAAAATGCCTAAGTAGCCCTACAACCTACACCACGCGCATTTCACAGTCCTTGTAGAGATTTGAGGCAAAACCCCTCGTGACACCCTTTACCAGCCCGAAGTTATGTTGGCTTCATTTGACCTACACGATCGCTCCAGTGCTGAATTTGCCAAATTTTCCAATGTGCCAAGCATTCTGAGAAAAAAAATTTTAATGTGTCAAACCTAGCATTCTAAGCAGATGTGTTTTCGAATGTGTCGGACCTTCTAATCGATCCTTCTTTTCAATGCATCGGGCATCCTAGTACTCTATGGTTGTCAAATCTGCAAATTTATACCATTGTGCAATCATACCAATGTGAATCTGAAGCAGTTGGCAACTACTCCCATCTTCATCATCTGTAAATCCAATTGCCTGTCTCTGAATTAGATCCTCTCAGATTTTACTTATTCATCAGAACAGTGTTTCGCCAGCCTCTGTCGGCTCTGAAGTTACACATCCATCGCCATTGATTGCAAGTCAAAGGTGTTTGGCACCAACCTGTCTTCTATCACCTCAAGTTTTCTATCATTGCGATCTTATTCTCAGAATTTTACCATTAACCATTTGTGGCATATGAAATTACCATCATTTACATTGCTGCTCTAACTTAATCGCTGTGGAATCTGCTTTTATTTTTAAATAAATTTCTAAACGCCCTTCAAACTTGAGCAATTCCTTTAGAGCACCTCGAGTTTGAGAGGGAAGAGGTATTAACATGAATACAACCATATATTGTGATGTAATTGTACAATATCTTTGAATTTATATATTAAGATGCAGAATCTTGTATATACTTGTAATTCTCTCAATCTTGTATGTTTTTGTGATTCTCTCGTTACAACACATTCAAGCTTTCCACAATGTAGTTCCTCTAAGTTTGCAATAAGCAATGGAGCTTTCCACAATGTAGTTCCTCTAAGTTTACAATAAGCAATGGATTCTTTGCTTCTTATTCTTCTTTGCTTTCCGCAATGTAGTCCCTTTAAGTTTACAACAAGCAACAGATTCGTCGCTTCTTATTCTTCTTTTGCTTATGTTTCTCACCAATGCCATTAAGACTACTCTCGTGGGCCCCATTGCCCCTGGTTTCCACTACTTTGTGGACCCCATTTATCCTCTGCGGCATTGGTGCAACTAACATGCTAGTATTGGTCACACCGTTGTGGGAAGAGCTTAAGACTTCCTCTTGAATTTTGTCTGAAATTGTATGATTTGAATTCAGTGAAGCCAATTCTTTTTTGGAGTTGTCTGCTTCACTTGAGGGAAGATCCGTATCAGCGCCCCTGTAAGCATAGGCACAAACAAATAAGGGAAATGGTTTCAGAAATGTCACATGTCGATAGCAAAGTGCACCCATGTAACATAAGTGAATGAGGATAATGGATAAAGAGGAAGAATGATATGATTCTTCAGCCTCCCATGGGCCAAGTGGGGGCCATGGCATCTAGGCCATTGATCCAAAGGGTCAAGATGTAGATAGAGTCGATAAACCTTGCCCCAAGGACCTGGCCGATCAGAAGCTTGCAGTTGCACCATTTTTGTTCTTTTCCGGTTAAATGTGGGTGAATTTATTTCCTTCCTAGCCATCTGTTTGCAGGACGAATTTTGAAGAATCCATCGACAGGCCCATCCGACCAATATCTGGATAACCAATCCATGGGGCCCCACTTGTACAAACCCCAAGGCTCAAGGATATTGTACACATTCTATCTTGAGGTTCATACAATTCCAGGAAGTGAATATATATATATATATATATATATATATATATATATATATATATATAATTTTTATAAAAAAAAAAAATTAAAAATTAAAAATAGACAGAGAGGCTATGATGCACTGCTTTTTTTTTTTTTTTGAAAGATGACGATTATATTAAAGAAAAAGATTACAGCTACAAGAGGTCCACTGAGATAGCAGACCGAATTAAACTCCTAGGAAAATGAACTCGCTGTCCTTCAGGGCGTCAACATGCAGTGGCCCATTCAATCAAAACTCTCTTAGCCTTCGATGAGACCAATTCAGCGGAATTAACAGTGTCCCTAAAGCACCTGTTATTCCGTTCTTCCCATATTGACCACCATACCGCAAGGATAGCCAACCTCCATATCTTCGTATGATACACTGTGCTTTACACTGTGCAGTACCGCAAGGATACCTGTTATTCCGTTCTTCCCATACTGACCACCATACCACGAGGATAGCCAACCTCCAGATCTTCCCTATGATACACTGTGCTTTACACATGTTGACATGGCAATCAATAAATTAATTTGTTTTTTCTTCTTTTTCTTTTTTTTTTTTTTTGGGGGGGGGGGGGGGGGGGGTTGGTTAGGTATACATACATATATACATGTTTGATCCTTTCAATTTTGAGCCACAGCCCAAAAAAAGGCCCCACAATCCTGAAGGTCCATATTTCCATGCATGTATACCACACATACAAGTTGATGAGATGAGGGGGTTGTTAGGTATACATACATATATACATGTTTGATCCTTTCAATTTTGAGCCACAGCCCAAAAAAAGGCCCCACAATCCTGAAGGTCCATATTTCCATGCATGTATACCACACATACAAGTTGGGGGGGGGGCAGGTGGGGTGGTTAGGTATACATACATATATACATGTTTGATCCTTTCAATTTTGAGCCACAGCCCAAAAAAAGGCCCCACAAAAGGCCGATATATGGTTTTTTTTTTTTTGGCACCGTAATGAGCATTATGGCCCGTATCGTAATGGTAATGATGGTGTCCATTACGACCACCATTACTGTTATGGAATACCATGATGTTGCCATGCCCGACCTTTCATTGGAGAAGGGTATCGAAATTTCATTGCCATCATGTTAAGTGCTACCTTGGAAGTTTTGGTTATTCTAGAAGAACTTCAGCACATTAAGAAATGTTTAGTACCAGCATTACCTGAAATTGTGAATTGTAGAATCATCATGAGTCTTGTCAGAAGGCTTATCCATGTCATCCATATTTGGTGCATCCCTTGCATCAAAATAGACCTGGGCCTCATCGGAAGAAGTCGAGCCAGACTTTCCAACCCTGTCCAAATTCACTGTCTTCTGCTTGGTGGAAGAGGGCTCTATTCTGTAATCACCGTTCTGCCCACGTCCCCGAGCAAGAGCAATGGCCTTGTCTAATATGCTCAAAGCTTGGTCAACCTCAGGACTAATAAAATAACCCTCTTTGCTGACATGGCGCTGTTCGGCAATTTCATTCGTTGAAGAGTGACGCATGAGTTGGTCCACCTCCAAATGGCCAGCCTGTTCGGTCTCATCCTCAATTTCATGATGCTGTTTGCCAATTTCATTTGGGTCCACCTCCAAATGGTCAACCAGTTCGGTCTCATCCTCAATTTCATGATGCTGTTTGGCAATTTCATTCATTGAAGAGTGACGCATAAGCTGGACCACCTCCAAATGGTCAACCTGTTCGGTCTCATCCTCAATTTCATGATGCTGTTTGGGAATTTCATTCATTGAGGATTGATATATAAGCAGGTCCACCTCCAAATGGCCAACCTGTTTGGTCTCATCCTCAATTTCATGATGCTGTTTGCCAATTTCATTCGTTGAAGAGTGACGCATAAGCTGGTCCACCTCCAAATGGTCAACCTGTTCGGTCTCATCCTCAATTTCATGATGCTGTTTGGCAATTTCATTCATTGAAGAGTGACGCATAAGCTGGTCCACCTCCAAATGGTCAACCTGTTCGGTCTCATCCTCAATTTCATGATGCTTTTTGGGAATTTCATTCATTGAGGATTGATGCATAAGCAGGTCCACCACCAAATGGTCAACTTGTTTGGTCTCATCCTCAATTTCATGATGCTGTCTGCCAATTTCATTCGTTGAAGAGTGACGCATAAGCTGGTCCACCTCCAAATGGTCAACCTGTTCGGTCTCATCTTCAATTTCATGCTGCTGTTTGGGAATTTCATTCATTGAGGATTGATGCATAAGCTGGTCCACCTCCAAATGGTCAACCTGTTTGGTCTCATCCTCAATTTCACTGACCATTGTTGGTTTTATATCTACTGATATATCTGCATGTCCCATTTCAACCACCTGTTCTTCGGTGAGGACGCTGGTAGAATTTTCATAATTGAGAACTTTCACATCCTTCCCTTTATTGTGGGATTTTAGATTTTCTCGAATTCGAATAAACATTGCTTTCTCCTCCAAGGCCTTTCTGAAATCACCATCACCCTGTGCCACAGAGGCAACTGCCTGGAAAGAGAGAGTCCATCAATACGGTTTCTACTGTAAATAGAAATAGACGAGACTACAAAGCAAATTTCCATGGCAAGAACTTAATTAGTTGTACTGTGGAAAGGACCATAATTCTGTTAGAAACTTGACACTATATGCCATCCGTATAGCTGTCCACTTGTGGGGCCTTTCTATTTGCTTAACTGCTTTGAGAACTTCTATGTTAATCTCTTCGGATTCGACATATTTTTTCTTTCACTTTATGTGAAGGAGTTTGCTAAGACCACACGTGTCGAGCCCTGGCCTTCTATAATCAAGCACACATGCCAATGTAGGACATATGTGTGGTATCCGAGCTTTCCTTCAGGAAGGCCACACCGTTTAGATCTTCTTGCATAAAAATCAGGCATTTTCACTGCTCAGGTAGGACAGAATGTCCAAAATTAACGGATGGCTAATTGCTTTTGTATATTGTCGCCCACCTAAGGAGCAACACAGCCCGACTTTTAGGCCAGGAGATCTAAACACTGTGGCCTCTCCTGAAGGGAAGCTCGGATCTGACACGTTCCACATTGGCACGTGTGCTTGTGTCGATGCGGAGGACTCCAGACGTGTGGGCCTAGCAAACCTCAACAGGAAAAATCCATTCAAGTGATATGCCTGACATGCTAGGCATAAATGGGCAGATAAAATATATGTACATTCATGTCTGACATGTTTGAAAAGGAGTACTCCGGTGTCAGGATTGATGAGGTTGCCCAGAAACTACCTAAATTACAGTTTCGCGGAGGGCATCGCATCCACCCCAAACTACCATGGATAACTTGCTGTCCAACTAAAAGTCACCTGCATGAAGATTTAGGGCCTGTCCAGGAACGATGAAAATTTGGAAAAGAAATCAATGAACATGGACATCTACTTTTCCCCTGTTTGAGAGGGGAAAAAACACCAGTATGCAAATGGTTTTACATTTCCAAGATTTCACTCAAAAAATGCGGATATCAATTTCTTTCAAAGAAACTGCTAAATGCAGATTTTAAAGGTTAAGTGGCAGCTCTCTCCATTTGAGCATTGATAAGTTTTTTAAGTTTCCATATAAAACTATACTCCAAACCAAGTAATGTAATTACTATTGGACTTCGCAGTTCTCCATTTTCTAAGGATTCCATAGGGGTTTTCTGCACCTACACCCCCAACAAGCAAAAACACCCAAGCATACTCTAATGTCATTTCTTTACTTGTCATTTCTTTACCTAGTACTATAAAATAAAGGAATGGTTCCTTAAAATTTCAAGATATCACCTAACTATATTATACATCTACTGGAACAAGAAGCAACAGATGTAGTGATGCATAAAACAGATGCAATGAATACAAGCAGAGAAGAAAATCAAGAGCACCCAGGGCATTTCCTTTCATTATTTAGATGGATTTCACCCATCCTAGACACCCACCTACACACACCCCAATGTGCAGGTATGGCACAAACAAGCCATTCAAGAGGTGAGCCCCAATGTTTTAGATAACCCGGCACAAAATGAGGAGGGGACACTCGTCAAGTGAACTACACATGTAGGAAAAAAAAAAAAACGGATGATTAAAATACCCCTCCAATGGTCCAAGTTAAATGTTCATGCACAGCCCACTCGTTCATCAATGTCCCTGCATAACCGAGTGGACAGGCTGGTTCTAAATGGAGGGTGGTCGTTAAGCATGGTTTGGATGTAACACATTGATTTCCACATCCGAATATATGGCTAACCTGGTAGTCAGCAAGCAGAGAGGTGTAAGAACTGGTAAATCACCATTAGGAACAGTCCAAATCCATGTGGTAGGATCATTAAAAACAAGGCTAGAACAGAAGCGGAAGAGAAAGTTAAGGAATGTATAGCTTAGAAGGGAAAGATGTTTTTCTTAGCGCATTGATCTGGTAATGGTTGGCAGTGGTTTCTTCCATATAAAGAACACGTGTGCAAATTCCAAGCTATTCATCTGCTTGGAACAAGCCTAATCTTCCGTCTCAAAAGGCAGGCTGTTTTACTCAATTGGGCCACAGCATACAAAGTCAACCAACAGTTAAAACAAGTTTTCTGGTCATCCATTTCTCTAGTATGCCGTGGCCCACCTGAAGTCTGAAATCGCCTGATTGGGGGCTAGAAGATCTAAAAAGAGTAGTTCACCAGATTGAAAGCTCAGATCTCAAAAGCATGCTCCACATTGGCGTGCGTGCCTGTTTGTGGATGGGCAGGGCTCCCACATGCATGTGGACATAGCAAACCTCTAGAAAATGTTGTTAACCATAGCATCCCAACCTATTGAAATCATTAGCAACCCATAAATGACAAAGAGGATACTAACCAAGCATTGAATGAAATGTGTAAAATGGTACATGTTTAGAGAAATGAAAAATCTAACCTTTTGATAAAGCTTAAAACCACTTCCTATGAGCTGCCTTGAGACGAAGTTTATAAATGTTGCAGGGATAAAATCGAGCTTGATATCAAAATTCGCTATTGTCCTGCATAATTAAAAAGTGAGTCCTTTGTCAAGCTTTGCATGGATTTTAAAGAAATGTCAAGGCAAGACCTTTGTTTAACATAGCCAATGACGAAATTGTATAAGCAAAGAAGAGTACCAATACTTAGACATGATACCATCCTTGATATGCCTAGTATCCAAGGGTTCGCAGTTTGTACTGCTGTGACCCTTGGTTCAGTGATCCAAACCGTTGATCTAATCGCCCCACTGCAGTACATGGAACATTCCCCAATAATATCCCCAAAGGGACCACCTTAGACCTCAATCCATGGCATGTAAATAGACAGTTAAAGAAACTGAAATGCAGCAATGGTCCACATTCAACTGAAAAGAAGAGCCAAGGATTGGATGACTAGGCTCTGCCACTATTGGAGATCTGTGGGTCACAGTCAATCCACGGTTTGACCTTCAGATCAACTGTGAAAATATGTGGTTGAGGCCGTTCAGTGCCTTGGCTTAGCAAAGGTCAATGACCAGCCTTTAAAAGGAAGTATGGTAACTTACCGAAAGTAGCTTTTGTTAGAGCTCACTTTCTGCAAAGCCATGGCTCCCACCATATCTATCCGTACTATATCCTTTGCTTCAGGGATCCCATCACTGGTGAACCCGTGAGTGCGTACATCAATATGTTCTTTGTCAGAGACCTGGGACCAAAGTTTGTAAAGCACATTAACAAAGGGTGTGTAGTTTGGTTGCACCAAATATCATGATATTTCATGGTAAAATTTTCATGATATTTGGTGCAACCAAACACACCCTAAATGAACATAGAACCTAATACACACCCTAAATGAACATAGAACCTAATAAGTAGTGATGGAAATGGGCCAGGCAAAGCGCAGGGGCATGTAAGCCCATTTATCTATCAGGCCTCATTTTGGGCCACTATTTAACTAGGCCTGAAATTCAGGCATGGAACAACCTGTAACATGTGCAAATGAGCCCGAACAACCTTGGGCAGTGAATCAATAGAAACAGTTGTCGAACCTGGCCCTGTTTGTTTATTGATTGGCCCTGAAATTCAGGGCTAAACCCTGCCCCACGCACCTAAAAACCTGGCCCAAGCTTCGTTGAGGGCGGTTAGGATTGGAAACCAATGGGCCTGCCCGGCCATTACCAGCCCTTCTAAAATGAAGACAATCGATCAGAAGTGAAATGGAAAATTGCTCCACTAGAATATTCAATTATACCGTGTTGATAAGCACAATGATGAGATCGTCGTCGAAACAGTCAAGCTCAAAGAAGTGTACAATAGCCTCCCTTGCCGAGACCGGCCATGGCACCTTCACCCTTTCTTCCAAACAGTTAGTGAAAAAGTCAATAATTCATATGAAAGAAGCTCCAAATATTTACAAAGAACTTCGTGAATCGAGAGGTTTGCTAAGCCCATACGCGTCACTACATGTGACACCATGTGCCAACCTGGCACGTCTATGAACACCTGGGTACGTGGCCTGGCACCAGACCAGTGCACTCATCAGGTGGCCCACAGGTGTATGTTGCACATGCACTGTTGACAATTTTTTACACAGTCCATTCATTCCATACATGTAAGGTCCACATGATGAGTTGACTGGCATGATTTTTGGTCCAGATCATCTAAACAGTAGGACCCACCTGATTCATGACTCAAACGACCTATAAAAACATGTCAGATTGGCACATGACCGGCATGTAGCTGTGTGGGGGGTAAGCAGAACTCCAAAAATCTAATGCTAAATAACTGTTTGCTAACCTCACAAGAGAAATCTCTTCACCGATGCGGACCTGTTTCAAACATGTCAACTGTACAATCTTGAAAGGTGGAATCCTAAATTGTGGCCACCTGGAAAACAGAAAAAAATAAATAAATAAATAAATAAAAATAAGAGACGTAGAGAGAAAGATAGTGATGTATAAATCAGCAACCAAAACACTGCAACATTAGATATTAGAGAAGTGACTTCAGAACTCATGCCTCTCTTCTTGCATGCATTGTCAAATGGGAGACGTGCATACTGACATTAAATTTCTGATATTAAAAAATAATAATAATAAATAAATAAATGTCTTAGCCATAAGAAACTGCAGTATTTGAGGAAGTATATTCTTTTTTATTGATGACTGTAGAAGAGTCGTAGGCAACAGATCAGTGTTATCATTTACTACTTTCTTTTCTTCTTCTTTGGTTAAGACAAGGAAACAGACTCTCTCCCTCCCTAAAGCTTTTGAATAATATGCAGGATGCTCAATCGTTAATCTGAACTGTCCATTCTTTCATAAAACTAGAGACAAGCCGAGGTGCAAAAGTCACACAAAGCGAACGATCCCAAGCATCCGATCAATAGCATGGAAAATGGCCAGTCGAGATTGAGACAACAAAATAGGTCTAATCATCATCTTGCACCATCTATCCAATAGATCCCACTTTGTATTGCTTATGATTCCAAAGTAGCACTTTGGTTTGATGATTCTAACCATGCAATATGTGGCCAGTAGAAAACAGATGGTTGTACCAAATTGCCCTCTTTCACAGGGTTAAGATCTCCCAATCAGCATGATTCTTGCACCATGGCTTGCTCCCAATGGTACCATTGAATGAACCATCCTGATTGATGATTGGGCATCCCACGTGCCATTCAAATTGCCCTCTTTCACAGGGTTAAGATCACCCAATCGGCATGGAAAATGACCCTACCTTCATGGGGACATTAGCAAAACCCACGTGTATGTGTGTGTCTAAATCATTTCCCATATACATGTGTGTTTATGTACGCACACACATACATGCATATGGGAAATTATTCAATGCAAACATTTTCACCAAAATTACAGTGAATATGTTTTCAATGAATCATTTGTGGGCCCCACCATGATGTTTGATGACATCCACTCCTACCATTAGATTTTTCGCCCCTTATTTGGACATGGGCCTAAAATCACACTGTCTTCTGAGTTAGGTAGGCCACACGGTAAGGAAACAATTGAGGAAGGATGCCCACCCTTGATTTCACGGAGGGCCCATTGTGGTGCACGTATGCCATCCAACCAATTCACCTAAAGCATATGCCCCAGATGAAGGGATCCTGTAGTCATCATGCCATTTCAACATTTCGATGGGCCCCATTGATGATTAAAGGTGGCATCTGCCCATAAACTGTTTCCTACCATGAGGCCCACCTCAATTTGCATTGGACTGGTCCCTGACCAAGCAAACCAGGGGGCATCTGATTGACGGTCAGATGTCATCAACACTTCAGGGTGGGGCCCACACAATGTTTACATCATAATTTCATTGAAAAGTTTCCGTTGTATCATTTCCCCATATGTATGCATGTGTGCGTATGTAATGCAATGAAAGCCTAAAACATGTATAAAGATTTTTTATGGGCTTTGAAATAATAATATTGAACATATTTTACTATTTATGCATTCTTTTGGCTTTGACGTTCTCTCAAATGGTACGGCTGGTTTTGAACCATCCTTCAGGCATGATTCCACTTCTAAATTCAATACTAAGTGCTGCATTTTTCTCTCTCACTATTTGATTACATCAAAGCAACCAATCAGGTATTTTCCTCTCATTGAATATTCTAGGGTGAGTAACCGAGACATATTAAGCAGGAAAGAACCCACTGAATCTAGGATAGACATAATTCTGAAACTCCTCGTGGTGCATGAGTAAGAACAAAAATTCGACATGCGAATAGATGTAAATCTAAAGTCCCCAAGATGTTAAGTGTTGCTAAAAGATGAGGAAGCCGCAGAATACATGTAGCAAGAATGATGCTATCGATATATGTGAAAACGGTCCTCACCATTTGTTAAAAAGTGTCGACTCCCATGAGACACACAAACCTGCAATAAGATTGAATTTATCTTAAATAGATTGTTCAAGCCTCAAAATCTAAAAGTTCTAGTAACAGTATGTTAGTCCTATATTCAACATTTTTCGATGAAATCTCAATCCCAATTATTTTGACTTACAGACATCAATAGGTCCATCGACATAGCCTTCAACCAGTAGTGTATGAAATGGAGAGCCTTCAGGCCCTTCCCGGTACATAACACGGAGCTGATCACTATCCTGTTTTAACTGGAAATAGGAAAACAAGAGATAGATATATTGTTGTGTCAATCTCATTACAACAAAGGAGTTATAAAATTGCAGGCAACCAAGCCCAAAAAAGAGATTTGGTAAATGCATTAGAACATAAATATTTCAAGTTCGAAATTCAGGTCATGCATCAAAAATGGGAAAACTACAAGCATATATGATATACCTATATTCTATCATCAACATCTGTATTGCATTGACATGGATATAGAATCCAACACCATTACGGAATATGGGGAAAAAACCAAAAATATAGAATCCATGGATTCGGCACTACGAATCATGTTTTTGAACCTAGACCATCGTGACCCATTTTCTTGGGAAGTGCGGTCCAACACATCAAACCATAATGAGTTATATACTGTTGTAGTGGTTAGAACATTTAATTTTCAAGTAGAAAGTATAAGTTCAAACTTTGAGTGGTTTAGTTGCATCTATACATACATAAAGCTAACAGCTTTTGGACATTTTTGTCCCTGCAATTAGTTTCATTGGGCAGAACTTTGAATATCAAAGGACTAGGAAGACATTTTAAATGGTCAGGGGTATTTTGGGAACTGGAATGTGACTGGTTTCCTACGTACACCCGCAAAAAAAGCCTTCAAATGGCTTAGATTTTAGCTGCAACCAGGTGTTTTGTCTTTTCAATTCCTTGATGCAAGTACCCCGCAAAAGGCCTTCAAATGGCTTAGACTTTAGCTGTAACCAAGTGTTTTGTCCTTTCAATTCCTTCATGCAAGTACCCCGCTGGAACTTCTTTCTTCGCATGCAGCCCGCATGGAGCCTCGTAGTAGGGAAACCATGCAACAAAGGCTCTCTGCGGCCCACTATGATGACTGCGTGAAATCCGCATATCTATTGCACTGGCTCATATTAAGATGTCAACCCAAAAACAAGGCAAATCCAAAGCTCGAGTAGGCCACGACATAGGAAAACATTGAGATGGGTCACCCACCATTGAGACCAAGAGCACCCATCTCTCTCTCTCTACGCATTCCTACAATTTCTCCCGTTTTTTCTCCCCCTTTCCAATTTCTCCCACATTCACTCTCCCATCCTCTCTAAATGCGTGTTTGATGGGAAAATTACGCGCACAAGCACGCCCCCCACCCTACGCACGTACTTAAGGAGGAGGAAGGCCTCACTATCGATCTGGATCGATGACGACATCTATGGAAGACCTCTTACTTAGGGGGTTGTGCTATAGATCATTGGAGTGGACCCGATCATCATGTGGATCCCGCCATTGGATCTCATGATCGTGGCCCACTACTTTAGATGATCTAGGACTTTAAGTTTTGATTATTATAGTTATTAGAAACATCATGAACGGTTTTGATTGCGTTGATTAGTTGTTATTTTTGTTACTTCGTCTCCAAGTATTGGTGTGCGCACATGGCACGGCTTTTGGGATTTAGGATTTTTTTATAAATAGGTAACCCCATGTAGGTTTTTTTTTCATTGAAGTTTATGAATAAAATTATGCGTTTTCTTCCTCCTCTCTAGTTCTCTGAGTTGAATAATCTAATTGAGTGCAAAACTCTCCCTTCTTGAAGAGCTAACTACTGTGATGCGAAGCCACAACTATCATAAATCGTCCCCACCCCTACACCCCACATCCCTCATCTCCCACAGCCATCCCATCTTCAGATTTATCCTTTTTTGGCACTCGAGTTCTTTTCTACAGCAGATTTCCAGATTCTAGCCCACCAGGGGGCTGAAACTTCGGCGGAGCACCACGCACTCACCGTACAACGGATCGGCTTGAAATTTGGCGTGAGAGATGACCTCCCCTGGCCGACCAGACCCTAGCTGGACGTTTCCAATTTTGTGGGCCCCACACACGTGTGGACAAAGGTCCACGCACGTGTGTCTGTGCCGGGCCACTGTCCGCATGTGCGAATTGTCTCAGGTTCTGGATTTTTTTATCTTCTCTCCTTTTTTCGCCTTAAATCCCAAACCCTAATCATAGATAATCCCAAATCCCAAGTTTTTTCCACTTTTGCAAACCCTAGACTTTCCTCGAATTGAAACATGGTGAATCTCTTGAATTGGGGAGCAATCCTTTGCAAGGATGAATGAATCTTACACTCATTTGGGTATTGTTTCGTTTATAATTTTATTTGATCCAACCCTAACTTGTATAAGCTTGGACCCCCGTAGATTCCCCTTGTTGAATGTTTGATCATATGTGGGACGTGGATTTTTGTGATTGTTTAGAAATTGATATGATCTAAAGCTTGAAATCTTGCATATTATATTTAATTTCATGTCCTGCATCAGTGTTGCACGTGCCACTCCTAGTTTTCTTCAAAGAAAACATTTAACCACATAATTGATGGGTTTATAGTAATCCAGCTCCATTTTGGCGGTCCATTCCAATCTTGGCCATCCAGTTCAGTACAGGTTTTTTAATGTTGCTATGGATATTACTTCCAAGATCTTGTACAAGAGAATCAGGGGCTACTTTTGTAACATCATTTGTACTCTTCCTTTTGGAACCATGCTGCTATATATCCCTGCCTCTGTCATGCATGCATTGCCACCGATTCCATTTTCGAATTACATTTCAAAATCTTTTGACACTGATTCTTCTCAACCTCAGGTTCAGATCAATCCATGTACATAGATCAACATCAAAAGCAAGCAGCTACACCAAATATTCCTGTGTATTTGTGATACCAAACCCCTTAATTGTGTTGACCAAATGCCGTTATTTTTTAAGCTGGACATGTTGCTCCATTGCACTTACATGTCTTTCAATGAAGTATGGTGTTTTGAGCAGGGGTGGTTCACTACAAGATCATCCCAATATAGAGCATCGGGGATACAAAAGCAATATTCTGGTTGGAGGAACCAATTTGTCAAAATGGTGGCTTCTAATTATCTAGAATGATCTCGGATGAGATCTTGGGAGATGTGTGGTACAGGATGGTCCATCTTGATTTTGGAAAACTTCATGATGCAGTCCCGATGGGGTCAACGGCCACAAGTTTGGAACTGCAGTAATGGTGTGGATAATCAGTCCACAAGGCCCTGCAAGAATCTCAGAAGCAGATAGACAAAGACCCACAAAAAAGTGATAAAAATTAGCAAGACAATCAGAATTTGAAACCCTGCAGGCGGATCAAGCAATGGGTTGTCAAAGGTCATGAAAACAAGCAACTCATGAGCGACTCCGTGGGATCAAACAGTTTTCGTTTGGCATAATCACAGGAACACAGAGATGTAACTCACATTTGAGAAAGGGAATAAAAACCAATCACCACTCAAAGATAATCTCTTTACTGAAATAACCCTCTTTCACATATTATCTTCCTGTTTGTTCATGAGACTGAATGATGTAATTCACCTCCCCCCACATCCTGACTTTTCGAGGCACAAACCTCCCCCAGTTCATGAGTATGAATTTGAACTTCTTTTCTAATCCCCTCAAAAGGAGGTCCCTTTGAATCTTCTTAAATCTCTTAACTACACTACAATAGCTAGACAAAGGAAAGGGTACAAAGTAAATAGGCGAATTTGCAAGAGTTGACTTTATCAGGGTTATGCGGCCAGCAAGAAATAGGAATTTGCTTTTCCACAACCAAAAACTTCCTTTCCACCACCACGTCCCAAAGACGCTTTCCCAACTTGCTAACCCACAACAGGAGACGAAGATAGTTCAACAGGAGATTTTCACCTACAACCAAAGATATAGAAAAGATCTAATAAAGCCCCCTCAAGCCTCATCCCCAAAATTTTGCTTTTCTGAATATTGAGCATTTTCCCCCACACGGCTTTGAAGAACCTAAAAGCTTTCTCGAATTTCCACTTGCATCGCACTTGTTTCATAGAAGAGGATTGTTTCATCCACAAAAGGCAAGTGAGAGACATTAAAATTTGCTTTTTTCTTTCACCCTAAAACCTTCAAGAAATCCTTCCTTGCTTGCTTACTCCAAAATCCTGCTTAAAACTTCAGCAACAATCACAAAGAGGAATGTAGATAATGGGTCCCCTTGCCTTAGACCCCCTCGAAGAACCCTCTTGGAAATCTCTTTACCAAGACAGAGTAGTGTGCCAAACTCACAATTTCATCATCCAATTTGTCCTTCTCAACATGTAATCTAAAAATTTCCAATCAACATTGTCATATGCCATTTCCATATCTAGGTTACATTTAGTATCAGGTCTCCCTTCCATATATCCTGAATTGATATATTCATAAACCAGCAAGGCTCCATCTAGAATCTGGACAAAGGCCCCTTGTGAAGTCAAAATGACACCTCCGAGCATTTCCCTAAGCCTCTTTGCGAGGGATTTCCCCAAGACTTTTTAGTAGAGCTGGGCATCGGACCGAGTCGGATCGGATTAGGTCCAACTCAATTCGGTCCGAAATCTACATAGGCTGACCCGAACCCGATCCGATCCGGGACCGAGTCCGGGACATCTGACTTGAACCGATCCAATGCACGGTTGGCCTGAACCGAACCGAGTCTGACTTGGTCAGGGAAACAGAATCGGATCGAGTTAGGTACGATTCGGATCGAATTTTTTAATGGTGAAAATCATTATCATCGTTACTATTTTCGGTGTGGTCCATTTGAGCTTTAGATATGATTTTTTTTTTTCAAATGCTCTAAAATGATCACAAAAAATGGATAAATGGTATGGATATAATAAATACATCATTGTGGGGCCCATGTAATTTTGATCTCATTTGAGCCGTTCGTACAACTCGGAGCTCGAGGCGCGTATAGCTGTGTTGACGTGCACAGCACGAAAGTGCAGCTGTGTTGTACATTGCTGTATTGACGTCAACAAGTTCTGTGGGTCTGATCATGGGGTATGTGTTATATCCAAATCGCCCATCCATTTGGCGAGCTCGTCTTAAGGCTTGAGACGAAAAATAAGACAAATCTAACTATCAAGTGGACCACACTGAAAAAAGCAATGGGGGATTGAACGTCTACCATTGAAACCTTTTTTGGGGTCACTGAAGTTTTGGATCAATTTGAAATTTGTTTTTCCTCTTAATTCAGCTCTTTGTGACCTTATGAACAAATTAGATGGAAAATAAACGTTATGGTGGGCCCTATGAATTGTTTAACGCCTAACGGTGAAAATCATTATCTCTGCTTCTATTTGTGGTGTGGTCCAGATGATCTTTGGTTATGATTCATTTTTTGGATAATGCTCTATAATGATCTCTAAAAATATATGAACGGTGTAGATATAATAAATAAATCATTGTGGGGCCCAAATAACTTTGATCTCCTTTGAACCGTTTGTACAACTCGGAGCTCGAGGAGCGTCAGTGCTCGTCTTCACACGACACGTACCTACAGCCTACAGGCTATAGCGGCTATATAGCTGGTATGTGGTACACCAGCAAATCCACTTCTTATCGTACTGAGTAAGCTCTGTTGGGGCCCACCATGAATGCGTGTGGTTTATCCACGCCGTCCATTCGTTTTTCCAGATCATTTTAGTGGTTGAACCGAAAATTGATGCATATCCAAAGCTCAAGTGGACCATACCACAGGAAAAAGTAGAAGTATAGATTTTGGTTCAGATCACTCCAGATTGGATCGGATCGGATGGGATCCATTTGGTTCGGATCGGTTTGGATTTACCACGATCCAAACTCGATCCGAAAAATTGTCGGATCTGAATGGCCCTACTCGATCCGCATCGATCCAGGCTGTCGGTTCGGTTCTGATCGGGTCGGATCGGGCCGGATTGGGTCGGATCCACCAGATCAGGTCGAACATGCCCAGCTCTACTTTTTAAGGACATCTAATAAGGCTTGTAGGTTAGAAATCTTTGAGATTGTCCTCTCCTTCCTTTTACAAACCAACACAAATAAATGAGGCTCCTATGTATTTGGAAATCCTGCCCCTCACATAATATTTAAAAAATAAATAAATAAATGAGTTCTTTCACCTCCTAGAAAATGTGGAAAAACATGATTTGGAAGCATCTCTTCAATAGAGCAGTCTAGAAATTTCGTTTCTAAATATGCTCGGATAGTTCATTCATATTCATGAAGAAGGCATCCAAGGTATCACCCCATCCAGCAGTTCACGTGCATGACAATGTTGTGGCTGGTGACAATTTATAAAGAAAAGCAAAGTGTAAAAAAACATTCAGTGAAATCAAGCACAAACAAGAGAATAAATACATAGTACAAAATGAAGAACTTCCGAGGCGAAATATAACTATGGCATAAAATAAAACTCAAGTATATGTATTACATGAATAGGATGTCATCTAGTGTCTAGAGCACACCTTCCAATCACCTTGTGATGTTCCATGAGTCCCTGAAGCACTCCTTGACATCTCGAGAAAATTTGAAACTTGTGTGGTCCGTCTTCGGACAACATCTTCAATGTCTCCTACACAACAGGTCAGAAATTTATATAAAATTCACGCATCTACGCGTTAGAAAACAAAAGGGCATTTCCAACCACCTCTCTGCCCTTCGTAAAAAGAAAACACATTTCTTTAAACAAGAATATAGTAGTCATGACTCATGATGCAATATGACATGAATAGTATCCCAATGCACCACTATATTAAAATGGTGCCCATGGTTCAATGATCTAGACTTTTGCCATGATGTGCTCCACCATGGAGGAGGTGCCTGAGAATCTTCCAGATTGGAAGTTCGTAACCGTTCAATTGGTGGCCAAACAAATAAACCGTTAACAGAGAAATACAACAGTCTGGACTTCAAAAATGCAGAAGGTTGGTGGATAATTTCCAACCTTGGGAATTTAGGGGTAATCCTCTACCAATGACACAACCTGTCACTGTGTCTGGATAAACTCAACATGGGCCCCATTTGAGTGTGATGGATGCCTTAGGACACCATTCACTTCCTGATGCATCAGACAATATGACTCCTCTAATATCAATTTCAATTGGTCCATGGATAATCTAATGCAAAAAAAAAAAAAAAAAAGTTTCCCTAAAGATACATCTCAGTCCAAATAAACTATAAAGCCCATAGTTATCAGGAAACGTGTTTCCCTTGAAAGTATCGAAGCTTCTTGCTCCATGTTAACCACATTCATTTCATGCTTTGTGTAACCACTAGAGCAAATGTTGTGAGATAGGAATTTTGCATGCATCATTTCTCAATTGGGAATCCCCTGTCTTGCTGTTCGGAAACTAACCGAGCAATGATGTATGAATACTCAGTTATATGATGAAAGACAAATATCTTACATTAAAAATTGAAAATTCAAGAGAATAGAACCCACGAGGTCAATACTGTAAAACCAACCTTCAGTCTCACAAGAGGATGAACGTAGGAGTTGATTTCTGACAAGGCTCTTGATTGACTCCTCATTTGTAAGATTGGGCGATGCTAGAGTTTTATCCAGTCTATCTCGGAATTCCAAGATCTTCTGTTTTGTTTCCATTTTTACAACTCCAGGAGCACCAATGAGTACTTTTCCTCAACAATTCATATTTTATATGGCAGCCACATGCCAAAACCGTTTAGTCACTTCAAATAGCTCCTGAATGTAACAATAGAAATTTAACCCACTTAGTAAAAAACATGCCAATATCATTCCACATTTACATAGAAATTTCACAACAAATTAACAAAATGATAACTACAGCCATAAAATGCTATCTGGAGATTAATCTTTCCCCAGTTTTTTTTTAAAAAAAAAAAACTCTCAAAATGTGCCATAACCTTTCATGCAAGACTCAACAAACAACATCTTTCCTATAAAGAATAGTAAATCATGATAAATACACATAAACAACAAATATGGCCGAAAATGACGTCTATAAAAAAAAAAAATTTAAAAATAATAAAATAAAATAAAAACCTCTTTAGCTGGTCCCATTTGCCCTCCTAGCATTTAAAACCAAAACATCTCAAAATCCCCCACCACCTACATGTAAACTTAAAGAAATTATTCCACATTCATTGAAAGGACACACATGCACATAGACACACCTGTACATGCATACGTCACACATATCTACACATACATTATCATCATCATCATCAATATCATCTAAACCTTATACCAACTAATTGGGGTTGGCTACATGAATACCTTTCCGCCATTCCATTCTATCAAGGGACACAATTTCAGTTAGACATAGGTCATCAAGTCTTTTCTTACTACCTCTACCCACGTGACTTTGGACCTTCCCCTTGCCCTTTTAGAGTCTGTACATACATGCATACCAAAAATCTGCCAAAAATATAACCACAGTAATAGAAGTAGCTCTACATCCTTTCTCAACTAAAGGCTTATCAAAATTCATCCCCCGCAGGCAATTTTTTCTGGAAATACTGCCGTATTCAGGAGAAACTATCCAGGGCTAAATAGTAATGCCAACGCTAGTACTAACCACTCAACATGGCACACATGTAAACAAACCAGATTGTTAATCTATTGCAACATATCATGGATGGCCATACAATAAAAACCTCACGAGTCAAATGATCCTAGCCATCAGTCAGATGAATTTTATTCCATTGAATGTCAACTGTCGATTGGACTTTTTCTAGTGATCCATCTGTAATCCTTGAAACTCCTCAAATTCATGCTACAATCAATCTGACTGGTGTGACTTTTGGGATACACCCCATCCATGGTAGGGCCCAACAAATGAAAGGCCCAGATCTCTTATATTGGTACCATAAGAATTAAGTCTCCAAAGGATTTTCCTGGACTGGTCCAGGCTCCCTCCATGCCAAGCCCAAAGCAGCTCCCCAACCAATCCTGGCATCACCTAATCAACTTTAAATGAGGAAGCAACATGGCTCCAAACAGTGGTCGTAAACGATCAATGTATGTATGAAGAGATGGTCGATGGATTCCGCACTTCTGAGGCACATGAGACAAAAGTTGGGGAGGATCAAGGATCTTCTCTGGAGATTAATGACAGTTAGGATCCTCTTGCGGCCCACTAACCAAACGAATATCGCCACCCGGAGAAGAGCCCCGTAAAACCAAAAATGAAACGGATGAGGACCCATGCGAGTGGAAGAATGAGGGCATAGAGCAATGAGTGATCGGACTGAAAAAATTCCGGACCGATTCTGGACCAAATCATCGAGTCTTTTATGGATAAATTGGGAGTAACATTCATGAGGATGTGCAACATCTCAGCAAACTCGGCAATCTTGTTTTCCGTTAAGTTCCTACGATAGGGGGGAGCCCACACTGCTTTCCCGCCAACTATCCAGAAGCGATTTGACACCAAGATGGAACGATCAGGAGCCAGGCGAGCAATTCTAGGGAAACAGTGGTAATTGACCATTAAAAACTTCTTGTGGGCCACAAAAAGTTTTGGATTGAGCTGATATTTGTTTTATCCCTTCATCCAGATTTGTGTGATCTTATCAACAGGTTGGATGCCAAATAAATATTACGGAAACATCATAGTAGGCGCTAGGAAGTTTTTAATGGCGGGCATTCAATCATCACTGTTTCCTATGGTATGGTCCACCTGAGATTTGGATCTGCTTCATCTTTGGACTCATACCCTACAATGAGCTGGAAAAATGAATAGACAGGGTGGATATATAATGCATCCATGCATCAAGGTGGGCCTCACGATTAGGGCAGCAGTCAGCACGGTGTTGTATGAGGCGAGGGCCGGACCCAATCTTTCTGAGAACTCTATGTTTGTTTTGCAAACTGGGCCCACCTGACCAGTGGATCAGCCTCATTCTAGGGCCAGAGCATCAATATATAGTGGTGCCGTTCTGATGGATGGATTTGATCTCAGACCTATTATGCCATGCTGGCACACGCATAGCATGTGCAGGAGATTTATTGCACATGCATGTGGACTTAGCAAAGCTCAATAAGACTAAAAATTTGTCAAAATTCCTCACTCCATATTCAAATTATCACAGAAATTCAAACAATAAAAAATAAAATCACTACAAGCAAAAATGACGAATACCATCTTGATCATGCCCTTCTTATCAACTAGCATCCAACACTAACGTTCTTTCAAAATTCATCCACCCATATGAAAATTTCTCCACAAGTAATTCCAATGGTTTACATCCAAAAGGATACCACTCTACTTACAAGAAACAAATGTATATTAACAAAAATGGCCAGAAAATAGACACATACACAAATTAAAAAGTCTCTAGAGACTTACCTTTTCACCTCTTAGCATCTAAAACCAAAAAATTAATAATAGTAATGATAATGATAATGATAAAACTCAACCAATTTGTTGAAAAACTACTAAAAATCACAATAAATACAAAATTACCAAAAAAAAAAGAGCAAAAGATTAATAGAAACACCAACCGCAAGCTTTCTAGAGAACAAACTTTCTACATCTTAGCATCCAATAAAAAGAAAAAAGAAAAAACTCAAATTTCAACCACCAATTTAATAAAATACTAAAATCACCATATATACAAATCTAACAAAAATCTAGCAAAAACAAAGTTATACAAACACCATTCACAAGCTCTCAAGAACACCCTTCTCATATCTTGATATCTAAAACTGAAATAAAAAAAAAAAATAAATCAATCAAAATCAAAATCGAAATCAAAATCAAAAAATCAAAATACATCTTCCAATCTATTCAAAAAAATACTAAAAAACAAACCAGCATGTGTACAAATCAGACAACAAAATTAGCAAACTGTTTATATAAACACCCTTTTCATAACTTGGCATAAGAACTCAAAACTCACCCACCTAAAAAAAAAAATCACCACAAAATACAAATCCAACAGAAAATCTTAGCAAAACATGATAGAAACACTAATCACAAGCTCTTTAGAGAATACCCTTTAAATATCTTAGCATCTAGAGCCCAAATAAAAAATAAAAAATTACACCCACCCATATGCAGATTTTTCTACAATCGATTGAAAATAGGAAGAAAACATATACCTGAGAGAGAGAGAGAGAGAGAGGAGCAGGTGACCAGCTTTAAAATCTCCACCCAAATCCACCGGCTTTAAGCCTTCAACGTCACAACAAGAAGAAGGAAAAAAAAAAAAAAAAAATCAATGAGAACAACGTTGACAGAATAAATAAGTCGCGGCTTCGTTGGAGCACCGGTTCCAGCGAGACATTCTTCGCTGCCAGCGGACGCGGATTGCCTGCACACCCTGTCAC
This sequence comes from Magnolia changhungtana, assembly GCA_030180095.1. NCBI lineage: Eukaryota > Viridiplantae > Streptophyta > Magnoliopsida > Magnoliales > Magnoliaceae > Magnolia > Magnolia changhungtana. Next base: position 3,362,576 of record JASAUF010000449.1, on the reverse strand, counting down.
ACGAAGTTACTGCGGGCAGAAGCTATGTGGGGCCCACCTTAATGTTTTTGAGAAATCCACGCCGTCCATCCGTTTTTCCATCTCATTTTAAGACATGAATGCAGCAACGTGGCAGATCGATATCTCAAATGGGCCGCACAACAGAAAAAAGTGGACAGGTAAATGCTTACCCTTGATACTTCCCTGTGGTTCTTCGTGATGTTTATATGCCATCCAAACCATTCATGAGTTCATTCCTACTAGGTTGAACTGAAAAGGAAAAATTTCTTTGCGGATCCAAAACTTCTGTGGCCCCACAAATGTCTCAACGGTGGATGTTCAATCCTCTTTTTTACTGTCATGAGGCCCAGTTGAGCTTTTGATCTACCTTATTTTTGGTCTCGTGTCCTGACATGATATGAAAAAATGGATGGACGGAATGGATTTCTCACACACATCTTGGTGGGCACTAGCTAGCTTCTGACCGCAGGGACTTCCTGCGACAGGTCCCAGGCAATCCTTCGCTTAGTGGGCCACCACGAAAACATTTACACTGAAAGGATGATCCTTTCCTTTGAAGTTGATCTTATTTTATAGTCATTCATTTCGTTCCTTATGGATGGTATTGTGAGGATCATCTGATCAAAGTCATTTTTTAAAATCATAAGTAATCTCTGATAGGCCACTCAAATGGATGGTTAAATAGATGAGAAGACTTCTTTTTATTATTATTATTATTTTATTTTTTACACACACCCCCACACACTTACGTTTGTGGAATTTCACCACCTATGAGTACTTGAACCCTTGACGGGGAGTTTAAACTCATGAGAGTCTCACCCGAGCAAATAGTTGAGAGGACTTATTGTAGAAATCATGATTTAGTAAGATACAAATAATATGGAAAGAATCCTCTAATCTGCATGGTATTATCATGGTGGCCCACTAAGCAGTATCTGAATCTAACGAACAGCCTAGATCAATGTGTTGGACTATACACATGCCTCGCCCACCTTGATGTATGTTTTGTATATCCACATTCTCCATTAGTTTTTCCAAATTATCTCAAGCATGGTACCAAAATTTGAAGCAGATATAAATCTCAAGTGTACCATGTTTATACTCACTGTAATTGTGATTTCTATGTTGGAAGAATCTTACTTGCATGGGAAAATATCTTTCATTAATCTTTCTTCGATGGGACAGATTATGTTACAAAGGCATATATATGCCTTTAAGAGAGGGAAATGTTGCATGCCCACTTGGTCATAATTAGCAATCATAATAACAAGGTAGTATGCCTATCACAGTTATAAAAGACCCGCTGAAGGAAAGAATCTCATTATAGATCTGACTATGATACATTCAATAAGATTATTTCTCACTATTCTTATAAAATGAAAGATATTCCTAGAAACATTTAGAGGTTTTGTGGTGATCATCAATGTTCCAAGTATCTAAAGATTAGTTTGATATCCAAGCTAATTAATCACAACATGGATCCAAATCAAGAGAGAGTAGATACCAATGAATTGAGTTCATGAACATATATCATTTAGAATTAAAATAATGGGAGAGCTCGAACTAGTAGATCCAATCTGACCATTTATATGATTAAAAAAGAGTGAGATTGTGCCAAGATAGGCAATGTCGATTGTGTCATTCAGATGATTAACTTGATCAATTTCAAGTTCAGCATGGGCGGACAAGATAGCCCTGGTAGATTCTAAATCTAAATGTGGTAGAGTTTCGAATGATCAACATAGGACCATCTACATAAAAGTGAAATTTTGAAAACCAGCAATTTCAAATTTATAAAGACTTTATTCATAGTGCATCCCGTAACCACAAAGGATCCCAGACGATTAAGGAAACCCAATGAAGGTTTTATTGTCTCAATAACCTATAAAAGGAGCACACAATGAAAAATTTGAAGACCACATGACACATAATCTATCTTCTTTTACATTTATCTTTACACTTATCTTAGTTTAGCATAATTTAGTCTCAACATAGGTTGTTATTGTCCAACACCACCACTACAATACTGTAAGATTATATTAAACATCCATAACTTTAAATTGTTGGATTGTGATTAACCAAGTTTTTGCTCAGGTGATTATCTCTTTGGCCACATCTTGTTAATCATTTGCCTCAATCATATGTTCTTATAGACAAATTAGGTATTTATCTCTCATTTTTTTTGTTTATTTAATCTATTTGATACGCCATTGATTGTCGCAAGCTTCACTCAAATATTAATAAAATTGACACTATTTTAGTATCTTTTTTATTCATTGGTTTATCTTATTCCTTTGACAAACATGTTGGTTTAATTACTAGTGAAAGAATAAATTTTTGGACATGGCTTCACCGGGAAAAACTAATTCATATCATTTCTCAAACTGCCCGACCGCTGGTTACAACTGATGGTTGGCTTGAGAACTAGCTGAATCTAATTTTACTCAGTCATTTTAGTGTGAGGATTAAGAGCGTTCAATCAAACATCAAGTTGAGTATGACTCTAATATGCCTTCACTTTCTAATCACACATGCAAACCAAATACAAGCTATTAATCGCACATGCAGCCTCATGTTTAATTGAATTGCATGATCAACCACACCGTAAAAATCAGTATTTATAGAACACCCACTGCTACAAATATGCTAGCCCACCGTAATTTTTATGCAAAAACCTTTATATCAGCTTTATCTGAAAACTTTTATAACGTTTTACATAAATATGAGCTTTATGACTTTATCCTACAACTTTTATAACCCTTTACTGAATATCAGCTTTATCCAGCAACCTTTATAGCCCCCAAAAGGTTTTTAAGGTTTTTAACAGTTAGCATTCAATCTTTACCATGTGGTCCACTTAAGATTTGGATTTGTTTTATTTTTGGGCCATCCTTTCAAGTGAGCTGAAAAATCTGTAGATGACATGATATATAACAGGAAACGGATTGGCTTATCCAACAACTTGGTCGGTGCTATAACCATGATGTATGTACATCCATTCCGTCCATATATTTTTAAATATCAATTTATGGTAATACACAAAAAATGGGGTATATCCCAGTCTCAATCGGACCACATTACAGGAAATAGTTTTGAATGAACTTCCCGTTAAAAAATTTTTGGGGGCCATAAAAGTATTGGATCAAGTTGATCTTTGTTTTCTCCCTTCATCTGGGTCTTTATGACCTAATCAACGGGTTGGATGTCAAATAAACAGTACAGCGGGCCTTAGGAGGATCTAAATGATGGATATCCAATCACTATTGTTTTCCTGTGGTGTGATCCACTTGAGATTTATATCCCTCTCATTTTTGGGATGAAGATATAAAATGGTATTTAAAAATGGATGAACGGAATGGATGAAACACATACATCATGGTGGGGCCCACAGAGCACCGACCACCAGCTCCGGGGCTGGTGTCAGGGGGAGTAGCCAATCCGTTTCCTATATAACACATATATCAAAGTAGGCCCCACGGTCAAGGCAACACCACTGATATATTACCCAAGTAACACCTAATCCTCTCCCCTGAAATGTACCATTAATTCTTTAAATATATCATGATCTTCACCTTTTGATTTGGGTCCAACTGGTGTACGATTAAAAAGATAGTACAACAAAAAAAAAACATCAAAATGGAATGTCCAGATCTGGAGGAGAATGTTCTGTGTTTGAAAGCCCGCGGTGGAAACAAACAACAACCGACGGTGTAAAAATCATCCGAATTATAGAAAAAAATGGGCCTCACTTAGAATATTTAATACGCGTGTACGCTGTTCAAGATGCGCGTCGTGTATCGGAAGCTGATTGCGTCCTGCCACCGTTGTACAGAACTCGGTTCAGGCAGAGCTCTGTGGAGACCGTTGTGATGTATGGGTTTTATCCAGACCGTTCATTCAATTATCCAGATTTTTCTAAGCATTGATACAAAAAATGATACAGATCCAGCTAAGGTGGACCACACCACTGGAATCACTATTTTAATGACCACTGTTTAAACCTTTGTAGGGCCCACCGTGATGTTTATTTTCCATCTAACCTGTTCATAAGGTGAAAAAAACCTGAATGAAGGAAAAACACAAATTTCAGATTATCCAAAACTTCTGTGGCCCAAATAAGTTTTTAATGGCGTGTGTTAAATACCTACTTTGTAGTTCACTTGAGCCTGGGATCTGGCTCATTTTTGGGCTCTTACGCTAAAATGATCCGTAAAAATGGAAGAACGGTGTGGATAAAACCCATACATCATTATGGGCCCCACGTAGCCCTTGGCTGGACTGATTTGGTCCAGTGGGGGCAGGACGCAAGCGACTTCCTTGTGTATCATATGGTTTACGGAAATGGTAGAAGTGACGTAGGTGGACTGCCGACGTAGAAAGGAGCAGAGGACACGTACCAACTTACAACCACCTTTTAAAGTAGGTTAGATGAGATACTTTATAAATTTACCCATATAACAACCTACCTTTAGGGTTGTACGATTTAAAAATATTTAAATTAATACTAGGTGTGTTTGACTGGATGGATTTAAATGGGATTAGGTGAGAGCGGGTTTTAAGATTCCATGAATGGTTGTAATGTCCTCTTTGGTACTTACTTAAGGTATGGGCTGTGAAGCACCTTCTTGGAATAAGAGGGGCAAGGGTTTATGCAATCCTACTTTGGGTTTTGCGTGGCTAGTGGTCGGTGCTATGTAGACCCCACTATGATGTATATGTTTTATCCATGCCGTCCATCCATTTTAAAATGTAATTTTAGGGCTTTATCCCAAAAATAAAGTAGATATAAATCTCAGGTGGACCACACCATGGGAAAACAATAGTGATTGAATTACATCATTAAAAACCTCCTAGGGCTAATTGTGCGGTCCACTCAAGATTTGGATCAAACTCATTTTTGGGCTCATACCATAAAATGGCATAGAAGAATGGGTGGACGGCATGGATGAAACACATACATCATGGTGGGGCCCACAGAGCACCGACCGATCATGGCAAGATGAGTAGCCAATCTGTTTACCAAACATGAAGTGGGATGGGCTCCAAGCCATGGGATTAGAGGACAATCCCTGACATAGTGTAATCATTACATTTTAGTAATTCCATCCCACTTAAACCAATCTAATCCCATGCTCCAAACACCTCCTTATATTTACAAATATATATATATATATATATATATATATATATATATATATAAAATAGTCATCTTTTAGATGTTATCACGCATTATGTGAGAGAGAAAACATGATAAAGGTAAAAATAAAATAAATAAATAAAATGATTTTAAAAAATTCCTTCGAGTTTACATAAAAGTAATAAAGATATTTTGTTTTATCGTGGTTTGAGTTTAATCCCACATTAGATAAGTATGAAGAAAATTTTAAGTTTATCAGAAAAAGATTTTACACCAGGCTTAAGTCTCTTTTAAGGAGCATATGAATTTAGTTGTTCGGGGGTTTTGCCATCAACATCAATTTATGCTATAAAAACCTTTGAAGTTTATATAATAGATTTCTCTAGTTCTAAATATAAAATAATAATAATAATAATAATCCAATCTTTCGACTCTTTCTCTCAGATAAATAAGAAGAAAATTTTAAATTTATAAGAAAAAGATTTTACACAGGGCTTAAATCTCTTTTAAGGAGCATGTGAATTTAGTTGTTTGGGGGCTATGTCATCGGCCTCAAACCTTTGAAGTCTATATAATAGATTTCTCTAATTCTAAATTAAAAAATTCATAATAATTCAATCTTTTGACTCTTTCTCTTAGTTTGAATCTTTGCATCAATTTCATATTGTTCAGTCTTTGATCACACCTCGAATCAAATAAATATTCTAAATCCCTTGTTTTTAAATTTCTAATTTTATTTTAATTATTTTTTAATTCTAAATTTTTATAATTGTGAATTTACATATCAAAAAATTCCTACCAGTACCGAGCACCTTATTTAAATTTACAATACGATCTCTGTCTCAATGGGGTCATAAATAGCATTGTTGAGCATGCTACCTTGCGAACACGTGCCAACATTTCAAAATCAAGTGTAAACTTTTGAATTGCCTCATTTTGGACTCATGCCCTAAAATGAGCTAGAAAAATACATGGGTGATGTGGATAAAACCCATTCATTATGGTGGGGCCCACAGACTACTAGAAGTGTCAGTGAGCAGTCCACGTCCTAAAAATACAATTACAACAACGGTCCACAATAAATAAAAAGAACTTCAAAATAGGAGGTAAATTTTTTTTTCCGAACTGGACCCGGATTGCCCACCGAAACTACTAACGATAGGGGAATGGATTGGCTACTCCCACTGACACCAGCCCCGACCATGGCTAGTGGTCGGTGATCTGTGGGCCCCACCATGATGTATGTATTTCATCCGTTCTATTAATCCATTTTCAAAGATTATTTTAGGCTTCATCCCAAAAATGAGAGGGATATAAATCTCATTTGGACCACACCACTGGAAAACAATATTGATTGGATATCCATCATTTAAATCCTATTATGGCCCACTATACTGTTTATTTTACATCCAATCTGTTGATTATGTCATAAAGACCCAAATGAAGGGAAAATACAAAGATCAGCGTCATCCAATACTTTTATAGGCCTCAAAAATTTTTTAATGGTTGACGTTCATTTAACATTGTTTCTTATAATGTGGTCCACTTGAGATTGTAATATACCTCGTTTTTTGTATGATATTATAAAATGATCTAGAAAAATAGATGGACAGCATTGATGAAACACATACATCATGGTGGGGCCCATAGAGCACCGACCACCAGCCATTGGCTGGTGGGGGGAGAGTAGCCAATCCGTTTCCTAACCGTAGCGACTCGCTACTTAATGGTGCTCTGCGGGCCCACCGTGATGTCTGTGTGTTTTATCCACACCGTTCATTTATTTTTCCATCTCATTTTATAGTATGAGCTAAAAAAGTTTAAATAGATTAAAATCTAAGGTGAACTACACCATAAGAAACAGTGATGATTGAATGCCTACCGCTAAAATCTTCTCAAGGGGCAATAGTGTTTTCCACTAATACAGCCCAATCATCAGGTTAGATGGAAAATAAACATTATTACAGTGGGCCCAATAAAGTTTTCAACGGTGGGCATTCAATCGCCACCATTTTCCTACGGTGTAGTCCACCTGAGATTTGGAACCGTCTCATTTTTGCAATCATGCCTAGAATAATGATCTACAATGGATGGACGGCTTAACTAAAGAGTACATCCAATAACGAACCCGATTCGGGTCCTGCTCTATCCGCCGAATCCGCTCCGGTAATAGACAAGCCACAGTGCAAACCAACACCGAGATACTCTGCGTTGGAAGTGGATTGTGTACTGAATAATTGTAAACTCTATGGGTCCACTCTGATGTATTTGTCTTATCCACACCGTCCATCCCTTTTACAAGCTCATTTTTTAACATGAAACCAAAATTTAACTATATCCAAACCTCAACTGGACCACACCACAGGAAACCGTATGCATTGAATCCTCACCGTTGAAACTTTTTTACAGCCACAGAAGTTTTAGATGAAGCTTATATTTGTGTTTTCCTTTAATCCATGTTTGTGTTACCTTATGAATAGGTTGGACAGCAAATAAATATCACAGTTAGACTACATCCATTAGGTGAGACCCGGATCCATTTTCTCTACCCCACATTTTACTCAACCCACTAGCCCAGAGCGGATTTGGTGAGACCCGGATCCACGAGGTGGGTGGGACCCTGACTGTAACTACATCCACGTAGTCATCCGTATTAAAAGCTTATTTTAAGGCAGGGTCAAAAAGAAATAAAGCAGATCCAAATATCTGTAGAACATGATACAAGAAACTAATCCAGCATTAATAACTTCTCGTGAGCTACAAAAGTTTTGGATCAAGCTGTAATTTGTGTGGTCTATTCATTCGTATTTCTGTGACCTTATTACTAGATTAGATGGTAAATAAACATTTCAGTGGGCCCCATGAAGTTTATAATGGTGGGGATTCAATCACTGATGTTTCATGTAGCATGGTCCACATGAGATTTGGATTTACTTCATTTATGGTATCATGTCATGCAACGAGCTTTCAAAATGGTTGGATGGTATGAAGTTAAGGCAGATACATCACTGTCACTGTCAGCCGCACAGGTGGGTTCTCGATTAATCCGCTTCCCGAAATATCCCATCGCCGACTTGCAAGTTTTGGAAGCGGATTGCCTGCTTCCACAGGCACAGATGGCTGTGTGGGGCCCACAGATATGGAAGCTTTTGTTCCCCCCTTTCCGTTGGGTATGGCCCATCTGAGGTTTGGATTTTTATATTCCTACCTTATAGCGGTCATTCAAAACAGATGGACGGATTAGATTTATTATGAACATCTCTGTGGACCCCACAAGCCCCTGGCACAGGTAACGTCAAAAAGACACGCGTCACCTTTGGGATCTAGTTGGTAAAGTGGATTGCCGACATAAAGGAATCAATGATGATAGTACGACCTGCTGTTTGTTAAAGCTTAATTTTAGGAATTACAGCTGAAAATTGTCATTTTTAAGTTTAGGACTTACAACTGAAAATTATTATTTTAATTAATTTTATAATTTTAAATTATTTTAAAAATATATAATATTAAGTATTTAATGTTAAAAACTACTTAAAATAGTTGGGTTTTTTTCAACTACCTCCACTTGGCTTATTGATCATGAATGAATGCAGGTAAGGGCCAATTTGGACAGTAGTATTAAATTGTATTAAATGGGATTGCATTACTAATCCTATTTTGAAAATTGGGATCACATGTTTGAAAGGAGTGTGTGATTGGATTAAAATTCACTTTATAAGCTTTGAAAAATGAGCCTTGTATCGGAAAGTGTGAGATATGATTACTAATATCATGGATGATGGATTTTTGCTAAATCCATGTTCAATCCAAATGCAATTTGAACGAAATCCTGAGATTTATTTTTTAATTTATACATTTCAAACATAGTATTAAAAAACATGGGATAAACTCAATCTATGAATAATACCTTATACATGCATTTATTGTAACTTTTGCAATTTCATCCACCTTAATCTCAACTAATATAATTGGCCAAATATGAAGGGCTGTTTGGGTAGCTATATTACGTGGGATTAAGGTGGATGGAATTGTAAAAGTTATAATAAATGCAAATGTATGGTATTTTTGGTGGATTTGGTTTATCCCATATTTTCTAATCCCATGTTTGGTATGTAAGTATAAAAAAGGTAAATCCTATGATTTAAATTCAAAGTACATTTGGATTGGACGTGGATGCAACAAAATCTACCATCCGTGGATACATTGTTTGGAACTATCACAAGCCACCGACGTGACCTTTTTAGTATGTTGACGTCAACAAGTTTTGTGGTCCCCACTGTGATATATGTGTTATATATATGCCGCCCATCCTTTTTATGAGATCATTTTATGGCATGGGCCAAAATATGAGGAAGATCCAGAGCTTATGTGGACCACACCAATAAGCAATAGGGATAGTGACACCTACCATTTAAACCTTCTTAGGGCCCACCGTGATGTTTATTTACTATCCAACTTATTCATGAGGTCACAAAGAACCGGATGAAGGTAAAACACAAATATCATATTGATCCAAAACTTCCATGGCCTCTAAGAAGTTTTCAATGTCATGCGTTCAATCCCCATTGCTTTTTATGGTGTGGTCCATTTGAGCTTTGGATCTGCTTAATTTTTGGGCCCATGCCCTAAAATTATATCAGAAAATGGATGGATGGTCTGAATATATCCCATACATCTTGGTGGGACCCACATAACTTGCTAATCCCACACCTATTCATTGGATTCGTATAATGCAGGGTGGGGTGGACATAGTACATTTTAAATTTCAGATGAATCCGGAAAGCAATGTCGAATTTGAGACGCATTCTCATAACCCTTTCTAATACAAGGCTCATATTCCAAAGCATATAAAGTTAATTTTGATCCCATCTTATGCACCTTCCAAACATGACATCTCGAATTCCAAAGTGGGATTAGTAATAGAATCTCATCTAATCCGGCTTAATACCACTGCCCAAACTGGCCCGAAGTGATTTGGATTTAAGGTGGATGGAATTATAAAAGTTACAATAAATGCATGTGTAAGGTATTGTCCTTGAATTGGATGCATCTCATGTTTTCTAATACTATGTTTAGAACGTATGTATTAAAAAAAAAAAAAAAAATCTCAAAATTTACTTTTAAATTGCATTTGGATTGAACCTGGATAAAGCAAAAATCCATCATCAGTGGATTAGTAATCCCATCTCACACTCATTCCAAACATGCCATTTTAAAATTCAAAGTGAGATTAGTAATCAATACTATTTAATACAACTTAATACCATTGTTCAAACTGGCTCTTAAGGGTCGTTTGGCACCATGGATTGGAGGGGATTAGAGGGGGTTTCAAATCCCCTTGGTTGTTTGGCAGCATAAAGTAACTGAGGGTTTCAAATCCAAGGGGTTTCTAATCCCTCTTTGAGAGGGTTTGCAATCCACGGTGAAAGCTTTGATTACACCTAAAATCATTTCAATAGTTGTAGGTGTAACATGTGTGTCACTGTACACTATCATTCTATTGGGCACATGGCCCATTAATGATGATCAACACCGTCCAAACATTGTCCATGTGAATCAGCACCGTCCAAACATTGTCCGGCACCGTCCAAACATTGTCCATATTAATCAACAATTAAAAATCGTTGGTTAGTCACTCAAACATGATCTTGTGCTTGCGGTCTATCCGAGACTTGGAATTTCATCATTTTCAGGCAAAGCATATATTTCAGCGGGTTTATCACAACCATAATGTCAAAAATTATATATCTCACAAATTAGGGATATTAAAGTTGATTTAGTAATTAAATTCAAACCCTGTAAATATATCATGCATAAGTATTTTTGAATTAAAGTTGATTCACACTTAGGGTGCCAAACACACTGGGAGGATTGCCAATCCTGGGGGGCTCCGAATCCTGGGGGGGATCCGAATCCAGGGGGTTCCAAATCCACGCTCCCAAACTACATTTGACAATTATATCCCCGTCAATATTTTAAAAAGACAATACCACCTTTGTTTGGGGAAGTTTTATGAACCCACAGTCAGGTATATGTTATATCCACACCATCCATTTATCTTAGCAGGTCATTTGAGAGCATAAGACAAAAAATGAAGTAAATATAAAATTCAAGTGGACTACATCATAGAGAGATAAAGGCAATGAAGCCCACTGTCCAAACCTTTCTAGGCCCAATGTGATGTTTATTCCAGATGATGGGAAAACATAGATATCATCTTGATAGGAAACTCATGTGGCCCTTAGAAAGTTTTCAATGGTAGGTGTTCGATTCCCACTGTTTTTTGTGGTACAGTTCACTTGAGCTTCGGTTCTACCTCATTTTTTAGCACATGGCTAAAATAATTTGAAAAAAATGAATGAATGGTGTGGATATAATACATAGATCATGGTGGGGCCCACAAAACTTTCACACGTCAACATGTTATTAGTGTTCTGTACTGGGCAATCGGGGGATGCTGTTTGCCTGTGGCAAGCTTTGGGACTTTGGGAGGAGGTTCTTGCTCTGGAAAGCTAGGTGGGGCCACCTTGATGTTTATAAGAAAACAACTCCGTCCATCCATTTTGACAACTCATCTTAGAACATGATACAAAAAATGAGGTGAATCCAAAACTCAAGCGTACCATATGAGAAGGAAAATTGGGGAAAGAAATGTCTACCGTTGAAACCTTCCCAGTCTACCTAATGTTTATATGCCAATCAACCGTTTATAAGGTCATTCCTAATTGGAAGAACTGAAAACACAAAAACATGGTCTGATATAAAAATTTTATAGCCATACCAATATTTCAACGGTGATCGTTTAATCCCCATTGTTTCCTTTCGTATGGCCCAGTTGAGTTTTGGATCCTACTAATCTTTGGTCTCATGTCTTAAAATGATTTGGAAACATGGATGGATGGATTGAATTTCCCACTAATATCACAGGGCCCACCTTGATGTATGTGTTACGGCGTAACTAACAGGTCAGTGGGTGTTATTGAGTAACATGATTAGTGGGCGTTGCCCCATAACACCGAGTGAATTTCTGACCAACATCACGTGTCATGTGTCATGAGGTAATAAGTTAGTGGGTGTTGCCCCGAGGGCCCACCTTGACATATTGCTATATATCCAAGCCGTTCGTCAATTTTTCTAAATCATTCCAGGCATCAATCGAAAAATGAAGCTGATCTAAATCTCAAGTGAACTATACCACGGGAAACAATGGTGACTGAATGGCCATCGTTAAAAACTAAGGCCCACTATAATGTTTATTTGTTATCCAACCTATAGATTAGGTCACATAAACTGGATGAAAGAAAAACAATATCAGCTTCTTCTAATATTTTTGTGGCCTTTGAGAGGATTTTAAGGATGAGCATTTAATTACCACATTTTCCTATAATGCCGGCCACATGAGATTTGCATATGCCTTGTTTTTGGGCTCATGCCCTAAAATAAGCCAGAAAAATGGTGGGATATTGTGGATTTCACATGGATATTAGAGTGGGCCACCTCATTTTTTATGGCTCATAACGAATAGAAAGCAGATTGCTTACTAAGCTAAGTAAATTCATGAGGCCCCACCATGATGTATTTATCTAATTTATGTCATCCATCCACTTTTTAAAAGCTCATTTCAGAACATGAGCTCAAAATTTTAGCATATCTTATGCCTAAGTGGACAACTCTATCTAAAATAGGACTGGTGACTCATTTTCAAAGAGATCATCTTTTTCAAAGACCCAAGGTCCTGACTTAGGCATCGGAGGTCCCCGTACTAGCCAGGTTCTCCTTTGTCCCTTTCTTTTTTGTGTGCAAGTTCTCGAGAGTCTAGCAAGGAGGGTCTATTAGAAAATTGCATAAACAAAATTTATCAATGGTGTGGCCCATCTCACCAATGTGCTTGAACTATAGAACTAGATACCACACGTGGAAATTAAAAATCTAAACATATTGTGCATATCCTTGGTAAGAGTATCATTTACTAGCCTCTTTAATTACACAATCAATTCATATTCCTACAGTGGCAAACATAAAACATCCAGACTATTCATCTACTTATCTTTATTTGTTAGGAAAAATATTAAAATTTTACTAGAAACATCATACGTATGCCAGATTTGGAGGACTAACAGATTTTGTCTAATACACTACAAAAGATAAAAATTAGGATGATATGGGTATATATTACAAATTATCAATTTTCAAATATTTTTAATTTATATTTATCAAATAAGATTTTATAAAGAAAGTACTTATTTTTCAATGTAGGACTTTTTAAAGACAATTTACCAACCAGATCTTTCAGTACTTGTAAGTACTTATAAGTACTAAAATTTAATATTTTTAAGCTTTTAGCACTTCAATTAATTTTCATACATTTTTTTTTTCGGTTCACCGAACAATACCTTCCTCGTAACGAAGGGCTTATGAAAACTTTAATACTCCGACAGTAGGCGATGGATGATACGCAGGCACTTAGAAATGGCATACTTGGCATATAACTAATTCAAATAAAATGGTCCAAACTAAACAATAGGTATGAGTTTAGCTGATGATGAATGAAAAAATACCCTTAATTGGCTATTTGAATATTGGATTGGTGGACATTAGTGGACGGTTAAAATGAAGAAATATCAAAACATCCGGTTTCAACAAACAAGTATCCCAAATAGAAGGTTATTATTATCCGTCCATTTTAAGATTGGGATTGGAACTAAATAAATAGTGGGGTCCATGATTTAGTCAATTTAACTTGAGTTAGGACATGACACGTGTACAATTTCTGAGTGCCTGCGTATCAGGTGTCCTTGAGTATAAGGGTCAGATGGACAGTTATTTGGTATTCATGTAAAAGGAAGGGATACAGTAGAGGTAGGCATCGACTCAAGTCGGACCGGATTGGGTCCAACTCAACTTGATCCGATTTTTCAAGAACCTAACCCGAACTCGATCCGGTCCGGGACCGAGTCCAGCAAGGTTGACTTGATCCGATCCGAATCCTTGTTGCCTGACCGAACCGAGTCCGACTCGGCCTGAGAAACCAAATCGAGTCAGATCAAGTTGAGTCTAGGGAGAGAGAGGGAGAGAAAAGAGGAGAGAAAAAAGGAGATGTGGGAAACCAGGAGAGAAAGAAGGAGAGAAAAGAGGAGAGAAGGAAGGATAGGAGGGAATTCGGGAGAGAAAGGAGGAGAGATGGGTGGGTGCAACGCCTCCTTCGGGTAGAGAAAGAGAGGTTAGTGTTCGTTTGAATTTTGGATCGGATCGGTCCGGATTGACCACAATTCGAACTCGATCCGATGTATGATCGGATTTGAGTGGTCCTATTCGATTTGCACCGATCCAGGCCTTCGGTTCGGTTCGGATCGAGTCAGATCCACCGGCTCGGGTCAGATTTTGCCCAGCTCTAGGATACAAAGAGGAGGAGAGACTGAGTGGGGAGGGAAAAAGGGAGCAGGACAGATAGAGGATGTGGGGACTTCAGAGAGAAGGAAAGGACAGGCAAGCCATTTTCATTGTTTTCGTTGTTGAAGTTGGCCTTTCCAAATCTATCTAATTTTTAGAACGACGTCCTAAAATAAGATGTGAATTGCATCTGTCCCCACCGCAAAAAATTTTTATGGTCGAAAGCTATATGGGGTCTATGGTACATCAATTTCAAAAGACCACAATAGTAAAATATTAAAAAAATCAGGCTATTGGTCTCCAATTTGGCCACACGTTGCAGGTATGTGTTTCACAAGCATACTAGAATCAATTTGTGGTATTATTAAAATCGAATGCCTTTGACCCCTGGCGTCGAGATAAAGCCGCATATTATTTATCGGTCGGAAGACCAACCATCTATTCTTCAAACTGTTATGTTGGGGGACTGCGGAAACACAAAGATGAATCAAGTAGGGTAATCCAATAGCACTAAGAAAGCATTATGCAAACACTCCAAATTTTAACGTGGAAAAACTCTTTCGAAAAAAAACCACGGTACAAAGTGACAGATATCACTATGAAAGCAAAAAATTACAAAAGTAGAGATTACCCAATTCGAACAATCTTGAATCAATCCAAATTACACCCTTGAAGCCCTAGAACGAATGAGAAAGCCTTGGAATTACATCATAACCCTGATTACACCCAAATATATAGCCTTTAGAAGAATCACAATCAAATTAGGAAACAAATCCCACCCTGTTTCTGAATGATTTAAGACTTTGAAAACAACATGTTAAGTGCATTTATTAGACGATTTCTGGAGATACGGACTCTTCTTCCTATGAGTTTTTTTTTTTACCCTTGAGAACTAAGTACTTTCAAGAGTACAATAAGCGTATGGTTGAGCAGAGTATGACGATGGAAGTTAGAAATGAATAAAATAGTTGGGAACGATGAAACTTACCACTAACAAGTATTACCGTCCTAGTTGAGAGAAGCAAGGAGCTTCATCTAGCAACGTGTTAATGAGCAAAGAAAGAACAATGCTCGTGTTAATGAGCAAAGAAAGAACAATGTTGAGGTTATAAACTACTGTCAACTCTCGACCTAGCAAATAAGCGTAGGTGGATGATTCCTAAGACTACGGTCTTTCTTCAAATCTAGCACATAGACGCAAATGAAAGGGAATTATAGCTATTGATTATCACTAAGTAGCTCTGACTTAAAGCAGAGGGACGGACTGAACTATTTTTAGACACCAAGGGTTCCATGACTGATGAGTGATGGAAATGATAAGTGTCCCATAGGATTGAATAAACAACATTGCTCTGGGTTTAAGTTTGCATTGATTGTGTTTTTGAGTCAATGTTGCGATCCTTTACTCTTCGTGCTCCTTCGCTTTTTATGGACTCATGCATGTTGTTATGGGAATAACTGTAACTTGCTTGACGATTTCGCATACTATCAACTGTAAATTGACAATTTCTCTTACTCGATCATGCTTTACCTTTGTCAAACGTGTCCTCATCCTGCTAATAAGCCATCGAACGTGGCTCGATGCCGACATATCCCTAACGGTTAGAGGCTCTTATCCTCAAATCACTTGAGCCGCACAACTCCTCGAAGATTTGCTCATTAATGAGTTGTTCTCTATATATTCAATGCATGACGTGAAGGTATCGTGCTTGCCACGTGGTTGATTTTGTGTCGTTAATCTAGTGCTACCAGATCTTGTCCAAACATTATCCCCACATTTCTATCTATTCAGCCACGAATGGAGAAAAATGTAGAATGTATTGTCGAGCATCTATTATTTAACCACGTGGCTACACCCCCATTCATCTTGCTTACGAACACAGCTTCTGTCGTTTCATTCCATTTACAGGCTTCGACCATGTGTCAACCAGAGAAAAAATTATCGTATCATTGCCATAGCTTTTGCATCGAAAATGTCGCATGCCATCATTCAACAATTAATGTTGCGTATGTAGCGTGCTTATGTACAGTCATTCGCCTTTCTTCCTCATTCGAAATTTTGATTTTCTTGAATGCTATCTAAATCTCTCCTCTTTATCAATTGTCATAGCTCTCAAGAAGTCTTCTACTTAATCTTCAATTTTAGCATCTCCTCTTCTTCCCTTATTGGAGCCGCTTCGCTCTTCCTGAATCCAAATGTACTCTTCTCATCTAAATCTGGCGATTCCAATTCTATACTTTTCTTTAGTCTTTCTAATATTTCCAAATACTTCCTTATTGATGAAAAGGAAAACTTTTTTTTTTTTTTTTATATCAATCGTGACTCCATCCATTAGTGTTACTGGAACCTGACAAATCCCTTAGATTATGATCCAAAACTTCTTCAAAATGGTTTAAATTGTAAAAAAGAGTCAAGGCCAATTACTAGTCTTTTTGGGAGAAAGTTAGTATCACACAATGTATTCATCAATCTGTTTGATGAATGGTGGCTTGTTTCTGGAGCTATTCGACCAACTTTTTCCATTTCAAATGTGGTCCTATGAGTCCGACCATTCTAGATGCACACGCCTTAACCGATCTTTCAACCATAGCGTTCAAATTCTATCCAGGGTAGTTTGAATGCAATTTCCTTCGATAATTCTAATGCACAAATGTCATACGGCCCTTACATGTTAGAAGAGGCCAAGACTGAGGGTGAAGTTTCCCATAAAGAGCAGAGCATTGTACTTTTCTCATGACATGGGTATGTTATTTCTTGTGTTGTGTCTAAGTTGGTCAACCGACCAAAGAGTACACTAGCTTGGTCGAAGCTCTTGCAGTCGGTGAAAGGAGAACGCTGGCTCCTTTCATTTTTTCCCATCTCTATCGAGGTCCCCATGACCTTTCAACCAAATGTCCTCGATTGATAGGAGATCCTTTTTAACTTATTCAATTTTGGCTTGGTGAGTACTTCCTCGAATTCTGTGACAAGATTATTAAATATATCGAGCCTACGAAGGATTTCTGCCCCTGCAAGGCCTATCCCCTTTAACGATTGTTTGAACTTCTTCTTTTCTCTTGAACTGGGCCGACTCGACAGCTTATTTTGCTCATTTTTGGAGCAGAAGATCGATCTCAATTGGTTCACCGATAAAGATTTTGATGCGACCAACTCATATTTAGTTGAATGGCGCCATTCAATTTGGGCTAGTTACCTTTGACCGAGATATTCCAGTTGGTGGTGTTGAGGTGAACCGAGGGAACAACACAAAAAACGGCGAAGAGATGTATTCCCCAATCTATTTGCTTGTCAATTTGACTTTGGCCAATCCATTCCTTTTCCCTCTTGCCATATTTCTCTCAACCAACCTCCTTATGAACATAGTCATATTAAATTGAATGATGTGTTTTTTTCCATTCTTAGAAATCACACTAAGAACACCAGAACCTTCCTTCTTGACATTCTAACATCCCACCCCTTGTCGACAAATACGTTTAAGGCCAGAGGATCTACCTATTATATATGGGAATCGATGGTCTTTATCAATCCAATTAATTATTAGTAACTTGTCTCCACCTTCGCGATCTCCTAAGGCCAAATCAACTAAAGCGTCGTCATCCAATCCTCCAGCACGTTAGAAAAGAGCTAGGTCTTCAGCCAAAGAGTCTGTTCAATCGGCAGTGGATCTCAGTCACCTTAGCCCAAGGGTATACATAAAGAGAAGAGGTTGAAACATAGCTCATCCAATCCTATTCATCCCCACATTGGCCCTTCCTAATATAAATTTTTGTTTACGAATAACACTCAATCCTGAGGTGACATTCAGTAGCCAATATAAGAGCAGATCCACGTCTTATATTTTCCAACTAGGTACATTTCTGTATGAACATTGTACTTATATTTTCTTCTGACTCACACTTGTTTTATCATTTCTCTTTGTAACTACCCCTTACGTTGATCCTGAGACAACAGTGAGAGATGTTCGCCCAGCAGCAACAATAAGGAGTAAAGATCCAACAGAGGTAACCAAGAAGATTAGGACTCCAGCCACGGTAACAGTAAGGAGAGTTTAGAAGGAGCATCATCAAAAGCTGCAAGTCCAACAGAGTAGTGGTTGTAACAGAAAGTCCAACAGAAACTGATTATCCTGTTGAAGAAGACAATCTTGATCAAACTCCACTTCATCGACCTCAACGCTCAGATCGCTTGGAAGCTCCACCTGCAGCTCCTTCGTCGAATCATTCTCTAACCCAAGAACCATCACCTCAAAAGGAGAAGGAAGATAGCTGCTTAGTAGTCAAAATCAAGAATTCGAATGTTTACTCAATGGTCTAGATCCTTTGATCAAGAAATTGCCCGTCCCAAACGATTTGGTATTAAGCTTACATTGGTGATTGTAGAGCCTACTACCTTGTCGAATGTACCTGTAGCTTTGATAAATCATTAGATAGTGGAGAAAATGGGACAATTTGCATACTTAGATGAGGCAGATTCATAGACTTTTAGATGATGTATGGCAATATCGAGGCTTGGATGGATAAGGAGCATAATAACTAGCTTTAGTCTTTGAAAACCCAGCTCCTTAAAAAAGTGTATCTTATATCAATGAGAGAGAGAATGCCTTAAATGCCCAACCTCCTTCCCTAATGGGACATCTGCTAAAAGAGAGAAAAAGAGAGAGGAGAGAACACTCATTCACTCACTCATCTCATTGGGATAGATAGGAGAGAGAGCTCATGCCTCAGTGGATTGTCATCGAACTTCTGCAACAATCACAAGACACAAGTCTAAGGTAACTGCTACCCATGGATTTTTGTGTTATTAGAACTTTAATTGTATCTATGCAAGGATCATAACTACATTTTAAAATCAGGAATTTTGCAAATTTTTACACTTTCATGTCTTTCAAAATCTGCCATTAGTTAGGAACATCCAATCAAAAGTATTTTGAGAGAATGGGCATTCAAAGAAGGCCTCCATGGGATGGGTGGTCCTCATCAATGCTAAGACTTATCTAGTATATGGACCTTCCACTTCCCAAACCACTAATTTAATGGTTAGGATCATCCATCAAAATAATTTGGGATAGATGGGCAATCAATGGTGTCCCCCACATGATGGATGGTCCACGTCAATGCTTAGGCATCTTTAGCATACTCAACGTAGATAGTCCATTTCCCTCAACACTAATATAAATCATTCAGATCATCCAACCAAAGTGATTTAAGAGGGACACATGGGAAAAGAAGGGCCCCACATGATGGACAGTCCACATTAATATATACACCTCTAGCATACTCAATATGAACCGTCCATTTTCCTAAACCACTAATATGATGGTTAGGATCATCCAATCAAAGTAATTTAAAAACGATGGGCAATCAAAGGCAGGCCCCACATGATGGACGATCCATATCAATGGACCTGAACAACAGTTGAGGAAATCGAAGAGACATGACCTCCCAATGGATTTGGCAGTGGCTCGAGGTAGTTGGCAATCTGACAACAAATTGTCTACATAACTCTCCAGCTCACCACATCATATCATGAAAGATAGTAGGCACTATCCGTTGATACTTGATAAGTGGCTCCTACATTCTTTAGTCCAAAAGGCATAACATTATAGCAAAAGAAGCTCCTTGGCAAATCATGAGAATCGATCATAGCCCCTTCACCCATCCATAAAATAGAACATCGCAAAGCCCCCAATATTACCAATAAGAGGGTGGTCTATATTTGAAAGGGAAAATCCTTATGACATAACTTATTCATGTCCTAGAAATCCCACAAGGTGACAAGGGATGAGGGTAGCCCTTGCATCTTAGAAAGAAATAACTTGCACTTAGATAGTGACCAGGTATGTGGAGAATTGTTCAATAAGAAGCCTTTGAATGCATTGACCCCAAAACAAGCTTGAATAAGTTGTGACATATTGCAATATGATACATCAAGAATTTAGCCTTTGAATCTAGATTTACATGGTTAGTCACTCACTCCGCTTCATATGCCAGAAAGTCAACTAATTAAAGCTTTCTATTAGATTATTTCAACCCTTTGATAATTTCGCTATTCTACTTTGAAGATGAACGCTGAACCTTTGTATAATCAATGAGTTGGGATATTC
The DNA here is from genome assembly GCA_030180095.1 of Magnolia changhungtana. Classification (NCBI taxonomy): domain Eukaryota; kingdom Viridiplantae; phylum Streptophyta; class Magnoliopsida; order Magnoliales; family Magnoliaceae; genus Magnolia; species Magnolia changhungtana. Next base: position 3,341,945 of record JASAUF010000449.1, on the reverse strand, counting down.
GATATTCAATCTAAGATTTTTTTTTTGAGCATCCCCCATGCAAGGGAAGCCCTCCCAAATTAGGGTTAGGATCGTCAGATTTTTAAAAATAAAAAATAAAATTCCAACAGCTGGAGTTGCAACATGTGCAATATGTCACGGTGTCTTCAAGCAAACCTCGCTACCCTAAATTGCCGGAACAAGGCCACAACGATGACGTTGATGACAATCAAACACAGGATATGAATCGATGACATTGACAATGATCAAACACAGGATATGAACTGAATGCTCGAGTGTTCAGCTTGTACAAGTGGAGCCATGTTTCAATAATCAATACCCTCGGTCTGTTGGGACCAACCCTAGAAGGGCCAAGCCCCCAAGCATCCATGATGGGACAATCTTAACCATTCCATCCATCTTGCAGATGGATGGTTAAGAAGACAAAACTAGTTCACATTCAACTAAAAACAGGCCCAACATTAGCAAGTAGAATCTTCCACCTTGTGAAATTTCAGTCATGCCAAAACCAACGGTCTGGATCACTAAACCATGGCCCCAGTTGAGCATACTGGTATCATTGATGCAAGGATCATATAACTCCTCTAAAAATGTGTGCAAAATCATTGCTTTTATATTAAATATAACTTAGCAATTCCAAATCTCTGCTGTCACTAACGAAAACGAAAACTAGTAACGAAGAACAATTACAGCATTTTATCATCTAACACAGCTTCAAAAGATGCTAATTGCGTATCTGTGGTCCTATCAGTAAACAGCGATGAACGGCATCAAAACTGATCCAATCCATAGCTTCCCGTCCTTCTCCTCCACTTCGCTAACTGCTCTAACCACCTTCCCTTGCTTGTCCTCCAAAACTTCCAATATCTGGCCGTCTGGGCTGTATTTCATGATCAGCGCATGTGGGCGGCCCCCAATGTGCATCAGAAACTGAAATTTGGCTGGAATGGGAAGCTTGAGCAAGAACATCCGCAGCTGAGGATAGAGGCCGCAAATGTAGGTGTACATGCTACGACGGCAGTGGAGTGCCACCCAAAACTCACCCTTCTCATTGGTTCTTACATTGTCTGGGAATCCAGGTAGGATGGCGAATACCTCTGATGTCCCCGCTTTTTCACCTTTAATCCAGAATCTCCTTAGCCTACATCATCACAAAAAGGAATGAGCAAGAACATAGTTCTAAAGTCAACTTGAAACTCGACCGAGTTGACTTGGCTATGCAAGATTTTGGGCTGAGTCAACATGAAGCAAGCCACTTGCTTACAAGGGCATTTTTTGAAAAAAAAAGAGTAAGAACTGGAGTTTGAAAACATGATCTCTAGCAGACGTTGCAAGGCCTCTAAACAACAAGCCAAGCACTCTCCATTTGTATGTCTTCCCATTTAATTTTACATTTTGAATTTAACTGTTTTAAATATTGATAAATAATATTTAATTATTAAATATCAAGTCGAGTCAAGTAACAACTCATCTGAGTCTTTCAAGTCGATCTGATCCAAGTAGACATCGAGTAAAGTCGTGTTTTTGAGTTTTTAAACTATGGTGAGAAATGCAATCTTTCTTTAAATTTAGTTTTATATATGAGAACTTCATTGAGAATCTAGACCTTTGCTAATCCGACAGTGACCTCTACATGTGACCATCTGGCATGTTTGGACTTTCAGAGCCATACATCAGACCCCACCATGTAGATATGGTGGCCCAAATATATGGCAGGTCAACTAATCATGTGGGCACAAAGCGTAAAAATCATTGCATGTGGGCACAAAGCGTAAAAATCAATGGAGGACTTGATCATATGCTCAAACTTCGCATTTGGCCTGCCTAGTGAATTGACTGAACTGATTTTTGGGCTAGGTCGTCTACAAAGAAGGGGCCACAAGATGCTCAATTTAGGTTTTTACATGCGTGTTAGCAAACTCAAATCAAAAGGGTACAAAGATAGACACCAGCCCTTAAGGTGAGGTCAGACTCCACCTGTGGATGTTAAAGCCCAACCTCATTATGACTTGTAAAGAAATAAAGGCAGTTGGGGGTTCAACAGCTGGTCTGAGGTCTGTCCAAGCCTGGCCAAACAGTCCAATTTAGGCCCGAGCCTGGCCAGGAACCGTGATGATCCAAAACAGCCTAGACCAAAATGATTATGCCAGGCCCAAGACAAAACCCAGTCCTTAGTGCTTGGACCTTTCTTACAGTTGGGATTTATGGTCTTTGAGCCATATCGGTGATGGTTGGCTCATCCCCGTTTGCAAATCCTAACCACATAAATTAAGGGGCCCAGTGTGGATGGAGTATGGCCCCAAAAATCATGCTGACCAAGAGAGAGAGAGAGAGAGAGAGAGAGAGGAGTCGGAGTCTTTAACATCATATGTATCTTGTGTATTACAAACTACCTGTGCAAACCATAAAGGGCGCTGCACTCAGCTAAGCCGACTTTTAGGTCAGACCCGGCCCTTGGGCCTGATACTCCAGCCCAAGCACAGCCCGAGGCAAGCCAGGCCTAGAAGCCCATCAGCCCGGCCCAGCCCATTGACAGCCCTACAGGTGAATGATGAAACACTAGAACTTCAGAGGTGAGGGTTTCAGTACTCATCTGGCATGATATAAATCATCAATAAAATGGACATTTTTTTCTCTAGGAAGTACTGTATCAACACAGTCGAAGTTTTCTGAGAAGAGCATACTTAAACGTTTGGGAACATTAATATGCAAATTATCTGAGGTATTATGCATTTGCTCAGCTGAGAGTTTGTAGAGTGCACAGGTTTTCAGTTTGTACAAGTGGGGCCCATGTTTCAGTGTTATATGTAGACCCCACTTTGGATGGCTCATGCATAAAAAATCCTTGAGATGGAAAAACCATTACCCCTCACAATTCGTGACCAACAAATAGACAGTTAAGAAAGAAAATACAGCAATGGTCGATGTTTAACCAAAAAAGGCCAAATATTTAATGAGTATCTTCCAATCTGGGAGATTTTATCCGCAGGGGCCGCCGACTGGTCCAAAATGTTTTTACATGGCCCCACATAGCTCATGCACCAAAAATCTTCCAGATTGGAATATCCTAACCTTTAATCTGGTGACCAGAAAACACCAGTTACGAAAGACAACAACAGGCTACATACAACCATGAAAAGGTCAAATACCAAATTAGATCTTCCAATCTGGAGGATTTTATCTGCATGGGTCACCCATGTTGAGGCCCTCTTGTCAATGATTGGGGATAACTGATTAATTGGCCCCACTTGTACAAACCGAAAACCTGAGTGTACCATAAAAACTCTCATCCCAATCGTTGTATAATACCTCATTAGTAATGCAATGCAACTCTAGCTGTCTAGATACACTATAGGGAAAATAAAAAAACCGCATATGCTCAAGTGTGCAAGCAGATTAAAAAATTGTGGGTGGGAACCTTAAAACACATTTCAAAATGGACATTTGACAATTCAATTTTGAAGTGCTTATATAGATTCCCCCCAACTTCCGTATGTGGTGGGAGACAATGCATTCACCAGCTCTCTGTGCTCCCTGAGAGCATTGAAAATCCTGCCCATTTTATGTCATATGCTTTTTGAACTAAACTTCATATTATAACATAGCTTGCACATTGTCATATAACTTTATGGATGTGTCCACATGTTGGGTTTCTGGGACATCTCTGACACCTCATGCCAGTGTCTAACAGCAAAGGCGTCCATTTATGAGTTCCGTAATCAAATAAATGGTTAAACTTGTTAAGAGGATTGCTAGCCCCGCCCACCCTCCATATTCACCCTAGGCACAGGTACACATGCCAGCCTGGCAAGTATCTAGGACATCAGAGCCATGTATCAAGTAGAACACACCATCCAGATTGTCTAGCCAAAAACTCAGGTGGGTCAGATGTCAGGTATATACAAAACAATGGACAACTAAAAAAAAAATGCCAGTTTTCCTAGACTATCCATTGTTTTTGCACATTTGTAGTCAACCTGACCATGGATTGGCCCAAAGTTTTGGCCATATATCAAAACTATAAGTCCCACCTAATACACATGTCGAAAGTCCACATTTCCTGGCAGGTCCATCTGTCTACAAAGGTGCATGGGAACCAGCAAACCTCACTGTTAAATGCTGATTTTATTTTTTTTTCTTTTTAAAGGCTGAAATTAAAAGAATATTTAATAAAAGATGAAATTTTTGATCTGCAACTAGAAGTCCTAGGTGGCATAGGCATAGGTTGACACTAATTTCTATTGGAAGGGAAATGATATATAAACCCCATGTTTTTTTTTTGGTACAGAATTTGCCCTTTTTCTACTTTTCTTTTTTCCAAAAAAATAAAAAAGAAAGAGAGAGAAAAAGAGAGAAGTCCCAAAGTGTGCATGAAAAAGAGAGCCACATATATCAGTTTCCAATGGGAAATGCATAAAAGATAAAGAGAGGAAAGGAGATTCCACCTGCCAAGGGATCCTTCACAGAAGACAAAGAAAGACTTGTCCTTGCTCATGGATACACCATTGGGGAACTGGAGGTTCCGAAGAAGTACGGTAGTTTCCTTTGTAACAGTGTTGTATTTCAGCAGCTTCCCTGAATCCTCCGCCGAGAAAACCAGCTGCATGAAATTCCTAAGGGGAAATAAGGAGTTAGATGAAGGCCCAGTATACAGATCTTCAAAGCAGACATCAAAAAATAGATAAGCATTAGTTCCGCCTTCTGGCTCAAACAGAAATCTATGGTACTAACAAGATAATCCATTAATATCTTATTCGGCAAGAGAAAAGCAAAGCATGGAAAGGGAACTGTGTGATCCCACTCATCAGAAAAATATACAATTGGCTGATGCATAGGCCATCACACATGTGGGGCCATGGCACACATTTTGCTGTTGAACATGACCCAATTCCTCAGATAGGATACAAGCTCATAAGACCCACCAACAGTTAGATTGTCATTGAAAGGAATGATAGAGCTTAATGAAAGCTATTCACTGAAAGCATGTCTTGTTAGGCATGTCATGTTCATTTATGTTTGATGCAATGATTCACAACTCAATTCAAATTGGCCTTTTTTTCTTTTTTTTTCTATTTCCAAGATCATAAGGCTGGGGAATGAAAATTCACCGGTTTTATGGGTTTTTAAAAATAATAATAATAATAATAATAATGAATTGGCCAAGTTGATAGATATTGGGTTGAAATTCTTGTAGGTCCAGTTCTCAGCAGCCAACCAAACTCCATCAATTTGGATAACTGCAGAGTAGATCAAGGACACACTAAAAGATAGAAGCATAAGAGAGCCACGACAACTGAGCTAAAGCAGGTGTCGTGAGAATTCATCTCTGTATTAAGGATATGTTCCTATCGCCTCGATGTTAACTTTTTTCATTTTTGAAAAAGAAAAGGGGAAAGAGAGTATACAGCGAATGTATTTGGGGAGAGGGGTAGTTTTTGTTCCGTTGTTTTGGGTTGTTTGTGCCTTTGTTGGTGGCCTTGCTTGTGATTTTATTTAGGGGACCAGTAGACTATGTTTCAAGTGAGTGATGAGAGGGTGGTCACCCCTTATCTTGTCCCCCTTTTGTTTTGCTAAATAAATGTCAATTGCAGTTCATAAAAATAAAAATAAAAATAAAATAAAACTCAAAAACTTATTATTTAGGAATTCATAGGCTTGAGGAACACACCTACAAAGAGGAAAGATAGACTTGAAACAGCTAGATTAAGTCCAGTGGTATTTGTCATTTATAGAATGCAAATGTTAAGACAAAAAAGGTAACAGAACTAGAACTTAGTACCAGAGACTGCTCATAATGAATCCTATTCTTTTAGAATTGTTGACTAGAACGTGGTACCAAAGACTGCTCATAATGAATCTTATTCTTTAGAATCGTTGACTGATGTCCCATTTTCCCATTGTCAACATTTTGCAGGAAGCGCACTGCAAAACGATAGGGAACATCTAAGATGGCAGTTGCGGGCCCCATGTCTTCCAAAAATTCTGAAACCCCTTCCAGAAGGAACCATGGCATAGAGTTGGAACATGAAAAGATTGAGAACATTCAGTTCTTATGAAATAGACTGAAATTGATGGAGACTTATCGGACTCCTCATGATGGAGTTGAACCCAAATAGCAGGGAGTGATGATGATGACAACCACGAAATTGGACTCCCAAAGAGAAGTAACTGAAATGATAATAATAATAAATGCCACATTGATCTTAAAATAGTATATAGTCTTAACTTTTCTTGTTACTAATGCTCTCCTCCACTTCTGATATCAGGGATGACCTACGACAAATATTACAGTAAGTGTTGTACTCTCAAGTTTCAAGTTAGTGGGGTTCTTACTCATGCCTCAGTGGTAGACTCACAAGAGTTTCAACAAGAGGTCATGGGTTCGAGTACCCATTGTGGTGAAATCCCACTGTGGTGTGAGTGCGTGTGTAAAAAAAAAAACAGTTTCAAGCTAGTGCATATGATTGCCTTTGGGCAAGAAAACAAGACCCAAAAATAAATGTGCTGAAAAAATAAATCTCTACCTCCTCTGATACTTGGTGCTACTATCTGTAAAATAAATGTTCCCTTCATCGTCCAAGTCCAAATCATTTGTGAACCTCAACGGCTCCCCTTCTGCCTCAGTCACAAGTGATGTCGCCACCCCACCTTCTGGGCCAACCTTCATTAACCCGAAATATGCATCAGCTATGTACAGTTCTCCAGTTTTCTTGTCAAACCGGATCCCCAACGGGCGCCCGCATATATGCTCATTCTTTAAATAGCCGAAAGGCGATGGCTTTGGGTCACACAACTCTGATCTACACACAAACCACAGACAACAAAATACATAATTTAGAAATCTGTTTTCCAATTGGAAAAAGGTAGCTACAAAATTGCTTTTAAAAATCGTTTTGTGCTAAAAGGAAATTTTACAACACAAAATGCTAAGAACCAAACAAGACCCATTAAAACACTATCACTTGGTAGAAAAATTAAGGGCCTGTTTGATTTGCTGTATTCAACATTTATTGATTGCAATGGTAAATTCCAAGAGATGTAAGATGCTGACATGGATAGGTTCTGACTCAGAAAACGAGGTGAACTCTGTCGGCCCCACCATGATGTATGTGTTTTATCCATGCCGTTCATTCATTTTGTCAGATCATTTTAGGGCATGAGCCCAAAAATGAGGCAGATCCAAAACTTCTATAGCTCCCAAGAAGTTTTCAATGGTGGGCGTACAATCTACATTGTTTTCTGTGGTGTGGTTCACTTGAGCTTTGGATCTGCCACATTTTTGGGCTCATGCCATAAAATGATCGGAAAAATGATTGGACAGCATGGATGTAACACATACATCATGGTGGTGCCCACGGAATTTTGGCTTCGACGAGGTTGAGTAGGGCCCAATATTCGAGGTAAAATTCAGCCTCTATTCCAAACAGGTTTGGAAATAAATGATTGCGTATTTACATGTAATTCACAGTCATTATGGCAAATCAAACAAGCCCTAAAGGAAATGAATGGTAAACATTAAATATTGAAGGAAACGACTATTGGTTATTTAATAGCAATTTTTTAAAACCCAGGGTGGACAGGGTAGTTGGCAGCCCCAAAACAGACTGTCACCTTAAAACTCATTCAGTTATGGGGATATCTGTTCTGTAAACCATTAAAACACACACACACACACGCACATCTACATTTATCAAAGCTCAAACCCATGGCTTGTGTACTTCAAAACCAAACACTCCTAGCCACTAGGCTAAAAGCATTCACTCGTTAATTCTCTGTTTTCCTATCATTGTAGATGAAGTAGATATCTAGGCCGAAAGGGGCCAGAGCAGGTCTGATGGTTGGACCAAACTGCCAGTGAAAATGGATCAAGGTCCAGTCCAGGTTTTAAAACATTTTTAAACCGTGACACCACCCACAAATTGCAAAGCCACAAGGTTGACTTAAAAGTTGCATGAGTCAGCTTCGATACACATCAAGCGAAATTCAGTGTCTAATTGACCAAAACTCAACCCATACAAAATATTCAACGGACTCACCTGACATATTTATTGATTTGGGAGAAAAGTTATATTACATAAAAACTCTTAGGCCCTGTTTGGTAAACACATAAAAATGAGCTGCTCTCATTTTAGTTAACAGCAATTATGTAATTAGAGATCTTGATCTCCAATACATACTAAGTTCATGTTAACAGTGATTGTGTATTAGAGATCAACATCTCCATTGCATAACTACTGTTAACTAAAATGAGATCAACTCATTTTTATGCATCTACCAAACAGGGCCTCATTGATTTCAGTTACCACATACGTGCATTGATGTCAATTAGTTTATTCAGGTAGAAGAAAAATACATAAATTACAAAGAAAATATTGATATATAATATTAAGATACCAATGGTGTAATGGAATATGTAGCAGACATGAAACAAATACCTATCCAACGTAGAAAATGAGTAAATCTTTTGAAAAGAAAAGAGAAAAAAGAGAATAAAAGCACCTTGGAATCTCAATCCCCAAGATTATATTATAGAGGATCGTAAGTCATAAGTAGAAACCAAAACTGGTTTTTTTTTTTTTTTTTAAATTCTTGTTTGTTTCCACCTCCAGCATCTCAAAGTTGTGGAGTACTGCATGTTTTGTGCCTATTGGCTCTGGAGAAAGGGGGAAATTGCACTTTTGACAATTCGCTATGAAACATGTGCATTTAAATTTTATTTATAAAATAAAAAAATAAAAAAAATAAAAAAAACAACAACGGATGCACAGAAAAAAAATAAATCAAAACTTATAAATTTTTGTGAGAAGTAAAAATATTGCTATATTTTAATTTTCTTTTCCCCTGGTTGCCTTTTTTCTCACCAAAATAAAGGCATGATCCAACAGACCATGATGCATATTTTGGGTTTAATCTGCTTCATCCTTGTTGATTTGCAGGATTTTATTGATGCTTTTTTACCGTGTTTTCTAGTTTTTCATTTTTACATAGAAATCATGTATGTTTTTTTTTTTTTACTCATATAACTTTCACACTACTTTCTGCTAACAGAAGTAAATCTTAAAAACAGAAATCCACACATTCACTGAAAAGTCAGGCCTCAACAAACCAGGCAGCCATGTGCATGATAAAATATACCTTCAAAATGCTGCAAAAAAATCTCGTTTCTTCTATTTTCCAGATATTTATTGGTAGCTTTCAAGAGAAAAAATAATAATAATTCACAACCAGCCGTACATATCACGTACCGAATGACACACTCTATGAAAATTGTCATCACACTGATTGAGGAAAGGACTGGTTTGGCAATACATACACCATACACGTCGCCTGCCTGTAAGTAAATCCTGACAATCCAGATTGTGGGTTCCATTGTGATAGAGAATAAACCAGCTCTGCTGATTTAAGGCTCCCAACTGTCCAATTAGTGACCATCAAATGGATGGCTGAGAAAGAATTGGTCAGTGGTTCACCTTAAATGAGCAAAATCAAATGGTTAAAATCATCCAATCAGTGCATTTTTCTCCAATGCTCCATCAACGGCGGAGTACATGAACAGTCAGGATTGTTCCACATGCACCCCACAGTTACAACGGTAGCTTTTCGGATACTACTTTCATTGTTGCCTGTTTAGTATAAAATGTGATTGTTATGGATAGGTAGCAATTAGAGGTATTTATAGGTATGCTTTTTGTGCATTAAGAGAGGAATAGGGAAAATGTGTGAGTTCTTGTGAGGAGGATGCCTCCTGAAGTGACATTATAAGAGAAGGTTGCCCCCTTGAAGTGGACATAAAAACTGCAATTGTTTGTAGTTTCTTCTGGAGGTAGTATACAATGCTCGATCGGGACAACTGGTAGTTTTTTTTTTTCTTTCCAGCCCAACAATGGTACAGGTCATGGCCACCACTCAGCAACCAAAGCCATTGATCTATGGAAACAGTCATACCATCCCTGTCAGATGATCATAGCCATCTGAATAAAATTGAGAATTAAAACCAACTACCAACATTCAAGGCAGTAGATCATTTCTAGTTGCATATTTGGTGGGGTATCTCCCATCCACCAAGGACCAATAATATAACGATTCGGACAGCAAGGAGTTGGGCCGTAAAGGTTGTTGGGCTGAACAAAAAATCAATGGAGTGCTGTAAATTCCCTCTTTATTTTCTCTGTACCATAGTGACAAATCTCATTCTCGGCAATTTCTTGGCCTCGAAATTTCCAATTTTGACATTTTTCTTGGGATATTATCGGGAAAATATTGCAAAAAATAAAAATATTTATTGTATTATTAATAAAGTTGAAATTTTAAATATATATTTATATAGCAAATTCCTTAATGAATTAACTAACTTTTCTGAGTTAGTAACATGATATTTTAAAATCTCCCCAATATTTTTCACACTGGTACATTACAGTTAAAAGGTAAGGAGAAGATCAGGTTGGGGTGTGTAAGTAAATGAGTTGTGGAAAGGGCAGATAGGAGCCCCATGTGGGGCCCAGGAGAAAAGCTGAATGGACGACCAGAAGCGTCCATCTTCAATGCATTATTGTGGGTGGGCCATAATCCATAACTCAGACTCACTGATGGGTCTAACCATTGATGTTTACAGATGAATGTCAACATCAAGAAAGAAACCCTCTACAGTTTCAAATTCAATTTCACAAATCAGTTGTGAAAATCATCCTTTCAGGGTGGGTGAATTTCAGATAGCTGCCCATCAACCATGACGCTTGGAACATGGATTGTTCTGATCATCTGACCAATTCTGCATGTGGGCCCCACAAGGAACAAGCATGCTGGTGGAATAGACCTAAGTAGTGATTTTAGAGATGTGTTTAGGCGAGTCAACTCGGCCGAGTCATCGAGTTTTAAGAAACCAAAAGCAAAGCATTTTAATACCTCTAAAATAAGAGGAACTCTCCAACTCGTCGGAGTCGACTCAACCGAGTCACGCTCGGCCGTCCGAGTTCCGCACTCCCGACCAAAACCCACCTAGGAAACACCTCCTAAACCCTAAAACTCCGATTCACCTACCTGTTCGCTGAAGTATAAGCGAAATCCTTCCACGACTCGCCATTCCAGAACAAGATCCTGCCGTCGGCGACACCGGTATAGGGCCCACGCCCGAGCGGATCGAAAGTGACGCTCTCCGGACCCTGGATTTGGTTCAAGAACCGAACCTCGGCTCTCTGGAGCCGGTTCTCATCATCGCTAGCAGATGGGATCACCGACCAGGGCGGGAAGTCGACTCGGTGGGCTTCGAAGTCGGGGAATTTCGAGATGGCGCTGTGTTTCAAGGGGTCGAGCCCGCAGTAGAGCGCTACCAGGAGGAAAAAGATTCCTGCGATGATTCCGACCGACGCCATTGACAGAGCTGTCGAGGTTTTCCGGCGACAGAGAGAGAGAGAGAGAGAGATTTCGTTTGATTTCTCTCTCGTTGGCTTTGGATGGTTGATTTCTCTCTCGTTACCTGCTACCATTCATAGGCCCGTTGAAGAACGGACGCGGATTTCCTGCGAAAGCCTTTCGCAGGAAGTTCCTGCGCAAGTATGTTGGGTGGGGCCCACTGCAATGTATTTGATAAATCCATTCCGTCCATCCGTTTTGAGAGCTCAATTTACTACGTCTGACCGAAAATCAGGTGGATAAAAAACTCAAGTGGGTCACACGAGAGGGAAAATTGGGGAAATAAATTTCTACCGTTGAAACCTTCCTAGGCTCCACCTTGATGTTTATAAGCTATCCAAACCGTTTGTAAGGTCATTCCTAATGGGATTAAGTGAAAACACCAAAAATATAGCCTGATACAAAACATTTATGGCCATAAGAATGCTTCAACGGTTATTACTAAATTCTCACTGTTTACTCGTGTGTGGCCCACTTGAATGTTAGAAATACCTCATTTTCGTTCTCACACCATAAATTGATCTCTCAAAACTGATCTACGGGGTGGATTTCTCTGTGGGCCCCACCCAGCCCCCTAACAGCTGGGAATGGGCAGGAGATTTGAGTGGCCACCGTGATGTATTTGTTTTATCCACACCGTCCATCCATTTTCCCATGTCATTTTATAACATAACACCAAATTTTAGGAAGATCCAAGCCTCAAGTGGACCACACCACAAGAAAAAGCGGTGATAATGATTCTCACCGTTGAAACTTTTCTAATGCCCACTATGATGTTTATTCGCCATTCAAACTATTATTAAAGTTGGGTAGCCCTGCACGAAGAGCAAACAAAAATATCAGCTCGATCCAGAACTTCTGTGGCCCCAGGAAATTTTCAATGGTAAGATTGTGATCCTCACTTTTTAGCTTATATCATAAAATGATATGATAAAAAAAAAATTAAAGATGGACGGTGTGAATAAAACTTATTAATCACGACGGCCACTCAAAGCTCCTGCCCGTTTCCAGCTGTAGATGGGCATGGGTAGGACGCAATCCGCATTATTGAAGAACAGGTACACCGGTACGATTTTTACGACGAAAATACCCTTCACGATCACGGAAAGACGGACGCGGCTTTCACATTAAGTTCCTTTGCAAGGATGCAAGGTGGGGTCCACCATAATGTTCATGAGAAATCCAACCCGTCCATACATTTTTTGAGCTAAATTTGAAGCATGTGACAAAAATAGGAGTATCCAAAACTCAAGTGGGCCATACGAGATGAAACAGTGGGAAAGAAATGTCTACCATTGAAACCTTCCTAACCTCCATTTTGATGTTTATATGCCATCCAAATCATTTATAAGGTCATTTTCTAACCTCCATTTTGATATTTATATGCCATCCAAATCGTTTATAAAGCCATTTTCGTTGAGATGAAGTGAAAATACCAAAAACTTAGACTAATACAGGACTTTGTGGTCATATAAATATTTCAATGGTGGTCACTAAATCTCCACTTTTTTCTCTTGTGTAGCTCATTTAAATTTTTTATCCACCTTATTTTTAGAAAAAATGTCTTAAAATGAACTCAAAAAATGGATGAATATATGGAATTTCTCACAAACATTACAGTAAGCCTCACCTACAATCCTTGGGCAAAAAATTGGTGCAAAAGGCTTTTGCAGAAAATCCGCATCCCCAAAAGACATGGATACTTGGACTGGCCAAAAAATCCTGCTTGTTGCGGGCACGGATTAGGTACTACCTACCCTTCTTCCGGGCTCAAGATAGGTGGAGGGCACTGACGTGCAACTGTGATGTATGAATTATATCCACACCGTTCATCTATTCTTTCGTGTCATTATTATTTTAGAGTAATGTACAAAAAATGAGGCAGAATCAAGTCTCAAGTGGACCACACCACAAGAAACAGCAATGCTAAGGATGCCCACCATTGAAACCTTTTTAGGGTTTACTATGTTGTCTATTTGCCATCTAACCTCTTGATAGGGTCATATACACTTGGATGAAGCGAAAAAACAAATATCATCCTGATCCAAAACTTGTAGCCCCCAAGAATTTTTTAACAGTATTAATTTAATCCCCATTTTGTGGTCCATTTGAGCCTTGGATCTTTCTTATTTTTGGGTTAATAGTCTAAAACTATATGTAAAAAATGGACGGTGTAAAATTCATACATCACAATTGAACCCACTGTCCGTCAGAGACAGGCTGGGTAGTACCTAATCCAACTAAAAAAATAAGGTATGAAAATTAATTTTAGCAATAAAAACACTAAATTAAATACTGAAAAATATATTCAATAATTTGACTGAAAAAAGGTCTGATATATAGAAATTCCATGATTTTTTAAATCTATTGGGTAAACAGCTGATGCGGATTGCATACTGACGACCTCAGCTAGGTGGCTACTGAAAATGATCTGTGGGCTCTATTATGATATATGTGTCTTATCCACACCATTCATACATTTTTCCAAACCATTATATGACCTGAGACAAAAAATGAGGCAGATCTAACTTGATCTAATTCTCACATGGACCACTCCATAGGAAAGAGTGGTGATTGAACGCTCACCCTTAAAAACTTTTTAGGGGTGACAAAAGTTGTGGATTAAGCTAATATTAGCGTATTCTCTTCATCCAGGTGTGTGTGACCTACGTTACAGTGATCCCTGGAAGTTTTTAATGGTGGGCATTCAATTGCCAATGTTTTCTTACAGTGTGGTTCACTCGAGATTTGGATCTCCTACTGATCATGCTATGTAATGATATCGAAAAATAAATGTACAGCTTGGATTTTAAAAAAAAACACATGTGAGGCCCACAGAGCACTGTTATTATCCACCTGGCTACTGACTCTGTCAGTACGCAATCCTTGTCCGTAAACACAAACCATAAATGTATGTCAGCTGAATAGTGTGGTGAAGTTACCACGTACTTTGGGCCCCACCATGGTGTATTTATTATATCCACACTGTCCATTCATATGGTCAGATCATTTTAGTGCATGAACCTAAAAATGAGTCATAGACAAAGCTCAAGTGGACAATACCATAAAAAGTTGGGGAGACAATGATTCACACAGTTGAAATATTCGAAAGGCCTACCATGATGTTTATTTGCCATCCAATATGTTAATAAGGTCACATGAACTTAGATAAAGGGAGAACACAAGTATTAGAGTAATCCAAAACTTTTATAATCTTGGTATACATTCAATCCCCACTGCTTTTTGCAATGTGGTCCACCCGGGTATTGCATCTATCTCATTCTCTGCCTCAAGCCTTGAAACAATCTTATCAAATGGATGGGCAATTTTGATATAACACATGCATCATTGTGGGGCCCGCATGACTTGGTGACGTCAACACACGGCGGATGTCATGGTGTGTGGCACACCAAGTCATCCCTTTCCAAGAAATTGTACCCATTAAAAAATAAGAATTTTTAGACATGTAGCCCCTTGTCTTTTGCTATATGCCAAAAAACCCCTCCCTTCTTAGTGTTGTCAAATAAATCTCTTTTCTTTTACGCCAAGGCTATAAAACACCTTACAGTTAACTTTCTTCAAAATTTCCATAAAATGACTTTCATGGATCTTTCTTCGTAGAAATGAGACTGGGTTTTATTTTAAAATCCAATTGTAGGGCCAAAGTTTAGATGGTTTGTAAAACAAGTAGAATTGTTGATTTCCCAAGTAATTGGTACTATGAGGTGGACAATATGAGAGCTTCCCATGAGGTCAAGCTTTGTGGGCCCGCCGAAATATGTTATGGATATTCATGCGGTGTGTTTATAAGGCCCCCTGTATGTCATGGGATGTGCCAAAAATCAGTCATATCCAACACTCAAGTAGGCCACACTAGCTGTTATCATAGAAAATCATGCATAAAACATCTAAAAGTACTTGGTAGGGCCGTGTGCGTTTTGGAATGGCCTAAAATTTGGTGTGACCCTGCATCTAAGTGAGAAACACACAATGGATGAGCTCAATTGTTGTCTATGGTATGGCTCACGTAAGTCATGAATTAGCCTAATTTTTAGGCCCACGTCCCACCATGGAAGGGTGGATCTGATTAATGGGATGGACGTTTGTTACGCATCATGGTGAGGCGAAGCTTCCCATGAGGTCATCCTCTTGTACCTTTTCCTGTTTATTTTAGACAAAAAGTACTAAGTTAGATAGAAAGTCTCACTTTTATTTTATTTTATTTTATCTATTATTATTATTTTAATTTTTGTAGCAATCAAGAGCAAAAGGATGAAGGTTGTATATTATCTGTTCCCAGGGCGCCATCTCGTGATAGATAATTTTCACATGGCTAACTATGTGTGTGTAGGAATGCTCACCTACGCACCACCTTACATGAGCCCCCGTGCGCACCTTCTTACTAGCCTCCTTCCTTCTTGTTGTTGGGTTTGGTGGCTTTCAGATTTGGTAGCTTATCTTTGGGCTTAAGCTCTTTGTTGTTTGTAATTGGACTTTAATTAGCTATTAATGGTGCATCGGATTAATGAATTAGATGGCATAAATACATGACGGTGATTCCATGCATAATTTGGGATGGATTATTCGAAACGCATTGACATTTCAAACATATTCAAAGTCTATTTTATTTTATTAGCGCTGTAAATTCCCATTTTGATGATCACAAGTTCATAAAAACATTTAAAATAAAAACTACATAAATGTATGTAAAATCTATCAAATTACCACTGCAGATCTTCCAAATTATGAAGTCTTTGCTTGATCTTTCCCGGATGGAGAAGATGAAGAGAACCAACATGTCAGTCCATGGAATAGGGCCTTGTGCCGACGTTAAAGCAGTCCACAAGGTAGAGAAAAGAAAAGCACACCTCTCTCTCTCTCTCTCTCTCTCTCTCTCTCTCTCTCTCTCTCTCTCTCTCTCTCTCTCTCTCTCTCTCTCTCTCTATATATATATATATATATATATATATATATATATATATATATATATGATGGCGCCTAAGATTTGTGTCTAAGCTCTTTCTTATATTATTTCTTTCTCTACAATATGACCTATTTATGATGAGGTTAGCTAGGGTCAGAGGGGAGGCCAGTTATCGTATCCTTCATCACCCTACAAGCTTTAGTATATATCCTACTACATCGAAAGTCTATTATCTTGCCTTAACTATACACTCTAATTAACCAAAAGTCTTCAATTTTTGTGGTTACTATTCTCAGCCATTGCCCATGTCAACCTAAAGGTATGAACTACTAGATCTTAACCATTTGATGTCTATTAAGTTCCATTCAAAACAAAGCAATGGTCAAAATCAAAAGTACTAGTAGTTGAAAACCTTATATATATATATATATATATATATATATATATATATATATATATATATATATATATATATAACAAAAAAACTTTTGATGCCCTAGACAACTTTTAAACCACTTGATGAACCGTTCAAACCATAAGATTAGCTCATGAATAATGGCCTGGGTAAACTAAATATATCCATTATTAGATTACATGAACTTTAACATATTTTTATACATGTACCCAGCCTCACCCACTTTTATTGATCATGAAATGACTTCATAATGTTAGACATACCTTGTATATCTAATTTTCATATGTAGAGGATTCTGATTTCATTATTTTCCTTGTATAAATAACTGTAATCTCTATATATTCAACCAATTTGGGTTGTCTCAAATACAGAAAAACATTCTCAAAATCCGTGTGTTTACAGGTATCAGAGCCAAGTTTCTGAACCGGCGCTCCTCCTTGATTCTGGTGGTCCCTCATCGATTTTCGGCAGTTCACGATTCCAGCAGCCTCCTCCATTGATCGTCCGGCCCTCCCCACGCTCGTCCTTACTATCGTCCGGCCCTCCCCTGTCAGATCCGGCCATCCCCACGCTCGTCCCTGCGCTCGTTCGGCCATCCCCTGTCAAATCCGGCTCATCCAACCTGTCCAGCTCCTCCCTACGCACATCCGGCTCCTCTCACGTGGTCCGGCTCCTCCCAAGTTGTCCGTCCGATCCCTGCGCACCTGCTACACCTATGATCCCTGCGCACGTCCTGTTCTGGTTCCTCTTCTGATCTTCCGCTGCAAGATCCAGTACCCTGCTCATCTGCTACATCTGATCCAGATCCGGTGCCTGCCTCCAGATCCAGAAACTACAATCCAGATCCAGAGCTCCGCCAGATATCTCTTTTCCAGATCCAGAGCTCCGCTAGATCCAGATCCAGATCTCTCTTTTCCAGATCCAGAGCTCCGCAAGATCTAAAAACTGCAATCCCTAGGGTATCTCCTGCTGTATGGTACTTCTACGACCTTCTTCTACTGTAACTCCTTGTGTGCTTTACATTACTTTAGTTCAATGGACAAGAACTTATCACGTACAGAGGCCCCACGTTGTAGTTTTGATGGTACCAACTATTTTCTATGGGCCATCCATTTTCAGAACTTCCTCAAGGGTCGTGGTTTGTGGGGACTAATTGATGGATCTGTTACTATCCCCACTTCCACAGATGTCAACAAATTAGCTGATTGGGAGATGAATAATGAACGGATTATTACTTGGATTCTTGATTCCGTCGATCGGACCATTGCTGTTGGCCTCACACCTCATCACACTGCTAAGGCAATGTAGGAGCATCTCCAAACAATTTATCAACAGAGTAATGCGGCCCGGTTATACCAGCTGGAACAGGATCTTGTTAACCTTACTCAGGGTGACGACAGTATTCAATCATTTTACTCCAAAATTGTCACAATTTGGACTGAGATGACTATGATGGATCCAACATTTCTTAATGACTATAAGATATTTCAAACTATGCGCGAGAGTGCGCAAGTTCGACAGCTTCTTATGAAGTTGCGTCAGAATTTGAACATTGTCAGGCTGCTCTCTTGAACCGTAGCCCTACTCCTTCATTGAATTCAGTTATTAATGATTTATTGGCTGAGGAACAACGACTAAAAGTTCTCTCTCTCCCTTCATCAACTCCAGGATCATCTGATATGGTGCTTGCTGTGTCCACCACTACACCAACACGGGGTTTCACTCCTTTGACTTGTCGTGGCTACAACAAGGTGGGTCATATTGTCGCTCAATGCAAAGAATTGTGCGCTTATTGTCGACGGACTGGTCATGGTATTCAGGATTGTCGTACACGTACCTATGCATCTTCTTTCGGTCGTGGGCATGGTGGTCGTGGTGGTGGTCGTGGTCGTGCTCTTTCTGCTACTACTGCTACTGTTTCTTCTGAGTCATCTGTTAGTGATTCTGCATTTACTACTTTTGCTGAAGGTCTTTCATCTCCGTTGACTCATGCGATGCTTCAGCAAATCGTTTAGGCCCTTTCTGCAGCCGGTATGTCAGGTATATCCCCATCTTCTACATGGTTCTTTGATTCGGGTGCTTCCAATCATATGACCGGTGCTAAATCCCATTTTCGTGACATTCGTCCCTACACCGGCAATCAGGCTATTTCTACTACGGATGGCACTAGACTACCTATTCAGTCTGTTCGATCATTGACTTTATCTCCTTCTGCTCATCGCCAGTTCACCCTTCGTGATGTGTTTCATGTCCCTAACCTCTCCTCCAATTTAATTTCAGTTGGTCAACTCACATCCAATAACTGCTTAGTCATATTTCTTTCCAACTGTTGTTTTGTGCAAGATCTGGTAATGAGGAAAGTACTTGGGATAGGTAAGCGGCATGGTCGGCTGTACGTGCTAGACTTTGATTCATCTGTCACTCCGGCTCGTTGTTTCTTTTCTCCATCTTCATTAGATATTACTTCAGCAAATAAATTGTGAAAACTGTGGCACTTTCGTCTGAGTCATCCACATTCTGATCGGTTACTTCAGTTAATTTCTTCTGGCATGTTAGAGAATATTTCTCTTAATAAAAATGGTTTGGATTATTCTTGCTCTTCCTGTTGTCTTTCAAAAAGTAAATGTATTCCATTTTCTCCAAGTACTACAAAATCATCTTCTATGTTTGAACTCGCGCATACGGATGTCTGGGGTCCATCACAATTATGTCTCTCTCTGGGTTACAATACTATGTTATATTCATTGATGATTTCACACGTTATACTTGGATTTACTTTCTACAATTAAAGTCACAGGTTTTTGAAAAATTCAAGTTATTTCACTCTATGGTGGAGACTCAATTTCGGGTTTCAGTTCAAACTCTTCGCTCTGACTCAGGGGGGAATATCTCTCAACCGAATTTCATACATTTCTTCAAGGTCATGGGATTATTCATCAGACCACCTGTTCTGATACTCCACAACAGAACGGGGTGGCTGAACGGAAAAATCGTCATATTGTAGAAACTTCCAACACCCTGATGACAGCTATGAGTGTTCCTCGTTCTTTCTGAGCCGAAGCAATGTTACACTCAGTCTGCTTGATTAACTGGATGCCAACAAAAGTTTTAAATAACAAATCTCCCCACTTTGTTCTCACCGGCTTACCTCCTGCATATTCCACATTTCGTATTTTTGGTTGTGTCTGTTATGTTCACCTGGCTTCACGTGAGCGTAACAAACTATCTCTAAAATCGATCAAATGTATGTACTTGGGATTTGGGGAAACTCAGAAGGGTTTTCGATGTTATGATCCTGTTTCTCGTCGTGTTCGGGTTTCACAACATGTTATTTTTCTTGAACACATTGCCTTTCATTCATCTCTTCCTCCTCCGCAAATTTCAAACTCTCCAGGTCTAACCACCTTCCCTGAAATTTCGGTTGCCTCAAGTACTCTCCCTTGTCCATTGCAGGTTTACTCACGTCGACCACGTACAGATTCATCACCTATTACTCACCCCGAACCTACTGTACCTGTTGCGGATCCTGAACCTACCTCGATACGTCGTTCCGCTCGTACACATCAAGCGTCTGATCGCTTCATATGCTCTATGTCTGCCATGAATGTTACGCTGGATACTGTTTCTATTCCTACTCTATACTCTCAGGCAGTCACTCATGATTGTTGGAAGAATGCTATGGCAGAAGAACTTGTGGCATTGGATGTTAATCATACATAGGACATTGTCACTCGACCCGCTGACCAACAACTAATTGGTAACAAATGGATTTATTTTATCAAACTCAAGTCTGATGGATCATTGAATCGATACAAAGCTCGACTTGTCGCTCAGGGATACAAACAGGAATATAGAATTGATTACGATGAGACTTTCGCTCCTGTGGCCAAAATGAAAACTGTTCGTACTCTTCTGGCTATATCTTCTATTCGTCCATGGCCACTCACTCAGATGGATGTGAAAAATGCCTTTCTTCATGGAGACCTCCAAGAAACTGTGTATTTGAAACCTCCTCCTGGCTTTTTAGTTCCTGATAATAAGGTATGTCGCCTAAAGAAAGCTCTGTATGGCCTTAAACAGGCACCTCGGGCATGGTTCCAACACTTTCACGATGTTGTTATGGGTGCTGGTTTTACTCAAAGTGCTCATGACCTATCCTTATTTTTGCGCACCACTGCTCACGGCATTGTCATTATTCTAGTCTATGTTGATGACCTCCTACTGACTGGTAGCGATGCTACTGACATTTCGGCTTTAAAGGAAGTTCTGCATGAATCTCACACTAACAAGAAATAGGTTAGTTTCTGCAACAAATAAAAACTTTAAATCTAAATTTAGTAATCTCTTAATCCCACGAGGACCCAATTTGGTCCTCACAATTCAAATCTATGACTCTCCTTAACTAATCCAACAAATGGAATAATCTACTAAGACAATTTAGGAAAAAAAATAAAAATAATTAAGAACATGGAAGAACATCCTTCAAGATGAAAGACCTCAGTCATCTGACATACTTTCTTGGGCTTGAAATTTCACGATCCAACCGTGGGATCCTGGTCAACTAATGTAAATATACCAAGGATCTTCTCACCTTGGCATCATTAACAGATCAGAAGACAGTTCAGACTCCCTTAGAACTTAACGTTCACTATGGCCGTGACGATGATGATTTACTTCCACAGCCCGATTTATACCGTTGTTTGGTTGGGAGTCTGGTTTACTTAACTATAACTCGCCCTGATATTGCCTACGCTGTCCAAGTCATTAGTCAGTTTATCTCTGCTCCTCGAATTCTTCATATGACTGCGGTGTTACGCATCCTACGGTACCTTCGTGGAACTCTAGATCGATCCCTGTTCTTCTCCTCCACGGCAACTCTGGATCTTCGTGCTTATTCGGATGCTGATTGAGCCGGATGCGCTCTCACACGAAGATCTACCACTGGTTACTGTGTTTTTCTTGGCACTTCTCTCATCTCTTGGAAGTGTAAGAAGCAGGCCACTGTTTCCAAATTGAGTACAGAAGTCGAGTATCGGGCAATGTCCGCTGCGTGTAGTGAGCTCGTCTAGTTACGTGGACTTCTTTCAGACTTGGGCATTCCTCTACAGAATCCTACTCCACTCCATGTCGATAATCTCAGTGTCATTCAGATTACCTCCAACCCAGTTTTTCATGAACGGACGAAGCATATTGAAGCTGATTGTTACTTTATCCGCGAAAAATTTCAGTCTAGGCTCATTTCTCTTCCACATGTTGCATCCCACGATCAGATTGCAGACATTCTCGCCAAGTCCCTCACTTCTGCACGTCACTCATTTCTAGTTGGCAAACTATTACTTGTCGATGACCAGCATTAGTTTAAGGGGGGATGTTAGACATACCTTGTATATCTAGTTTCCATATGTAGAGGATTCTGATTTCATTATTTTCTTTGTATAGATAACTATAATCTCTATATATTCAACTCCTTTGGGTTGTCTCAAATACAAAAAAACATTCTCCAAATCCGTGTGTTTACACATAAAGTGATCCAAAACACATGTAATCAAAACATTTTAGCCCATACATCCTTAGATCCAAGGATTTATTAGAGTTAGTGCACTACTCATAAGTTGATTTAATCCAAGCATGATGAATTTCCCATTCTAAAAACTTGTAATCAATCTTGCCAATGTAAGTGCCCAATAAGTCAAAATCAAAATCATATACCGATGGCATACTCAAAATCTTATGTGGTGTAGGGCAAAGTTACACCGATTGATGGTCATAGTTGATGGTGAAGACCTTCCATTCTATGTCATCGTCAATCACAACACAAAAATATCATAAGTGTATCCTACAACTTGCTAAGTGGTCATGGATAAACAAGGTATTGAGATTCATGGTCTGCAACTCTCAATTGGTCAATCACTACTATGTCTAATCTTAAATTACCAAGGACAACAAAAGGAATCCCCTCCACACCCCATATCATATTCCACACATATTAATAAGACTCGTGAAAAAATGCATCAGATAATAAATCAAAGTATAAAATTATAACCATGATTTTCTTGTGCACAACATAAAAATCAGGACAATTTTAATGGTAGGACTTTCCATCTCTTTTGTTTCCTGAAGTTGGTCCATCCACGTCAGTAAAAGTACAACCCTTCCATCCGAATCAAAGTCATGTAAGCATTTTCAAATCACGAAAAATATCTATTATATTATCATCTCATCACTATTTTGAAAAATACATGTCATTTGGTATCTTTCTCTAGAAATAGGTACATAAATAGATGGATGTATAAATATATAAATAAAAGGCATACCATGACATGGACCACATCTACTAGGAGGTAGGTAGATGGATGGATGTATAAATAATATATACATAAAGGTGTGCCATGTCTACTCAGGCCGCATCTTATGCTTGATATGTGGGCACTTAAAGATTTCACGCGTGGCATACATTGAAATAAAAATGTTTAGATTGTGCAACGTCAAATCAAAATCCCAAGATCATATTGGTTTAATCATCTTAACCTCATATATGTGGACACTTGTTCGTTGAAACCATTGGAAAATTTTAAAATTTAACCATACAAAATTGTCTATCAACATGATGAGTAGACTATCAAATAAGCATTTTTTATTTTATTTTTTGGTTCTTGAACATCTATGTTGCGTACGATAATTTGGATGGTTTGATTTGACCGCTCGTATGCCAATTGTGGAATTTCTTAGTAATTCATAAGTACCTGCCACAAGCAACGATTTTCTGTTTTCCTGCATCGTGATTTGTCACGTCATCATTGGCGTTGTTAGCACTACTTCATTAAATATTGTATGTGATAATGTGACCCAATCACATTGCAACCTGTAGGAATTTCCTATTTGTGGCAAGCAGAAGATGTGGATTCACTTGGTACACATGCCACTTGGAACCACAACTTGTGGCATGTCTGAGATAGGTCTCCAATAGAGTTGTTTTTGGTTTTGAACCAGCCGGGTTATACAGGTTTTTGGTCCAAATGTTACTCGGCGGTATGGTTTTAAAATTAGCTTACATATTTGTTATTTTAAGTAATTTTAATAAATGGATTGTGTGACTCGGCTGGATCAGCAGTCAGGATTATTTGGTTCCAACCACCCAAAACAACAAGTGGGCTTTGATAAGGTTTTATAAAATTAGATGTAATTAGAATGGAAGGGGAAAAAATAAGCAATTGATGTCAATCTAGCCGACTCTTGCAATAGCTTGGTTATTTTAAAGGTAGTCCACAAGTACTTGGATATGTAGGTGTACACAATCAATGTCGTGGTTGCATAGATAAAGGAAGAAGATCTGTTGGAATTTAGGATTTGCAAATCCATAAGTTTGAAATTTCAAGATAACAAACTGTAAAAGAAAAATGAAACAAAAATATGAAATTTTGAATAAGAGGAATTAGAAAAACTTATTAAAATCGAGACAATGATTAAAAATCACTCTATTTGAAGTTGATTTGCCCTCATTTGGATGTTGTCTGTAGTGCAATAGGAACATTGGATGATCAACCTCGAGAATACCCTCAATTGTTGTCTCACCACACTGGTACACTCGATCTACGAAGACCCAAACATCACCATATGTCTAGCTGGAAGAATAGAACCAAAGTTGAAAGCAATTTTAGGAATACAGAAGGCATATTGATTTGATGCATATTAAAAATTGGAATCAAAGAAGTCCCTTTTATCGACTTCAATGGTTGCCATGATTTGATGCATATTAAAAAATGAAAGCGGATAAATTCGTTTTATACACTTCAACGGCTGCCATAAAAGAGTGTAAGAGCACCATTTACCTACAGAGATGGTCATTGGTTTTTCATTTTTTAAAAATAGAAAATGATATCTATTTGAATGAACAAACATATGATCGTTCTGGGCAACTTGGCCCAGTGCGGCGTGGTAAATGGCATAGCCCCACATAGCCAAATTCACATGTCCCTGAAAGGGCTTAAATCCTGTCCAAAATCCTCTTTACATATGCTCAACTTCTTTTCCTTGTCAATTTGATGTGGGACAAAACCCATGACACTATAAGACAAAAGACCTCCTTGGCTTTTAAAAATTTTTGGAGAAAATTTTCTTTTAAAATAAAATAATAAATTTTTTAAACACAAAATACAACAAGATTGACATATTCTTATTAAGATTTTTTTTTTTTTTTTTTTGTTAGCTTGTTAGTACACACCCCACTGTTGGGGGCCTTGCACAAAACCTTAAGATCTAGCCTCCCAAAAACAAACCAGAATTATGGAATAATAATGCAATGAAATAAATCAAAGCATCAACCACACAACACAAGAGATTTTTACGTGGAAAACCCTCAAAGAGGTAAAAACCACGGGACCTCGTCCAAATCAACAATCCAGTATGAAGTAAAATGTTACAACCTTCTTCACTCACGCGGGAGTGGATAAATAATAAGAGAAACAAAGAAAATGGAGAGATCTCACCGATTACGAGGACGTGGAAGCACTGAGATATGGTAGATCACCTCTACGAGCATAGCCTCCCTTCCACAAGCTTCCTCTCTCTCTTTCTCTCTCTCTCTCTCACCTTTGATAGCCCTAAGCCCTCCTAGAAAACCTCTAGGAAACCTTAGAATACCCTAGAATAAAATACCCTAATCTTGTTTTGAAACTCCTTAAATAGATAACCGGAGGAATTAGAGTCACATAAGGAAATTGCGCATAAGCGGAGGAATTAGAGTCAAATAAGGAAACTGTGCTACCTCTCCTCTGAACTGAGGAGGAAAATCTCATCAAATCTCTCCCTTTCCGACTCAAGAGGAATTTGCATTCTTCAAGCCAGCTAGGTTTCTACAAACCTCGAACTTGCCCTTGAGCAATGCCTTGGTCATCATGTCTGACCCATTATCATCCGTATGGACCTTCTCAAGCTGTAACACTTTCTGTTCCAAAGTATCCCTGATCTAGTGATACCGAATTTCTATGTGCTTCGACTCAAAGTGCTGACTTGGATTCTTGCTCAAGTGTATAACACTTTGACTATCGCAATAGACCACGTGCTTCTCCTGCTTCAGGCTAAGTTCCTGTAGGAACCTCTTCATCCAAAGCATCTCTTTACATGCCTCTGTAACCGCAATTTACTCGGCCTCTGCCATCGACAATTCTACGACCTTTTATAACTTACTCTGCAAGGAGACCGCTCCCCCTACAAATATGAACATGAACCCCGATGTAGACTTCCTAGAGTCTATGTCACCTGCCATATCTGCATCTGTGTAGCCCTCTAACACAGGTTTACCGTCACCATAGCATAGACTCAACCTGGATGAGCCTCTTAGATACCGCAGATCAACTTAATTGTTGTCCAATATTCTTTGCCAGGATTGACAAGATGCCGGCTGATGACACAAACCGCATATGATATGTCTGGGCGTGCACACACCATAACATACATCAAACTTCTTATAACTGATGCATAGGGTATCTTCTGCATCTCTTCCACCTCTGTCTTCGTCTGGGACACTATCTGTCGCTCGATCTGAAGTGACCATCCAGTGGAGTACTGACCGGCTTCGCTGTATTCATATTGAACCGCTCTACGACTTTCTCAATATACCGCTCTTGTGACAGCCAAAGTTTTCTACTGCTTCTATCACAGGTTATCTCCATTCCTAGGATCTGTTTAGGTGGGCCCAAGTCATTCATCGCAAATGACTTGCTCAACTCCTATTTCAGCCTGTCAATCTTCTTAATGTATTTTCTCATGATGAGCATGTCATCAACGTATAACAGCAGAACTAAGAAATCACCATCTGAGAACTTGCGCGTGAACACACAGTGGTCTGACTCCATTCTGTCATACTCATGTTTCAACATAAATGAGTCGAACTTCTTGTACCATTGCCGTGGAGCTTGTTTTAGCCCATACAAGCTCTTCCTCAGCCTACACACCATATGCTTTTTGCCATTGACTTCAAACCCTTCTGGTTGGTGTATGTATATCTCTTCTTCCATATCACCATGGAGAAAGACAGTTTTAACATCTAACTGCTCTATCTCCAGATCCATGCTAGCCGCCAACCCAAGCAACACCCGTATGGATGTCATCTTTACCACTGGTGAGAATATCACCTCGAAGTCTATACCTTTCCTCTGACCAAACCCTTTCCCCACAAGTCTGGCCTTGAACCTCGTATGTGAATTCTCCTGTTCAATCTTCTTTTTGAACATCCACTTGTTGCTCAAAGTTTTCTTGCCCTTAGGCAATTTCACCATATCATAGGTGTGGTTCTTATAAAAGGATTTTATCTCCTTTTGCATAGCTTTCAACCAGTCCCCCTTATGCTCGTCGGCTAGGGCCTAAGAATAATCTTCTGGCTCTCCCCCATCAGTGAGCATAATGTACTCATGCAGCGAGTACCTCTTGAACGACTGTCTGTCCCTAGATAACCTCCTCACCTGTGGCTCAACAGGTGGATCAAGTGGGGGCTGCTCCCCTGGTTCATCTTTTGAAAGAACTCTCTCGTCCTTTGCGCTTTGTTGTACTCCCCGTCATCAGGCACCACGAGAGGAATAACTGGATCCATGTCCTCTAGCTTACCTGAACTAGGCTAGTTCTTTTCTGGCTTACCAATGTCTTTTATACACTGATCTTCAAAGAAAACCACATCTCTACTCCTGACAAGCTTCTTCTCGGTCGAATCTCACAATCTGTAACCAAACTTTTCATCACCGTACCCCAAAAACACACACTGCCTGATCTTCATATCAAGCTTGGACCTCTCGTCTTTTGGTACGTGAACGGATGCCCTTCATCCAAACACCCTAAGATGACTGTACGATGAATCATGTCCAGTCCACACCTTCTCAGGTACTTCTCCATTCAACGGGGCTGATGGAGACTTGTTTATCAAATACACCGTCATGTGCATTGCTTCTCCCCAGAACGTCTTGGATAATTTCGCATGGGATAACATGTATCTGATTCTCTCAACAATGGTGCGATTCATTCGCTCAGCTACACCATTATGCTGGGGGGTCTTGGGAACCGTCTGTTCATGCCGTGTACCCAGGGACTTGCAGTACTTATGAAAGTCGTCAATGTATTCACCACCATTGTCAGTGTGGATGCACTTCAATGATCTACCTGTCTCTCTCTCGACCATAGCATAAAACAATTTAAACACACCAAAGACATCGTCCTTGGATTTCAAAGCATAAACCCAAACCCTCCTAGATGTATCATCTATAATAGTGACAAAATACAATGCCCCACCCAAGGTTTTTGTCTTCATAGGACCACAAACATCAGAATAAACCAAATCTAATGCATACACTTTATTAACATGAGAAGCAGATTTAATAAATGAAACTCTATGTTGTTTCCCTGATAAACAGTCAATAAAGGTTTTGAGAGGTATACCTGTCACATTTGGAAGGAGCCGCTTCCTCACTAGTAGTTGAACCCCCTTTTCACTCATGTGGCCTAGACGCTTGTGCCACATGTCAATAGCTGAATCTTCCGCTGCGTTCAATCCACCCTTGCACACATTGACACTTACCTTGTAAAGGGTGCAACACTTCTTTCCTCTAGTTGTGATCAACGAACCCTTGATGAGCTTCTAACGCCCACCAGCAAACCGACTTTCATAGGCATCATCATCCAGCCTTCCCGTCAACATCAAGCTGAGGCAAAGGTCTGGGATATGCCTCACATCCCTGAGAACTAATGTGCAGCCCACATCGGTCTTCACACAAATATCGCTGACCCCTACGATCTTCGATACGTCAGAATTTTCCATCTTCACAGTCCCATAGTCACCTGACTTGTAGCTTGTAAAGAAGTCACTGCGTAGAGTCTCATGAAAAGAAGCTCCTGAGTCTATCACCCAGTCGGTGTCCTAACTCGTAGCCATAAGACAAACATCATGATCTGCTGAAAGAATAACTACAACGTCGCCATCTGAAGCGACCGCAGTGGAATCTGATTCATCTTCCTTCTCCTTTCCTTTTCTTTTTTTGTTGTTCTTATTCTTACAACATTCATGCTTATAGTGGCCCTTCTTGCCACAATTCCAGCATTCAATATCCTTTCTGGTACTCGACTTGCCTCTTGATTTATCTTAGGCTTTCCCGCCCTTCCTGTTCTTTCTTCTCCCCCGTTCCTGTGTCACAAGGGTCTCTTGCTGAGTAGACCCCTGAGACTTCCTCCTTGTCTCTTCATTGAAGAGACAGCTAGTTAACTGTTCCATGGATATCTTTCCGTCTGGCGCGGAGTTACTTAGAGACACCACCAATGTCTCCCAACTGTCAAGCAATGAACTAAGTAATAGTAAAGCCTGTTATTCATCATCCAGGACCATCTTCATAGCAGAGAGCTGGTTCACTATACTGCTGACCTCATTCATGTGTTCGGCCACAGAACCACCATCCTTGAACTTGATATTCACAAGTCACCTTATCAGAAAAATTTTATTACCGGCTGTCTTCCTCTCATACAGCCCTTCTAATTTCAGTCACAGTCTAACGGCTGAAGTCTTTGTAGACACATGGTGGAACACAGAATCATCTAACCATTGTCTAATAAACCCCACCGCCTTTCGGTCTATCTTTTTCCAATCATCATCAGACATATCTTTGAATTTTGCTAATATGCCTAAAATTGGAGAATATAAGTCTTTTCAATAAAGCAAGTCTTCCATCTTAGCCTTCTATATGGTCCAGTTAGAACCATTGAGGCTGATCATCCTTGATGAGCCACCTTCCATAATTCAAAAAACCGATCTTACCTGTTCGATGAACTTAGCTTTGATACCACTTTGTTGGTGGTCTTGTATAAAACCTTACGATCTAGCCTCCCAAAAATAAACAAAAATTATGGAATAATAATGCAATGAAATAAATCAAAGCATCAACCACACAACACAGGAGATTTTTACATGGAAAACCCTCAAAGAGGTAAAAACCATGGGACCTCATCCAAATCAACAATACATTATGAAGTAGAACGTTACAACCTTCTTCACTCATGCAGGAGTGGATAAACAATAAGAGAAACAAAGAAAACAAAGAGATTTCACCGATTACGAGGACGTGGAAGCGCTAAAATATGGTACTAGATCACCTCTACGAGCATAGCCTCCCTTCCACAAGCTTCCTCTCTCTCTTTCTCTCTCTCTCTTACACCTTTGATAGCCCTAAGCTCTCCTAGAAAACTTTTAGAAAACCTTAGAATACCCTAATCCCGTTTTGGAACCCCTTAAATAGAGAACCGGAGGAATTAGAGTCACATAGGAAATTGCGCATAAGTGGAGGAATTAGAGTCAAATAAGGAAACTGCACTACCTCTCCTCTGAACTGAGGAGGAAAACCTCATCACCCACTGTCAGGATACACTCTTGTTAGCCACCCCCACTAGGGAATTGATCTTATTAAGAATAACCCATGAACTCACAAGAAAAAGAAAAAATAATTATAATAACTAATATTATTGAATGAAAGTGCTCTCCAAAGTATACTTGATTTGTCTTATATTAGCAAAAGAAGCCCCATGCTACAAATTCAACTCAAAGTAGGAAACTTGTTGGAAATATTAATAACTGTGAGATATGCTTAAACATATTCAAACTCATAAGCAACTCTTAAATAACCAAAACAAAGGTTCTAAATCACAACTAGACTTTTAAAACCCTAAAGGGCTGTTTGGATACAACTTTATTTTTACAGTTAAGATCACATTTAAAAATAATAGTTTAGTTATGTATTAAATTTTAACAATTTTTTATAAACACATATATTAATATAGAATAATTTTTAACTCTACGTAGGAATAATATTATTTTAGAGTTGAAATTAAATAAAAGGTACCATCTATCAACATTCACGACTCTAACAGTTAAAATATGATTTCACTGTTATGCATTGTTTATGATCCATTTAAAGTGGAGCCTATAGCTTGGATGCTTCAATTTGAGTTACATATATCTCATTTATTTGATTTATAATCCCTCTAAAATAGGCAACAAACAAAATGGATACAAATTTTTTTATCAGGCCTATTTAAGTGTAAATTGTGTTGACCACTCATATCAAAGCCACTAATCAAATGGTTAAAATTTGTCCCATTACTATGATATTTGCACACTAGCCAATGAAATATGCATTAGATCTAATGACTAGTGTAGATTAATGAATTAGACTGTCCAAGTGTCTCAACGCAATTAGGAGCATTATATCTTGCACTCCCTTGAGAGCACTCTAGCATTTTTCTATGGCACACAAATATCGATATTAAAAATATATACATACAAGGGTGTTTGAATGTAAAACATAGATTGATTAATAGAGATTGAAACTTGTTGTTTTTTTTTTATTGGTCATTTATTTATTTTTAAGTGGTTCATCGTAGAGGACCATCAAGTGATCTAAGCATTGGATTGAAAGGGCCTACTTTCAATCTCTCCATGTGCGAATCTTGCTTACGTCACTCTCTCTTCCTCTTCTTGGGATGATCTTGCTAGAGTATATCAATATGAAATTTATTTAAAATTTTAAGTAATTCATTAATTGCCCACCTATGAGTCTGTTCAATTCTCACCTAGATTAGATATGGATATTTCAGCCTTTGCCACCATTGCTTACATTTGAGATAGTTTTATTTGCGGTCATTGAGGAGCTGTATGAAGCTGACGTTTCATGTATAGTTTTAAAATAGGGATGGAAATGTATAAACTATGATTATTTAACAGTTTAAGTACAACTGATGTAGTTGAGGTGTAGTTAAAATATGAATTTGGAGAGGAAATCTACATCAATATATTTATTTTTCACCCATATTTTTTGGACAATATCGCCAGCCAAACAACAAAATTTGAGAATCTTGTAGATTTTACTAAACGGAGCATATGGAGATTTTTCACCATGGTCTCACATCATGAATGTAGTTAGTTGTGTAATTGTCTGTTAGTGTCATCCATGGGTCCATTTAGAAGGCTAGGATTGTCCTATCACGTGGAAATCGTTTAGTCAATCAATGACATTTGTGTCCTAAAGTATTTTAAAGTGGTACTCGGGTTCTATGGGCCCACCATGATGTATTTGTTTTATAAGGCTAGGATTCGGTAGTGACCCCTCCCAGGTCTCCGTACTGGTTGGTTCTATGGGCCCACCATGATGTATTTATTTTATCTAAGCCATCCATCAGCTCATTTTAAGGCATGAGCCCGAAAATGAGACATCCAAATCTCAGGTGGAGCACACCACAAGAAACAATGGTGATTGAATACCTGCCATTAAAAACTTATGGGGCTCTCAGTAACATTTATTTTCCATCCCACCTGTTGATTAGGTCACACATACCTGAATGAAGGGACAATATAAATATTAGCATGATCAAAAACTTTTGTGGCCCCAATAAATTTTTAATGGCGAGCATCCAAGCATCATTGGTGGACTTTTCACTCTCTCCCTTTTTATAAACCCTAGTCTACCGAATCTAAAGTTTCATAGTAAATAGATTGTCATCTTTCTTCTGTGGTTGAGAATCAACATTACTAGTGGACTTTTCATTCTCCCTGTGCAGTGAAGAAAAAAATCATTGGATTTTTGAACTGGTGTATTCAGGGTTAATTTACTCCTAAAAAAATTTAAATGGCATTTTTTTTTTTTTTTTGTGTTTTCCCTTTTTTCAACAATCTCATCCATAAACATCTGTTACATTTTAATAGATGGTCTATGTTAACGTATGTTTGAGAAAAACAATGTAGCAATGCTTTACATTAAAGGCCTGCGTAATAAGTGAGAATCCATGGAGAAGAAAGGAAAATTGAAAGTTTTCATTGACATGATGCTTCTCAATGTTTGCTTAAAATAATAATTTATTTATTTATTTATTTATTTAAAAAAAGCCATTGATTCTATATCATGATCAATGTATATTTTCACGTCTACAATTCTCAAGAGCAAAATTGAAGTTGATATTCATGATATGAGTTAGACATTTGCACTTGCAAATCAAACATACCATGAAAAATATATTTAATTGAAATTCATTTCTTAAAAAAATGCCATAGAAATAAATAATAAATAATGATTATGAATGATCACTTACCAAATAGGTGTTAAATTATAAAGAAAGGCTCGTGACCGATATCAATGGCCCTCCATGTGAGAGTCTCCTAGGAAATGTTCCATTCATGTCAGGTCTCATCCTACCAATGGCCTCAGGCTCAGTCACAAAATGTGTCCCACCCCTCCCAGGATGGACTCAACTCTAATCGAGGCCCATCGTGATGTAAGTTTTTTTTTATTCATGTCATCCATCCATTTTGCTAGGTCATTTTAACGCATGCACCCAGAAAGGATGCAGATGCAGATTCAAGGCTAAGTGGACCACACCCTAGGAAGTAGTGATGATATCGACACCCGTTATTGAAACCTAAGTAGGGCCCACTATGATGTTTATTTGATATCCAACTTGTTCATAAGGACCATAGCCCTTGATGAAAGGAAAACGCAAATATCAACTCATTAAAACTTCCCTGACTCTAAATAAGTTTTTAATGGTGGACATTTAATTCCGACAATGTGGTCGACTTGAGCCTTTGGTCTGCCTCATTTTTGTAGTCATACCGTAAAATGATATAGAAAAATGGATGGACAACATGGATAACCCCATAGAACACATACCAGATGGAGTCGGACTAGGTTATGGTAGCCCCTCCCATACCAAGATCGGTGTTGTGGGCCCCACCATGATGTATGTGTTTTATCTACTCTATTCCATTTTACCAGCTCGTTTAAGGGAATTAGCCAAAAAATGAGGCAGATCTAAATCTCAAGTAGACCACGCCAAAGGAAACAGTGGTAATTGAATACCCACGATTAACAACTTTTTGAGGCCCACTGTAGTGTTTATTTGCCATTTAACCTGTTGATTAGGTCACACAAACGTGGATGAAGGGAAAACACAAGGTTGATCCAAAACTTTTTTGGCCCCTAGGAAGTTTTTAATGGTGTCCATTCTATCACCATTGTTTCCTATGGTGTGGTCCATTGGAATTTGGATCTACCTCATTTTAGTGATCATGCCTTAAAATGAGGTGGGAAAATAGATGGATGGCATGGATAAAACACATGTGTCTATAGAGCTTTTCCAACATCGACCAATACTAACTAGGGTATTGGAGTAGGGGTGTCAACAGGCCGGGTTAGGGTTGGGCCAAGCTCGGCTCAAGTTCGACCTGTTTTTTTCCAAAGGATGCCCAAGTCCCACACTGGATTTGTGATGGGATAAAATAGTCTACCCTGAGCCCATCCTATAATACATATGTAGGGCTGGCCTGAGCCTAGCCGGGGGGGGGGGGGGGTTGCATTCTTTGCAGTTTCTTTTCCATCAATTTCTAGTTCTTCTCTCATAGCTATAAATAAATTATATTTTGTTACCTCTTCTTCATCTGTTTGTAGAGAGGGATAAACTCTTATGTTAGTTTTACACAATTTAGAAAACCAGTATAGACTCATTATACTCACATGTAGGACAGACTCCCTCCCACTCTCTGTTTATCCTCTTTCCTATTCTTCTTCCTTTTCATGGGGTGTTTTTTCTAGGAAGAGAGAGAGGGGGGAGGGGTTATGGGTTGTTTGTTTACCACTTAATATGTCATCAAAATATTAAAATCAAATTTCAACTACTTAATATGCAAATTTGGGTGTTTGTTTAACACGTTAAAAAAAGTCCTTTATGAAAATCAATCACATAATTAATTCAAGGGTAGTGTATTCGCCGAAAGCATTAAGTGATTTTGATAATGTGATGGGCTTTCTTAAAAGTTCCAATATTAGGTGAAGCCCACCATGATGTTTGTGAGAAATACATTACGTTGATCCATTTTTCAGTTTATTATAGGACAAGAGACAAAAAATGAGGATCCAAAACTCAAGTTGGCCACACAAGAGGGAAAAGTGAGGAAAGAAATGTCTACCATTGAAACCTTCGTTGGTCCGCATTGATGTTTATATGATATCAAAATCTAAATTCGAATAAACCTTCTCAAGAATAATTTAATTACAACTTTTCAAATAAGAGCTATTCTAATAAGCACTTTTTATTTAAACTCTTATTTTAAATATGTTGGGGGCCGTGCACAAAACCTTAGGATCTAGCCCTCTAGAACAAAACCAGAATTATGGATAATAAAGCAATGAAAATAATCAATGCATCAATCACACACCATACAAGAGATTTTTACGTGGAAAACCCTCAAAAAGGTAAAAAACCACGAGACCTCGTCCAGATCAACAATCCACTATGAAGTAGAACGTTACAACCTTCTTCACTCACGCAGGAGTGGATAAATAATAAGAGAAATAGAGAAAACAGAGAGATCTAACCGATTACGAGGACATAGAAGCGCTGAGATATAGATTGCACAGTAGATAACCTCCACGAGCAGAACCTCTCTTCTATAAGCTTCCTCTCTCTCTTCCTCTCTCTCTCTCTCACCTTCTGATAGCTCTAAACCCTTTAATAAATCCCTTATAAAGCTTTAGGAAACCTTCTTGTCGTTGCCTAGAAAACTCTAGGCAACCCCTTTTATAGTTTAGGAAATTTCCCCTTCGCAACCCGGTTGCGAAAGGACTCAAATCCGCAGTTTCACGCAAAATCGCGAAACAAACTGCGTATCTTACGACTAGTCAAGCCGAGTCTTCGACTGGTCGTAGGACCCCTTCGACTAGTCGAGCTATACCTTCGACCAGTCGTAGCTACAGTAAAAAATAACAAAAAAACTCGCTGGACTTTGAGTCGTGTCACGACTCGAACCTTCGACTGGTCGACCACCAGCCTTCGACCGGTCAAGCAGGGCTCACAACCGGTCGAAGATAGGTAAAAAAACTCATCAAATCTCTCCCTTTTTCACCCAGGAGGGATCCACCTTCTTCAAGCCAGCCAGATTTCTACAAACCTCAAACTTGCCCTTGAGCAAAGCCTTGGTCATCATGTCTGACCCATTATCATCCGTGTGGACCTTCTCAAGCTGTAACACCTTTTGTTCTAAAGTATCCCTGATCCAGTGATACCGAATCTCTATGTGCTTCGACTTAGAATGTTAACTTAGATTCTTGCTCAAGTGTATAGCACTCTGACTATATCAATAGACCACGTGCTCCTCCTGCTTTAGGCTCAGTTCCTGTAAGAACCTCTTCATCCAAAGCATCTCTTTACATACCTCCGTGACCACAATGTACTCGGCCTCTGCCGTCGACAAAGCTACGACCTTCTGTAGCTTGCTCTACCAAGAAACCGCTCCCCCTGCAAACGTGAACATGAACCCCGATGTAGACTTCCTGAAGTCTATGTCACCTGTCATATCTGCATCTATGTAGCCCTTTAACACAGGTTTACCGTCACCATAGCATAGACTCAACCTGGATGAGCCTCTTAGATATCGTAGTATCCATTTCACCACTGCCCAATGTTCTTTGCCAAGATTGGCAAGGTACCGGCTGACAACACCAACCGCATATGCTATGTCTCGGCGTGTACATACCATAACATACATCAAACTTCCTACCGCTGACGCGTAGGGTATCTTCTGCATATCTTCCACCTCTGCCTTCGTCTTGGGACACTGCTTGTCGCTCAATCTGAAGTGACCATTTAGTGGAGTACTGACCGGCTTCGTTGCATTCATATTGAACCGCTCTAGGACTTTCTCAATATACCGCTCTTGTGACAGCTATAGCTTCCTGCTGCTTCTATCACGGGTTATCTCTATTCCAAGGTTCTGTCTAACCGGGCCCAAGTCTTTCATCGCAAAGGACTTGCCCAACTCCTGTTTCAGCCTGTCAATCTTCTTGATGTCTTTTCCCATGATGAACATGTCATCAACGTATAAGAGCAGAACTAAGAAATCACCATCTGAGAACTTGCGCGTGAACACACAGTGGTCTGACTCCGTTCTGTCATACCCATGTTTCAACATAAACGAGTTGAACTTCTTGTACCATTGCCGTGGAGCTTGTTTCAGCCCATACAAGCTCTTCCTCAGCCTATGCACTATATGCTCATTGCCCTTGACTTCGAACCCCTCTGGTTGGTGCATGTAGATATCTTCTTCCAGGTCACCATGGAGAAAGACAGTTTTAACATCTAACTGCTCTATCTCCAGATTCATGCTAGCCGCCAACCCAAGCAACACCCGTATAGATGTCATCTTCACCACTGGTGAGAATATCTCCTCGAAGTCTATGCCTTTCCTCTGACCAAAACCTTTCACCACAAGTCTGGCCTTGAACCTCGTCTGTGAATTCTTCTGCTCAATCTTCTTTCTGAACACCCACTTGTTGCTCAAAGCTTTCTAGCCCTTAGGCAATTTCACCATATCATAGGTGTGGTTCTTATGCAAGGATTCCATCTTCTCTTGCATAGCTTTCAACCAGTCCCCCTTATGCTCGTTGGCTAGGGCCTCAGAATAATCTTCTGGCTCTCTCCCATCAGTCAACATAATGTACTCATGTGGCGAGTACCTCTTGGACGACTGTCTATCCCTAGATGACCTCCTCACCTGTGGCTCAACAAGTGGATCAAGTGGGGGCTGCTCCCCTGGTCCATCTTCTGAAGGAACTCCCTCGTCTTCTGCACCTTGTTGTACTCCCCCGTCATCAGGCACCATGGGAGGAGTAACCGGATCCATGTCCTTTAGCTCACCTGAACTAGGCTGGTTCTTCTCTGGCTTACCAATGTCTTTTATACACTGATCTTCAAAGAAAACCACATCTCTACTCCTGACGAGCTTTCTCTCAGTTAGATCCCACAACCTGTAACCGAACTTTTCATCACCGTACCCCAAGAACATACACTGCTTGATCTTTATATCGAGCTTGGACCTCTTGTCCTTTGGTACGTGAACGGATGCCTTGCATCCAAACACCCTGAGATAACTGTACGATGGATCTTATCCAGTCCACACCTTCTCAGGTACTTCTCCATTCAACAGGGCTGATGGAGACCTGTTTATCAAATACACCGCCGTGTGCATTACTTCTCCCCAGAACTTCTTGGACAATTTTGCATGGGATAACATGCATCTGATTCTCTCAACAATGGTGCGATTCATTAGCTCAGCTACACCATTATGCTGGGGGGTCTTGGGAACCGTCTGTTCATGCCGTATACCCAGGGACTTGCAGTACTCGTGAAAGTCGCCAATGTATTCACCACCATTGTCAGTGCGGATGCACTTCAATGATCTACTTGTCTCTCTCTCGACCATAGCATGAAACAATTTAAACACACCAAAGACCTCGTCCTTGGATTTCAAAGCATAAACCCAAACCCTCCTAGATGCATCATCTATAAAAGTAACAAAATACAATGCCCACCCAAGGTTTTTGTCCTCATAGGACCACAAACATCATAATAAACCAAATCTAATGCATGCACTTTATTAACATGAGAAGCGGTTTTAACAAATGAAACTCTATGTTGTTTTCCTGATAAACAATCAAGACAGATTTTGAAAGGAGTACCTATCACGTCTGGAAGGAGCCGCTTCTTTGCTAGTACCTGAAGTCCTTTTTCACTCATGTGGCCTAGACGCCTGTGCCACATGTCAAGAGTTGAATCTTCCGCTGCGTTCAACCCACCCTTGCACATATTGACACTTGCCTTGTACAGGGTGCAACACTTCTTTCCTCTGGCCACGATCAACGAACCCTTGATGAGCTTCCATCGCCCACCACCAAACCGACTTTCATAGCCATTATCATCCAGCCTTCCCGTCGACCTCAAGTAAAGGCGAAGGTATGGGATATGCCTCACATCCCTGAGAACCAATGTGCAGCTCACATCAGTTTTCACACAAATATCACCGACTCCCACGATTTTTGATACGCTAGAATTTCCCATCTTCACAGTCCCATAGTCACCTGACTTGTAGCTTGTGAACGAGTCCCTGTGTGGAGTCGCATGAAAAAAAGCTCCCGAGTCAACCACCCACTTGGTGTCCTGACTCGTAGCCGTGAGACACACGTCATGATCTGTAGAAAGAATAACTACAACATCACCATTTGAAGCGACCGCAGTGGAATCTGATTCATCTTCCTTCCCTTTTCCTTTCTTGTCGTTTTTCTTACAACGACATTCATGCTTGTAGTGGCCATTCTTGTCATAATTCCAGCACTCAACATCTTTTCTGTTACTCAACTTGCCTCTTGATTTATCTCGGGCCTTCCCGCCCTTCCTGTTCTTTCCTCTACCCTGTTCCTGTGTTACAAGAGCCTCTTGCTGAGTAGACCCTTGAGACTTCCTCCTTGTCTCTTCATTGAAGAGACAGTTAGTTACCTGTTCCATGGATATCTTTCCGTCTGGCGCGGAGTTACTTAGAGACACCATCAATATCTCCCAACTGTCAGGCAATGAACTAAGCAATAGTAAAGCCTGCAATTCATCATCCAGGACCATCTTCATAGAGGTGAGTTGGTTCACTATATTGCTGACCTCATTCACGTGCTCGGCCACAGAACCACCATCTTTGAATTTGAGATTCACAAGTCGCTTTATCAGAAATATCTTATTACCGGCTGTCTTCCTCTCATATAGCCCTTGTAATTTCAGCCATAGGCTAGCGGTTGAGGTTTTCGTGGACACATGGTGGAACACAGAATCATCCAACCATTGTCTAATAAACCCCACCGCCTTTCGGTCCATCTTCTTCCAATTATCATCAGTCATATCCTTGGATTTTGCTGATATGCCTAAAATTGAAGAATATAGGTCCTTGCAATAAAGCAAGTCCTCCATCTTAGCCTTCCACATGGTCCAGTTAGAACCATTGAGGTTGATCATCCTTGATGAGCCACCTTCCATAATTTCAAACCGATCCTACCCGTTCAATGAACTTAGCTTTGATACCACTTTGTTGGGGGCCTTGCACAAAACCTTAGGATCTAGCCCTCCAGAACAAACCAGAATTATGGATAATAAAGCAATGAAAACAATCAATGCATCAATCACACACCACACAAGAGATTTTTACGTGAAAAATCCTCAAAGAGGTAAAAAACCACGGGACCTCGTCCAGATCAGCAATCCACTATGAAGTAGAACGTTACAACCTTCTTCACTCACGCAGGAGTGGATAAACAATAAGAGAAATAGAGAAAACAGAGAGATTTAACAGATTACGAGGACATAGAAGCGCTGAGATATAGATTGCACAGTAGATAACCTCCACGAGCAGAACCTCCCTTCTATAAGCTTCCTCTCTCTCTCACCTTTTGATAGCCCTAAACCCTTTAACAAATCCCTTGTAAAGCTTTAGGAAACCCTCTTGTCGTTGCCTAGAAAACCCTAGGCAATCCCTTTTATAGTTTAGGAAACTTCCCTTTCGCATCCCGGTTGCAAAAGGACTTAAATTCGCAGTTTCGTGCAAAATCGCGGAACAAACTGCGTAACCTACGACTAGTTGAGCCGAGTCTTCAACTGGTTGTAGGACCCCTTCGACTAGTCGAGCCATACCTTCGACTAGTCGTAGCTACAGTAAAAAACAACAAAAAAACTCGTTGGACTTTGAGTCGTGTCATGACTCGAACCTTCGACTGGTCGACCACCAGCCTTCGACCGGTCGAGCAGGGCTCACGACCGGTCGAAGATGGGTCAAAAAAACCCATCAAAATAAACTCGTTTAGTAAAATTTCTTTTTCAAAATAGGAAAAATCTTTTATTTGAAATAAGCATGTTTGGTAAAACATTCAAATAAGAGATTTTCTTAAGAGTAGTTGGTGACACTTTTAAAGATTACAATAGCTCTCTTATAAGAGAAATTCAAATGGTTGTTTTAATGCATCTCACCTTAGATGTACTGTACCCCAAATGACAAAAGAATGAATGACTACAATCTTCTTGTTTTAAGACATTTGGGCTATCCGTTATATCGTACATCAGATATGGATCATCCATCGTATGGAGTACACCTTTGATGTGGATTGTTTATCATGTAAGCCAAACCTTCAAAGTAGGTCATACATCATGTGAAGTCCGCTTTGGATGTGGACCACTCATCATTAGGGGCTAACCATTGATGTGGCCCAATGGATGACTACAATCTTCATATTTTCATACATTTGAGCCATCCATTACATCGTACATTAGACAAGGATCATCCATCATATGGAGTCCACTTTTCACATGGACTGTTTATCATGTAAGCCAAACCTTCAGAGTGGGTCATCCATCATGCAAGGCTCATTTTGGATATGGACCATTCATCATCAGGGGCTGACCTTTGATGTGGACGGTCCATCATGTGGAGCCTACATTGATGTAGGTCATCCATCGAGTGGAGCCCACAATCAATGCTAATTATCCTTTACGAGGGGCCACTTGATGTCCACTACCATTGCCCATCACATGGAGTCTGCATTTGAAGTGTTCATAGTGTGGGCCCAACCTTCAAAGTGAATTGTCCATCACATGGGGCCTGCTTTTTATATCCATCATCTATCGTGTGGGGTGTGCCTTTTATATGGATCATCCATCATGTTGGGCTACTTTGGATATGTGTTGTCCATCATGTGAGACCTTGGATGCAGACCGTCCATCACGATGGGTCACACTTCAATATGGGGCATCCATCATGTGAAACCCACTACATCCATTATATGGGCCCACTTTGATGTGGACTATTTGTTATGTGGGCCCCACTTTCAATATGGATCATTCATCATGTGGGCGCACCTTTGATGTCAACCGCCCATCAAGTGAGTCGATGAACATAGTCTATCACGTTGGGCCACACTTTGATGTGGGCCATACATCATATGAGGCCCACCTTTGATGTGAGCTATGCATATATGTGGGCCAACCTTGATGTGGACCATTCATCATGTGAGGCCCCACCTTCAATGTGGGTCATTCATCATGCGAGCTCACCTTTGATGTCCACCATCCATCGTATGGGTCCCACCTTTGTTGTGGACTAGCCATCATGTAGAGCCTACTTGATGTGGATAGTCCATCATACAGGGGCCACATTTTGATCCATGCCATCCATCATGGGGACCCACTTTTGATGTCCACCATCCATCATGTGGGCCCACCATTGTTGTGGACCATTTATCATGTGGGGCCCACTTGATGTGGATAGTCTACATGGGGCTACATTTTGATGTGGGCCATATATCATGTGGGACCCACATTTGATGCCTACCATCCATCATGTGGGTCCTACCTTTGCCATGGATTGTCCATTACGTAGGTTCGACCTTTGATATAGATCATCCATCATTTCGATCTACTTCCTAAGTTAAATAAGCTCTTAAAAAATAAGTGAATTCCCCTCAACTTATTATTTAAAAAACTTTAAAACTAGTTTCTAAAAGCTTAAGCAGTACCAAACAAGCTTTTCAAAATAAGAGTTTATTCTTTAGAATAAATAAATAAGCTCTTATTAACATAGATTTCAAACAACTCTCGAGTCCATGCCCCACCTGCTTGATAAATAAGCTCAGATTTCAAGCTGCCTTCGGGTCTGATCCTTCCGTGTTCGGTCCAAGCCTGGCGTGTCTTAGGCCCAGCCTAAAAGCCTGTCGTCACTACTGAACCGGAACCGGAACCTGAACCCGAACCCGACTGAATCCTAATCGCGCTCGACTGACCGACAAGTAGAAAAGCTATAACCCAATCCAACCGTCAAATTGCAAAACTCAATTTAAATCGGTTATAAACAAATATAAACTGATGCCATAACCGATAGATTCAAAAAACGGTCTAAAAGAAAAAAATCAATGTTTCTGGATTAATGAATTGACGTCCATTAATCAGAGGCTGGGATTCTTTAATCAGTCTTACTTTGGTGTTGAGACCTAATCAAATTGCATCTCAGGATTTTGACGGTTTGATTTTAACTATGCATGAATTTCACATGTATAATTTCAAAGTGCATGTACATAGACCTTTACACTCCGTCAGAGTATCAGTTTTCCTTATTTCAAAATGGCGGTGAACTATCACGCTAGGCCACCTCTTTTTTGCCATTCCTTCACGGAAATAACACGGCGATTCGCGCGAGGAGAGATGAAGAGGCGTGCAGCGGCGTGTCTAAAGAACCAAGACACGTGTAAGAGATCTCATCCAATCACCGAGTGAGTTCGACTGTTAACATGTCCTGGCCACACATAAGGAAAATAGCCGTTAGGGATTAATAAAAAAAAAAAAAGACATTCAATGTAGATGTGTGGCCCACATGGGGTCCACCATGATGTCATTTTAGGAAATGAGTCAGAAAAATGCAGTCGATCTAAATCTCAGGTGTACCACACCACAGAAAATGCTGATAATTGACCATTAAAAACTTTTTGGGGGCAGGTTTTGGATCAAGCCGATCACTGTGTTGTCCTTTCATCCCGGTCTTTGTGACCTTGTCAACAGGTTGGATAGAAAATAAACATTCTGGTGGCCCCAAAGGCGTTCAATTGCCACTCTTCTATGGTGTGGTCCACTTGAGATTTGGCTCTAATGTATTTTTGGACTTATACCCTAAAATGATCGGTAAAAACAGATGGATGGCGTGGATATAAGATACACACATCACAGTGGGACCCACAGTCAGGTATCCACCGACGTAAGTGAGGAATCACCAAAGCCGCGTCCCATCGGATGGAACTCGACAGTGAACATACGATGCATGCATGAACTCAGGCAGGTCCAGACACCTCTCTGTCCATCCTGTCTGTCCTGTCTGTCCAGAGTTGGTGATTTTCGGAAACGGATTGGCTACTCCCCCTGCTACCGTCGGTGCTATGTGGGTGATGTATGTTTTTAATATATGCGGTTCATTTATTTTTCTAGATCATTTTACAGTATTTCCTAAAAAACTATACCAGTCTCAGGTGGACCACATTAGAGGAAACAGTGTTGAATGAATTTCAATCATTAAAAACTTTTTGGAAGCTAAAAAAGTTTTGTATCAAGCTAACCTTTGTTTTTTACCTTCATCTGGGTCTGTATGACCTAATCAACAGACTGGATGTCAAATAAATAGTACAGTGGTCTTTTGGAGGATTTTAATGGTAGATATCGAATCACTATTTTTTTTCCTAATGTGTGGTCCACCTGAGATTTATATTCTTATAATTTTGGGTATCAATATCTGAAATGATATTTAAAAATGAATGAGAGGAATTGATGAATCACATACATCATGGTGGGGGCCACAGGGCACCGACCACCAGCCACGAGGCTGGTGGCGGGGGAGTAGCCAATCCGTTCACAAAAAGGGCCCACAAGATATGTGGATTTACTTTAGATTATGTGTCCTGGGTCACCTTGAAGTCGTCCCTACCTAATGGATGGACTGGATCTCGCACGCATGGTTCATGCGTACACGTGTACCGCGATTCTATTATTCAAAGTTAAATCTCTACTTGCGCGAATTTCATTGCGATTCCCGCTTCTCTCTCTGCCCCTCTCGACACATGAGGTATTTTTGGTAGAGGAACTAGGTTTTTCTTCTCTTTCCTCCCCTCGCTCGCTCGAATAAAACCCTAATCTCTCTCTCTCTCTCTCTCTCTCTCTCTCTCATGGCGACGAAAGCAGAAGCAGCAGGCTCTCCATACGAGGGCGGGGTCGGTGGAAAGTTCCGAAGCAAGAAGCCGAACCGCGGCAGGCCATCGACGCCCTACGACCGGCCTCCAATCGCTCTCCGAAACCCTAACGGAAGGAACGGCTGGATTTCGAAGCTTGTCGATCCCGCATCGAGGATCATCACCGCCAGCGCCACTAAACTCTTCTCTTCCGTCTTTCGCAAGCGCCTTACCGCTCCTCCCTCAGGTCCCTTCCCTTCTCTCTCTCTCTCTCTCTCTCTCCTGAAATCCCCAGTTCAAGGGTTTTGAATTTTGAAATTAAATTTTGAAAGGAGAAAAGAAGATAATTTATTTGTTTGTTTTGAAATTTGTGGGTTCCATGCAATGTGTTTCTTCGATTTTTTGTGATTTGATTTGTGTAATAATA
This sequence comes from Magnolia changhungtana, assembly GCA_030180095.1. Taxonomy (NCBI): domain Eukaryota; kingdom Viridiplantae; phylum Streptophyta; class Magnoliopsida; order Magnoliales; family Magnoliaceae; genus Magnolia; species Magnolia changhungtana. The sequence continues at coordinate 3,297,186 of JASAUF010000449.1, read as the reverse complement.
AACCACTATTTACGCTGAGAGGGACAAGATTGCTCCTTTTTCGTAAAATGGTTCCTGCATTTGAGGGCTTTTGATGTACGAGTGCTGGCTTCTTCTCCCATTTGAAGGTTTTGTACCACCACGTCCTTGATTATATAGAAGAATTACGAAAAGAGGATTATTTGAATTCTGGTAGTGGATCATGGTTAGGGTGTTATAGTATTATTATTATTTGGAATTATACTAGTTGCGTTGTTTTGGTTGGGCTCCGTTTGGATGTACGTCCTTGTAAATGGTCTGGCACCTTTTTTTATTTATTATTTATTTATTTTATTTTTTTTGAATGATAAGAGAAATTTATCAATACTCGTCAATACAAGGAGTACGAAATGCAACATTCCATGAAGAGTGGATAGAGGGCTTGTAGAGGGGACAAGAACGGCACGGTTCTTTTGCATGCGAGTCAGAAATGCAGTTCAAGTCCCCGGGAACATGACTAAACTCGAAACTTGACTAACCTGAATTGCAAGATGCTGGTGGTACCTCATACAGAGGAAGCCTGCTTCTGGTGGGGATGCTGGGGAGGGTTTAGTGACCCGAGCCCAAGCTTTTGCCAGATGCCTTTTATAGAAAGGGTGCCAGAAAAGAGTTTCATGGAAAGGGGTGCTCATCAATAGTAACCCTAAGTTCTGAGAAGCTGGTGTCATCAACCTCAACTGGACATGAAAAAGCCATCTGAATCTCGCTGTGGTGATCTTTAAGGACGCAGCCAGTTATGGATGGCTGACATTCCCCAAAGATCTTTCATTGATATCAATTACAAACAATGTTTAAAGTACTGACCGAAACCGTATGCAATGCGCGATATGAACTGGTTTTGGCCTTGAGTGATCCTATACACATTAGCAGGGGGCAGCTCCATCTGATTCATCTTCAAATTGTCCGCTTTAGGTAAGCTCTTGGTGAAAATCCTTAGAAGTTGGCTTTATGGGGCCCACTCATGACGCATATTCGAAATCCATCCTATCCATCGGGTGCACCTCTTAATGATTGGCCCTTGCCCCCAAAAAATAGTGCAAAAAAGAACTTAGGCAGGGCACAACAATGGAAACAATAGGGGATGACACCCATTATAGAAAATATTGGATTCTTTTTGTGGGTTGGCTACCCATCCTACTTGTTGATAAGTTGGGCCCTACCAATGTGAAGCAAGGGATTTCATAATGGTAAAGGTATCCGTATCGGCCACCGCCGTTACTGTTATGATACGAGTTGTAATAGCCATTACGGATATATATTTTTAAAAAACCTATTTCGGCCCCATAACGGGCTATTACGGGGCTGTTATATGCCGTTACAAGGCCATTACGGGTCATTTTTTCCGTAACGATCATTACAACCATTATGACCTCGTAACACGTAATGATTACCACCGTTACCGTTACATGATGGCCATTACATAACTGTTTTGGAATACCTTGACATGAAGGGACACTTGACAAATCTAGTTCATTTGAAACTTTGCGCGGGGGTTAGAGATCCAAGCCAAAGCATTCGTTCAATTGTAAAAGCAATTCACGAGAAGGGACACGCCATCCATAGTTACTCTAAGTTCCATGAAGATGGCGTTGTCAACTTGACTAGACTTGAAAAAGCCAAATCAATCCCGCTGTGGTGTTCTCTAAGGATGCAATCAATTTTGGACGGCTTTACATTACCCGAAGATCTTCCCTCAATATTTAATTTCAACCAAGGTTTAAAGCATTGGTTAGAGACCCAAGCCAAATCATTCCTTCAATTGCATTCGGTAATAATCAAACTGGAAAGTCGCGTCATGAAAAGGGACACCTCATCCGTGGCAAACCTAAGTTATGTGAAGTTGCATTATCAACCCCAATCGGATTTGTAAAAGCCATCTTAATCTTGTTGTGGTGATGTCTAAGGACATGAGTCATGCCCAATGTTTTAAATAGCGATTGTGTGTTGCTTAGTGTTAAGCCTTCTGCAGCTACAATTGATGTAGGTTGTTTCGGGCCCACGATCCATTGGCCAGGCCCAGGCCATTAAGCCCAAGCCCATCGATAAGGAGACCCAAGCCTCCTATTTAGGTAGTTAGCTAGCAAAATCAATCAGCTAGCTATGAATAATCTATTATTTATTTTTGTAACAAGTCATTGGTTGTCAATGACATTATGAATGTTCCTTATACATATGTTTCAAAGCTTATATAAGGGTATGAGATTAGTATGAAGGTACCTTTGAATTGAATGGAAAAAAAATCTAGCTTATTTCTGTCTACTTTATGTGGTTATCGTGCTTAGCTTGAAGGTGCCTACTGCCTACGCTTGGGCGGATCCTTCCCATTAGCCGGTTCCGCCAGTTTAGTATTAGAGCGCGGTTCCAATGGCTGGGTTGAAGTCTTGGATCGACAACAATCTCGATGTTATTGTTTTCAAGTTCTTTAATCATAAAATTCTGCCCTTTTTATTTTTTTATTTTTTACTTCATTGCATCAATTCCTCTTCCCCCATTTACCTTTTTTCTTTTCTTTTACAAAGCCCAAAACTCTCAATTTACATGGGGAGACTGCCGGAAATATTTCAGCCATCTACCTCCATATTTCAGCCCATTAAAACCCCCAAAAATCAGCACCATTCCAACCCATTAAAACCCTCAAAATCAGCCATATTCCAGCCCATTAAATCCCCCAATTCAGCACCATTCCAACCCATTAAAACCCCCAAATCAGCCATATTCCAGCCCATTAAAACCTCCAAAATCAGCACCATTCGAACCCATTAGAACTCTAAAATAAGCCCTATTCCAACTCATTAAAACCCCCAATATCAGTCATATTCCAACCCATTAAACCTTAAAAAAAATCACCCCTATTCCCGCCCATTGAAACCCCCCTAATCAGCCCATTCCATCACATTAAACACCCCCCCGCTTCCAAAAAAAAGCAGCCATTTTCTGGTCCAACCCTAACCTATTTCAATCCATTAAAGTCCATAATCTCAGCTCATTAGCCATCTTCTGTTCTAAACCAGAAATCACCATATATTCTGTCCATTACTTTCCGATGTCATGATGTTTACCCGTAGTGGTAGCGCCTATCGAGGGAGGCTTAGCGATCAACAATGATATAATTGCATCGCCGAGCTATTCACAAGGGTAGCCAGCTTGGAAACTGCTGTTGACCAACTGCATGGAGAACAACATGGTGAGCAACTTGATCCTATTGGAGATCCTGATGGTGATCCAAATCCACAACAAGGGTTCTAGTTGGAACCTTTGGTGAATCAAAATGGCATGGGTCCTCGGGAGTTTGTTTATGACTTCATGCAATGACTCTTTGTAGAGAGAGCCCATGACACCGTGATAGAGATGCCCAAGAAAGATAATATTACCAAGAAAGTACGGGTTGATGTTTTGGACTTCACGGGTCGTTTTGATGCAAAGGCTTTTGTCGATTGGATTACAATCTTGGAAGATTATTCTGTATGGTACGAGTACGACATGGATGATGTTCAACGAGTGACCTTTGTCAAAGTCAAGTTGAATTGCCAACAAGAATTTGGTGGCAAAGCATTGACGACAACAATCTTATCATGGGTCGTCCTGCTATCACTAGGTGGGCTAACATGAGGGAGAACTGGAAAGTAAGCATTTGCCTTTAGGGCCTGTTTGATTTTCTAATTACATAGGTAATTCAAGGCAAATGGGTAATAATTATTTACCTATGTATTTCTGGCTGGATTTCCAAGGTGATGTTGACCGCCACCTTTCATTTATAGCACTCCTCAGGTTGCTCGAGGAGAAAAATATTAAATTATGGGGCCCACCATAATGTGTGTCTTATCCACACCGTCCATCCCTTTAGCCAACTCATTTTAGGGCATGCGCCAAAAAATGAGGCAGATCCAAAGATCAAGTGGACCACAATAAAGGAAACAATGGAAATTGAACTCCTACCATTGAAAGCTTATCGAGGACTCCAAAAGTTTTGGATCTAACTGATATTTTTGTTTTCCCTTTATCCATGACTGTGTGACCTTATGAACAGGTTGGATGACAAATAAACATCAATGCGGGCCCTAGGGAGAAAACAGCTTTCAACCATTGACGTCTTAATAATCATTTGTTCCCTAAGGTGTGGTCCACTTGAGCTTTTGATTGTCCTCATATTTGGGTTCATGCCTTAAAATATATTTTTTAAAAGGATGGATGGTGTGGATAACTCACATATATCATGGTGGGTCCCACATATTTAAATCAGCCCGCATATTTAAATCAGTAATAAAAGGTATTGTATGGACCGCTTTTCGAAATGTAATTTCCTGCTAATTTCAAACAAGGTAGAGTAAGTAAAACGGACGTATTTCCCTGTATTTACCAGGGAAATTAAAAATCAAACAGCCCCTTAGATTACATGGTTACTCTTCTCTAGGAGCTCATTCGTTCAAACATGGAACTTTGTTGGTGGATGACTACACTGAAAAGTTCAATGAGCTTTCTGTTCATTTTAAGCTTGCAAAGAAAGACCGCGTAACAACTAACCACTATTGGGTAGGGTTACGCCAAGAGATCCAACACAAGATGGTTATGTATGATTTTGAGTTAGTTGATGATGTTCATCGAAGGCTCGGCGAGTTGAACATCAACTGCAACAACATACTCTCCGACGCTTTGGTTCTCTAGTTGGGGAACCTTTTGTGAGAAAGGGTTCAGATCCACATCTCAACCGGACTTCACCATAGAGCTATTGACCACCTCCCCACCCCTTTTAGCCACGCCCATTGATGCAGACTCCTCTTATACGGCAACATCAACCTTTGCAACACCTTCCGCCACGTGATTCATACTAAAAGCAACCAGCGGTGTAGGGACATGATAGTAGAGGGCGATGTCTTAATCTTAATCTGTCCCCCAGAAGAGAACGTCGGGGTACTGCAAGCCAGGAACCTCCATTATTGCGGTAATGAGGACCCCTGCTATCCGGACGGCCATGAGTATTACAATAAACACATCTAGATGGAACAACCCTATGTAGAACCTACTTCACAACCAGATGACCCTCTTGCTGAGACTGCGGTTGAAGTTGAATATGAAGGCCATACTCTTATCATACGTCGCCTCCTAACCGCCATCGAGGAGGAAGAAGAAGACTGGCGATGGACCACTGTTTTCCGTACGTGAGTAAAATGCCATGGAAGGTTATGTAACATGATCATTGATGGTGACAATGCAATGAACATTGTATCGTAAGAGGTGATTGATAAGCTCTAGTTGCCAACTAAAAAGCATCTAAAACCATATAAGCTTGTGTGGGTTGACGACATTGCTATTCTCGTGGCTCGAATGTGTTTGGTATCATATATAGTTGACATATATGGGGATGATATTTTGTGATATAATTTCGATGAATGTCACCCACGTCCTTCTCAGTTGACCTTGGCCCTTTGACCAAAAGGTACAAAACAACAATGAAGCTAACATGCGTACCTTCCTGTGGCGAGATCATTTATCATTATTTGCTTGTTGCAGCCTATGTCACCTCTTTCATCAACGCCTTCGTCGTTGACGTCAACTACTCTTTCAAACTCTTGTGTTCTCACCATTCGGGAGTTCGAAGAAGAGAGTAAGCAAAAAGGCGTAATGTTCACTCTAGTCACAAAACAGGTACAAGGGTCGGTTATTGACCAGGATGAGCTTATTCCTGATGAAGTCAAATCTCTGCTACATTACTTCCAAGATTTGGTCCCCGATGATCTACCTGAGGAGATGCCTTCACGATGGGATATTCAACACGCTATAGATTTGGTTTCTAGAGCATCCTTATCCAACTTTTCAGCATATCAAATGAGTCTTGCCGAGCACATCGAGTTGAAGCATCGGGTTGACGAGTTGCTTAAAAAGGGCTACATTCGAGAGAGCCTAAGCCCATGTCCGGTACTAGGCTGCCAGCCTTCCTTACTCCCAATAAAGATGGTGTGTAGACAACCGAGCTATTGATAAAATCACAGTGAAGTGCCGTTTCCCTATTCTTCTACTTGATGATATGCTGAACTTGATGCCAGGTGCTAGCGTCTTCTCCATGATTGATCTTCGTAATGGATATCACCAGATTTGCATCCGAGCTGGTGATAAATGGAAGATGACATTTAAGACAAAAGACGACCTCTACGTGTGGCTAATTATGCCATTTGGTCTCATAAACGCACCTAGTGCTTTCGTGTGTGTCATGACTCAGATGCTGCGTCATGACTCAGATGCTGCGTCATGACTCGGATGCTGCATCCTTTTATTGGTAAATTTGTCGTCGTCTATTTTGATGACATTCTTATCTGCAGTACGTCAAGAAAGGAGCACCTCAATCACTTAAGTTTTATCTTCAGAATCCTTCCTTGCGAGCGCTTCTACATCAACTTTAAGAAGTGTACCTTCATGAATATATCAATGGTCTTCTTAGGGTACATTGTCTCGTTGTAAAGTTTAGAGGTGGACCTTGCCAAGTTGAAAGCTATTATTGATTGGTCGACACCTACCACTATCTCTGAAGTTCACAGTTTTTATGACCCTGCTATATTTTACAGATGTTTTGTGTGGAACTTCAGCAACACATGGCTCAAATCACCGATTGTATGAAATAAATGGAGTTTTGATGGACAAGTGCAACAACACAAGCATTTGATAGGATCAAACGTAAGATGACTGAAGCTCCAGTCTTGCGCCTTCTGGACTTTGAGAAGGTATTCAATTGTTTTTCAATTTTTCCCAACTCGGTTTATCTTCCCCCAAGTCCTCAAATTAAAGTGTATGTGATAATGATTTTATCAAACACTCCTAAATACTTTGAAATAGGGGCCAATTAATTGCTCATCAATGTGATATTATTAATTTTATTATTATTATAAAATTTAAGTAATTTTTATTTTTATTTTTTCAAAAAATCTCTAAATTACCAAGTATCACTAGATGAGCTTACACACATTTTTGATTTCATATTTGGACACTAAGATGGCAACCGATTTGGGAAAAATTGGGGAAAAATTGATTTTTCCCCAAATTTTCCCAAATTGGCCTTTCTCCAAATCTCAAAATCGAAGCTCTAAATCTATGATTTTTATGCAAAACATGGAGAATCATGGATTTCTAACAATTTGACATTGATTTAAAATGATTTATAGCAAAAAAGAAAAAAGAAAAAGGATTGAAAATTGGAAATGCTCATCAGATTGAAAACGGCCCAAATCGGCTTCAATCTTGGTTCCGGCTCGGATGATGTGTTTTTCTTTGAAGAGGTTCAATACGAAGGGTCGAAATTCATTGGGTTTTGATGTAGGGGTGGAGAAATTTCAAGAAAAAAACAATTTGGAAAAATTTTCTTCTTCTTTTGTGTGTGCGCCCGCTTTATTATTATTATTATTATTATAAATTTCCCGACCCTTACCGTCAGTTTTCATTGTCTGCAATATATATCGCACGATATTGATGTTAAGTATCGACACAAAGCAATATTTACTAAGGGAACAGTAAGATATATCGTACGATATCGATATAATGTCAATATATCTTGTTATATTGCGATGCTTAGATTGATACCAATTATTTTAGATACTTGAGCTTCATATCGTATCACCAAGGTGCGATATCGATATTCTCGGCTGATATATCGACGATAATATCGATATTACAATCATTGATTTTGGATTAGTTTGATTTTTGGGGTGTTGTACGGATCTTCTTGGTGGGCACATTTGGTGCATGGTTCAGATGTTAGACACAAATTAAGGATTTAAGATGGGCTAACAAATGGCTCGACATGCTGGCTTGTATGTTAGATGCCATCTCGAAGATGGAATTGTGACTTGGGAGTAGTGAGCGGTGGTGGAGCTAATTGGTACTTTGGCAGAGTACGCACGGTTGATATGTAGACACTCAGAAATTTTACAAGTCGCATACATTAGCTCAAGTTATACTTGACTAAATTGTGGAACCTACGCCATTTGTCACAGTCCAAAATCAAATTGGCTGAACAATCCTAACCTTTGTGGATGCTTGTTTGTTAAAATAGGATAATTGGATACATTTATTTCACATTTCTTACACTTAGCACTCACATATAGCTGTCCAAACCATCCAAATTGTTGGGCACATTGTGGATGTAGTATATCCCTAAGATCATAGTGAGGAAGAAATCCAAACCATTTGATTTAGAAGGTGCAAATACCTGATTGATTGTATCGATCCATATTGGTAGATTTGACTGATGTATATTGGTTTTGGTGGCAATCCATATGGCAGACTAAATACCAATTTTTAGTCCTTGGTTTCAACTAGGCAAGGAGAGGGGCCAAGGAGCTGACCTCATGGGACTCAAGGACTCTAATGTGGGGGCATTTTCACACCAGACTCGAGTGGGGTGGCCTGTGGGATGCGGGGGCACACTCGGGGTGGGCGACCCGCAGAACCAATGGATTTAGACCCTATGTGAGGCGGGTGGCTCGTGTGAGGCGAAACCCATGGATTTGGGGCCCACGAGGAGGGTTTGGCTGAGGACCTAACCCATGGATTTGAGGCCTTAGCTATGAAATAAAGGGATTAATTCGCCATGTTCTATTAGTTTGAGCTTTTAGAGCAAGTTGTTAATTGTCTTGCATTGGACTCTTTTACCCAAATACATTGCCTTTGAATTTATCTGTGAACCATTTGAGAAGGGTCCTTCATAACATTCCCCCATTAGTTGCAAGCGAAGCATTAAGAAATTTAGGTGTGGGAGTGGGGGAAGCATATGTTTCAAAATGGTTCCAAACTGGTAGGAAGCTATAGTGGGTTCGTGAGTCCGAAGTGGGAGTGACACCTACTTAGAATGATTGTGCAACTAAGGTTGTAAATGGAATTGCAATGCTGATGTAGGCCCACGACGCACTAGAGGGCCCGGCAAGTGCTTATCAAGATCCGGGAAGTAAATGTCAGAGATCACATTTACCATTTTTGTGAAGATTAGGGGGTAGATGTGGAAGATATGTTGAAGATTTGGGGGTATTTACTAGAATTGTTTTTGCAATTTTAGGTCAAATATTTGTAGGTAGGACTGTTATTATCTTAAATAAATTATAGATTGATTTGAAATCAATTAAGATTATTTTTTTTGAAGTCAATGTAATAGTTTGAGGAGAGGAATGTTCCTTGGAGATTGGCTTTGCTTGCTGGTTTATGGTAACTAGGGGGGTGGAGGGTATATAGATGTTTTCAGAATTCCTGCGGCTTGGAGGGGGATGTGGCTATAAAAGCAAAGCGCTTAGTAGTTGAATGGGCCTCCTTATTAAAGAAATTCAAGGATTCATATAGCTGGCCTCAATTAGTTGGGACAAGGCTTAGATGATGACAATGATGTTTACCTGTTTGTGTTCTTTAACAAAATTAACATAGTTCTTTTACTTTGTGGTAATACTACATTATTTTCCCCTTTGTGTGCATGATATCTCATCAGATATTTGTGAAGTTCTACAAGATTTTGTAATGGTTAATTCCCCAATTTAACTTGGAAATGATCCTTTGCTTCATCCCTAATAACACGAAGTGAAAAATGTCAGAGTTCGAATGCGAGATGAGTGCTTGTGTCTGTTTCTACAACTTAGAAGATATGTTGTTTTAAGTATGTTTCAGATAGTAATATTTGATCACGTTGTTTGGATCTCTTTGTGATTGATCAATACACATGTGATGGCTTCCTGATGTCTGGTTTCCCTCTCTTCATCGCTAAGTTACATTTACTGGTGTACCATAACTAAAGTTTCTTTACTGGAACTATTATGCTGTTCTGGTATGTTATACTGCATGGATTTCCTTCTAATGGTTTTTTATTCAAATGTATAATGTGTGCAGATGTGAACCTTGAACCCAGACATGAGCCACCCAAAGAGGTTTGCATTGAAAAAAGTTCCTTTATAAGTAGGTTTGTAAACGGTAATATGTGTGTTCATTCCCTGTGTATGTCTTTTGATACTCATTGCAACTGGAAGGGCACATCTATTTTCACCAGGACAGCTTTCCTCGAGAAATGACCAGGTAGTGCTGCTGGTACCATAAGCCTACCACACTGTACATATTCCCTTACCAATGTGTCAAATGTTCAGGAAATCCAAGCTTTGAGGCAGGTTGGTGTCATCATGAATATCATCTGACATGAAAATTGGACTGATCCAATTATCAGGTAGGCCACACAATCAAAATGAATAAAGGCTGACGGTCAGATCCAACATACAGGTTTGGCCTACCTCATGAATGGATCGGCCTTATTTCCACGTTACATGATCTTCATGATGAGCCCAGCGTTTCATGGATTGGTTGTCTCCTAACATGTGAAATACTGGTGGGGAAAAATGTGCAGTACAGTAAGCTTGTGGTACTCAGGGCAGTACCTGATCGTTTCTCTTTATCCTTTCTGCTGTTGCATTAGGGTGGGGAGACCACAAGGCTATAGTAATTTAGAGCCTTGAATTCATGGGCTCTAAATTATCTACGATGTGTTAAATGATCCCAAGGAGCCTAGTACGATACAATTGCTTAAAGTAATATTTGATGTGTCATGTTGAGAGCGTCTCTCTTTTCTCTGTCTGGCTATTTCAGAACTTCTAGAGGCTTGAGACAAGGGGATTCTCTGTCTTCTCTTTTGTTCTTTATTGGGGTTGGAAGTCAGAGTATTCTCCTCTCAAGAGCGTCATATCTAGGCCTTCTATTGGGATTCTTGGCAGGAAGCTTGACTCCACCTGGGGTGTAGTGTGTTGGGTATTAGGGTACCCATACCTGTACCACTCATAACCATGCAATTGGCCTGTCAATGGGTAGCCAGACTCATTGGTACCTGATGGAGCCGGATCTGATTTTTATGGGTCTTGGTCCAATTTTTCGGACCTGCTCAAAAGTCGAGCCTAGTGGGGTTGGGTTGGGTCCACCATCTTGGACCTAGTTAAATTTGGGTTTGGTCAAGTCTAGTTATTTTATTGGTAATATTATATATTTACTATATATCAGTTAATCTAGCAATGAAATAAGGTTTGCTAAGCCACATGCATGGAAGAGAGCCTGTTTACACATCACACTTGTGTGATCTAATCATGTAAATGTGCTTATATCAGCTGGATCCAACCCGAACCTGACTTGAAACCAAGGTTCGAAGACCGGATGGGTACCCAGACCTGACCTTATTTGGGTCTGGGTCCTTAAAAAAAGAGACCTGAACCCAAAAGGACCTGGACATGGCAAGACCAAAACCTGATCAGCTTAGGTATGGTTAGTCTAGGACCTGACCTCTTTACTACTCATTCCCATATTAGGCCTCAAATGGGCATCCATACCTGTTCCCATTTGGGTATGTACTGGATGCCCAATTATTATTTGAAATCTTAAAAAGTACCACCATTCGCTCAAAAGGTTATGTTTTATAGCAGAAACAAGCAAGTTTGAAGAAGAAGAAAAAAACTATGGTTGGTGCAGGTAAAATCGTCTATCTATTTGAATTTAACATCCCTTGATAGTTGAACGCTGGGTTACGCACGTACAGATATGATATTAGTGTTGACACTACCATAAGTTATGGTAGGGTTCTTGTGTTGTGTGTGCCCCACTGTGATGTGTAAATGAAATCTACTGTGTCCATTGTTTGCGACCCCTCATGTTTTTGGCCAGGAGCTAAAAAATGAGGCCGATCTGTGACTTAGGTAGGCCCCACCATAGGGAACAATGTAACATCATTCCTCTTAACTCATGTGGTGTGGCACACCTGAGTTTTGAAATTGCTTTATGTTTGGATGTCCCTTCATCTTGGTGGGGCACGTTATATGCATGGATTGATGGCATATAAACACATCATGTCTGGCTGGCCCCACAAACAACTTGGAAAGCTTAGTGGGTTGGCATCCCCTCCCAACTCTTCCTTGTGGTATGGCCCACTTGAGTTTTACATCGGCCTAATTTTTGGCCTGGGTCAAAACCACTAAACATGGGAGGGCATAACTAATGGTAGTAGTGGATGTCGTCAGTGTTATCATTATCGACGAGAAATTGATAATATCGGCGATATTATCGGTGTCGCTGAACCAGCGATACCGAAACCCCAGATTTTCGTTTTTCTTCCTAATGTCGACGAAATATCGGCGATATTTTCGATTTTATCGAAAAAATAGCGATCACAATTTTATCGAAAAAATAGCGATCATTCTTCCCTATTATTGGAAAAAAATTGAAATAAATATAAAAAATATATGAAAAAAATCTCTCTTACCTTCTTTTTTTTTTCCTTTCTCGAGATCTACCTGCGGAAGTGACTTTCGGTTGGATTTAGTGGGCCGTCGCTGTTGATTACTCCGAATTTTTCGAGATACGAAAACGCTAACCCCCCCCCCTCTTTTTCTTTGAAGAGAATATTTGAAAGTGAACCCGATTTCTCTGAGGTTTATGGGGATTTGGGTTCAGATTTGAAAAAGAAAATGATAAATTTCTGGAGAGATTTTCGGATTTTTTATGGGAAAATATCAAAATCTCATTGTATTGTAGGTTTTCCGGAGAAGGCGAGAGACTTCCGTAAAAACGAAAGCTCTCTCTCTCTTAGCTCTTAAAATTTTAAGGAAGTGGATTCCGTGCGACTCCGGCTTTACTGAAGATGGTGCAACCCTCACTGTGGGGCCCACCTTGATGTATTCTTAATAAATCCATGCCATCCATAAGTTTTTCTAGGTCATTCTAGGATACAAGCCCAAGTAGATCTAACTCTCTGGTGGACCATATTTTAAGAAAGGTGTTTGTTAAACCTCCATCATTAAAAACTTCCTAGGGCCCATCGAAATGTTTTTCTAATGTTTATATGTCATCCCACCTATTGATAAGGTCACATAAACCTGGATGAAGGGAAAAGCACAAATATCAGGTTGATCCAAAACTTTTGTGACCTATGAAATGGTTTTAACAGTCAATCACCACTCTTTCTTATGTGATGGTTTGCCTAAGATTTGAATTTACTTCAGTTTGACTCTTATCCTAAAATGATTTGTAAAAATGGATAGATGGCATGGATATACAACAAATACATTAAGGTGGGCCCCACCGCAAGTGTTGCACCATTCCATGGCCGCACCTAATCCCATCGGCGCCCGCCTCACGGCCCAGAACCTATCGTGAGGGTGGGATTCCGTTGGGCCCACTTCAATGTATGCATTGCATATCCACGCCGTCCATCTGTTTTTACAGATTATTTTAGGGAATTGCCCCCAAAATGAAGGAGATACAAATCTCAAGTCGACCGCACCAAAAGAAATAGTGGTCATTGAACAACCACCAATAAAAATTTCCTAGGGTCCACGATAATGTTTATTGACCATCTTTTTAAGTTCATCTAAAATGTGAGTTTTCCACCATTTAAAAGCATGGGTCACCACTGTTTTGAATAAAAACAAAACTAATAATTTAGGTAACTTTTAAGTTACTTTTATAGTGTGAGTTCCACGCCATGTAATTGAATGCCATACCATCAAAAACTTCCTAGGGCCCACCTTAATGTTTCCATAATGTTTATTTGCCATCCAACCTAATGCTAAAGTCACATAATAAACACGGATGAAGGGAAAAAGGAAATATCAACTTGATCCAAAACTTTTGTGGCCCATTTACGGTCAGTCGCCATTATATCCTATGACAAGGTCCACTCGAGAATCGGATACACTTCATTTTGGGTTCATGCCCTAAAAGGATCTTGTAAAACATATGGATATAGAATATATAAATCAAGGTGGGGGCCATCATCTTAGGCGAGGCCCAGGCCGCACCTAATCCACTCCCAATGGTTAGATGGTTGGATGCATGGATGGAATGGAATGGGATGGGATGGATGTTTGGATGGATAGATGGGATGAATGGATGTTTGGATGATTGGATGGGATGGCTGGGTTGGTTGGATGGATAGATGGAATGAATGGATGTTTGGGTGGATAGATGGGATGGGTGTATGGATGTTTGGATAGGATGGATGGGATGATTGGATGGATGGATGATTGGATGGGATGATTAAATGGTTGGATGGATAGATGGAATGGATGGATGGATGTGTGATGATTTGATGCGATGGATGGATGTGTGATGATTTGATGCGATGGATGGATGGATGTTTGGATGATTGGGTGGTTGGATGGATAGATGGAATGGATGTATGGATTTTTGGATGATTTGATGGCATGGATGGATGAATGGGATGGTTGGTTGGTTGGATTATTGGATGGATGGATGATCGATGAGATGGATGTTCGGATGGATGGATGGATGATCGATGAGATGGATGTTCGGATGGATGGATGGGATGGATGGATGGATGGGATGGGTTGGTTGGATGGATAGATGAATATTTGGATTATTAGATGGGATGGTTGGATGGATGTTTGGATGATTGGATGATATGGTTGGATTGTTGGATGGATGGTTGGATAAATAGATGGGATGGATGGATGGATCATCATGCATATGTATTTTGTTTATAAATTATATGCTTATTTATGCATGGCTGTAAAATGTATAAATGCATCATGCTTGTTGATTGGTTTAATGAGATTTGAGTGTTTGTTGTGCTACTATTGGACTGATTTCTTATGACAACACATGCTTTTAGGCCCTAATTAAATGAAAACTTATTATGTATGCATTCTTTTTATAAGTTTTTGATTCCTAAGTATGCAAATATGTGTATTTAGGCATCTCTTGAAATTTCATTGAAAAATTCCACCGTTTTCCCACATTTTCCCTGCATTTCCAGTTATCGGCAATAACGATATTATATCTTTATCTCCAGCCAGCGAAACTTGTAGCGATACCGACAACTCGAACACTGGATGTCGTGCATACATCATGGTTGGCCCCATTTTGCGTGGCACTACCTCAACTTATGGTAGCGGCAACATTAACGTTATAGAATTGAAGATCTACCGAAGGATTTTCTATTTCCCAAATGCTTTAACATCAAATTTAGAAATGAAAGGCTCAAGAGCTCAACTTTCAACAATAGAGGTGATGGGCAACATTCTTACCAAGGCTGGTGTGTTACACTTCAAATACATGCCAAAAACTAAAAAAAAAAAAAAAAAGAAGGTAAAAAGGGGAAAAAAAGGAAAAAGATATATAAAATATATATTTGTGTTTTCAAATTTATTATTATTATTATTATTATTACTTTTTCGTGATTTTTTGGGAAAAAAATTCAGCCAGTATGGCCTGCATCATACTGATCTTTAGCTAGGTTGATTGGCCCCCAAAACTGATATTTAGAATGTTAGTGAAAATGGACCTTTAATTTGCCAACCGGTATAGGGTTTCTTCATGTCAACATTGAAGAGTTGCTGTATGCTTTTCAGTAACTGCAATGTTTTAACAATCATTATCATATCATGTATCATAATCTCAGATCAATCGTATCATATTTACTGATTTTTGTAAAAACGATCGCAAAAAAAGAGTAAATAAATCACAAAAATAAAAGACAATCCATTTTCCTCATGAACGTGCACGAAAAAATAATACTAATCATATTATCATTTGAACAACTGTATATGGTGCATCGGTAAGTGTATATTTGTGTCATTGGGTTATAATCAAGTTCAAAACACTCGACTCTTTGCCCATGGACATGCATTTATTTGTATAATTCAAAAAAGAAAACAAAATGTCAATATTTATGAATCATCTTCTCAACCCTCGCTCTTGTCATCTACGACCGAGCCACCATCCTCATCATCATTAGTATTAATATTGGTGTCATCGTCTCCAAAATTTAAGGTTGAAACAAATTCTTCTTCCTCTTCACCTACTCTTCCTTTACGCTTTCTTTACTTCTAATCAAGAGTTTTCTATCGCCCATGAAATAATTTATGCTTATCAGTTTAACATAACTAAATTGCAGTATTCAGTACAAGTCTACAACATACAAGAAATTTAAATGATGTTGCTGTCCTGTCTCGTCATGAGTTATATCTTACACCTTCATCACCCCTTTATCGCCTCAGCAAAATATTCACCCATATCCATCCAAGCATCATCTGTAGGAAGGGTAGGATCCTCCTTAGTGATCCATTGATGATCGGAGACCATGTTTGATAAATAAATTGGATTGAGCCTTTAATTTTGTTTTGTTCGCATGGCACACTTCAAGTAGAAGATTGTATTTTACAAACACTTTCTCTTTTTTGAATGGTATTTACATGAAGCCATGAACAAATATATTTGTAATTAATTAACACTATAACTAAACATATATACATTGAAATGCATGAGATTAGTTGAATAATTTTTACCAGCTCAAAAGTGCTCCAATTGCACTACATGTTAGACAAAGGAAACAAATTTTTAGTTTTTGTAATTCTCAATGTTGATATCTCTAACTCTCCCACCATAAAGCTATGCATCATCAGCATCATTATCATTATCGTCATCAAAGCCTTATACCATTTAATTGGGGTTGACTACATGAATCATGTTTCGCCATTCCACGCTATTAAGGGCCATACATTTAGTTAGACCATAGGTTGTCAAGTCATTTCTTACTACCATCCATGTCCTTTTGGGCTTTCCCCTTGCCCTTATAGACCCTTCAACTTGACCAACTCATTCCTAACTAGTATCTGTTATGATACACCTGTAAAGGCTGATACGTATAGGTAACAACCATGGCTGATATGTATAGGAAACGACCATGGCCGATACGCATAGGTAGCGACCATGACCGTTACGTAAAACGGGGTAGTTGGTTTTTTAGGACCGTATCGACCGTCATAGGGCCGTTATGGGGCATAAAAACTGTTACTTCCGTAACGATCGAAAAATGACCACATTTTTTCCTATTAAATTCCATTTTTCTTCCCATTTTCACTTTTCTTATTAAAAAAACTTTTCTAGGGTATTCTACAATAGATTTTGATCACTCTTACTATAGTTTTTAGGATTAAAATCGTAGATTGAAGTGATTTGGCAGAATAGAAGCTCCAAGGGCTATTTTTCAAGACATCGAAAAGTGTTAATTTTGCCTTTTTCTTTAATTTCTAGTTCTAATGCTTGATTGTGATGTGTAAAAATTAGAGATACAACCATGTTCATAAATTCACCAGACAACCAGATACAACACTTTCACCAAAGAGTGAACTGTTGTGCTACCGCAAACATGTTCAAAACAATAATCGAATACATATTTAGAATATTTACATTATTCCGAATTTTCTAATTTTTTTTTTCGAATTTTTTGGGCAATTTTTTTTTCCAGCCATTACGAAGGTTGTAACAGTCGTTACACCTCCGTATTGGCCGTTATGACCATTGTTGTCAAATGCGATCGCATATACGCATACCGTGGATCGAATCGCATATGCCATCGTGGCATATACGATCTTGGCAAGTATGACTTACTTTTATATGCAATCACATATGCTAGTATGCGATCGCATATTGCATAATAGCTAGAGTGGAAGCAATTTTATTCTTTTCAATGTGGAGAACTTTCCTATAAATAGGCACTATATCCCCTCCATTTTCACTATTCTTTACTCCAAAGCTCTAAATCTCTTACTCTTTCTCTCTTGCTCTAATCTTTGATCTCTCTACAATAATTTCTAGTATGTTTATTTTTTTATTTTATAAGTTGTGCTTACTTTTTGTAAATTAAGTTGTAAGTTATAACTTGTAAGTCGTTTCAAGTTATCCATTTATTAGTAAAATTTCTTTGTTTGAAGTTTATAATAATTAGTTCTCTTTTAATGTAGCTTGATTGTTTTGTTAAAATTTATATAATATAATGTAAGTAATTAAATATATAACTTAATGAAACAGTCAAACTATTATGAAATAAGTAAAATAACCCAATCCAATCATGTGTACTAATTAGTCAAGTTTTTCCTTTTTTTTTTTTTGTAGAAAATTTTCAATTTTTAAAAATTTTAAAATTTTTTAAAATTTTATAAAAAATATGCTATGGCATATGTGATTGTGCGATCGCATATGCGAACAGCATATGCTGATCGCATACAATCGCATATGTGATTTGACAACATTGGTTATGACTAATACCCGTATCGGTAACGGTGGTGACCGTTACGACCATTGTTACCGATATGGAATACCTTGCTCCTAACTGGCATGGTTCTTGGTCTCCTTTGCACATGACCAAACCATCCAAATCTACCTTCCTAATCTCATTACCCACTAGTGCTACTCCTAACCTCCCTTGACTGCATTCATTTCTAATTATCCTTCCTTTTCTTTTTACTCATCCGTATCTCAACATTTTCATTTCAGTTATACTCATCGTATGAATATGTTGTTTCTTAATTGCCTAACATTTTGTCCCATAAAGCATGGCTGGTCTTATAGCTAACCCGATAGGATTTTCCTTTCAATTTGAGTGGTACACGACAATTACATAAAACTCCAAATGCATGTCTCCATTTCTTCCACCCAGCTTGAATTCTATGAGCAACATCCTTCTCAATCTCTCCACTCATGAATTAGACCCAAGGCATCGAAAGTGGTCATTTTGGGAAACTTCGTGTCAGAAATCTTAACTAATTCTTTCTTTTCACTCCCATTGTTTCTAAAATTGCAATCCATATACTCTGTTTTAGTCCCGCTAATTTTAAATCCTTTAGATTCTAAAGCATCCGTTTATAAATTTAGCATACTGTTTATGCCCTCCCTTATCTTGTCAATCAAAACTCTGTCATCTACAAGCAACATAATGCCTCGTTAGCTCGTCCATAACTAATGTGAAATGGTATGGGTTGAATGGCGACCAACCTACAATAATTGGGAACTCATCTTTCCTCAAGTGGTCCTCACATTTGTTACTGTTCCCTCGTACATATTCTTAATCACGTAAACATTCGTCTCTTGAAACTACTTTCTTTCCTAACACCTTCCAAATTGACTCTGAGGATCCTATGCTTTCTGTAAGTCAATAAAGACCACGTGGAGAGATCCTTCCTCCTCTGCTTTTGTTTTTCCATGAATTGTTTAAGTAAGAAAATTGCTTCAGACCCCTTCAAGAAAAAAAAAAAAAAAAGAAAAGAAAAAAAAGAAAAACAAAAAAAAGAAAGAAAGTATGAAACTAGCTTCAATGATATACATCTTAGGCATGAAACCAAACTGATTATCTGATACATTTGTCTCATGCTTTAGTCGTTGCTCAATCACTTTCATAGTATGGCTTATATGTTTTGGGTTTTGGATGATTGAATGTTAGGGATTTGAGGTGAATTAGGGGAATTAGGGTTTGGAAGATTTGAGGAAATTGGGAAGTTAAGGAATCTAGGGTCAATGTTAGGGTTTAGGGTGAGGGATGATAGGGTTTTGATGGGGAATCAAAGAGATGCAAAGGGGAAAGGAGGTGGTTGTACGAACCAACCCGTGGGCCTCACACGTGTGGCTGTATGGGCATCACTCTCATAAATGTGCTTGGGACATTAGTCAAGCCAAAGAGCATGACTATCCATTCGTACATCTCGTCCTTTGTCTTGAAGGCCGTCTTCCGTTCGTCTCCGGGACATATACGTATCTGATGATACCTGCTCTTGAGATCATTTTTTTGAAAAAATGGTTGCACTTGCTATTATGTTTATAACATATGATCAAGACGCGGTATGGGAAACCGGTACTTGACCGTGATCTTATTGATGGCTATATTATCCACACATATGCGCTATGTGTTGTTTTTCTTGGGTGTAAGAAGTGTTGACACGACACATACTCAAACTCTCTTGAATGAAACCCTTCGTAAGGAGCTCATCTACTTTTTTCTTCAACTCTGCATACTCCGTAGGGTTCATTTGATAATGAGGAAGGTTTGGTAGAGTCGCCCCAGGGACAAGATCAATGGTATGCTAGATGTCCCTCATGGGTGGAAGCTCATTCGGTAAGTACCCTGGGAATACATCGTGAAACTCATCTAGAATCGGATTCACCTCTGTGGGTCCCTCTACACTAACCTCGTATGTAACTTCCCTAGACACTATGGCGTATACCGTCTAATCCACCTTAGTCTCTCGATCAAACTCCTTGGCGTTTATAACATGGTGAGACTTAGGTTGGGATTTCCTTGTATCCCTTGGGTTATTTGTCTTCCCTTCAACTTTCCTCTCTGCATTGCTATTTGGTGGGGGATGAACTGAGGTGATCTTCTTGCGCCAGTGCATGAATCAACACACATTCGAACAACCATATATCATCACACCGCGGTCAAATAACCAAGGCCGCCCCAGAATGATGTGTTCAACATTCATGGGCATGACGTCACATCACAGTGAATATGCAAAAGACCCGAAATGAACAAGCACAGGACATCACTGGGTGACGGGCATGGAAGATGCGTCAACCCGCTAAACTCTAAAAGACTAAGGGTGACGCTCGGGTTTCAAACCTAAACGGGATTAGTGGTAGTGGAGATCACATTTGTATAGCGTGATCATCGGGTCCTCCTCAAGGTCACATCGCTTCATGCATTTTTTGAACTTGGCGATGTAATCTGACACAATCATGGATCCCTGGCGCAAAGACTGCCACTGGTCTAGGAGCCTTTGGTGGTAAGAGAGAGGGATATACTTTTCCTTGAGTATTTCTTTCATCTCTACCTAGTGTGGAATTGGGGGATCTCCAGTCCTTTCAATCTTATGCTTCATGTTGGTTCAAAAAAGTTTGGCTTGGTCCACCAATTTCATCTTGGCAAACCTTATACGTCGGAGGATGTTAGACATATCATACCACTCAAAATAATGGTCCATGCCTGCTATCCAATCAAGGAATACCTTGGGATCCAAGTGACCATCAAATCTAGGAGCCTCAACCTTCACAGTCTTTATGGCTTGTATATCTGGGTCATGACATTCTTCATGTTGTGGTTGCACTTGTGCTCTACCATAGCCAACACCTTGGCCACGACCACGTCCTCACGTATCAACTTGATCGCAAGCTTGAGATTGAACGTCTTCCCCAATGTTGGGGTTCGTCTTAAGGGAGGCTTCAAGCTGATTGACACGTGCATTGGTCGCGGTCAATTGAGTAGCCGTGGTCCTATTGTGTGCTGCAATGGTTGTCAAATTATTGTTGATAGCGTTAAGGGCCTCGACAACCTAGTTTATATTCATAGTGGGGTGTAGGCCACAATGTTGTCGAATCGCATATGCGATAATGTGCGATTGCATATGCCTATGCGATCGCATATTTTTATTTTTTATTTTTTTTATTTTTGAAAAATTAAAAAAATTGAAAAATATGAAAAATTAAAAAAATGTAAAAAAAATCTAAAAAACTAAGGGGAACTTTCCTAAGTTAATAGATAACTAATTTTACATATTTAAACCACATTTGATTGAATTAAGATCAATTAAACAATGAATTAAACATCAAGTCATCAACATTCAACAATATATTTAATAGTTAACAAGTAAGAAGTAACAACAAAATCAATAAGCTATCTATTTATTATTGTAGAAAATTAACAAGCCATCTTCCTTGAAACTTGAAAGTGCTTGAATCTTGATCTTCCAACTTCTAAGAGAGAGGGAATGTACGGGGAGAGAGAGCGATTAAGACCACTTAGAAGTAGGAAATGTAAGAGAGAGATTATGACCACTTTGAATTAAGAAATGTAAGAGAAGAAGAGAGTGAGAGAGTTTTGGGGTGATAATATTGCAAATGGTGGTTTGGAAGCTATTTTATTGGCAAAAAGTTGTTGTTGGTTTTTTTTTTTTTTTTTTGCAAAAAATAAAAATAAAAGTTAATGTGCCATGGCCAATATGCGATCGCATACAGCATATGCCACATATGTGATTGGATATGTGCCATGATCGCATATGCGATCTGCATATGGATGTGCGCATATGCAGTCCACATGACAACATTGGTAGGTCAAAACCATGTCTAGAACGAGTGGGGCATACACAAGGAAACTCTAAAGGGGAGACCTAGATGCTAGGGTGATGCTATGACAAAGACAGAGACTAACCTAGATACCAAATTGAACACATTAGAGACAAATATGACAATTCAATAAGCCGTTAAGTTGAAAATACTACCTTGAAAAATTCAGCAAGATGACAATTTGAGATTACCAACTGAAAATTCAGCAAGAGTTAGAGCTGGGCATTGAGTCGAGTTGGACCAAGTCAGGGCTAGCCCGACCCGGCACAGTTTTGAAATAGACCTGACCCAAACTCAACCTGACTCGGTACTGAGTCCAGCATGCCCGACTCGATCCGAGTTTGGGTCCGGCTTGGACTAACCCGGGCCGAGTCTGACCCGGTCACATGGATCGACTTGGGTCGAGTCAGCATCGAGTTGGGTTGAGTTGACATTAAAAAAAAAAAAAAGAGTTTAGGGTTTAGGGCTTGGGTTTATGGTTTAGGTTTTAGAAATGGCTATGCCCTAGCCAACCCAGCCACACCACAACTAGCCTGGACGCACCCGAGCCAACCCAGAGCAAATACAAGCACCCGACCCATTCCAATTTGTCCATTCAATCCTCCCCGACTCCAATTTCGCAAAAACCCCATATTAGAATACCCTAGCATGATGTATTTCACAAGAATAGATGAAAAGCATAAAATGGAAGTCCTCCCGAACACAAAATTACCTTGTTTAGTTGATTTGGAGAGCTGGGTGGCTGTCGAGAATTGGTGGTGAGCGGGTGGGCCGGGTGGGTGCGGCCGAGCTGCTTAGTCGAGACGAGCGGCCGAGCTATCAAGCTGGTGGCTATCGAGTTAGGAACGTTGGGTGTGGGAGATGAGGGAGTGGAGGAGAGAGAGGAGGGTGGTTGTCGGGCTCGGGAGAGGATGGAGGGAGAGGTCTGGTCGGGTGCGGCGTGTAGGTTAGATTGGTTTTAGTTTTTTTTTTAAAAATATATATACCATATGAACAAAAAATATATATACCATCTGAACCCGAGTCGAGTCAAGTTTCAGATTGAGTTGAGTCAGTACCGAGTTGAATTTCGGGTCGGGTCGGGTCGAGTTACTGGTGAACCGGACTTGACTCGGTTTGACTTCGGATTGGGCGAAGTCTACTCGGTTCGGTTCGACTCACTCTCTCAGTTCGGGTTGAGTCAAGTCTAAACGAGTTGGACGAGTCGACTCGCCCCGTGCCCAGCTCTAGCAAGAGTGTAATATGAAAATTACCAATTAAAAATTCAGCAAGGTAACTACCTAAACCAAGTTGAAAATTCAGCAATGGTATTATTGGAAAACGTTAACTGAAAATTCAGATATGGGACACTCTAAATTAGAAATAACAAAATCAGCAATATATTCCTAAATTCCATATGCAATGGTTGCTCTAGTAGCCCTAGATGTAAGTTCCAACCTAGAAGTGACTCTTAACCTAGGTGTGACACAAATAACCTATGTAAACCAGGCTCTGATACCAAATTTGATGCAGGACCAATGTATGAAGCTAAACAATGAGTGGAGATCATTCAACAAATTAAATTAATTAATTAAAAAAAATCACAAAACACGCTATATCATCACACAACTCAAAACCCAAGAAGAAACTATGAATAGCTCAAGCCTAAATTAACAAACAATGTCCTGCATGGTTATTAAATACTTAAAACTAGGATTTAATGGATGTAGGGACATTCAAATAGCATAGGGATAAGTCCATTTTAAAAGGGAAAACCTAATACTACCTAGGGCTTGCTTGATTAAGATGTAGGTAAATCTAGGGTTTGGGGAATTTGGGGAAAAGTTGATATTAGGGCTTAATTGGTTCAATTGCCTAATGGGATTTAGTTTTTAACTAAAAGGGATTAGGGTTTTGGATGATTGAATGTTAGGGATTTGAGGTGAATTAGGGGAATTGGGGTTTGGTAGATTTGGGAAAATTGGGGTTTGGAAGATTTGGGGAAATTGGGAAGTTAAGGAATCTAGGGTTAGGGTCAAGGTTAGGGTTAGGGTTTCGGGTGAGGGATGATAGGGTTTTGGGGAATCAAAGAGATGCAAAGGGGAAAGGAGGTGGCCGTATGGACCAGCCCATGGGCTTCACATGTGTGGTTGTACGGTCACACATGCGGGCTTGGACGGCTAGGGTTCGTGTTCTCTAAGGTGGGGTAGAGATAGGGAAGGTTAGAGATTTCTAGATGGGTGTAAAGGTTTTGGAATGGGAGAAATGAAGATCTTAAAATAGTACCTTGGATGGAGACGAAATTCAACAACCGATAGTTGGAAGCTTCGCACTTCCGTGATTGAAGAAGGGCATTGCACCGATGTTCATTCCAAATCGCATGGAACATGACTTCACATCACATGAAGAAGAACAAAGAGCTTTTTTTTTTTTTTTTCAGAGAAATTCCTCCATGGAGAGGTCACACGCCCCCTTCACCCCCCCCTATATATTCTTAGAAACTTTTAAAAATTACAAAAAGGTCATTATTTCATGTACTTTGATCAAATTAACCCTACTCTAAGAAAACCACATAATAACTCTCATGAATAGTTCAAAAACATAAATCAAACTGAAAAATAAATCCTAAGATAGTCCTAATCCTATGTATCATCCATCAAGCCGCACAAGTGGCCACGATCACGATCCGATGGTGATGATGGTCCCGATCCATACCGGGCATTTAGGGCCAGTCAACACTCTAGCTTTCTGATTCCATACCAGTAAATTAGGGCCAGTCAAGCAATAAGCACTTTGGGGCATTTGTACTACCTTTATAAAGCAGGAGGGTCGAGCAACTAGCACTCTAGTATGCACTCGTACTTCCCAAATGAGTAAACTACGAACTTTCATTAGTCCTGTAATCTCTCTAATGCGAATGCCATTAAATTGGTTTTTGAAATTAATAGTGGGCTGTTTTACTGGTTAGTGCTTGGTTGTTTGTAACGCCCTGAAAATCGGGGGTCGAGCATAAGTTCAAACTCCCGAGTTCCAAAACATCACTTATGCAATATAGATAATGATGATTGAATGTTGTCCGTATTAGTGCATTAAACATGAATGAGATTATACCAAATCAGCATATCATACTCCAGAGACAAGTGAATTTCGCAAGCGGAAGACTGCAATAAGTATATATAAAGCATATAAGTGATTGTAGGTCTCCTGAGTATGATCATGTTACCAGGTCAATTAATTACATGTAAAATTTCAAAATATACAAAATGTGTAATGTCATCTAATCAGCAACCTTGTAAGTCCTGTCGATCAGAATATGGTGTACATAGACCCGCTTGATAGCTGCATGTAGGAGAACTCCTCGTTATCATAAAAGTCCGACTTTGCTTCGTAAGCATCGCCATCATCTACAACTACAACAGGGTCTAGTTGGTGTTTAAAGCACCGTCCCAGAACGTGGGAGTGAGTGATCAACTCAGCGGAGCTATAAGGCAAAGGTTAACATGTTATCAATTCAATCAAGCAGTAATGATAAAACAATACAATCAAACATCCCTAAGTACTCTGGTTAATGCAAACGTGATATGTATTAATGATGCATGCCCTCGCCTGCACTCCCTCTGCGATCTTCCTCTTACGGTCCCGGCATGCACCCCTTCCTCTGTGCTCAACACCAACGCTAAAGGCACATGCAATGCGGTGCATGAGCGTGATTACCGAGTTCTTATTAGACCTCTTCATACAGCAGGATTGGGAAGCTAAGGCACCTCCCTTTATATCACAACTCAAACATTGATCCATTTAGGGTCGTCAATCTTTGCAGTCACATATGATGGATGGTTTCGAGGTCGCTACGGAGAGGCTCGTCACCATCAGCGTGGGCCTGGTTTATACTCTAGTTTACTACGGAAAGGCTCGTCGCCTCAACGTAGTTTCTAGTGTATGCTCGAGGTCACTACGGGCTCGTCACCTGATCGTAGGTCGACAATTCGAATACAGTGTCCTATACCACCGTATTCAGCTCACGAGTCTGCGTTGCTCACTGGACACTACGGAGAGGCTCGTCGCCCTAGCATAGGCCGACAGCACGACCACGGTGTTCCATACTACCATGCCCGGCTCATGAGTCTTAGTGGATCGAGGTACTAAGGTTAAACGGGCTTTGCATTGGTAAGTTGGTACCTTAGATTCAAACTGTAGCGTCCATACATGGTGAACATACATCGGGTTAACCGGGTTGTTTGACGAGCTCGACTAGTACGAGCGCACATCGAGATGATCGACATGAAGTGCGTAAGCACTCCGTGTGGCCTAGCCACTGTCGACAACCCAAGTACAGCTCGGATTCATTGAATGCATCCGTTGTGGCTAAACAGTTCAGCCATCGACCGTGAACCATTACCGATTTCCTGGACTACGACGTAGCCCCAAACACACTCCAACCAAACGGGCATTCATAAATGACAGTAAAACAGCACGTGACAACTAATTTTAGTAGCGATTTCATGTAAGCATTTCAACACAACACATATTACACATGTTATACTACATAGGCATTTCACACATACCTCATGTAGTAGCAAGATAGATTACATAAGGGAAACTGTAACTATAGATGAGGGAGTTGAGAATCCTATCTCAACACCCTCATTAAATGCATCACATAAAGCACTTTCTCATTCAAGCATTTTATCAAACACTTAGACTACACATATTACATACACGTAATAAGTTAGCTAAATCACATATGATAGCAAATCCTTTCACATGGGAGTTGCCATATGTACAACAATCATGTATAGTCAAGCATCAATCATGTCAAGCACAAATCATAATTTCATGTTCAATCAAACATTTCAACAAACACATGGAATGCATTATAAATCAACATAGTTTTATGTATATATATATATATATATATATATATATATATATATATATATATATATATATATAAAATACACGGAAACTCTCGTATCTAAGCACATGTGAGGGCAATCAAGCCAGTCATAAATTATTATTGACATTGAAAGCCTTGAAAACCATAACCTAAACATTTATAGTCCACCTTTCGCCAATAAACAAGTATCGAACTCAGTTTGTATGCCAAGCCTTTGTCTACGGCACGACGGCCACCTATAGCATGAAATAGGTTAGCTATTTCATCACTTACACTATTTGAATTCCTAAAACGGATTAGGGTTAGGATTTCTTACCCAAGAACGGAGTCGAAATCGTCGGGATAGCGATTCAGAAAGGCTGATTCAGCCTGTGGAGTGATTGGATTGAATCCCAGGAACAAGCTCCAACACTCTCTCTCTTCTCCTCACTTTCTTCTTCTCTTTTCTCTCTCCTCTCTCCTAGGGCTGTAAATTCGTATGGAATGAGAGAGAGGGTTTAAGGCCCTTATATAGGCCCCGAACTGATGGGAATGACCCAGGGCCATGGTATATTTAGGTTATAGCCAAGAGGTGGTTGTTTCAGTTTAACGGACCACTTCTGGCGGCTCCTTTTCTGCGTGCCGTCGGACTTAAGCTCCCTAACATTGGATCTAGGTCGAGTTAAGGTTTCGGTTCGATTGGATTTACAGATCGATCGCGGAGGACCAGTTTCAGTTCAACAGTCACCGGTGTTCGATCAGAGCCACAAGTACACTGACATGTGTTGGAAATTTTCCCTGATCCGAGGGTGTAATTGGGTTAAATTCTGACAGTCTCAAAGCTTAGATTTGGCCCGCAAGCGAACGGCCCAAATCACTTAAATCTGAGTTCAATTTTTAAAGGTATTCGCATTTCTCACACACTTCGCTCCGGGCCCAAGTTGTGCGCATCTGGATACTATCTGGATTTGATTTCCGAGATGGTTGACAAGCCCAGTAATGCTGTCATAAGCGTATAGTTTCGCGGTAATTGGACTTTCGACGCGCGGTCCAGGTCCCATACGAAGCTTCAATGTGCTCCCGAGAGCAACTGGGTTTAGAGATTGATCCTAGATTTCAGGGTAATGTAGCGTTAATGATTCTACAAGTTTTGGTTCTTGCAGTTCGTATTTAAAGTAGTTAGTGCTAATTTCGCAGATAATCTAATTTAACACTTAGTTAATTTCGTCTAATTTCTAAAGGATTTGGTCCTGAGTGATTTCTACCTGAGGTGGTACTCAGGTCTTTGTACGGATTTTTCCAAGACGTTACATTGTTGCTTGGTGCACACCAAAATCATCAATATAGACTACCTCATGATGGTTGCCATTTACCTGCTTTTAATGCTATTTTCCTTTTACTCATGAAGGGAAACATGAGTAAGCATCTCTCTCTCTCTCTCTCTCTCTCTCTCTCTCTCACACACACACACACACACACACACACACACACACACACAAATTCTCATATCATTATGAAATGACACAATTTTGAGGGTGCTGGCTTTTCTAGTTGATTATTTTGTTTTGAACGTTTTTTCTAATTTGCACATGCAGAATCCTTCTTCTGGGGTGCAGGAACAATGCAGCAAAGAAGGAGAAAACCCAAGCAATAGTCGTGACAGCACTGACATTAATGAACTTGAGCAACTGCTGAAGCAGAAAACTTTTACGAGGTTTGTAATTACTGTAATGAAATTGCATTAGCATGTGATCGTCATCATCATCTAAGCTGTATCCCAACTAATTTTGGTTGGCTACATTAATCGCCATCTAAGACTTAGTATTGGATGAAGTATTAAATCAGTATAATTGGAGTGATGTTCAATGTGGACTGGCTGGATATTACTCAATTCATCTGTTGGAAGCCGAGACACTGTTACATTTTCATGGCTAGACTATTTATCCTTCCTACAGTATTAACTGGGAACCAAGAGTTCTCTAGTCCAATAGGGAAGTTCTGTATGCACAAACTCTGTACAAGTGCTCATGGCCTGCCATCCAGACTGTTGATCTAAAAGGCCCAATCATGACATCATTAGAGATTTTACTTGAATATCAAATTCTCGTTTTTGGAGTGGCTGGTAGGATTGGCTATACTGATGATCATGCTCTCTTTGAGAAGGTTCCACATCCTTTACAGATCCTGTAGTGGTCTCCTAATGGTGGAAATGCCCTCTATTGAAAGAGTCAGATGGTTATCCAATGGATCTTTGTATCCTTTGGCATCTCGCCTTTGGTGGTGATATTAGAGATGTAGTTTCAAAGCTAAGTATTTCCTTTCCCTTAATCCTGATAGGTGCTAATGTTTTAACACACCTGGTAAAGCATGTCCTGGGGATTCTATTACCTTTCTGTGTCTCTGTTGCAGTTGCATAAATCATAGAAAAGGGCCCTACTGTGGATGGACCATACACTGGAAATCACTGCAATTAGAAGACCTAACTCTTTGTTGGTTGGCCTGTGACTAGACAACCAAGGGAAAAAAAAGGAAGAAAAAAAGCCCTCAGTCTATTCTGGGAGGGCACCTACCATTCAAGGTGGTTCCACCATATCAATAATCTGGATCTTCAGATCATGGGCCCAGTACATGGCTTGTACGTGATACAGAACTTCCTTATTTGTCATCAACAGAGAAATCAGCCTCTAGTATTTGTTTTTTAATAACAACAATTTATCGAGTTCAAGCCCAGGTTACCTATCCAACAAAAAGAAAAAGAAAAAACGGAAAAGAAAAAAACACAAATTTATCAAAAAAGTGTGAAAGCTGTATCCATTAAGATAATGGATAAGAGGCATCAACAAACCATGCGCAATTAGCCACATCCAATTTGGTTAAGATCATCCGTGGTAGAATTTGCATCTGGATGGTCTCCCGCTAAAAGAGACGGAAGTTGGGCTATAAGATCTTTAACCAGCCTCCAGTAACAAGCATTTTTTTTTTTTTTTTTTCTCTATTATTGAAGTGCTGAAGAGTTCCAGATTGGTTGTACTTCGTGCAATTAGCTTCACTATTTCTGAATGCCTGATAATTTGAAAACTGCAAGCTATCAGTGTTCACTGTAAGATTCATATTTACGGTTGTTAGATCATAGGTTGCTGTATTGAAGCCTTCTTTCTCAATCCTTTAGTGCAATGTTTGTGCAGGTTTAGATTATCTCCGCCTTTATCTCCTGATCCTTTTGCATGTGTTCTTTCTAAGCATTTTCCATGCTCTGTACAGGGTTGAGTTCAATCACTTGACAGAACTGCTGCGTTCAAGAACTGTTGATTTACCTGCAGATGTTGAAAATAGAAGCACTGTACCATTTACATCCCAACTGGTGGTTACTCACAAGAGCCAGGAAAAGGCAGCTATGCCTGGTCAGGAAAATGGAGAAGGAAGCATGTTGTTCACAAGCATCTCCACACCTGCTGTTGGTTTAAGTGTAGTAAAGCAGGTTCACATTTTTCTTCCATACTTGCATGCTTTATGGCGTTTTCAATGAATTCTCCGGTTATGGTAATGATGAAGATAGTCACAGTATTATTTTATCAGCTGATGGTTTCTTATAGCACAGCGCACAATGATTTTTCTAGGATTCAATGTGGGTAATGATTCTAGGTTTATGGTAATGATGAAGATAGTCACGATATTCTAAATAATGAAAGATCTTTTACCTGTGCACGTGAGTTGTGTTGGTAATCATTTAGCAACGGGTCCCTGCTATTTTGTTGAGCCATCTACTCAAGCATGACTTTTTATGTGTATGGGTTCTTCATGCTTAGCAATTTGCTTGGCAATTCTCCCTACATGACCAGATCAGGTAATAGTTGGGCTGATGGTCAATAGATTCAATGGTAGGTTGGACTGTATTGGCATGTGCCATCAGTGTGAGCCTTTGGAGAGGGAGGGAGGGGTAAAAGTGCAATGATTGCCAATTAGGCGATACTTTTACATTACTGAAATGTCAAATCAATAGGGAAAACACACTGATTCTCATTTTTAGATTGGAGATTTCCATTGCAATGTAATGTAAAAAATTGTAATGATAACAAATTCCTTTACCTATCTCCTATTACATCTACATTTGACCGCCGAATTATGTGCTGAATTACATATTTAAACAAATATTGTAAAATCACAATGATGGTGCTTTTACATTGAATTACTGATGTAATTCACAACTCAAACAGGCCCTAAAGAAAATAACTCCGTGTTTGCTCTAAATGTTCCCCCCTCGTGGAGGGAGGGAGAAATTTATAGCAATAATGGTTTGAAATGGGCCCACTGATGCCTGGATGACATCCACTGTGACCATTCTTCTTGCCCTCCCTCGTTAGGCCATTGGCTCAAATACTAGGCCAATTTAAAACTCAGGCGGGCCATGCCAGCAGGAACAAGTTGAGATTGGACGGCCACCATTGATTTGCACTAGTTCCCACCTTAGTTTCAGAATGACCAGTTTTTTGCTATATGCCTTCATCTAGGGCAGACATTTCATACGAATGGGCTGGGTGGCACATACACAACATGGTGGGCGTCTCCTCCCCCCATTGTTCCTTGTGCTGTGGCCCCCATGAGTGATGAATCAGGCTGATATTTGGGCCCATGGCTTATGGGGGATGGTGTGCATGGACTGAATGGATGTCAAGCATGCATCATGTTGGGCCCATTTCAAACGGTACTGCCATAATATCATTGGAATTGTTTAGTTATGTGTGCACACGTGTGAATGGGTGTGTACTGTTTTATATATTATAAGGGTTCCAGTTTTTATTTTATTTTATTTTTATTACAATTTAATTGTTTTCTTTGCAAACTACTGTAAGTTATTTTTGTTTTAGAAAATGTCGTAGCAAGTCATGGTAAGGGGCATGAAAGTTGTCCTTAGTCAACATTCACTTGATACAAATCAGGAGGATACTTTTCTGTCATTTAATTTAAAATGCATCTAATTTCCCTTTTCGACCATGATCAGCCGCTCCATATTGATTTTACAGATAACAGAACAAGTTTTGTTCACAGAATAAAGCAGGCCATTTCTTCTTTAAAATCTGAGTGGTTTTCTGGTGTTGACATGTTGTGGTAATTTAAATGAGTCGAATCTTCTAAATTCTAATCGCTTGGTAGTACTTCATCCTTTTTGTGCTTGAGCAAACTAGCAATTAGCATGAATTGAGTTCTCATTTCGACCTAGTTGGAGGTTCGACAATGAAAAAATTTAACTTCATCTTCTTCCTTTCATATGCATTTATTACGTTTTTACAGGTTCCTGAAGAAGATGCTTCACCAACAGAACTTGCAAAAGCCTACATGGGCTCTAGGACTTCAAAAGTGTCACCATCTAAGTTAGGTTTACAGAGTCAAACATTTCGGGAAGATCCAACTTCACTTGATATTGTACCTTTTGCAGCAAAGTCTCCCAGTATGTCATTCACGCCAAGACCTGCAGGTCGCTATTCTGGTGTTCGCGGGCTTTCTGAAAGTTGCTACATTGCTCCTAGGCAACGAGGTAGATCTGCGATGTATAGTGTGTCTCGTACTCCATATTCTGGAGTCCGTTCCACAGCTACTGTTAAGGTATATGGTTTGAAATAACAATTTCTGCCATGTATTTCTTCACTGCATTGTTTCTTCCTGACAGTGCAACTTCTTCTTTTGCAGGGTATTGTGCCCGCTGATGATGGCTATGCTGGCCCTTCAACATCATCTCACTGGACAGAGGCCAACAACACACTTTCTGGTGTTAAACAGGTAGGTGTTTGCTTGTTAGGCTGATGGCAGATGCTACTCGTTCTTTTCACCCCCATGTATGCATTAGCAAAGAATTTGTTGATGTTGTCTGTGGTCTAGAATCTCTAGCAGTTGATAGATAATGAGTATGTACTATTTGCTCATTCAGTGACAGATTATTTTTCTTTGTATTTGTTTTTTATGTCTATATTTTGGTGGGTTGTAGTTTGAAAGACTGGCAATGTAATAGCTACAACGCTGTTAAAAGCCTTCTTTTGAAAATTTGTCCATGGACATGATGATGCATCAGTCACATGATTGTTCAAACCAAGTGCCACTCCCGGCTTTAAATCGTGCTTCCAAGTCCTGCGGCCTTGCTCCCCCTCCTGCTATCGACTAGCTGTTTATACTTGCTGACATTTTGAAATAGACACTTTCCTGCTCCCGCACCCATTCTGTTGTCCTCCTCCTGCTATGGACTAGCTGTTTATACTTGTTGGCATTTTGAAATAGACACTTTCCTGCTCCTGCACCCATTCTGTTGTCCCTTTGCTTGACACTTCGTCCAAGTATATCTATGGCTGCCTGTGTGTCTATGTTATACTCTTGTTGTAACTTCATTCATCCTTTTTTCTCCTGAAAATTTATCTCATGATGTTATGGTCGTTGGACGTAGTCTATGGTTGAGGCATATGCTTGTGGGAAATTTGTAGGAGGATGACACGTTTATCAATTGTGTGTGCAAGGGAGGACATATAAAATACCTAGTTGTACATCCCTTGAGGCCCACAAGATCAATGACTTTGATTAAACCATAACACTGTTATTCCAGTGATGCAGTAGCATTTGATATTTGCTTTAATTTAGCATTTTGAATTTTCTGTAAAAATAGGAAAAAAGCAGAAAAAACTTTCTAATAAATTGAATCAGTAGGGAGAAAAGTAACATAAGCTATCCTCCACACATTTGGAAGAATTTATTTCATATGCTCACTTCGCAGACAGCTGATTTTGGACTTTGCTGGATTCAACTGTCCTAGTGTATTCTTAAGTAATTTTTTTTTTTCCTTTCTTTTTGCCAATCTCTTTGACTTGTCAGTTAGTTGCCAAACTCGTGGTACAATTAGACTATGATGTTTTAATGGATTTGTCTGATTCACATGCCTAGTTCACATATCTGTTTTTTTATTACCCCATCTTGCCAAACACATGTCTGGTTTTTGTCCTGATATGTTTAATGGATTCATTTTGATATTTTGAAGCGCAGGTCCTGAAGAGGAGTAGTTCAGTCTTGGATAATGATTTTGGATCTGGTGGTCCTATGCGCAGGATCCGCCAGAGATATAATATGATCTCTCCTCCAAA
Source organism: Magnolia changhungtana (assembly GCA_030180095.1). NCBI lineage: Eukaryota > Viridiplantae > Streptophyta > Magnoliopsida > Magnoliales > Magnoliaceae > Magnolia > Magnolia changhungtana. Next base: position 3,263,295 of record JASAUF010000449.1, on the reverse strand, counting down.
AGATCAAGTCTCCATATCATCCATTCAGAAGCCCCTTTTGTTGGACAGACGGAATTATAATACATCAAACCCTCTGGCAAAAGGAAACAGAGATAACCGAATTTCTAATGCAACTTTGCCTTCAGTTCCTCCCCAATCCAGTGAGATGGCTAGGAAAATATTGCAACAGCTTGATAAGTTGGTGCCTTCTCCCAAAGGGAAGTCATCTGAACTGGAGGTAGCAATGGCTAGGGATAAGTCACCTACTAAGTTGACTCTTAATATGTTAAATGGACGAGCTCTTAGAAGCATGGGGGATATTGACTCACCAAAGTTGCAGAATTTGCCTGGTAATGATACTCCCAATGGTACTCCTAATGCTTTGAATGGTACTTGTTTACTAGATTCCAATCATTCTGCTTCTCAAAAGCAAGATGTGGTTAGAGAAAATGGCCCTGTGAAGGCTGCTGACATGGGAGCTAAGTTGGCATCTAAAGTTGACGCTGTAAAAAATGTAGTTCCCGTTATTGGGTCTGGTGAGAAGCCTACGGATTCTGTTGTTTCGGGATTTGATGCAAATACCCCACAAGTTAAACGTGCCTTCCAGATGAGTGCACCTGACGATTATGTGGATCTGGATGATGACAGTTGCAGTGGCAAGGATGCTTCAGTTCCAAAACCTGCTGAAGAAGAAAAACCACAACCATCTGTAGTAGAGCACAGGGCTGTTGTTGCTGAAACAGTAACTGTAGAAAAGCCTCCTGTTCCTACTGCAGAAAGTAAGCCTCTTCCAAGTTTTACATTGAGTAACAGGGTTCCTAGGACTGCGGGAGCTTCTGATGTGCCTGTTATTAATGTAAAAGATGATGCTCCTATCTTCCCCAAGACTCCTGAATCCATCACTCTCAGTCCACCAGCTCCAATTCTGACTGCTCAGTCACCCTCACTGTTCAATGGATCAGTTCCGCTGAAGCACGAAACTGCTGCTCCTGTGTTCAGTTTCGGTCCTAAAAACGTTGACAAGGTTCCCACTGTGTTTGCCTTTTCTTCGAACACCAGTAGCTTCAGTAATGCTTCGGGCCTGAAATCAGATGCTAAATTGGATTCAAAATTGGAGACATTGAGCAGGTTAGTTTTCTCTTTCGAGAGATTTTTTGCATCTTCTCAAATATCAATGAACATATTGAAACTGATTGTTAAGGTGCTAAGAACTCTTATAGAACACTGCAACGATTTACCCCTGTTCTTTTGTGGGTTTTATTTATTCATTTTTTTAAAGTTTGAAAATATTATTAAAGGGAGCCAAAGGCAACCCAAGAGATAGAACACAAACTATACAACAAAGCCAAAGAAAACCTCAAACCAGCTAAATTAAGCAAAACAAAACAGCAAGAAAAACCTAGGTTTAAACTTTTTTGATTGTAATTGTTTTTGTGCTTCATTTATTTCTTTTGTGGGTTTATTTAAACTTTTTGATGCCATTGTATTTGCAGTTAAAAATGGAGACATTTCTTTCTGGAAATAAATGTGTTCTTCTTTTTTGAAAAAAAAAAGAGGGCCTTTGATTTATGGGATGTAGCCGAAATGCGGCAAAAAGAAAAAGAAAAGGAAAAAAACAAAAAAGTTTTTGCGGAAAATAAGTGCAGTTACATGATATCCTAGTAGTTTCAAGTTGAACTTTTACAATGTATTTTGTCCATTTGTGGAAAATCTGCTAGTCAAAATGTGCAACTTTTGATGTATTGTTCTTAATCTTCATATATCATTGTTTTCCCAGAAAGTCAAAATGTGCCACTTATGATGTATTCTTCTTGAATTTTGCAAGGTTTTGCAAAGTCTTTCTATGGTATTTGTCTGGTCATGTTGGGTTTGTTTTTCACTTGACACTGGGCTGGCCACTTTTTTGCAATGAACAATGAGACATTCTGTGGACTGTTTAGAAGTACAACTGCCAAATCAGCTTTGCTTCTGTGAATTGATTGGATTCCATTGGGTGGCGTGAAAAATGGTAGCCTCATCTAGGCGGGAATCCTTTTTCTACCCTCCCTTTGTTTACCTGATCTCAGATGTGTGTGAAAATGACTAAACCATGGGTGGTGGGCATCCATCTTGTCGTTAAAAATGGAACTTCCAACTGCTTTTTATGCTTGTCAGGATCTTCTGTCTTTATAGTTTTGTTAAGATGACTCTTCTGGTAGCTACAAAATAAAGAATAAAATCAGGATTACTCTTGCAATCCTCCCTTGCGGATTGCAGATTCAATATTCTCAACTAAAATTACATCCAATAAAAAATCGTTCGTAATAAATTCATACCATCACTGTGAAATTTGATTTTCATTCAACATTTTCCTCAACTGTTGTGAAAGGCAGGCAGCATTTGGATTTAATGCCAGATAATGGCTGATTGGATTTCTGACCAATGACTAATATTCACATTTGGAGAAGCATGGAAGGTGAAACCCACATTAACCGGGTTTCATTTTCCTCGCATCAAATCAGCTTGTGATATACATTGAATGGTCATCTCACCATAAAGTTGGCACTAGCAAATTGAGTTGACCTTGGTATCTAGGAATTTCCAAATGTGCCCTTGTATTTTTGAGATTGGAGTCCCCATGAATGCATTCCTGATATTCTTTCTTTCTGATTGGCCCTTGCAGTAACTCCACTGCCGTCGAGGCTTCACCAAAGGCCACAGGTGCAGAAAAAGGTGACAAAACTCAGAAGGACGGAGACTTATATGGAGCATTGCAAAATCCCGTATTGACATCAACTACCTCAACCATCTTCTCTTTTGGTGCTTCGAAAAATTCAAGTCCAAGCAATGGTACTTCAACCACTTCAGTATCTGTTGCCCCATCGGCTCCCATTTTTGGTAGTAGCTCGTTGAGCCCAATTTCTTCCAGCAGCGGGACCACTACAACCAGCAGCAGCATCATCACTCCATCTGTGTCAGCTGCATCTCCTATTTTTTCCACAGGGCCTACATTTTTGTTTGGAACTGGCATGAAAGAAGCAGCAGCAGTTGCTCCTTCCAATCCAATCTCACAATTGTCAACGACTTCTGGCTTAGAATCGACGGATTCAGAACCAAAGCCCAAGAAGGCATCACCATTCAACATAATTGCCCCTTCTCTTTCAACATCATCATCCCCTGCATTCACAATGACAGGCAATGGCATTTTTGGTTTCAATGCTTCCACATCATCCAGTACTACGAATCCATCATCTGCCAGCTGCCAGTCTCAGAGCTCTAATTCTTTTGGCACTGCTAGTGCTGGATCTTTGTTTGGCAGTACACAAGCAGCTCCAGCTGTAAGTAGCATCATTCCTTTTACACACAGTGCTCCAAGCCAGTCTGGGACATCTACTTCCTCTCCTACTTTTGCGTTGAGCAATTCTGCTTTTAGCTTCAGTAGCTCTCCATTTGGATCTTCAGCTCCCGGTGCTCAACTGTTTAGTTCAGGTTCTGGCTTTGGACTGGGTTCTTCAACATCTCTATCTACGGGTGGTGGTTCATTTAGTTCCAGTAGTGGTTCTTTTGCCCCATCTGTCACGGCTTCTAGTTTGCTGGGTTCTAGTTCTCAATCAGCCACACCATCCATCTTTGGTTCCGGGTTTGGCTCTACATCCTCTTCTCCAGCAACTGGGTTTTCATTTGGAGCATCAGCTGCTGCTGCTCCTGCCTCTGGAGGTAGCACACCACTGACTTTTGGTGCTTCGTCGGGGTCCATGTTCTCATTCAATTCGGCAGCTCCTGCTGCTCACACCATATCGAGCTCTTTCGCCCCTTCACAGCCTGTGTTCGGAGTATCGAATCCGGTCGTCGGTTTTGGATCAACCTCACCTGGAAATGATCAGATGAATGAGGACAGTATGGCAGAGGACACGGTCCAGGCATCATCATTGATGCCCGTGGTTCCTCCAGTGTTTGGCCAACCGGTGGCTAATTCACCCCCTCCAAATTTCAATTTTGGCTCTCCAGCCATCGCCCCATCAGCTGGGGTCCCATCAGCCGGGTTCTTCCAGTTTGGTGGTGGTCATCAGAATCTGACTCAGCAAATGACTTCGTCTCAATTCCCAGCGACAGGTAGCCTACCTGGTGGAAGCTTCTCGTTAGGTGCCGGAGGCGGTGACAAGGCGAACCGTAGATTTGTCAAAGTCAGGCGTGATAAGCCAAGGAAGAAATAGGTACGACACTCCTCTGGTTCAAGTGGCGGAAGAAGATGTTAGCAAGACTGCCCGCCCGCGGTTCTACATTGAGGTGAGACGTAAGCAGAAGAGAGCCTCTCCTTGGTTGTTTCCGTGATGATGTTGCTGTATTTTCAAAGTAGCAACAACTAAGTTGAGGGGACTGGCAAATCCAATCTCTCTCTCTCTCTCTCTCTCTCTCTCTCTCTCTCTCTCTCTTGCTTGTATTCTGTTTCAGTTTGGTCTGCTCTCCTTGTTTGTGGGGGGAACGCTATATTGTTGCAATTTTGGTGAGTGGTTGCAGCTGAATGTGGCTTTTTGGTTAGTTTGGTAATGGTATGCATGTGGGGGAGTTTGTTTGTCCATTGTAACATAGACATCCAAAAAAGAAAAAAAGGAAAAAAAAGAAGAGGTCTGTAATCTGTGTATCTGTCAACACCCCCTTTGCATTTTACGCTTTCTCCCCTTTGTAATTTGTTGTCTGTAAGCGAGCTGCCATCGAACAGTTAGAAACTTTTGCTTATTTCATTCTTCTGGTGTCTATTTTTAGATGGATGCCAAGGTTACTTGTTTGATTAGGATTCTCATTACCATTTGTTGTTGCACTTGCCAAAGCACCACTAGATATGGGAGTTTTTTCTTTTGCGGGTCAGCCATTAATCATGGAATTGATTTGACGGTCTGGATTTGTTGTAGAGGCCTTGCAGGGTAAAGTGCTTTGAACTAATGCATATATGCATGTTAAGGGATGTCAATGGACGTGCCCTGGGCCCAGCGAAATCCAAATTATGATCAGAGCTAGCCCTACCGATTCAAAATCTGGGGGGCCTAATGGGCCCATCCTTGCTTGAAAAAAAAATAAAATTACATGGCAAAAAAATAAAAATAAAAATAAATCCAGTGGTGCTTAGTTTTCTAATCCCCTACCACGTGTGCTGGCACGGCGCATGTGTGAGACATCCGAATTGGGTTGGGGGATTCAGTTGTGCTGGTGCGGTTTATAATCTTATAAGACTACAACTGCGAGTCACTCACCCTCCCTATATTATAATTTGATTCCTCATTTCTCTCAATAGCACATTAACGATATACTGTAAGAAGGCTTGCATCCTTGTCTTTTTAATGAACGTGGGATTAGATCAGAGCCATTCGTTGCGTGCATACAGACATAGATACATGATTTTTGAACATTGGACAATACATGATGATGTCCCGTCGGTGGAAGGTCATCCTTAAATGGCTATGGCGTTAAGTCATTGTTTGGTGACTCGTACGAGTTGACTCAGTTTCAGTCGTGCACGGTTCGTCGTGCACGGTTCATACCAGTACCACAAATGGCAAAGAATGCGGACGATTTTCACAACCATCCATTTTTAAATGCTTGTATGGCACACGCGATGATTATTAATGGTCCCACCAGAAGCAGATAGATGGAAGAGGTGGATTCATATTTTAGTTAAATCGTGTTGACTCTTCGAATCAACGACTGGCATTCTTTTTTTTTTTTTTTGTTAGCTTGTTAGTACACCCACTGTCAGATCACACTTCACTGTTAGCCATCCCCACTAGGGAATCGATGCCAAGACCTCAGCGTTGAAACGAGGTATCTTTCACTCAATCAAGAACGTTAAAATTGCTGAACCTAGAGCATAACTGGAAAATTGCAATGAGAAGATGATATTAACAATATCAGCTTCCCTTTGAATTTGGACCACTCACCATTTTACTTTTAATAATTCATTTATTAGCCATTAATTGGATGCTTAAAATTTCTTGATCAATACATTACAGCCACATTTTAGGAGATGTGGGTGTAGTCACATACATCACAGTGGGCCCCACGGTCATGGGTCCTACCCACCTCGGTGGATCTGGGGTCCCACCTGATGGAAACATCCAACCAAGCACACATGTTGCACGAATGCCCACGTGTGGATAAGTGGGCTTACGCTCACATCACAGCTAAAAGAAAAAAGAAAAAAAAAAACACGTACCACTAACTTTCAGGCACCATACAATCACCATTACTTATGGTGGTATTGGTACCACTGAAACATTCCATTCACAAATCTTTAAAGTGACACGTGGAGGGAATATCATTGATCGGGACGGTCCATTAGATAATTGCAATGACGGCAATCCATACAGCAAAAACCCCACCGTTCAGATGATCATGACCATCTGATCAACAATCAAGATCGACCAGCGAAACAAAATAGTCACCATCATTAATTATCTTAAAACATAGATCACACCATGAATTGCTTACGATTCTAAAGAGGCACTTTTCTTTTATGATCCAAGCCGTTCAATCTATAGGACATAGACAATAGACAGCTATGACAAAATTGCCTAAAATCCAACGGATTAAGATCATCTGATCAGGGTGATCTTTTTCACCATGTATGGACTATCCAGTTCCATATTTGTCCACGCCATGCATCTTTGGTACAGAGTTGGAATTGCTAACATTCTGCATTCACGTGGATTAATATCCCATGTGACATTTCACAGAAAGGTGAGAGCACACCACCTGTAGTTTTGTTGATTTAAAGAAAGATTTGTACATTCTTCCGAGACAGTCAATCGTCATTTAAAGACTGTCCACTTTTTATAGGTACAATTATTGAAAAGCCAATGCAGCAAAAATCACACCATTTGTATATTTTAATCATACGATCAATGGCATTCAAGCTCATGGTGCAAAAGAATTAGTGTATGATCGACACTAATTAGTTAGTACAAGGCTTAGATGATGATTATGATGTGGCTCAAAAATGAAAAGGAAAATGTTTGAGTGATCATTTTGAGACATCTAATCAATCAGCTCAACATGGATTTAGGATCCTAAACTTCCATTAATGGCAATAATCTATGGTTGCTGATGGACGGTTAGAGCAAAATGACTAATAACCAAGGGTTGTGATCAACCATTCCATTTCAGGTGGTTTTTGCATCATGGTCTACCAGTGGTATTACTGAATATAAATGGGCATTTTGGATGGATAATTGGGAATTGGGAGTTTCACTTAAAAGATTTGGAGAAGTTGCTAATGTCCTCTTAAGGTGGAGAATGGTAGCATCTCTCCAAAATTAAATCACACTGAATCCAAGATGTATGTATCCTTGGCATTTCCTTCAATGCATCTTAAACGTATTTCTAAGCAAAATTCCCCCAAATCATTAGGTTATACCACTGTAGGGCCAATCATACTCAAAATCATATTTTAAACTAGCTTAGGATGAATAAACACTAGTTATATACAAGCCGAATGTTGTCTTTTGGGAGCTAGATCTTAGTAGTATGATAATCATAACTTAAACTAGAGTAAAAAGAAAGAAAGAAGGGTTTCAAGTCGTGTTATAGAGTCGCTTTTCTTAAGACTATTTTCCCATTATGGATTGAATTGTAGTTTTCTTATTTTGGTTACTGACTATCCCCAGGATATAATGTAGCTAAGTTTCCTATAATCGATGCACAAGTAGTGTTGGTGATTGATCTCGAAACCCTTGCAATGATTTTTTTTTTTGGAAAAGAAAATATTATTGAAGATAAGGGAGTAAATTCAAATTTGAGTGGGGCCCCACACAAAAAAATCAGACCCCCCTATCATGTGGCTTGACACAAAAAGGAAGAATACAAAACAAGAAATTCAATCACCCAAAAGGTGGAGCAAGACTCAAATATGGTTAACCCTTACCCCTAGTGATATTTTTCTTCTTCCTGATCAACCCCATACTTACATTGTCTAATAAGAGTGATCCTTTAATGAGAGCAGACTTCTTTCGACTTCTATACATCTAATCGGATAACCTTTCACTAGCCAATTTAGTTAGGCTATCCACCACTAAATTTAATAGAAACAATAGACTACACCCAGATCCATAGCTCAAGTGGTAGACTGAATGAAAGATACCTCATTTCAACACTTGAGGTCTTGGTATCGATCCCTAGTGAGGGTGACAGTGAAGTGTCAACTGACAGTGGGGTACTGTACTAACAAGCTAACAGAAGGGAAAAAAAAGGAAAAAAAGAAAAAAAAGAAAGAAACAATAGACTAAATGTTGTTTCTGCACTAACAAAGATAAAAGCATAAAAAAATAAAGGATCCTTGCTCATGCCTTGGTGGTAGATTCACAAGAGTTTCAACACGATGTCATGGTTCAAGTACCCATTGCGGTGAAATCCCACTATAGTTAAAAAAAAAAAAAACAAAGAAAACATATGACATTGAACTACGGCTCAAATTGGGTGATGTAGACTCAATGAACAACTAGGATTGCACAAATTCAGGCTTGAGACAACTTGATTGGGCAACAAAGCCCTAAACACGCACTATAACTTCAGAATCACCTAATCCAAAACTAGCTATGGATAGTATATTTATAGGAGTTTGAATTTAATTATTACATCAACTTTAATACCACTAATTAGTGTATTTATGTAACGATTGACACAATGATTGTAATAAGCCTGCTGAAATATAGACTTTGGCTAAAAATGATGAAATTCTAAGTCTCAAATGGGCCACAAGCATAGGATCACATCTGAGCAACTAACCAATGATTTTAACTATTGATTTACATGGACAATGTTTGGACTGCACAAATCATCCTTTTGAAGTGATTTTAGTGATGCAATTGATAATCCAATTGTTTTGGGATATCATTAGTGGGTCACGTGCCCAATAAATTAGTAGCCTAGTAACACACATGTTACACATGCTATTAATGGGAGGATTTTAGATGCAATCCCATCTTAGATTTCAAACTCTCTTTGAAGGGATTTGAAGTTCCAAGTTACTTTATGGTGCCAAATAGATGAGATTTTAAATCCCCTCAAATCTCCTTGAATCCCCCCAAACCCATGGTGCCAAATGACTCCTTAGAGTTGAAGGCTTCTTTTGCTTATGTAAGGTTATCAGATACATTGTAAAGAATACATTCATCACTAATATCAATTTTATTTCTCGGTTAATTTTTTTTTTCTCATTTTAAATTCAATGGCTATTTTTGAGAAAATAAATTTTCCATTTATCCATGCCCCTGCTATATTATCAGGTATAGGTCACATTGGAAAAAAATTAAGTCTTTTCACACTCCTCGAGAGGATGCATACCTGTGACTTGCCAAGTATACGGTAAAAAAAAAAGAAAGAAGCCCACAAGCATCCCTATAATCCACTGGCCATGCACACACATTAGGACATCACTATCCTTTTGGAAATTTGAACTTTACTCTTGAGTGGCAAAATGCCCTCATATAACCAATTTTCCATATCCATCTTTCAATAGGAAAATAATTTTCAAAAGTTAGAAAGGAAAATTTTAAAACAATTTTTTTTGAAGGAAAATAAAAATTCAAAAGCAGTCTTTTCATTTGAAATTTTGTATCTTCATTTTTATAAACCAACCCAAAATACTTTTTTATTAAAAAAAAAGAAAAAAACTCAACACTAGGATGAAGGAAAAGAGTATTTTAGCTAAGTTCGCTTGCCTCACCTGGCTAGCGCGCTTACATGTTTTTCAGCTTGAGAACGATCGAAAATAAATTATATCAAAAAAATAATTTTATACATCAATTACACGTATACCAGATTGAATACATACACATTACAGTATAGCAGGTTGTATCATATTATTTTTCATGGATCTATATTTGTTCTTATATTTAGAAGGCTAGCTTCCAAATTTTCTTGCCTTTCAAAAAAAAAAAAAAAAAAGTTGGTGGCCACAACTAGACAATCCTAGATCTCACCCTTTAGCTGCAGTTTAAAAGAGATGATGAACGGTTTAGATCTTCGTTGCACGCATGCTACGTACCAAGTAGTATTGTGCATGCACGTGTATATATTCCTGTACTCCGCCATCACAATCAAATACGATATTCACGACTATTCAAATCGTGGGGCCTTTTCATATGGACCACACTCTCGGAAATGATGCTAAGAAACGATCCTTACCGTCCAACTGGTGGGTTTTGAATGATACAGTCAGTAAATTAAAATTACCTAACTTTCGGGCTGCACTCGGCCTAAATTTTAGATGGTTTGGAATCCTGGTGAGTGTACGGAGGAGTGAGCACCATTTGAAAATGACGGTGGTGAACTATTACTGTAGAGAGGGAAAATATCTGACAAGAATCTATTGAGTTTTGAGCCATGAAAAGGGCGACTCCGCACTGAAGGTGAATGCTACCGAGCTTCAATGTCAGCTGTAACGCAATCGCCAGAAGAAAAAACATGATGTGACGTTTCAGATTCCATCTCTCTCTCTCTCTCTCTCTCTCCCGTCTCAATCCTAACTGACCTGATGGTGGGGCCCACTTTTTGGATGGGCATAATCCAACAGCTACGCTGCTGCTATTATTCGCGGAAGGGGATTGGGTGGTGACCCAACATCACCCATGTTGGATGGATGTGGCTGTGATTGTAAGCTATGTGGGGCCCACAGAAATGCCTGTAACAAATCCACTCCGTTCATCAGTTTCTCAAGATTATAATAGTACAGGAAGCTAAAAATCAGGAAGGTCAAGAAATAATGTGGGCCACACCATGTGAAATAGTTAGAAATGAGACTTCTAGTGCCAAAACCTTCTTGGAGCCAACTATAATGTTTATGCACCATCCATACCGTTCATAGGGTTATTACCACTCAGCTTGAAGTTATCAACAAGTTGGATGGAAAATAAACATTATCATCTGCCCCAGGAAGATTTCAATGGTGGTGTTATTATCTTTGCTGTCTTCTTGTAGTGTAGCCCACTTTAAGCTTCGCTTAGCTGGAAAAACAGAAGGACGAGGTGGATATAAACACATATATCATGGTGGGCCCCACAGAGCCGTGTTGGGTTCACCACCCAATCCGCTCCCATTATTCCCATGCTTCCAACTGCTTAATTGGTGGCCATCAACATCCATAGCTCAAGTGGTAGACTGCGTGGAGATGACCGCGTTTCAAAATTGAGGTCTTGGTCTGGATTCCCTGGTGGGGTGTGTACAAGCAAGCTAGTCCAAAAATAAAAATAAAAATGGTCCATTTTCAATTGTAAAAAATGTTGAAATTCTCTCTCACCCTCAATTTCCACTATCATGCTGGCCTACCATTAGTAAATGCCCATCATGTGGAACCCATATTTAATGTGGGCTATCCATCACGTGGGCCCCACCTTTAATGTGGGTTGCCCATCACGTAGGGCTTGTCTTGGATGTGGGTCATTCATTATTAAGGGGGGTTGACCTTTGATGTGGCCATCCATCATGTGGGGCCTAGCTTTAATGTCCACTGTCCATGGTGTAGTCCCACCTTTGAAGTGGGTTGTCCATCATACCATTCCGCTTTAGATGTGGGCTTTTTATCATTATGAACTAACTTTTGATGTGGATCATCTATATGTGGGCCACATTAATATGGGGTCATCCATCATGACCGTCCACCATGTGAGCCCCACCTTCAATATGAAAAGTCCACCATGTGGGGCCTCTTTTTACATGTATGTTGACATAGAGCCTCCTTTGACATGGATGGTGAGAGAGAACTTAAAAAGACCTAAATTAAAAAGCTTAAAAAATTTGCCTATCAAACTAAGTAGTTTTTGTCACCTAATTAGTTACTTTTACATTGATGCTTTGCTTAACATAAGTTAAAAAATAACTTATTTGGTGGTATCCAAACAGACTTACCTTATCAACGAATGGCAAATAGACATTACAGTGGGCCTTAAGAAGTTTTAGTTGTAAGGCGTTCAATCATCACCGTTTCCTATAATATGGTCCACTTGAGATCTGGATCTTCATTTTTGGGGTCGTGCCATAAAATGATCCAGAAAAATGGATGGATGGCATGGATAAAGAATAAATACATGAATATGGCCCCCACATGGCAACGGCCGCACCGAATCCGCTCCTCATATTGGTGCAGTACCCACCTTGGGTGGAGATGCACGGTGTGGGCTGTGCCAGACGGAAGCAGATGCACGTGCGGGCCCGATCTCAGATGATGCAGTGTTGGTCCCACCTTGGATGGATGTACGTGTACATGTGTTGCAAAAAGTTGATTTTAACATATATATATATATATATATATATATATATATATATATATAAAAAAGTGTTTGAAAGACACATTTTCATGGTTTTGGGAATAGTCTCACATTGAAAAAAGAGAAAAAAATTTTGTGGTTTATATGAGGAGTGTGGAGTATTATAATACTTACCTACATGGTCCAAAGGAGAATGAAACTTGCGTGTTTTAGTGCGTAGCACTAGAACATTAGCGCGCTCGGGCTCGGGCACTGGCACGGGCACGAGCTCGGTGCGAGGGCATGGGCAATGTGGCTATAGAGGCGTTAGTGACGCACTTTGCACTTTGCACGTGCGCATCGTGAAACAGAGGGTCGCTCCCTTTGCGAGACGGATGCGAGTTGCGGTGCGACTAGTTGGCTAAGTCGGATAGTTGGCTGAAGGAAAGACTAGAAGACTGAATGAGAGTCCTCCGATATATATAGAGAGACTGAAAAGAGCTGTTGTAGTAGAAACTTTAACAACTGTGCCATTAGTGCAGAGACCAGCTGTAACTGCTGCATGGCTAGCCCAACAGCTAGAAAGCGGCTAGCTAATGTCTCACAACAATCACATGTAGCAGTAGTTATGGCTCATGCACAACAGTAAGAAAATGACTATAAAACGGTTAGTTTTCAACCGCTAGAAATGGCTTAATGAGAGTTAATTCCCTGGACCATAACCCCCCAGCCACCATAGCCTATATAAACATGGTCTGGATGGGTTTCCAAACCATTTTAACACAGTCTCGCAATACCAATACGAATTAAAGTCTCTCCTCTCCTATAGACCAAGAATCAGCAATATAGCAAGGTTGATCAAAACCATTGCTTGAAGAATAGACCAGCAGTGTGGTCTAGAATGGTTCAATTGAACCAGTAGCTGAAGAATTGACCAGTGCAGTGGTCCAAATCAATATTCTTTCTCTTTTCTTCTGGGATTTTTTCCTTTCTTATTTTTTCTGCCAGACTGTGTGTAACAGAGTTCCATTAGTGGGCTTTCATATTTGCTGAACGCAGACCCACATTAGGCTCGTCGTATCGTAGAAGTGGTTTGCCTGTAACCTATCAACATACTTAATTCACTTGAGGAGGGACAAATAACGTTTAAGGACAGTGTCCCAAATGTGCTTCAGCCTGTCCTATTCAAAACAATTTTATTTTTCGGTTTCCACATTATACAGAAAAATTATTAACCTATATAATTTCAAAAAACATGTAGGCCTCACATAAGACACGTGCTAGCCCACCTTGGACCGATGCACATTCACTTGCGGTCCCCACCTTAGACGCAATGTGGGCCCCACCTGTGACGGTCGCACGTGCTGCCCCACCTTAAAAAATCGTGTTAGCCCCAAGCTTCAACACGTGTTAGCCCTAATTTTAGCCGGATGCACATGCCTGTACTGGCCCCACAGATAGTCGCAGACTGTGGGCCCCACCTTGGACGGACGTACAGCTAACGTAGCTTTTGTAAACTACTGAAAGGGGTAAAAAGTTCATTCAAAATAATAAACCTTCTAAAATAAACATAAGCTTTTCTGGAGGGGGAATCTGCAAATCAGTGGGGTGTTTGCAATCCCAAAAATAGGAGGGGGGTATTTACAATTATAAATAGAGAAAGGTAGTTGCAATTTCCCTAATGAATATGTAAAAGGAAGACGCCGTTTGCCTGTAACCCGGATTACAATAATCTCCTGTAACCCCAACCTCTGTGGGCTCTATTGTGATGTTTGTATTATATCCAGTCCGTCCATACGTCTAGCCAAATCATTTTAGGATATGATCCAAAAAATGAGGGATGTCCAAAACTCAAATGGGCCGCAATCGTAAGAAATAGTATGAATGAAAATGATCACCGTTGAAACCTTCCTTGGTTCTACAGTGATGTTTATAGGCCGTTCAAACCGTTCATAAGGTTATTACCACATGGATAAATGAAAAAAATATTATACTCATCTAAAACTTCTATGTACTTAAATAATGTTCCAATGGTTGGAATTCAATCCCCACCTTTTCTGGTGGTGTGGCCAATATGAGTTTTGAATATCCATCATCTTTAATCTCAATCGTAAATAAGATCCTGAGAAATTCTTGGACGGAGTGGATATAAGAAAAAAATCACGATGGCCCCCACAGAACTTGCCAAGTGGCATCCTAAAGGCTAAAAAAAAAAGAAAAGGAGAAGGCTCCTTTTACAATGCGCACATTTGCTGAGTACGCACAGCTCCTATCTCTTTCACTTTATGGAATATTCAAACGAAGGAAGGCATGAAAAAAGAAAAGAAAAAAGAAGGCTCCTTTTACAATGCGCCCGTTTGCTGAGTACGCACAGCCCCCATCTCTTCCACTTTATGGAATGTTCAAAGGAAGGAAGGCATGGAGGTGGTGGTCTTACAACCCTCTGGCTTGAATGTTCCCCTTCTTCCCCCACATTTTCTTCTTTCTAGAAGGGTGTCTTCTACTGTGCGCACAGTGTATTGTACGCATACCTTGTCTCCCTTTTCCCATTCTAACCTTTTTGGTAGCCGTAGATAATACAACTAGGAGCCTTCCATATGGTAGATCCATCTCCCCACACTACTTGTAGCAGCATCATATATCAAAATCTCGACTGTCCATCTAGTGGGCCCCAATATGGATGACCCATGTTAAAAAAAATGAAACCATCTGACAGCATTTTTCTTTATATTTTCCTACACTGTATGTGGACTGTTAACCATTTGTTCTGCATTGAAGGTCAATGGCTAGATGGCTAGGATCACTGGACCCATGTTTATTTTTAAACACTTACCAAAGTGGGGCCACGAGATGGACAGTCACGAATGAAAAGTCATCTCCCTTTGTAGGAATTTTTGGACATGTAAATCCCTAATTGGAGAAAAAAGGGAAAAGATATATAATAAAATTAAAAATTTAAATAATGAAGAATTTAGAAAACTTATTTAATTTGAGGTGCGGCTAAAGTCATTTGACGTGAAAAATGGTTAGGTGTGCTTTGTTTTTTTTTTTTTTTTTCTTCACATGCACGCACACCCTCACACACTCACGCTAGTGGAATTTCACCACCTATGGGTATTCGAACCCTTCACCGGGTGTCGAAACTCCTGAGAGTCTACCACCGGAGCAAGAATAAGGACCCTAAAATGGTTAGGTGTGCCTGTTAGGTATAGGTTCTCTAATAAAAATGATAATATAGTAATTTTATTAAAGGTTTTTTATTTTTTATTTTTATAAGCCCTGAATCTAATAAAAACATATAACGTGTGTCTGTAAATTAGCCATTATTATTATTATTATATTACCTACTATAGGGCCAATAAAATTCAACTACCTTGTCCTCACACTGATATATGGGTTTTATCCATACTATCTATTCATTTTACCAAATCATTTTAGGCTACAAGCTTCCTAAGGCCCACTGTGATGATTAATTGCCATCCAACCATTTCATAATGCCACGTAGACCTGGATGATGTGAAAACAAAAATATCAACTTAATCTAAAACTTCAGTGGCCCCCAAAAAGTTTTCAATGATAAGTGCTCAATCCCCATAGTGTGGTCCACTTGAGCGTTAGAACTGCCTCATTTTTGTACCCATATATTAAAATGATATTTCAAAATGGATGTACGGTGTGGATAAAACCCATACATCAGGGTGGCCTCTCAAAAGCCCCTATCCGTTCCTAGCTACCGTTTGCCAGTGAATGGGGTCCATTTGCTCTCCTTTTAGAAGATAATTCCTGTCTAACTGTCCATTTTGAAAATTTGGAGTCATGGTTCCTTTTTCTTAGAATTTCAGCCAAGTTACACAGATCAGGTCCACCCAATCATGATGTTGCCACACCTTTCCAGTCAATGGACTACTGATGGTCTGACTCAGCATAAAAATTTGGACCACCTAATGAGTTGAAGGAAATGATTTGGAGACAGGTGCTCACCTTTTTCATGGAGAGAGGATAGACTAATGACCCTGCCACTGGCCAATGGCTAGTGGTTGGTGCTCTGTGGGCCCCACCATGATGTATGTGTTTCATCCATTCTGTACATCTATTTTGCTAGATAAGTGAAGTATGTACCAATCTTAGGTGGACCACATCACAGGAAACAATGTTGATCTAACGTCCTCCATTATGAACTTCTCGAGGGCATAAAAGTTTTGGATCAACCTAATCCTTGGATTTTTCCCTTCATCTAGGTCTGTATGACCTAATTAACAGATTGGATGTCAAATAAATAGTACAGTGGGCCTTAGGAGGATTTTAATGGTGGACATTCAATCACTAGTACTGTTTTCCTGTCCTGTGATCCACCTGAAATTTATACCCTCATTTTTTTGGATCAAGACCTAAAATGAAATGTAAAAATGGATAGATGGCTTGGATAAAACATGCACCATAATAGGGCCCACATAGCACCGACCAGCAACACTAACCTAACCGCGTCCTTTTCATGGGCCAGATGTACCGGAAGGATAGGGTTGTATGCTTATTTAGCATTCGGCCAGTGTTAAAAATAACATTGAGCTACAGGCTCTAAGTCTTGAGTAAGTACCCTATTTTTGAGTAGCTGATTGTTGTGGCTTAAAGTTGATGGAGTCCGTACATCAGGTGGGCCATGTGTGTGGACCTATAAACAATATTTTAAGCTATGCCATGTTCCCGAGCTAATCTCACATATGTGTGCATCAAAGAGGATTCTATAAGCCTCTCGGTTCCAATTTACTTTTGTAGTAAAGTGGAATCTGTTGAGGTGGTGGAGTGCAGGCCTTCACATCCTCCTGACATTTCTAATTTGGAAATGTCCTCCCTCTTGGAACGAGAAATGTATAAAGCCTGCTTTAAGTAATCTTTGCACACATGCTCTCTCTCGACTCTTTATATATGGTATTGTTTATAAAAGAGAGGCACATATAAATAGAGATATGACTTAAGGATGGGTGTGCTGAGGTTGATCAACTAATTAATCAAGGGGATAACTAATATGAATTCATGGAGCTTCTCTGGACTTCACATAGATTCCTCAAACCCACGAGGGAAAATAAGAAATAGAAATAAAATTTAAAAATTCAAAATTTGATTGATAGATAATAAAAATGAATTTACAACCAATTAAATAGTGATACCAAACCTTGAAAGAAGTTTTAAAATCAAACTCTAACTCAAACTCCCTAAAATTCGTAACTTACATAAATAGTAAATTTACTATTTATAATAAGTGTCATACTTGGCTTAACTAAGTTCTTCTCTTAATTTTTTAAAGCACTTTTCATGTTGGACACAACTCCTAAAGCTCAAATGATGAAGATTTATAATCAAACTGAAACTTCCTGGAAATCATCATCATCGAATCAGATTCTAGTTGGGCAGTGTCTAGCCTAACCAAAGTCTCCTCGCCTTCCTGGAAATGGTCTTACTGGCTGACAAAGATAAGACGTCTCTCCTCTCAGGGAAACTTCCGGATTCTCCATGTTTTTAGGGTAGCTAACAGCCCGGCTGACAGTTTGGCTAAGATTGGCAACTCGGAACAGATTAACTCTTTTTTCCATGGTCTCGCTTCCCTCCCTTGCTTGATCAAGGGTCTAGGTTTTATTGGATAAAATAGGTCTTGGTTATATTAGAAAGGTCTCCCACTCTAAATTGTATAGCACATGATAGGTAGTTCATCTGCCCAAAATAGGCTTGTAATTTTCCCCCAGCAATGAAATCCTATGTTAAAAAAAAAAAAAAAATTCAAACTGAAACTTACTATAAATAGTAAAAATGGAAATAAAATGGATTTTCGACCGTCGATCTGATGGAATCTCACAAATTCGGCATGGGCTACCTGGTGTAGTAGGTTGGATGGCTAAAGTACCTTCTCCTGACCCAAAATCATACAAGGTATATCGTATAACTCATTTCGGTTTGTAAAATACATTTGTTTTAAGGTTCTGACAGTCCGAATCACCTCCACCTCCGATCGGGCCTTCTCTGGTCTATCTTGGACAAGAAAATGTCCACGACCCTCTCTACATCGGGATAGAAGTGTATCTTCTAGGATTTCTTGATGAGAGATTCTTTATACACTGGAAGAGTGGGAGAGAGATAAGTCTTATATTCTTTTAATTTCTTTTATTTTAATGAAGAGACACTTTTAAAATACGTTGAGTTTTGTACCTCTTATTTTTTTTTCTTTGGCTTTAGTTTTTCGTTAGCTCTTTTATTTTGTAGTTTTGCTTTGTTTGTATCAATAATGAATGGGTATTAATTCTTCCATAATAATTGATATCAGAGTTAAAGGCTGATAGAAGATCAGTGTTGGTGATCATGTTGTAATCGTTTCAGATGGTTGGGTTGAGGTTTATTAGATTCAAGGTGTTTTTAATGGATCTAATTATGTGTTGTAGAAGTTGCAGATAAATGCTATGTATTTGGAATACATTGAAAATTTTTAGTATATCTAGATGGCTTAAATTTGATCAACTAAATCAACTTTAATATCTCAAATTAGTATATATATGCGATATTTGACAGAATGTTGAAATATATACTTTAGCAAAAAATAAGAAAATTTTGAGCCTTGGGTGGGCCTCAAACATAAAATTACAAACGAGCAACTTACTGACATTTTTTTGACCGTCCATTTAGTGTTGCAGTCGATAATTGAATTGTTTTAGAGTATTATTAGTGTACCACGTGTACACCTTGTGTTGGAGTATCTGGAATATATGATATTGATTAGGTGTTAATTAGGTGCCATTCAGCGTACCAGGTGTATAAAAATGATAAAATATTGTTTGGCTAAATGAATCATTTCATTACGCTTTGTGATATTGTAACGCCTTGGAAAATCGAGGGTCATGCATAGACTCGACTCCCGAGTTCTCGAGTGTCACTTATCATGCATTTATGGTTTTTTTTGTGATTAATCAAATTTTACTGCGCAATTTGGAATTACCTGAAGCATGAAGCACAATCGCACCAGTCTACTGAAATGAAGGAAATCTTACAAATATACAGGTCCAAAAATAATAAAGAGTCGCCCAAGGCGTTGCCCAACATGATAATGAAAAAAAAGCTATATCCAAAAGACCAAAGTGGAGCCCGCGGCTTAGCAAATCCAAATTCAGCCTGATCAAGCCGATGGAGAGCCGCCCATCAGCTGAAAGTACGAGAACTCGTCCTCCTCATCAAATCTCACCTCGCCAGGTTCCTCATGCCCTGAGTCACCTGTATCTATGAATGGGTCTGGTTGGTGTTTTAAAACACCGTCCCAGAGTGGGAGTGAGTGATCAACTCAGTGTGAACTATTGGTCTCAAGTTACAACATACATCAATTGTAATATGAACTTAATGAAAAGTAGACAATCATCAACACCTAATAACTCTTATTTAAAATGCATGCATGCGGGATGATATGATACATGCCCTCGCCACAACACTCCCTCAAGTGACTCCATCTAACGATCGCATATGACAACACTCCCTCAGAGCGACCTCGACTTCCGAGTCGCCACCCTAACTAATGCGTGCAATGTGATCGTGTTAGCCGAGTTATTAATTAAGTCCATTCATCCAACAGGTTGGGGATTCTGATTCACCCTACATATCAATGCCCTAAACTGGTTGTGAGGCCAAGACCCCATCAACGCGTGAGGCCGAGACCTCGCGGTCCGTGATCCCGTTGGGTTCCTCATCCCCGACACCAAGCACATGAGGAGTGCCGAAAGGAAGGGATCGCTCGCGGTCACTACGGGGAGGCGCGGTACCCCAGCGTAGGCCGACAGCTCGGATATAGTGTCCCATTCCACCATGCCCGGCTCATGAGGCTGTGGACCAGTTGCAAGTGGATTTTTGATGGGCTACAACGGTTGTAGGGTGGTTTAGGTTCTATACATATGTGAGCAAACAAGGTTAACATACAGGGTTAATCAGTCAGTAGGCTAGACCGCATGAGTTAGGCGAGTGTGAGACGAGTGACCTCGGGCACAAGGGTCCCACGTAGTCGAACTACAGCCACCCGAGCACACCCACCCAAAACCCACGGTTTAGCCTCTAGGTGGTCCTACTAATGGAGCCACCTTTTCTCTCCTCATGTTTCCTGACCAACCCAAGGGTACGGGTAGCAATCCCTAGCATGCCGCCTACCAATGCGTCATCTAGCATATACAACCTTCATGTTCTCAAGATTCTCAACATACAATTCAGATTCTCATACTAAGCAAGGCCAACAATATCATAATACAAGTGCAAGTGAGGTGTGTGTGTGTGTGTGGGGGGGGGGGGAGTTAAGCACTTCCACCATTGGAAGAAATCATATGCGCACGATCATCATACATTCTATGAAACAACAATGTAGGGAAAAATCAACAAGGCATGAGCACCTAATCATCCAAATACCCAATCATGTGAAAGGCAATAGCAACACCAAATGAGGATCAACATGCATCCCATACGAATTTCAACAATCATGCAATTCCTAGGGTTTTTCTAGTTTCTCCAATCATAACATCCAAACAATCAAAATCATTAAACCCATAGTAAAGTTGGTGCTAGGCCACCTAAGAACAATAGTCCGCACCTTCGGATTCGTTGGAGGCTTGGAAACGACCTAGAGATGAGGGTTTTGGAGGTTGGCCGACCGGAATCCCTAAAACAATTCAAACATGAGAGAAATCCATGCATTTTCTTCTTCAATACAAGGATTTCAAGAGAAAGGAGTGAGGGATCTTACCTAGATGGCCCACGGACGATTTTCGGTGGTTGTGGTGTAGGGTTTCCTCTTGGAGAAAGTGTAGGAGGTTGTGGGTTTGATCCTCTTGGGCCTCACCTTGATTGAGAGTCCACCTTGCTCACCTCCACACTCACTACTCCCTTGCTCTCCCTTCTTTCTCCTCTTTCTCTTCTCTCTTTCCCCCTTTTCTCTTAGGGCAAAATCGTATGGGGAGAGGGGTGCCCAAATGAAACCCTTTATATAGTGCCAGTTTTGGTACAATTGGTCCCAAGTGTTGGGTCTTTACTATACTAACCCTATGGGAGGGTTTTTCTAGCCTATGGGGTGTACTAGTCGATATACACCATAGGATAGTTAGTCCTAATAATGATCTACGTATGGATACAATCGGCCCGCTATTTCGATGTGCCGATCGACAAATATGATTAGAAGTTTGTTCAACGGTCACCGATGGTCGATCGGGGCCGCGGCTATACGGATGTGAGCGAGAAAATATCCTTAATCCACGGGTAAGGTTTGGTCGTAAACCGACGGTCCGAAATCCCCAACTTGGCATAAGAGTGGACGACTCAAATCACTTAAGTTCCCACAATTTCCCAAACTAGCCTTCTAGGGCTCCCTATTGAAGTTGGGGTGACCTTAACGCCCCCTAGGCCGCCAAATTCGGTGGGTAGGTGTCTTATGGCCCAATTAGGGTCCATGTAAAATTTAGG
Source organism: Magnolia changhungtana (assembly GCA_030180095.1). Lineage (NCBI taxonomy): Eukaryota > Viridiplantae > Streptophyta > Magnoliopsida > Magnoliales > Magnoliaceae > Magnolia > Magnolia changhungtana. The sequence continues at coordinate 3,241,636 of JASAUF010000449.1, read as the reverse complement.
GACAAACAGATGAACAGATATAGGGTCTGAGTAAGCGATTCCGTCCCTTAAGTGACCCTATGAGGGCCATTTTGGTGATTGAAGCGGTTCTGGAGGCCCTCTGGCCATGAAACTTATAGGATAGGGTCTTCATGGCCTGATGAGGGGCCACGTAAAATTTGAGGATGATCGGATATGGGGTTTGGTCGTACGGGTCTGATTCGTGATCAACGGTCATCGTGCCACGATCGAGGCCCAGATTTGGTGGGAAGGCATTGAAAAATATATTAAACCTTCACCGTAAATTTGGAAGAAATCCGACGGCTAGAAAGCCCGAAGTCTCAGTTTCTTTTGTCAGTGCCAGATTTTAATTTGGCATTGGTGGGGCACATTGGGCAAGCGCCAGATGGTACTTCTGGGTGTCCACTGGGTCCGCAGTTCGCGATAGACCACAAGCCCAGTGAGATCTATGATTTTCTAAAGTTTTAGATTTTTTTCGAACCTCCTCGGTCGCTGGGTGGCCCATACGGGCTGATGCTAGGTGTAAACGGACTATCCGACTTGACGGCCCGTACTTGTCCCATCATAACTAGACTGGTCCACCCCAATATGAACTAACATTGAGTGCTAATGGTCATTAAGTGATATTATAAGTTAATAAAAAAAATAAATTTCAAGGATTTTTGGAAATCCAAAACAGTGAAAATTCGGGATGTATAATCTACCCCCCTTAAAACAATTTCATCCCCGAAATTGCCTAAGGGTAGTAAGTAAAGGTTTCATTATTTCATTTGCCTAGGTTTTATTGAATTCAAGTTCATATGCATGGTAAGGTGTGTACTATCTATACTAGTTTGGCTCATTCTAGTCTACCCCCCTTAAAAGTTTTCGCCTTTGAGGTTTGAAAACAAATGTCAAAATCATTATTATCGTATTAAGAGGTTGTTGGTAAAGTTTACCTAATGGTGGTATATTTTATTCTTTTATGATTGGGCTAATATGGAAGGACAATTGTGGTAGGTTTTGATCCTATACGTCGATCCTCTGCCTGACCAGGGTAGAAAGATTGTTGTATCCCTTCCTAGTCCTGGTAGATCATAGTCTTCTGCTCGGTCAAAGCAGTGAGTCCGTTGGTGTTCACCCAGGATTAAGAATTGGGTCAAGCCGCGAATACATCGCAAGTGTATGGTCCTGTGATTCCGTAGTCCGATCAATCTTAACATTTGGAAGACATCAAAATTCTTTAACAGTTCAAGCTTCACATTCATAATATTTTTGTAGGTGGTGAGTTTCCCGCGATGCCTATGATCAAACGACTGTCCTAGAAAGGTTTCCAGGAACTTAAGGTTCTTCTCGACAATACCATTTTGATCCTATGGTTAGTGAGTTATGGGCAAATCACGCTTTGGTTTCATAAATTTTAACAGGGAAGGAAGAATCGGAAGTTTTAAAGTATTCTGGTGGTTTAGAGTGCTAATAACATTAAGATGGACGCAGTAAGGCAATCATACATACAAGCATTTATAAGGTGACAAGAAAGTTCAAAAACAATTCATACATTCATATTAAATTCAAAGTACCATTAGTATGGCTAGTTACATCATATAACATGGATTACATAGTTTTCTAGACATTCCAACATAAGGAAAAAAAATAACTTAGTCAAGCAGATGTCCTAACTATCCTTCAACACAAGCAGATAGAACTAATCGACTCAAAGCAAACTACTAATTATCGGGAAGGTTATGCTACTACTCTTCTGGATCGGGAAAAGATGGGGTACTTCTTCCCCTTGAGGGAAAGGATTATCGGAATGGCGAAGAAAGAGGCAACGGTTGCCAGAACGCCATATCCCTCAACTAGGATGGATTGGCTATGAGAAATGTAGGTGAGTCGTTGGAGAGAAGATTTTTAGGGTTGGTTTTGAGAAGATTTGAGAATGTATTGGAGAAGGAGTGATTAAGAATGGGTTTGGGAAAAATGGATTTGAGAATGAGATTGCGAAATGTGGGTTGGATATGAATTTGAAATGGGGTTTGAAGTTTGGGTTTTAGGATGGGTGTTGGGAATGTATTTTGAAATGGGTCTGACAATGAGTTTGGAGAAAATGAAGAGGATGGGTAGAGGTTGGATGCTCTTAGATGGGTCTCTTGAAAATGGGTTTGAGGTCGGTTTTCATGAATGGGATTAGGAAAGAAAGTTGAGAATGTGATGAAAATAGATGTTGGGAGTGAGTTTCTTTAGAGGTTTTGGGAGCGTTAGTAGTGAAACGAGAAAGAATAAATAACTGAAAGTTCTAGGATGTTTCATAGGTTTGAAGGGATGGTGACCCTAGAAAGGCCATGGGAATGGAAAGAGGAAGAACGTCATCTCCTCAATGTGGTATGAATCTTGATTACATAGGAAAATAAGAAAACTTACAATATTTTAGTAAAGTCTGCATCGAATATGAACTTAAAAAGTATTAAACAATCAAACTCATCCGATTTTAAGAGTCGTAGTTCAACCGTACTAGAAACTATTTGAAGTAGGAAAATATACTAAAAATAATCTGATTTAATCATACAAGACGATTTCTGTCATGGTTAGAAGTAATTTCTAACAAGAAACAAAATACTAAAACTCCAATATGAAAAAAGTACACTTGGTTCATTGGCAACCCACAGGGCATCACTCTTCATCTGTTAATTGATATTATGGATATACCAGAAATTTCAAGGAGGCTATTCCATGAAACTGGGCATTTTGGCACATTTTGTAGGTTAAGAGGTTCCTACATGTATAGAAAATTCTGGACTGGTAGAAGAATGTATTGTAGAGACTATGTAGGATTATCTAGATGGTTTCCAAAGTTTTCTTAGCTGCAGGATGACATCGTAAGCCTTATCTTAGCTATCCATGTAAGATAGCTAAAAGGATCTTAGGTCTACATAAGGAAGACGGGTCCTCATTTGTAACTAACCACATAAACCTCATTCTTGAGTTATAGTATATAACAAATTCGCTTACCTTGAAGGCTCTCTTATGTTACTCTCCTCTCCAAAATAGCATGACTACACTATGGTGGTAGGCTGACTCATTCGCAATGAGGGTGTGTGCGAGTGCTTCATAGTCTGCACTTAGAAAAGTACTCCAGATATGACACTAGGATCTAGGAACCGGCCATGGCGGAACCTCACATTGACTACACTCGCATCTTGACATGGTCCCATCTAGTACTAAACCCAACACAACTATTACATGCACACCTCAAATGGTGAAGCCGAGCAAGCAAACTAGGCGATAGAGTCAAACAAGCTATATCATGTATATACATATATATTTTAAATCTCACTTTCTTTACAGTAGGCTTTAATCAACGAAGTATAATTAACCCTATTCGACAAAATACCCTTCTCACCCATTGACAACAAAATATCTGATGCAACTTCTGTCTTACCCAACTCACACCATCCATCAATCAATGAATTACAAGTCACCACATTTAGTTCTATCTTATCAAATATTATAATGAACTCAACCCAAACAGACCCAAATCGACCTAAGAAAACTATTTATTAGTTAATATAGGAAGGTCTACAGGGTCTTTTAAAACAAGCATGCATGTATGATAAGTACCAGCCCTTTTGAAACCTTCGTGTGGCCCACCATGACATGTAAATACCATCCAACTCGTCCATTAGATGCACCCGGTTGTTAGTCCTAGATCCCAATATCTAGCATAATCCATCACATGTTTTAGAAATAAATAAATACATGAAAACTCGACTCAATGTCTAATTGGGTTGGGTTGACTCGAGGCCTATGACTAGTCTTACTCAACTCTATTCAAATATAGTTAAGTAATACTATTTATAATTTTCTTTAAAAATATATATATATATATACATATATATTAGTAAAATATAAAAATAATGCAAGGACACGCAAGTGCATGTGCATGTTAATTGGCCTGTTGGTGGTGTTTCTACCTTTGTTAGAAGTCATGGATTCAAAACCCAAGCCAACATGACCGCATAAGTAGTTGATTGGATGTGTCATGCCAAGTCAAGGCTGAGTTGGGCTCACAGATGAGTTTGATGGTGACTCGGCTCCAAAAGTATGTGTTGGAATTTTAGGAAAGTCATAAATCCAAAAATTAATAATGATTAATAATAAAAGACCGAAGGAAAAGGAGAAAAAAAAATCATAAATTTTGACGACATTTCTGGTGAAACTCTCAATTAAGCTACTGCGTAAACTCATTTCTAAAACCTTTGAATTTACCTAATATGGCTCAATTAACTCTTGAAATATAGTAATTTATATAACTAATATGATGAAGATTTAGAAATGGAAGGGGGCTTTGATGTAGAAATGGAAGAAGGCTTTAGAAATGAGGTTTGAGAAGAAGAAGAGGGCTTTAATGAAGATTTGAGAGGAATTGAAGGATTTGAGTAAGGGTTGTTGGGATAGGTTTCATGGATGAGGAGAGGGATTTGAAAGAAATGGGTTGTGGTTTTTGGAATGAGGAAGAGAAGGGCCGGGAGAGGGGTCTTCAAGTGACCCCACACATGTTTAAAACACAAAAAGGGCCACCCATTGGCCGCCTGGGCGGGGGCCATTGTAACGTTTCTTATATATTTAGTAATAAAATTAATTATTTTTTTAAAAGCTTAAACTCACTATACAAAATTTTATTTCATTTCCAGTTGTAGAAAAAAAAAAAAAATCAAAACTCCAAAAGTGACACTTGTCTGAAACTAACGATTTTTTTTTTGTAAGATTGCACGATGTCTCTATTTCTTGTACTTTTGGTAACTAAATTATTTTTAAAATTTTTTATAATATTTTATCATTGAGTTTAAAGATATCTCACAAAATTTCATCTCATTTGGAGTTGTGAATAAATTATTAAAATTCTAGGAGCAACAACTGTCTGAAATCAAAAAAATTTGGATAGTTGACAGAACAGCTTAATTTTAGCTATATTATAATTTTTATTTTATTTTTTTTCTTATTTTTATATAAAACTAGACTCATCAAGGTTCAATCTGGCTTTTGAATCACCTAAATCGGAGTTGTAATGAAGGAGATATGATTTTTTGAATTTGACCCAAAATTGCATAAATTTCCGGCGGGGTCACGCCGGTCGGGCGGGGTCCCGCCGACCCTTTGGATGTCCGGGCGGGGGCCCCGCTGGCTGGGCGGGGTCCCGCCGAGTTGCTCGAGTCCGGGCGGGGTCCACGGGCGGGGTCGGGCAGTCGTGCGGGCGGGGTCCCACAAGCCCTCTGTTTTCCGGGTGGGGTCGCCTTGCGACGGGCATATCTCGCAAACCGGAATGAGTTATTCGACATGCCATATATGAATTTGGGGTAAGAGAAGCCGATATATGCAATGAGCCTACTAGTTTCATGAGATTCCTCCTAGTTAGGGGCCAAAATATCAATTTACTTATATTTCCACTATTTGTGTTAAATTTTTATTCAACCATGGATCTTTATCCCCGAACATATCGGAACTATCAAGTTGGCCCAGTGTTCATTCGTTTGGTCTAGGGCGATGGTTTTGACCATCTAATCACTCCATTCCCGGCTCATTCCTATCAATGTCCTGGAAAAGCTAAAGGGCAGAGGAATTTAGACTTAAGCCTGCTTGACTAGTAGCATTAAGCTGCACGAAATGAGATTACAATGCTAATCCCAACTCACGATTGGGAATGGCAGGTCCGGAATGAATGTGGGATGAGATTTAAAATTGACTCCCTAGGCTTTGCTGGATGAGCCTTGGGTTGAGAGGTGTGTTGCAGGATTTCCAAATCCCTTGACGATGAACCTTTCAAGTATATTTGGAAGGAAATCTGAAATTTACCTCTAATTGGATACGTTTCGACAGGGCATCATGGAACATGGGATGCGCTCATCCCAGGGACACTCCCTCACACCTACATTCATCGTTACTCAAAAATCCATTTCACCCAAATCTCACCTAATTCAGTTGGCCCCACGGGCCCTAGGATTTGGGCGGACTAACTAGCTAAACCTCTTATTCAATCAAATCGAATCTTGTTGTCAAGTCAAGACCCTCAGATTCCCTTTCTAGCTACCAATTCCTAATTCCTTGGAAGTCCAATCCCCCGTCTATAATTGTCGGTCCAGGGTCTGGGATGGTTCACAGAGTTCTAAGTTCCTATTACGTTTTCTAATACATATCCTCTCAAGTTAGCGGACACGTAGTGAGTTCATGACCTATGGCCCAATTAATTCTAAACCATGCTTTGATACCAATTATAACGCCTCGGAAAATCGGGGGTCGTGCATAGACTCGACTCTCGAGTTCTCGAGTGTCACTTATCATGCATTTATGGTTTTTTTTGTGATTAATCAAATTTTACTGCGCAATTTGGAATTACCTGAAGCATGAAGCACAATCGCACCAGTCTACTGAAATGAAGGAAATCTCACAAATATATAGGTCCAAAAATAATAAAGAGTCGCCCAAGGCGTTGCCCAACAGGATAATGAAAAAAAAGCTATATCCAAAAGACTAAAGTGGAGCCCGCGGCTCAGCAAATCCAAATTCAGCCCGATCAAGCCGATGGAGAGCCGCCCATCAGCTGAAAGTAGGAGAACTCGTCCTCCTCATCAAAGCTCACCTTGCCAGGTTCCTCATGCCCTGAGTCACCTGCATCTATGAATGGGTCTGGTTGGTATTTTAAAACACCATCCCAGAGTGGGAGTGAGTGATCAACTCAGTGTGAACTATTGGTCTCAAGTTACAACAGGCATCAATTGTAATACGAACTTAATGAAAACAGACAATCATCAACACCTAATAACTCTTATTTAAAATGCATGCATGCGGGATGATATGATACATGCCCTTGCCACAACACTCCCTCAAGCGACTCCATCTAACGATCGCATATGACAACACTCCCCCAGAGCGACCTCGACTTCCGAGTCGCCACCCTAACTAATGCGTGCAATACAATCGTATTAGCCGAGTTATTAATTAAGTCCATTCATCCAACAGGTTGGAGATTCTGATTCACCTTACATATCAATGCCCTAAACTGGTTGCGAGGCAAAGACCCCATCAACCCGTGAGGTCGAGACCTCGCGGTCTGTGATCCCGTCGGGTTCTTCATCCTCGACACCAAGCACATGAGGAGTGCCGAAAGGAAGGGATCGCTCGCGGTCACTACGGGGAGGCGCGGTACCCCAACAGAGGGCCGACAAACTTTCTGGACATAGTGTCCCATTCCACCATGCCCGGCTCATGAGGTCATGGACCGATTCTGCAAGTGAATTTTTGATGGGCTACAACGGTTGTAGGGTGGTTCAAGTTCCATACATATGTGAGCAAACAAGGTTAACATACAGGGTTGATCAGTCAGTAGGCTAGACCGCATGAGTCAGGCGAGTGTGAGACGAGTGACCTCGGGCACAAGGGTCCCACGTAGTCGAACTACAGCCGCCCGAGCACACCTGTCCAAAACCCACGGTTTAGCCTCTAGGCGGTCCTACCAATGGAGCCACCTTTGCTCTCCTCATGTTTCCTGACCAACCCAAGGGTACGGGTAGCAATCCCTAGCATGCCGCCTACCAATGCGTCATCTAGCATATACAACCTTCATATTCTCAAGATTCTCAACATACAATTCAGATTCTCATACCAAGCAAGGCCAACAATATCATAATACAAGTACAAGTGAGGTGTGTGTGTGTGTGTGTGGGAGGAAGTTAAGCACTTCCACCATTGCAAGAAATCATATGCACACGATCATCATACATTATATGAAACAACAATGTAAGGAAAAATCAACAAGGCATGAGCACCTAATCATCCAAATACCCAATCATGTGAAAGGCAATAACAACACCAAATGAGGATCAACATGCATCCCATACGAATTTCAACAATCATGCAATTCCTAGGGTTTTTCTAGTTTCTCCAATCATAACATCCAAACAATCAAAATCATTAAACCCATATTAAAGTTGGTGCTAGGCCACCTAAGAACAATAGTCCGCACCTTCGGATTCGTTGGAGGCTTGGAAACGACCTAGAGATGAGGGTTTTGGAGGTTGGCCGACCGGAATCCCTAAAACAATTCAAACATGAGAGAAATCCATGTATTTTCTTCTTCAATACAAGGATTTCAAGAGAAAGGAGTGAGGGATCTTACCTAGATGGCCCACAGACGATTTTCGGTGGTTGTGGTGTAGGGTTTTCTCTTGGAGAAAGTGTAGGAAGTTGTGGGTTTGATCCTCTTGGGCCTCACCTTGATTGAGAGTCCACCTTGCTCACCTCCACACTCACTACTCCCTTGCTCTCCCTTCTTTCTCCTCTTTCTCTTCTCTCTTTCCCCCTTTTCTCTTAGGGCAAAATCGTATGGGGAGAGGGGTGCCCAAATGAAACCCTTTATATAGTACCAGTTTTGGTGCAATTGGCCCCAAGTGTTGGGTCTTTACTATACTAACTCTATGGGAGGGTTTTTCTAGCCTATGGGGTGTACTAGTCGATATACACCATAGGATAGTTAGTCCTAATGATGATCTACGTATGGACACAATCGGCCCGCCATTTCGACGCGCCGATCGACAGATATGATTAGAAGTCTGTTCAACGGTCATCGATGGTCGATCGGGGCCGCGGCTATATGGATGTGAGCGGGGAAATATCCTTAATCCATGGGTAAGGTTTGGTCATAAACTGACGGTCCGAAATCCCCAACTTGGCATAAGAGTGGATGACTCAAATCACTTAAGTTCCCACAATTTCCCAAACTAGCCTTCTAGGGCTCCCTATTGAAGTTGGGGTCACCCTAACGCCCCCCTAGGCCGCCAAATTCAGTGAGTAGGTGTCTTATGGCCCAATTAGGGCCCATGTAAAATTTAGGGACAAACGGATGAACGGATATAGGGTCTGAGTAAGCGATTCCGTCCCTTAAGTGGCCCTATGAGGGCCATTTTGGTGATTGAAGTGGTTCTGGCGACCCTCTGGCCATGAAACTTATAGGATAGGGTCTTCATGGCCTGATGAGGGGCCACGCAAAATTTGGGGACGATCGGATATGGGGTTTGGTCGTACGGGTCTGATTCGTGATCAACGGTCATCGTGCCACGATCGGGGCCCAGATTTGGTGGGCAGGCATTGAAAAATACATTAAACCTTCACCGTAAATTTGAAAAAAATTCGACGGCTGGAAGGCCCCGGAGTCTCAGTTTCTTTTGTCAGTGCCAGATTTTAATTTGGCATTGGTGGGGCGCATTGGGCAAGTGCCAGATGGTACTTCTGGGTGTCCACTGGGTCCGCAGTCCGCGATGGACCACAAGCCCAGTGAGATCTATGATTTTCTAAAGTTTTATATTTTTTCGAACCTCCTCGGTCGCTGGGTGGCCCACACGGGCTGATGCTAGGTGTAAACGGACTATCTGGCTTGACGGCCCGTACTTGTCCCATCATAACTAGACTGGTCCACCCCAGTATGAACTAACATTGAGTGCTAATGATCATTAAGTGATATTATAAGTTAATAAAAAAAATAAATTTCAAGGATTTTTGGAAATCCAAAACAGTGAAAATCCGGGATGTTATAGATATATATATATATATATCACACACACACATATGTTTACAAATTTTACAGAATCAATCAAATATTATCCTAACTAAATGTAGTTACAGATAAGCATGGAAGAGATTTGTTGCTAGCTTGACTGATTTGCTGTGCTGGACTGATTTGTTGGGCTGGAATGAATTGTTGTGTTGGACTGATTTGCTGTGCTGGACTGAATCTTGGATGGTGTATTCTCTACATACCCCCGCAAGATGGTGCTCCCATTGGAGACGCCAATCTTGGACCGAAGAAGAGATAACCGTTGGCGAGACAGTGGTTTGGTGAGAGCATCGACAAGCTGATTAGCGGTGGTAACATGAGCAACACGAAGGAGGCCTTGAGATACTTTGTCATGAACAAAGTGAAAGTCGATAGCAATATGTTTCATGCGAGAGTGAAAAACTGGGTTTGCGCACACATAATTTGTCTCCACATTATCACAATAGATGACTGGTGGTTGAGAGATTAGAACTTTGAGTTCATGTAGTAACGATTGAATCCAAGTGAGTTCAGCAGCAGTGGAGGCTATGACATGATACTTGGCTTCGGTGGAGGAGCGAGCAACTGAACGTTGTTTGTGGGAGCTCTAAGAGATGACATTGCCACCAAGATAAACAATATATGCAGTGGTGGATGCATGATCATCAATATTGCCAGCCAAATCAGCATCCGAGTAGGCATAGAGAGAGTTGGGCATGTTCCGCCGAAGGAATAAACCATGAAAAATAGTACCTTTGAGATAACGCAGTAAGCGCTTGGCTGCTGTCCAATGTAAATCCGTGGGATTATGCATAAATTGAGAGAGTTCGTTGACAACAAAGGATATGTTCGGGCGAGTGAGAGTAAGATATTGTAATGCCCTTATGACACTACGATGTTGGGTAGCATCGGCCGGAGGAGAGCTATCACGAAGTGTAAGTGAACTAGTGGTCGGAAGATGTGTGCTAACGTCGTTGGCTCCATCCATATGAGTCCGAACAAGGAGATCACAGATGTATTTGTGTTGACTAAGGAAAAGACCGTCGGTAGTGTGAGTAATCTCAATCCTGAGAAAGTAGTGAAGTGATCCCAAATCTTTGACAGAGAACCGCTGGGAGAGAGCATCAATAAAGTTAGAGACAAAGCTTAGATTATTATCTGTAACTAGTAGATCATCAACGTATACAAGAAAATATATGATAGCACCGTTGCAAGTATAAATGAAGAGTGAGGTGTCTGATTTGACATTGGTAAATTCAAAGGAGAGCAAAAAGGAACTAAGCTCTTGGTACCAAGCGCATGGGGCTTGCTTGAGGCCATAGATTGCGCGCCGAAGCTTATAAACATGGGAGGGAAATGTCGAATCATTGAAACCCAGTGGTTGAGACATATAAACCTCCTCGGAGAGTGAGCCATGAAGGAATGCATTATTTACATCAAGTTGATGTATTTTCCAACTGTGGTGAAGGGCAAGGATAAGTACAATCCGAATAGTAGTGGGTTTTACAACCAGATTGAAAGTCTCAGTGTAGTCAATGCTCGGACGTTGGTGGAAGCCTTAGGTAACGAGGCGAGCTTTGTAGCGATTAATGGAACCATCTGGACAGTGTTTAATATGAAGCACCCATTTGCAGTCAATTAGATTTTGAGAGGAGTGAGAGGGAACAAGATCCCACGTGCCGTTGCAGATCAGGGCATTAAATTCGTCGACATGGCATGTCGCCAATGGGGTGCACGAAGAGCCCATGTGACACAAGTGGGGTCGAGCGATTCTGGCAGGCTATGCTTGGTGGTGACATTAAGGAACTTGAGATTGGGTTTGAAAATATTATGTTGGGCAAGAGTGGCCATGGAATGAGTGCGAGGTGGGGAGAGATAGGGCTCAACCATGGGTTGAGATACGGGTTGAAATATGGAAGGCTCAGATTCAGGGTAGTTGAGAGGGGATGGGTTAGGTGAATCAAGAGGCATTGAGGGTGATGTAGGAGCAACACATGGAGGAGATAAGTCCACAACACTAATAAGCGGAGGTGTGGGGTATGAAGGCATAGAGGTAGTAGGGATAGGCAGCCCATGAGTTGAGGAACCATGCAAGATGGGAACACAGACAATAGTCGCTGATGTCGTATCGTGATGAGGAAGCCAAGTAGTGAATGGAGTTGATGAAGATGGATCAGAGAAAGAAAAGGAAGGATATGGAAATACAGATTCATCAAAGATGACATGAGGTGAGATAAATAGTCGGTTGGTGGAAGGATCAAAACATTTATATGCACTTTGAGTGAGAGAATACCCAAGGAACACACATGGGCAAGAACGAGGGTCAACTTTATGGCGAAAGTAGGGGCGGAGCCACGGATAACATAGACAACCAAACACACGTAACTTGCAATAATTGGGTGTGTCATTAAAGAGAGCAGTGAAGGGGGAGTTATTATCAGGAAGAGGTGTGAGAAGGCGATTGATTAGGTCGGCTGCAGCTTGAAAAGCATAAGACCAAAATGAAAGTGATAAGGAGGAATGATGAAGTAGGGAGAGTCCGGTTTCAACAAGATGGCGGTGTCGACGCTAAGCAGGGCCATTGTGTTGAGGTGTGTGGGGTGGAGTAGTTAAGTGCACATGACGCCATAACTAGAGAGAAGAGATCCAAGTTTTTTTTATACTCACCCCTGCCATCGGAGTAAATGGAGACAATTTTAGTTTTAAAATAATTTTCAACTGTAACTTTAAATTTTAGAAAAAGAGAATAAACATTCGATTTATTTTTGAGAGGATACGGCCACACATATTTGGTAAAATGATCAACAAAAATAATATAATATTTGAAATTATCCATTGATTCAACTGGAGTTGGTCCCCATACATCAGTGTAAATGAGATCAAGCGGACCACGACTTTTAAGAGAAGATGCATGAAACGGAAGTTTATGGCTCTTAGAACATTGATAGGAGGAACACAAGGTAGAGATAGTAGACAAAGATGACAAGGGTAAAGAAAACTTCTTAACAAGATATTGAAGGGTGCGAGACGATGGATGACCAAGTCGTTCGCGCCAGTCTTGCATGGGAGCCTTGACACCAATCATGGCAAAGGGCTGAGCAGTAGAAATGTGCAAACTCGTAGGTCATTCATACACATCGTTTTTATTCGGGCCGCGAATGACAATCTCCCTCGTGCGTAGGTCCTTGACAAAAAAATGAGAGGGAAAAATTCAATAGATGTAAGATTAGTTTTACAAAATTGAGAGACAGAGATAAAAATTTTTTGCATGGAAGGAACACAAAAGGTATTGGATAAAGTAAAGGAATTGGAGGGATTAGAGAGATGTAGATCCAAGTGAGTAATACGTAAACCTGAGCCATCACTAATAACAATATTGTCGGGTCCATCATAGGGGGAGTGAAGGAATAAATTTTGCAAGTCAGAGGTGACATGGTTTGTTGCAGCAGGGTCGAAAAGCCAAGGTTGAGAAGCAGAAAATCTGGTGGCTGTGTAGTTGGTTATTGGTTCCAGATGGGAGAAATGACGAGCCTGAGGGCATTGTTTAGCAGTGTGGCCCTGTTGATCACATAGTTGACAGAACCCTTTATAGCCACGGCCTTGAGAGAGGTTGGTCCGCTGATTTGGATTGTATGAGTTCCCTTGATTGGTATGATTCGAGAAGTGATTGGAACGATTGGAGTTATATTGAGAGCCTTGATTAGCAGGGAACCGAAATTGTTGAGATTGACCGCGAGTACCACCACGATTGGTGGGAAAATGGCTAGGAGAATTGTTGCTTGCACGGTGAGTTGCATTGGCGGAAAGCACAGGGGATTCACTGCGGGCTTCTTGTCATTTGAGATAGGCTTCATAATCAACAAATTTATCATGTAGATCTTCAAAGGAGATGGGATTTTCCCGAGCACGAATGCTGGCAGTGATTTCTTTAAATTCATCACCAACTCCATTGAGGATGTGAATAATAAGATCATCATCAAGTAGAGGAATATCAATGAGAGCTAACTCATCAGAGATGGCCTTGAGGGTTTGCAGGTATTCAGTAATAGACTTACCATCACGGGGTCGAGTGAGTCGTTCCTTGAGACTCATAACACGTGAGCGAGAGCGATCCGCATAGAGGCCTTTGAGTTTGTCCCACGCTTCTTTGGAGGATTTGCTAGATGTAATTAGGGTCACAATCGAGTCAGATACTGAGATACGGATAACATGTAACAGAAGTTGATCTTGGAGCTTCCAAATAATTGATGGGATTGAGTTGTCGGAAGGACATGGTTTTGAGCCATCTAAGTAGCCTATTAGGTCATAACCAATCAAGAGAGAATCAAATTGGGCACGTCATGTTGGATAGTTTAAGGGCATGAGTTTGAGAGGGAGTTGTGCATTAGCAATGGCGATCAACGGCGCGTTTGAATCAAAGGAAGCTACAGTGGATGTAACCATGGGAGTTGTGGTGATTGATTCTTATTCAGCCATTGATGAAGGATCAAGGTTTCTCGTTGGAGATGAAGGCTTTAATACCATAAAAAGGACAAAATATTGTTTGGATGAATGAAACATTTCATTACGCTTTGTGATATATATATACACACACACACATGTTTACAGATTTTACAGAATCAATCAAATATTATCATAACTAAATATAGTTATAGATAAGCATGGAAGAGATTTGTTGCTAGTTGGACTGATTTGTCATACTGGACTGATTTGTTATGCTGGACTGATTTGTTGTGTTGGACTGAATCTTGGATGGTGTATTCTCTACAGTGTATACCTTGTCTTGGAATATCTAGTATTGATTGGGTGCCATACCCCTTGACAATTAATTAACTTTAAAAATGCTCATACCTTATGTGAAGACAATGCAACTGCAGATGCTTTAGCGAGGATGGGTAGCAGTGGATGGCTAAATAGAAGATATTTCAACCGATCAAAGATTCTACCCCAATTAGGGCTCTTATTACCCTAAACAACTCCCGTTTGGGGGCGATTAAAAAGGGCTAGTCGCTGTTTTTCTATCAACAGTTTTTACCTCTAGGCTGCTCCCTTTTCCTTTTAGCTCTTTTCTTGGGCTTTTTTAGTGAGGTGTGCTTCGGTTGTTTGACAGGTGAGATTGTCGTCCTTTTTATGCACTACCAAAAAATCGAGCAAAGGGCATGGACTTTGAAAGTTTTTGGCTACTAAAACCTAATTGATTTGTAGCTAAAACCTATATCCTCACCAGAACATTAGTAGATATTGATGGTGCTTAAGGGGCTCCATGGGGCCCATTGGAATATATGTGTTTGATCTAAGCCGTCCATCAATTATGATATATAATTTCAGTGGATTAGCCCAAAAATTATGTAGATTAAAGGCATAAGTGGACCACACCATAAAAAATAATAAAAATTAAATTTCAATTGTTAATATATTGTGTGGTCTGCTTACAGCTTCGATCTGACTCATTTTTTGCGTCAACCCTTAAAATAATATTTTAAAATTAATGGACAGAGTGGATAAATATAACATACACCACGGTGGGCCCCACGGTCCAAAAACCCACTGTCCTAATGGGCCGTTCGTCACCCGCCCTCCCTAAAATGAAAATCTCAGTCCGCCTTTTTTCTCCCGCCCATAGCGTTTGCCCTTTTCTCCCTCTCTCCATCTCCCAAGCTCTCTCACCCTCTCTCTCTCTCTCTCTCTCTCTCTCTCTCTCTCACACACTCAGCCTCTCCCTCGCCCTCTCTCGATCTCCCGCTCTCCCTCACCCTCTCTCTGTCTCTCGCTCGCATTCCCCTCTCTCTGTCTCTTGCTAGCATTTTCAAAACCCCATTTCGCTGCAAGAAGGAGAAGAAGAAGGAGAAGGAGAAGGAGGAGAAGAAGAAGAACGGTTAGTCTCTCTCTCTCTCTCTCTCTCTCTCTCTCTCTCTCTCTGTTTCTGAAATCAGTTGCATTTGGATGCGCCATTGAAATCTCTATTTCTCTATCTAATGACTCAAGCGTAGATAATAGGGCTGCAACTTAAACCCAAGTTCTGGTTGTGTCGGGTCAGGTTGTTGAAAAACACCAACCTTATCTAAATTGGTGTTGAGTTTTTGTTGAGCAAATTCATGCATTTGGGTTGAGTATTGAGGACCTTGGATTGGGTTGTAGATATATGGGATAGAAGCCCCTTTCTACCAAAGATTGTCTCCAAAAGGTGGCACGATTTGATGGGCCTACATGAGTTTTAGGTCTGCCTTAATTTAGAATCCTGTCCACTTGTATTTTTGAAAAACTGATGGACAGAGTGGATTTATCGTGGCCATCTCTATAGGCACACATAGCTTCCAACTACAAGAAATTCCTGTGGGCGGATTAGGGATTGCCCGAGTAACACCGCAGCATGTGTTTTTCTTGACCGTGGGCCCACCTTTATGTGTGTTTTATATCCATGCAGTTCATCAGTTTTTCCAGATCATTATATGGGATGTTCCCAAAAATGAAATATATCCAAATCTCAGGTGGAGAACCTCATAGAAAAGGCTAGTGATTAATCATTAAAAACTTTCTTGCATGCCACAAAAGATTTAAATCGGGCTATTATTTGTGTTTGACCTTACTAATAAGAGGCGAATAAATATTAAGGCAGAGCTGGGAAGTTTTTAATGGTGGGCAATTGTTTCTTGCTTTGTGGTTCATATGAGATTTAATTTGCTTGAATTTGACATTAAATCCTTCTTATAAACGAATCTCTTTCCAAAATGTGGCATGATTTTTATGTGGTCCAAAGTAGATCCTGCACAGTGTAGGCTTCTTAGCAGCAGATGTTTTCAATGATAACTAGTTCAGGTATATAGACTTGCAGCTAGGCTGTCAACAGGGATGCAAATTGCGTACCAAGTTACTCAGTGAGCCCACCATTATGTCTTCTTGACTTATCATGAAGTATGTAACATACAAGGGGGACTCTTTGTGCATGCATGTACACCTCGCAGATTTTTTTAAAAAGGCTTTTGCAAGCTTGAAATTTTAAATGCTCACTGGATTCCCTCCTCTGTCTTTTAATGGTGAGGATGTGAAAGTGCAGCTTTCTTAGTGGTGAGTGCATCTAGTTGTGCCCATGTATATAACTACCTTTGTAATATAAAAATGAAAAATGATAATAAAGTTAGTACATTGACCCGTCTTGCAATATATATTTTCTCTGTTAAGAGCCATTTATACCATGTTTGCAAAAACATGTTAAAACTAAAAGTATCTTTCTTCTAAGACTTTTTATGAAATATCTCATTGTAGGGGTTTCACAGAAACCACATTGGGTAGAGCAAAATGTTAGCAACATTATTAATTTGTTGTAAAAATACAATGATTGCAAACTCCTTAATACATTGTATTTGGTAGATAATATCTGTTTGGGTTCAATCATCTAATAGTGCAGTGAGTATCTCTGGTTTTATGGTTTTACTTGTATATTCTGTATTGATTGCTCATGCATGACAGTTATGCGCATTCTTTCAGGTGGATGTTGCATGTGGGAGGATTAGAGCTGCATATTTCAGATTCAAGCATATGTTGTTGTCATACATGCAGATCAATTCTTCTATGTTTAGGTGCATGGCGATTGGATCAGTTCATTCATTTATTTCATAGCTTTCAATAAGATCTTCTTTAATTTTTAATTTATTTAATTTGAATAAATTTGAATGGAAGAAGGATTGATTATTCAATGCAAACTCAATTTATGGATAGGGTCGGATTAGGTGCGTTTAGACTGACGGGCTAGCTCCTTAGTTCTGTTTGTTTCTTTTAGAGCTTCTTGTAGATGTGTGGTTGCCCTCCCTCTTTTGTTCGGCCCCTTCGTATTTTTCGGTTCTGGGGTATGTTTAGTTTGTGGAGTGCCTTGTAAAAAAAAAAAAGGTGATTTGTACATGCCTAGCATACGATAGGCAGCCCTCTTTTTTTTCTGGTAGGGTGCTCGAAATGTCCAGCTTATAAGTGTAAGTTCCTCTTTGATGAATGAAAGATTTGTTTTTCTGAAAAAAAAAAACTCAATTTATGGAGAGGTGTAGTTTTAGTCTAAAAATACTTGAGCTTTCGTTTGAAAAAAAAAGAAGGAATTATACTTAATTTGATGTTTCATTTCTTAGCATATAGCTCAAAGAGGACTGCATGCATAAGAGCATCTGATGATTTTTGGCCGAGAGTCCCAGTTCAAAGAGGACTACTGTTATTGGGTAACATTTGTCATATGTAATGATCAATTCAAATTTGATTGAGAATCCAAATACACCTTTCTTGCATATGCTTTTCCAGCCTCTACAACTCGGATCTCTATTCGGGCTCTGGTTTTCCCAATTTTCTCAATAAAACAGTTTGATTGAAGACTGATTTGCTCTGCTTTTCCTAATTATTTTCTCTTGTTTTTTTTTTATACAGAAATTAGGGTTTGGAGAAGCTATCTTGAAGAAATTCCAGGCCATTAACTCATAAGTGTAGCTGGGTCATGTGCATTCAGCTCAACTCGAAGAAGCTAAAACTGTCTACATGACAGCTCCCACGCGGGCCTCGTTCCTACCATCACAGTGCACCCCACCTAATGAATGGACTAACCCTTGCCTAATTGGTAATCTGGACCTAATTTGCTGAATGCTTGCTTGAATTATGGAATCACATCGCCATTGGAAAGTTAACTTGATAAGCTAAAACTGATTATTATTATTTTTTAGCTTAAGTGATGTTTAACCTTTGAACTATAGCCACGCTCTTTGTTGACAAAAAATGGATAACCACCTTGATTATTGTCAGCAACAAGCCTTTTGAGGTAAATATCTGTAGAATGATAAAACCATGAAGTCATAGACTTGAGTTTCATCTTGGACTCCTAACATTGTTTCACGAGAACCCTTGGCCAAGCCTGCATCACATGTGAGTGATGTATCCGTCAAATTCACTTAAAATTTGCTTCTAGGAATAGATTCACATAGAGAAACCTCCATTAAGTTGTGTTTATAGGTTTTAGGTTTTCCAAAAGATGAAATCCGTCCCTTTTCCTTTGTTATTTCCATTGTAACAAACATGTCCTTTGTGTATCTATTGCAATCAATTAATAACCACTTTATCATTCTTATGTTAATTGGGCATATTTTCAGTATTACATGTGTCAATGAAAAAAATTCTTTAAAGCTATTCTTTGGGCATATTGGTTCTCTGAAGAAAATCTTTGCTTTTAGTTTCTCTCTGTATAGTTTCTTTGGGCACTACTCTTTGTACCACATCTTAGCATAAGTTTTTAATGGCAGTTTCATTTTATGGTTTCTGTTTTTGAAGTTTTTGATAACAATTCCCCA
This sequence comes from Magnolia changhungtana, assembly GCA_030180095.1. Taxonomy (NCBI): domain Eukaryota; kingdom Viridiplantae; phylum Streptophyta; class Magnoliopsida; order Magnoliales; family Magnoliaceae; genus Magnolia; species Magnolia changhungtana. The sequence goes on along the minus strand of JASAUF010000449.1, from coordinate 3,222,760 downwards.
GATGTGGGTCTGGATGTTGTATTTTTGACCTTTTCTTTCTAGGTTTTGTTAGGTTATTTTAGTTGTTTTAGTTGTCTTTTCTTTGTATAGCTCCTTTAGGTTTTCTAGTCTTTTGCCTCTTCTTTTTTCCTTAATTTTTTTTTCTTTCCTTTTGTTTTCTTCCTGTTTGTAGTCCCTTGTGTGCTTTAATAAATTTCTCATCTTTCAAAAAAAAAAAAAAAAAACCCACAAAAAGTGGATGTGTTAAATGAACTTCTAGTTATTTTTTCATATTATTTAAGATTCTTGCAACATTATATATATGAATTTATATTTGCAGACTACTTATGTATATTGTTTCCTTTCATAATCTACTTTCTCAGTCTTTTCGGGTGGTTCTTATTACTTTCTCAGTCGTTGGTCCTATTGTGGGCAGAGCATAGCTAAAATTCACACTGTTTATACAATCTGAAATTTTCAACTCAACTATTGAATTTGGGACACGGACCGCTTTCTCTTCAACTTTCCATTTGACAATCACCAACGGGATGGTTAGGATCGTCTGGCCAGTAAGACTTTTGTAAATTAGCATGCATGTATGCAGTGTGTTGGGTTATGATAATGTTGTGAGTTGGGGGGAAAAGCATATTGGAGAGATATGTTGTCTTATTTATGGACACTATGATCACTTAAGTTTTCAATTTCTACAACTAGGCCTGTTGTTCAGTGTTCCAAACCATCAATATGATGGGCCATGCCCCATATTGGTTGCCCATGTACCAATAGCCATTCAGTTTGGAAGAGCCTAGCCAAGAATTCTTGGCCTTCATTTGTTTTTAGAACACTACTGTATTAGAACCGGAAGCTTGAGAAAATGAAAATTGGACAAACGCCTCATCTTAATTTTCATTCTTTTGATTGTCCTGTCTATATATATGTTGGCCACCGGATAAAGGGTCAGAACTTCCCCATCTAATCTGGGAGACTTAGAATGCATGGGCCATATATAGGCCCTCAAATAAATATGGTTTGGATCCCTGAACCATGGGCTATATGCAAGCATACTTAATAGTTATATATTCTTGGGTCAAGCATCGTATCCTACCTCTTTTAGTTATGCTTTTATAGGGGATCTTGTGCTTTATTTTATGATTCTAGTTGTTTTTTAAAATGACCATGTTTTGCTACATTCATCATTAATATTGTCACACCATCTTCGTCTTTAAAATGACCATGTTTGGGTTATGATGAATAAACGAACTATCCTTTTTATTTATTCCGATCTATATATTTAATTTGTTCTTTATATTCTTTGAATTTGTAGTTATGGTTCGACCAAGTGTGGTCTAAGGCAACTCTAAGCATTTGAAGGAGTGCAAGCGATCTAAGGTTGGAGTACATACAGCGTTGCTAGGCATGGTATTAACAGATTTGCTTCTAAGGTAACTTTGGTGGCATTTCCAAATGCCCTAATGTCTGTCGCTTTCCTTTTGAAAATTAATGTATTTTGGATGAGTTCTAAATGATAAAACACAAGTTGAACTTAAGTTAGTGATTTATTCATTCAATTACAATCATTCATTATTGAATGAATGATTGTAATTGAATGAATTAATGATTATACAGGTGGTAATTGAATGAATGAATGAATGATTACATTTTTTTAAAAAAAATGTAGGTGGTAATTCACTATTTGTACATATGTCATCTCATGAGTCTTACTTTTTGTAATTTTCTTACCCCTGTAGTGATTATCAGAAGCAATGGGTCATCATTGAAAGATTGCCCTTGTAGTGAGTCCAATCAAGGTATGGATAATACATAGTTTTAGTTCATGGTAAATGGTACCTTTTATTGTGGATCACCCCTGGACCAAAGACCTGGTACCTTTTGTTATTGTAAGTTCCTAATTAGTTTGTTTCTGTATTTGCGTCAGAGCTATCCGGATATTGAGTGGGGGTCCCAGGAAGGTGGGAACTGCTGTTATGACCATGATGAAGCTATCCATTTCCTATGGACAGCAATATGGGTGGCCTGACCATTTGGGCAGGCCCGTGTTTATGTATTATCTCGAAATGGATGAAGCAGATCTGAATGTGCGTCAGAGCTATCCGGATGTTGAGCGGGGGTCCCTGGAAGGTGGGAACCACTGATATTTATTTTTTCCCTTCATCACTATTTGTGTGATCTTGTGAACAGGTTGGATGATAAATAAACATCACTACAGGCCCTAGAAAGGTTTTAATGATGGAAATCATTGTACCCACTGTTTCTTGTGGTATGGTCCACCTGAGTTTTGGATATGATTCAATTTTGGTTTCAACCCCTTAAATGATCTGGAAAAGCAGATGGACGGTGTAGATAAACTACATATATTTATAGTGGGTACAATGATTTCCTAATCCTAAAACCAAACTTGAAAACCTAAATGTAAATCCGAACCCGAACCCGGATTCCTAAACCTAAACCTATAACCTATAACCTATAAACTAAACCTAAACCTATAACCCTAAACCCTGAACCCCAAACCTAAACCGGAACCTGAACCCAAACCCCAATTCCTAAACCTATAACCTATAACCTAAACCTATAACATAAACTTATAACTTAAACCTATAACTTATAACCTAAACCTAAACCTAAACCCAAACCTATAACCTATAACCTTTTTTTTTTGTGACCAAAAATTTATTTATATTTTGTTAAGCCCAATGTTAATAGGAAAACCCTTTACAACTTCAGGCCGAATCCGCTACAAAAAAAGGGGGCGGTCCGCCTATCATATACTAACTCTAAATAAAAGGACCCAAAAAAAAAAAAAAAAAACTAAACATTGAACACATTACGGATCGAGACAATCCCGACCTTGTCGAGAAACACCAGACCCTTAGTTTGCCTGGGGAGAGACCCGAAGTGCTCGTGATATGTTTACACCTGTATTTCACTCCCCACTTTCACCAAGCAGTCAGCCGGACCATTACCTTCCCTAAGAATATGTTGGAAGGAGAAATTACCGAATTGCCTTAAATTGTTGATCCTATCCACCCAAGGCTTCTAATTCCACAGGCAGCGAGAATCACCCGTTAAGACGGCAATTGCTAACTTCGAGTCTGATTTAACAATAATTCTGTTCAGCCCTTTCAGCAGACAAAACTGAATATCGTCAATGATTGCTCATAATTCAGCATGGTTATTGGTTCCAAAGCCATATCCAGACGAGAAGGCGAAAATAAAGGATCCATCCTCCTTTCTACAAATCCCACCGCCTCCAGAGAGACCGGGGTTGCCCCTGGCACAGCCATCTACATTTAATTTAACCCATCCAGGGTTTGGGTGTTTCCATTTGACGACAACAGAAGCTGACCTGATAGTCCTGCGAGCAGAGGATGAACGAGAGGCACCATTCGGAATTGGAGACGAGGACGGGGAGGGAACATCCAGCGCCTCGATGTTCTGGATCGTTTGGGTGGCCCACCACTTAATCCGCCCAATGGATCTTTGAGAGTCTGTGTCCTTATCTCCAAAGGTCACTTCATTACGAGCTCTCCACAATTCTCAAAGAATTAGAAGAGGGAGAGTGGAACGGATTTGATGAGAGGCAGCCCCTGGAGCAGAGGCGTTTCTCCATTAACTGATCTTAGCAAGAACCGAGGACTGGGGGGCCGAAGAGATTCCACAAAGAGCCTCAAAGTGGGACCAGAGCTGGACCACCTGCTGACTGGAGAGAAATAAATGGTTGATGGTTTCAGTATCTGGACAGGAATCGTTTCCTTGACAGAAAAATGGCATTTTGAAGCCAAAGCAATTCCTTTTGCTTGAATTCTACTGTCAACTGGAATAGCATTTTGCACCAGCCTCCATATGAAGATTGATACTTTGGGAGGAATTTTACGTAACCAAATCCATTCTCCCCATGAGACCTGATCGTGCTCTCCCCAGATGAGCTTCCAAGCTGACTTAAGGGAGAAATCCCCTGACTGTTCATAAGTCCAAACGCAGACCACCGGATCGTCCGAGAAAACGAAGCCCCTAGAAAAGATTTCATTGATGACATGTTGAGGCACAAATTCCCAAATACTGGAGGGAGGAGGAGGACCACCTGTCCCAAGCAACGATTTGAGTTGTAACTATTTGAGCTCATGCGGGATGGGGGTAGAGGTTAGATGTTGGAGTGGACCCAATCCAGTCCAATTATCTGTCCAGATATTCGCCTCCCCCCTGACCAACCATCCAAAGAGTGTTTTCTTGAATTATTGGAAGAGCTTGTCTGATTTGTTTCCACATCGGGGAAGCGTTTCGATGATTTATGGCAGAAAAATCATCCGTAAGGTCCCTACTGTGTTTTGCCTGCATAAGTTTTACCCAAGGACTTGTATTCTTTCCAAATTTCACATTCCAAGCCAGCTTCATACGGAGGGCCTGCAGCACCTCCCTCAGATTTCTGATACCCAGACCACCCTCTTCTTTTGGTCTGGTTGCTTTCTTCCAGGCAATCCAATGATGCTTCTTTCTTCCTTCTGCCCAACCCCAAAAAAAAATCAGCAAGCTTCCTGTCTATGTTTCGAATTACCTGTGCAGGAAAGTGCATTGCTGCCATTATATGTATTGGGTAACTTTTTTTTTTTTTTTTCACACAAGTAGCAGTGTCTTTTTTTTTTTCATAGAATTTCATTTCATTTTTTTGAGAAAAATACAAGCATTGAACTTCGGGTGACCCGCCACAAAAACGAACGCACGGCCACCTATTGTAAAGAAGATATACAAGGAGTAAACTCCAACCAAACCCCAAAAATAAAACAACCCAGGGTCCTATAAGTTGCCTAGACCCTCGAATCTGAATCGCCCCAAGCCCTGCTCTATCAAGGAAAATGAGGCCCCTGACCACCCGAGGGAGGTCAGACGTGGAGGAGAAAAAAGCGAAATCTTGCTTGGTCGAGCCACACTTAGCCAAACCATCAGCTGGCCCGTTGCCTTCCCTGAAGACGTGACGAAAAGAAATCTGATCGTGCGTAGAAAGGTTTCTAATTCGTGAAATCCAGTATATCCACTTCCAACCCGGTTGGGATTGACCCGTCAAAAAATTGACCACCATCAGGGAATCCGATTCAACCACAATGTTGGAGATCCTGAGCAGAAGGCAAAAGGACAAACCATCATAGACTGCCCGCAATTCAGCCCTAGTGTTGGAGGCAACACCGTATCCTGCATAAAAACCAAAACAGAAATCTCCCTTTTCCCCTCTGCAAACCCCTCCACCTCTCGCCATCCTTGGATTTCCCCGAGACGAACCATCTACGTTCAACTTCACCCAGCCAGGTGGCGGTTTGGACCAATACACGACCTGAGAAGCAGCGAGGACACGAGGATAAGACCTGATTCCCATAGAAAATAAAGCTCGGCTATGGGTGCCACCATTAGAAGTGGCGTTCCACGTCCTAACAATCCAGCTAATCCAAGCAGTGGTGCGAGCAATAATAGTGACTGACCTAAGCTTGGAATTATCGAACTTGAAGGCGTTTCTCGCTCGCCAAAGTTCCCAAATAATAAAACAGGGGATGAGCTTGTGGAAGGGAGCTATAGGCGCAGAAGGCATCTGAGGTGAGGAGTCCCACCATCTATTGAGGCGTTCCAAGATAGAGTCTCTACTGTTCAAAATTACATCATGGATTCCGAAGAAATGGCTCCAGACAGCAGCCGCTCGAGCACTATGCAGGAAAATGTGGTCCGTCGTTTCTACTGAAGGCCTGCTTTGAAACTCCTCAAAACAGCAGCACCACCTAGAAGCTAATTGGACTCCACGAAAGGAAATGGCCTCGTCCATAGGCACCGCTCCCCTGAGAATCCGCCACATGAGAAGCGAAATCTTGGGAGGGATATTTACATTCCAAAATTTCCCACCCCAGGTGCAGCGTGGGAAATGAGCTCTGCTAATCTCCCAGGCCGTGGAGACAGAGAAAGCTCCATTATGGGTGAGAGGCCAGAAAGGATAATCCTGCTGCCCTGAAAGGCAAAGACCCGCATGGAAAATGACATTAACGTCCTGCTGGGAGAGAAAATTGAAGACCGCAGAAGGAGGCAACGGACCCATCGATCCCAGAAAATCACTGACCCTGAGATTAGAGAGGGAGGACGGCACACTGGTAAGGGTTCTATCCCTGAGAATGCCGAGTCCTGACCAATTTGTAGACCATAAGTTGATGTGGCCCTCTCCCACATGCCACTGAGTTGTAGAATCCACAGAATGGAGGAGGTTCCTTATCCGTTTCCAAAGAGGAGAAGATGCTGACACAGGGACGATCGGCCCCCTACTGAGGATGTCGCTGTTGTATCTGTCCTGCATCACACCGCCCCACGGACTGAAGGAACGATTGTGTGATACGTTCCAGGCCATCTTAAAGCGGAAAGCATTCATGACATCTCTCAAACGTCTGATCCCCAGACCACCCTCGAGCCTGGGATGGCAGATCTGATGCCAGCTACGCCAATGTAGTTTTTTCCTGCCCTCCGCCCAGCCCTAGAAGAAATCCGCGAACAGCCTTTCCAACGTCTGAAGAACATAAACCGGAACATGCATAGCCGCCATTGAGTGGACTGGAATACTAGAGAGAACATGATTGATTAGGGTGGCGCGACCAGCCATAGAAAGAAAACGCGCTTTCCATCCACTAATCCGACTTTCGACCTTGCTGATAATGTGTTGGAAAGTGTCCCTTCTTCTACGACCCACCGAAATCGGGACCCCAAGGTAGAAGAACCCTTCCACCGATCCCGCCATTTGAAGATCCCTGTGGATGCTCGCACGCCTGGAAAGAGTCATATTCTCAGCATGAATGAAAATGCTTTTCTGGGAATTAACCTTCTGCCCCGAGACAAGTTGGTAGCGATCGAGGAAATTCTTAACAGCTCTGATAGACCGGATGCCTCCGTTCAGGAAAAGGAGGGTGTCATCAGCGAAAAGAATGTGGGACACTACCAAGTTTCCACGACGCCCACGGAAGGGTAAGCAGGAGCCATCCTCTACCAACTTCTGGATACCACGACTGAGCACCTCTGACGCCAGGATGAAAAGGAAAGGAGAGAGCGGGTCTCCCTGACGAAGACCCCGAGTAGATTTGAAGAAACCTCCAACTTCCCCATTCACGAGCACCGAAAACCAACAATTTTTCCAGCATCGCTCCACTAGAGCGATCCAACGGGCTGAGAACCCAAAACGGCTCAGAACTCTCTTGAGAAAAAGCCAGTCCATGCGATCATAAGCTTTTTCCATGTCCAATTTTACCACAATGTTCCCCCCTCTAACTTTCTTGTTTATATCCCGCAGTACTTCTTGGGCAAGGGTTATGTTTTCTGCAATGGATCTGCCCTTGACAAAAGCTCCTTGTTCAAGGGATATCAACGAGGGAAGCAACTTGGCCAGGCGGAGGGCCACAATTTTTGCAAAAATCTTGTAAATGACATTGCATAGGCTAATGGAGCGGAAGTCCACAAAAGACTTGGGCGCATCTTTTTTGGGGATGAGAGCAATAAGAGACGAGGTGAAGGCCCTAGGAAGAGGTTCACCTTGAAAGAACGCAGTGACTCCTTTGTGGACATCGTGGCCAACAACCTCCCAACATTCAGCAAAAAACGCAGCGGTAAAACCGTCGGGCCCTGCTGTACTGTCCCGAGGAATGGCCTGAACAGTGATATGAATCTCCTCCAGGGAAGGCTGCCTCAACAACAACTCATTTTCCTCATCAGTAACTAGAGACGGGATTACCCTAAGGAAATCTTCATCCAGCACTGTTGCCCCTGCAGAGAATAGGGAGTGGAAATAGCAGGCTGCGTTGTTCTTGATTTCCTCCTAGGAAAGGACAGTCTGTCCCAAATCGAGGCGAATAGAGGAGATAACCGCTCTTCTGGCTCTAGCAGATGCAGACGCATGGAAAAAATCAGTGTTTTTGTCACCAACCTAAAGCCAGTTGTTCCTGGCTTTTTGTTTCTAGAAGGATTCTTCCATAATTTCCAGACGTGACAGCAAAGTTTTGGCATCAACAATTTCCTGCTGAAGGCTGCCAATGTGGGACTCAACAGTCTCATTTTGCAGTTTTTCCTCCAAATCATTTAGGGATAAAGCTGCCTGCTTTACAGCACTGAAAACATTCCCAAACTGGTGTTTGTTCCATCGTTGCAGCTGGCACTTAACTGCTTTCATTTTAGACAATAGATTTCTCATAGGCTGAGGATCGGATGTGGAATTCCAAGCCAATTTAATCGTTGGTAAAAAATCTTCATGAAGGAGCCACATGTTTTGAAAACGAAAGGGTTTGGGGCCTGCAAAAGGTTGTGAAGGCAAGACTAAAAGAAGGGGTGTATGGTCAGAATTATGGCGAGGGAGGTGATGTACCTGGAATGAAGGGAAAAGGTTGCTCCACTCAGAATTGGTGAGCACACGATCCAGCCTAGCCCAAACACGAGCTGCACCCGATTGGTTATTTGACCAGGTGAAAAGATTTCCAATATAACCTGCATCCTGCAGGCCCGCCCTGTTAATGGCCTCAGCAAACTCTCTGGAACTGGTGGCATCGAATCTGCCTCTGCTCCTGCGTTCCGCCACTTCGCGGACAGCATTGAAATCACCACAAATCGCCTAGGCCCCTTGAATAGACGAGGCCAAGGAGGCCATATCCTCCCAGAGGACATTCCTCTAACTTCTAGCGCAGCTAGCATATACCACAGAAACAAAAATAGGAGCTCTTGTCGGTTGGAATATAGTGGAGAAAGATAGCAGCTGCGATGATTTGGAGACAATCGTAACCTCCTCATGAGACTTATAGAAGATCCAAATTTTGCCACCACAGTCCACATTGGACAGAGAGCCATGAAAGCCAAGCCGAAGGCCGACTTGCACGCGTTTTGATTCCCTAACCATGGGCTCCAAAATCGCAACAATCCATGGATTATGAACACTGATTAAACGTTTCAGGGATGTGATAGTGGGGTTATTGCCCACTCCGCGAGCATTCCAAACCAAGATATTATCCGTCATTGGAAAACCTGAGTAGCAACGGTCCTGCCTTGAAGATGTCTGAGACGGGATAACCATTCATCCCTGGAAACAGCTCCTAATGGGTTCTTATTTGATTTCCTGGTACCTCTCTTTCTCGGAGGAATGAAAAGACTGGCAGCCGCTCACTTTTTGGGAGTGACTATTGATCGTCGGGGTTCCTCCAACTTCTCCGAATTCAGCTGACATCCCTGCTCGCTCCTTAGCTGCTCGTCTTTGAGCTAAGCCTTGAATTTGGGAGACACTTCCCCTTCCTCCTCCGAGAAAAAAGGGGAGAGGTCCACCACAAGTTCACCCCCTCGACTCGAAGGGCTTATGAGGGGGGAGTTACAACTGCTTGGCGTATCATCTGAAACTTGTGAAACTGATGGGGATTTATCCAAGCCTGCGAGATATTTCCTGATAACAGAAGTAGGACTATCTCCAACAGATCTAGATCAGAATCTCTCCAAATGTTGTCTGTTCTGCGAAAAATTCATCCAGACTGACGAATTGTGTTCCCTGAGCGTCACATCTTGAGATGATTTAGAGGGGGCCACTTCGTGAGAAGCAACCACACCATCTTGGCATATGGAGGCTTCTTCCAGTGGGATGTCTGTTGTGTGCGTTCTGTCTTGATCCAGGCTCTTAGGGGAGGAACCTGGGAGGGCTAGGGGTGGCAAATAGCTGTCGTCCATAGCAAGGTTAGTGTCAGGGGGTATTGGTCCAGCAGTCATCCTGGGGCTAGGTATTGAGAGGGTTTCTTTTCCTCTGCTCTCTGGAACAGCCAGAGTTAGTTCATTGGCCATTGATTTGGAAAGTTTGTGGCTGGCAGTATTGCTGATATCCTGGGGTGGCTCATTCCTGTGGGTATCGTACGTGAGTAAAAGGATAGGTTGATGCACGAGGCTATTCTTTGGGGCATTTTGTCGAACATCCGGAGAACACTGCTCAGAAGCAACCCACTGAGGAAAAAGGGCCTCCCGGATAGCACTGACTTCACCTTTCCCAACATGACCGAAACTTTCCTCAACCCATTGCTTGGTACTGCCTGGTTGCATTGGATTAGGACATGGTAAAGGTGTCTCGAGTTCATCTGCCTGTGCTTGCTCAAGGGCCGCGTGCACAGGGTAAGGGTGTCCATCTACCACCAGGTGTAGAACACTACGAATGTCCACCCCTGGGTGGAAGAGGATCTTCAATCGGGCAAAACCTTAAAACAAGCCGCATCTAGTGATGGAGTCCATTGCCAGAACCTTACCAAAATAGTTTCCCAGATCTAAGATGGCCGATTCCAACCAGCCGTGAGATGGTATACCATATAGCCTGATCCAGGTTCCTCTACCTTTTCCTTCTTCTTCCGGAGACCAACGATTTATGGATTTGATCCCCATCGAGCTATGAAGATCCTGTTCCCCCAAGAATAGATCTAGCTCAGCTCTGGATTTAAACTTAATAAGAACCATCGTCGCAGAGATTCTGACAACATCGATATTTGACGAAGCGAAGGCTGAAACCCGAATACACTGCATCATATGGAGAACTGAGATGTAGGGCTCTGTTTTTGTTAGCAGCCCCAGTTTAAGTTCCTGTTTCTTCCTCGCAACAACCCCTGGATCTGCAACAGACATGAGATTGATAGCGCATCTACTCTTAGTACCAGCTGGATTCGCGGTTCCGGATGCAACTTTGGCATAGGTAACAGAAGCCGTCGAGAAATCTTCCTTGGGTAGAACAGCAGGATCGCTCGTGGGTGTTGGAGGGATGGCATTCTTTGGTTTCGCTTTGTTAATTGTGACCCTTCTTCCATCGATCCTACGACCGTTCAAAACATCCATTACATTCTTCGCGTCCTGTTCATAAAGGAAACGTACAAATGCGAAACCCTTGGTGTGGTTGGAGTGGGGGCGAAGGGGGATATAGACATCATGAATCCTCCCAAACTTACCAAAAATTTCCCGGATGTCCTGTTCATTGCAATCGAAAGGCAAGTTGCCAATGAACAAGCTGAAACCCCAGGAAGAATGTTGACGCACCTTGCGCCTGGATCTACCGCGGAGAAGATCTCTACTGCTCTGATTGTGCGAGCTGCTATGCCGACGCGATCTGCCACGCCGACTAGATTCCATCTTTTGAGACCGACTCCAACATTGCCCTAAACCTCCTGCCTCAAGAGGCAGCAGCTTGTGCTAAAGCCAAACAGGCTAGTAGAGATTTTGACGGTGCAGTCGAATGAGAATCGCCAGGTTTATTCTCTCTCTCCTATGTATTGGGTAACTTGTAAGGACATGATGGATAAGAGTCGCTCTGCCCGCCTGAGAAATGTGCCTCGCAGACCAGCCTGAAATTCTCTTGCTGATTTTTTCCTAAAGGGCTTGAAAGCTAGATGCCTTAACTCTTCCTTTGACGAGATGAAACCCTAATGTCGTTTCTTCAACCTATAACCTAAACTTAAACCTATAACCTTATATATATATATATATATATATATATATATATATATATATATATATATATATATATATATATATATATATATATATATATATATATATATATATATAGGGAAAAGGTACTATGAGCTTGACGTCACGAGTCCGTCCCATGAGGTTGAGCTGTGTGGGCCCCACCGTGATGCATTTCGAAAATCTACCCCATCAGTCAGATGCACCATTCCATCGTGGGCCTCAGTCTCAAAAATCAAGTCAATCCATGACTTGTGTGGGCCACACCACATACAGAAGTGAAGAGGGGCCGTGCACCATTAAAACATTCATAACCATTTTTGAGGGCCCACCGAGATGTGGTTTGCAAATCCAGCCCATCCATTATGTGTGTCCCACTTGAATGAGGGTTCAGACCAAGTTTCAGGCGCATGCAAAACTCAGGTGGGCCCCACCAAGTGCTTTTATATGTTTTAACGGTGTCTTCACATAATTTTAGATGGTATGGCCCACCTGAGTTCTGTATACGGTTGATTTTTGGGATATCCCATAATTTAAAGGGGACCCATCAAATGCACGATGTTGATGGTCGAAACACATCACGGTGGGGCCCACGCAACTCGACCTCACAGGAGCTTATCGTCAGCTCGAGCGCATTGTACCTTTTCCCATATATATATATATATATATATATATATATATATATATATATATATATATATATATATATATATATATATATATATATGAGAAACATTTTGGCCTGATTTTTCTCTCCACTTTTTCTTACTCATGTCTTTCTCTCTTACTATGTAATGTTTCTACAAGTATGTTAGTTATATATGTAATAGCTTATTGAGGACATGCAGAAAGCACAGGAAGAGATGAAAAAACTGAAAGAGGAGGCACAAGCCAAGAAGGATCACATGCTACAGGTGGTTTGGATTTTTTACTTGGATTTATTATCTGATACTCTTAAGGATTTAAACATTTCATGATATATTTTTTTTTACGGAATAAAGAAATAGCACAAGTGAATGAAGTTGCATTGAAGCAAATGGAATCTGCTCATGAAAAATTCATGGCTGAGGTACATCCCTGTATCCTGAACCTCATTTGTTTGAAAGTTGCAATCCCTGTTTTCAGTGTTTTTTTTTTTTTAAAAATCTTTCTTTCTTTTGAGATGTGTATAAAGGAATGCTTGTTTGATTGTGTTTACAAATGCTATTTTATACAGGCTGACAAGCTAAAGAAGTCACTGGAGGATGAAATTCATTTTCTCAAGGGAAGGGTTTCAGAACTTGAAAGTGATCTTGTGTCAAAGTCCACAGAAGTTAGATCTGTAGTTTCAGGGAAAGAAGAAGCTCTATCTTCTGCATTTGCTGAAATTGACCGTCTGAAGGAAGAAAATTTTGTAAAAACGTGAGCATTATTGTATTATATGGAGGGTGTTTACTGTATTGGAGTGTATTTGTTTCTTGCATATGAGGGCACGCTTTAGTTGTATGCAACCACTCTTCTTGTTGTAGGTCTCAGATAGTGGAATTGAAAATTCAGATCTCTTCTTTGAAGGAAGATCTTGAAAAGGAGCATCTACGCTGGCGTACTAGCCAGAGTAATTATGAAAGACAGGTTTACTCTTAATTTCTTGTCATAATTCTTATTTCCTATCTCATTCATGTGTAGTGGGATATGAAAGAACTTCGTAGGAAGTATTTGGAGATGGAGTCGAAGCTAAAGTTCAAACAAGTTCCTTTTTTGCAATTCTTATGATAGGTTGAGCAAAGTTAAGTATTGTTTATTTAGAAATGTGAATGTGGGATGCATTGTATGATTTGATTGCTATTTGTAATAAATGCATCATTTTTTTCCTCATTGCATTTTATGGACTATTCCTAACAGCATTAAGCTTAGATGAGTTATCAATCACAGCAGGTTCTTGCAATGGAAACAAGCACCATTATTATAATTTTTTTAAAAATAGCTATGGATTTTAGTCGTAGCTCTTGTTCTGAAAATCGTAGCTATTGCTAACTTCAGCATATTGATATGGATTTCATTCCACTTTTAGCTACTGATATTATCCGTAGTCGTAGGTACATTTCACTACAGAAATTATTACTACTGCTTTTTTCCGTAGCTAGTGAGATCTATTGCTACGGATGTAATCTGTAGCCATAGATATATTTCGCTACAGAAACTATTGCTACGGCCTTATCCGTAGCTACTGATATCTATTGCTACGGATTTAATCTGTAGGCGTCGGTACATTTTGCTACAAAAATTATAGCTATGCTACTGATCTCTATTACTACGGATGTAATTCGTAGCCATAGGTTTTTTGACCTTTAGCTACCCCACCAATAGCTACGGACTAGATCCGTAGCAATAGGAGTTTAACTACGGCTTTTTTCTCAGAGCTGTTGCGGCTTTTTTCTGGTAGTGAAGGCACCCACCCAAAAAGTATTGCTGTCAATATTGAACAATAAATGGCTAGTTTAAAAAAGCACTATACCACATGTATAGCGAATTAGTAGCATAATGACACATTTGTTACATGCACAACTCTCGTGTCTTTAAAAAGAGACAAAAAAGCATTTAACTTAGATTAACTCAAATGTCAATAAAAATGTAAGATTTCAAAACACACCCAAAGTATACATTTCAAATACCTCTGATTTCATTTACTTCTAAATACACTGCCAAACAATAAATTTAGGGCAAAATCTTTCAAATCTTCTCTAATCCCCTCGAATTCACTAAAATACAAGGTGCCATACACTCTCAAAGAAGCTTCCTACTGTCAAAGCCATTTTCATCTTCTCCAATCCTCTCAAGTACAAGGTGCCAAACACACCCTCCAAGAGGCTTGATATTGTCAAAGCCATTTTCAATCCGGTTGCCAAGCTTGGAGGTCATGCACATTGTTCAAAGCTACAAAGACATCCTCTCCACTTATGATGTTCGGCGAGTATCTCGCTCGACAGGTATTTTTGCATCAAACTGCCTTAGAAACCTCAAACCCCACTCCAAAGAGTTTTGGTTTTATTCCCTCTTTCCTCAGTAAATGTCCGTATAACATGGCTTTTGTGCTTACGCTCAGGCGCCTCTTATTATAATCATTTGAATGTAAGACGCTTCTACCCAAAAAAGATATAGGGATAGATATGCAGGAGAAGATTAGGTGAGACCCAGGCCTCACCCAACAAAGTGCAGCACTTACTGTGGGGCCCACCTTGATGTGTCTATTCTGTATCCACGCCGTCCATTCGATTTTTCAGATTATTTTAGTGCATGATCTCAAAAATGAAGCAGATCCAATTGTCAGATGGAGCATACCATAGGAAACAGTGGTGATTGGCCATTAATGAGCCACAAAAGTTTTGGATCAATCTGATACTGTTTTTGGCCTTTCATCTAGGATTATGTGATCTCATTGACAGATTGGATGGAAAATAAACACTACCTAAACGTTCAGTTGCGCCCTAAGAAGTTTTTTAATGGTAGGTTGTTCAGTCACCACTGATTTCTAGAGTATGGTCTACCTGAGTTTTGGATCTTCTTCATTTTTGGGATCGTACAGAATCATCTGAAAAAACAGATGGACGGCATGGATATATAATAGATACATCGAGGTGGGCCCCACGGTAAGGTTCGCACCGTCATGGGTGAGGCCAAGGTCGCACCTATTCCACTCCCTAGATATACATGGACTTGTAACACGTACGATGGGCACACTCGCACGATGAATATGTTTCTGTTAGTGACTTTTGCTAACATCTGATATTCATTTACAACCGTCGCTCAATCTGATGAATGGACCCATTTGGATTTTTGGGCACTTGATAATGACATCACTCCCAAGCTGTTTCAAGGAGCCAGATCCGACACACGAATGGAGGAAAGCCCCTTTATGTCTCACGCGTGCGACTACACGTAGCACGGTAGCAGTTCCCATGGGACACGGTTTGGTTGGCTGGAAACACCAACACCAACCAGCTAGCTGGTGTCAAGGCTCTCTAGGCCACGATAATGTGGTAGACCACACCACAGGAAAATAGTGTGGATGGATTGTCTACCATTAAAAACTTCCTTACGTCCACAAATGTTTATTTGCCATCCAAGGAAAAACACATATATCTAAGCGTTCAATCTACACCTTTTCCTGTAGTGTGGTCCAATTGAGGTTTGGATCTGCCTCACTTTTGGGCTCACCTCCTAAAATGAATTAACAAAATAGTTAAAGGGTGTGGATCTACCTTCATGTGGACACGGATTGAATAATATCGGAAGACCCAGCTTAAATGGGGCCTGGGGAGCAGACCATCAGGTATGTGCTTTATTTCCAAATTTATAGATCATTTCAGGAGCCCAAAAAGAATCAGATAAAAGGATTATGTGTACTATATCACAGAAATCAATGGAAATTGAAAATCTACCGTTAAAAACTTTCTAGAATCACCTAAATTTTGAATCAAGCTAATATTATATTTTCCTTTCATCCAGGTCTATGTGAGGCTTTATATACAGATTAGATGGAAAATAAACATCGTGATAACCTTAGGAAGGTTTCAACGGTAGGCATTCTTATCACCACTGCTTCCTGTGGTATGGTCCACTTGAGCCTTTGATCTACCTCATTTTTGCGCTCACTCCATAAAATAATCCATAAAAATGGATGGACGGCGCGGATTTAACACATACATGATATCAGTGGGCCTCACATATCCCCTGCGAGTACCGTCCATCTCTCTCTAGGGTGGGGGTAGTACCCAATCTGCGTTCTCTTCGTGTGATGCCGTTAAGGTGCGCCCACCCACTCAGTGGAGATTTACGTAAAGCGTCAAATCGGAGTTCCTGAATTTTAGTAGATTTATTTAATTAACGTTAACGGTTTTTTTACTACAAGACGCAGGCAGTGCGCATTTAAGTCTGCTGCAGCTGCGAGTATTAAATAAATTAAAGAAAGAAAGACCTAGCAATGGTCCCATTGTATTTCGTGCCTCCACCACCGTACGATCCATCACAGGTTTGCATTCCCCACTTCCCAAGGAAGGGTGTTGGGTCTCGTTCCATGCCATCAAATTCGGGGAAGCTTTTCTTTTTATTATTTTTTATTTCTTTTTTCTCTGAATTATTCCGACCTGAATTTGACGTTGATGGATGCATGCAAAGGCTGCATCACGCACCTACTGTTTATGGTCCAGAATATCACTTCTCGCCCGAGTACCAACTCCATTTCTACTTTCCTCGCACGTGCTCACGAGGACGATTCGTGCGTGTCAGGTGGCTGCACATCTACGATGATGTTCGACCTTTGTTCTACTTTTTTTAGGGTGTTCAACGGCTGGGATTACTCAGGAATACGTTAGCACGTGTAGCTATTATGCGAGTAGCCATGCATTACTACCTACGATGAATATTTATATTCATCGTATGAGAAGATAGTCTGTATTACGTACTTTGTACTCTCTCTCCCTCTCTCTCTCTCTCTCTCGTATAAGAAGATAGGCTGTATTACCTACCGTGTAGTCTCTCTCTCTCTCTCTCTCTCTCGTATAAGAAGATAGGCTGTATAACCTACCGTGTTCTCTCTCTCTCTCTCTCTCTCTCTCTCTCGTATAAGAAGATAGACTGTATAACCTACCGTGTTCTCTCTCTCCCTCTCTCGTATAAGAAGATAGACTGTATAACCTACCGTGTTCTCTCTCTCTCTCTCTCTCTCTCTCTCTCTCTCTCTCTCTCTCTCTCTCTCTCTCTCTCTCTCTTTTCATAGACACCGGTTATGATTTTGCATGAGAGTAATACTTTCTTTTGTTGTTCTCTTTACTTCTTTTTAATTACAGGAAAGATTCAAGTTCTGACCCGGACTTCAACGTTGTACTCCGAACGGGAATAGGTTATACTCTCTCTTTCACTCTGTATTAGAATGTAACCGTTACGGAAGCCGTGTCTGGTGGGAGAAATGTTCACATACCACATAAACCAACTTGACACACAACGTTTTTATTTTCTTCTGACGTATCAATTGAATACAACATCCGAGCCGTCCAAAGGATGACCCATATCATGGAGATCAAATGGGCCAAAAATCTGAATGCTCCATTCATTGGTCACACTACACCATGAAATAAATGGACAACCGATGGTCTGACTACAAATATGTGTATGGCCCACCTGATGAATGGATTCTTCCAGTTTTCACTCCAAGTAATTTTCATGGTACGGTGAACCCTTCCACGGCTGGGATGTTCCACCGAAGTGGCACATCAGCAGAATATAAAAAAGTATTGTATGGTGACATTTCTCTTTAATGGGAGGTGTTTAGTAGATTGTTTTAGTATTTGGGCTGATTAATGGTGACAGTATTTTTGTGGATCTTTTCATAATAACTTGTGCTTGCATGATACGTATTATGGGGAAGCTTGCTAATCCTACACGCAGGTAGAAGTTATATCCAACACGCTTCTGCGTACCTGTGGATGTGGCAAGCATGTGGAACATCTGTGCTTTCCATCATGTGGGCCCCAATGTCATGCTGCACTGGACAGAAATCAGTCAGATCCACTCATTAGGTGGTTCCCATGTATGAAGAAAACGGACAGCCAAAATAAACTTTCTCGAGTTGTTTGATATGGCCTGTGGGCCATGTGATGAGTGGACGGACCTGATTCTCGGGACATGGAATCTACATGTTAGGGCCCACCTTAAAGATATCACACGTGTTCCACACAATCACACACGCAGCATGCATTGAGCTGGGCTATGCACACATGTGTAATTAGTATATTTAATTGTATTAGGGGAACTCACATGGGAGAGATGGGGGCTCGGAGAAAAATAAAAAATAAAAAATAGAAGAAAAGGATGCAGCTACACCAATAAAGAGAAAAAAGAAGATCACCAAGGTGAGTGACCCATTTACACTTTTTCCTATTTTGTGGCATACTTCTGCCTCTTGTTTGGGCTGCATGAAGATGTGGAACAAATGTACAGATGGATGTTGCACAGTAATCATGGTGGGTCCCACTTAGCCTTTGTTAGATAATCTTATCATGCGGGCTACATGTGAAAAGAGATAAGCAAAAAAGAGGAGGTAAAAAGTCATTTGTTGACGTGGCTAAGATCTAAGCTGTCCATTTATTTATAAGTACGCAATTTTTTAAAAAAAAATTCTAGAAATACCACTAAATTGAAACTCTCATTCAATTTCCTAGAGAATCTCAAAGGCCACACTCTCCTAAAACTAATTACATTGGTTAAAATGTTATAGGCTCCTTGTGTTATATATAGTAGAGATAAATCTACGCTATATATAATGCAAGTTTTAGAAAAATTTAAACTTACATTTGGGCGAGCTCCCACAAAGGGAGCCGACTTATCATATAGCCCATATACAAAAAGCGCACTGAATCCTAGCGACCCTGCACGAGAGGCCAAAACCGGAAGATTCACCGTTCGTCCTTCTTGTTTCTCTTTCTTTTCTATCAGACCAATTCTAGCATCAGTTTCATTGGACGAAAAAACTTTGAATATTCAAAGGACATGGGAAGGTATTTTAATTAAAGTAAAGGAAATTTTGAAAACACAGAGATGTGGTTGTTGTCTGGTGTACCATATAGATTTCCCTAAAAAAAAATAGAGATTTCCCTTGCATTTAGAATGCAATGGCATAAAATGCAAGTAAACCGTTGGAACTTCTTTTCCTTGTGTGTAGCCTGCACTTAGTGTAACAGCAGGGAGATCGTGCAAGCAAGTCTGTGGGCCCACTATGATGTGCATGAAATCTATACCATACTTGTGTTGCGCTGGCTTAGGTTAGATCGTTTGACCAAAAAAGGTGGTAGATCTATGGTTAGAGTGGGCCACAACATAAGAAAACATGAAGATGGATAGCCCACCATTGAAACCATGAGCACGCTCTTCTCTCTTTTTCTCACCTGACACTTCTGCTACAATTTCTTCTGTTTTTCTTGCCCTTGTCTGATGTATTGTAGTTTTCTCTCTCCTCTCTTACATGTATTGCACGTGCTACCTCGTGTGTGTGTGTGTATATATATATATATCTGAAATTTGAAAACCAAACCTCTCAAAATCAAGTTGTGGGCTAGCTTCCAGCCTTAATTAGATTGAATGCTGTGCTTGTACGAACTTCCCTGGCATATTATGTCGTATGAGAAATGCTCTAGTGCTCTTGGAGTACAAGAACTTATTGCACTCCTAGTTGAGTCGGTTCACTTGGACAGTCCAATTGATTGATCTGAACTGTCCATTAAGTCCAAAGCACATTTCGAGGGCTATAATGCAAACATTATACTGATTATATGATCCAATCCATCCATTTTGTGGCCACTCAAATTATAGAAATGCCGCTCTCTCTCTCTCTCTCTCTCTCTCTCTCTCTCTCTCTCTCTCTCTCTGTCTAGGGTCTAACATGAGGTAGCACCATAAATGTACGCGGTAGATTTTATACCGTTATCACAATGTGTCATATTTCTTTGTTTCACGACTTAATATTGTTAGGAGTCATATGCTACATGTAGAGAAAAGGAGAATTGACAACTCTATTGAATAACGTGTGTTTCTTGCAGCAAAATCTAAGCATGCAGCCTTTTGCCAATGAAATCTCAACAGTTCATCTGACAACAACAATCACAATTTTTAATCACCGAAATAACCCTACATTACTTCACAATGTTTTTCCATATGCTTTGAACATCTAAGGTGTCAGAACCTAGGGAAACTAGTGGTGGGGGCAAAAGTGTCCAAAAGTTACTCATGTTATCTGTTGTAGAGATGCATATAGTGTGATTGAGTCGCTGGCATGACCTAAAAATAAGTCGAATCTAAAATTCAAGTGGGCCACAGCATGGAGAATAAGTTGAGAGTGGAGGTCATTTTTTTTTTTTCAAAAGACCGGATCCATTTCATTAATAATTAGCTCCTGTACATTCGGGCACCCCAGGACTTAAAAGGGGGCCTATCGTGAAAGAAACCAAAAACTACACAAGGAAACAAACCTTCACAACAACTTAATCGAACCAAGACCAACCTTATCAAGAAAGATAGAACTTCTGACCTGGTGGGGGAGTTCAAAAAAACGGGCCATGTAGTCTGCCTGTGAGTTTCCTTCCCTCAGAATATGCCCAAACTTAATTCGACCCCGCCTTCTCAGAAGGTTAATCCTGAGAATCCAAGCTTTCCATTTCCATCCAGGCCTAGCCACACCATTGAGCATTTCTATCACTTGCCTAGAGTCCGATTCGATGATGATTTGAGACATCCCACTTTAGAGAGCATGGGATTAACCATTGTTAACCGCACGTAACTCAGCAACAATGTTCGTTCCAACACCATAACCAATAGAAAAAGCGAAGATGAAATCACACGCTTCTCACCTCGACCAATTCCCCCCCCCCCCCCCCCGATCTGCCCAAATTTCCTAGAGCTGAACCATCAACATTTATTTTGATCCAACCAGGCGGAGGCCGCTTCCACTTAACTACGAACGCTCGACCACCAAAATCCATAACAGAATGAGAGAGGAGACTTCTGCCAATGCTGCCGACCCAAGGCAGCGCTCCGAACATCCACCATTAAGGTAGTAATATGAGCCATCCACCACCTGATTTTCGCAATGACTGAAGTTGAGGACACCGTTGCCGCATCAAAATTTTTTGCATTACGAGCTTTCCAAATCTCCCAAATAATGATGCAAGGCGCAAGCATTTGAACTTCCATTTTCCTTATATTCGACGAGACCACCGCCCACCACTGTTGTAGCTGGGCTTCAATCGACATTGCCGCCATGACAGAAATCTGAAAATCCCTACCGATGGTACTCCACACCCACTGCGCTAAATTACTAGAAACAAACAAATGAAGAGCCGATTCCTTGCATATGAATGTGGAGGTTGAGCATCTTGAAGAGCGCAACAGATGCACCTGGAAGCCAGCTGAACTTTGCGAGATTGCACCGCACAATCGACCGGGACCGCTTTTTGCAAAACTTTTCAGACAAGAAGCGACAATTTGGGCAGAAGTTTAGCATGCCAAACCCAACGAGACCAACTCTGACTTGAACTCGGGATTCTGCTCAATGCCCAGGTAGATCTAACTGAGAATTCCTCATGTGGGGTGAACGGCCAGATTGGAGCGTCTGAGCCCCCTGCAATACAATAGCCGACTTGAAAAATATGGTAAATCACACGCTGAGGGAGGGAGAGCCACATAGCGGATGGTGGAAGAGGGCTAATGGAGCCAAGTACGTGGCGCACCTGGAGGTCCAACAGGCCTTCAGGCACCTCTGCTTAGACAATGTGCGAAAGCGGTCTTAAACCAGTCTAATTCGACTGCCAGAAATTACAATTGCCAGTTCCAATTTGCCAACAAACTCGGGAATCCACCATAGGAATAAGGTCCAAAATTCACTTCCACAAAGGAGAGGAGGGGCGCCTTGGCTAGTCTGACATGTGTGGAGCTAAATCCTGATGATACTTGGCCGCCATGAACGATTTCCATACACTCCTTTCGTCCCCAAACCTGATATTCCATGTCATTTTAAGACGAAAGGCCGTCATTATATCCACAAGCCTTCTAAATCCGATACTACCCTCTTCCTTAGGCGCAGCTAGCACTTTCTAAGTCTTCCAGTGACATTTTTCTTTACCCTCTGTCCATCCCCAGAAAAATTTTGCCATCTGCTTCTCAATTGAGCTCAACACCTTCGAAGGGATGTGTATCGCCGCCATAGTGTGCACCGGAATACTGGATAAGACATTCTTCACCAAAACCGCTCTCCCAGCCTGCGATAAAATTCGAGCCTTCCACCCATTAATATGCTCCACTATTCTGTCGACCAGAGGATTGAAATCAAAAGATTTGAGCCTTCCTTGCACCATAGGAACACCGAGATATGAGAACGAAGATGAAGATTTCACAACCCCAAGGAGAGCCTCAATAGCTCGGATTCTATCTCTTGGGAGCTTCAATGGATAGAAAAAGGCGCATTTCCGCAGGTTTATACTCTAACCTGCAAGTGGAGGTCATTGTTGATTTGCATGGATGGCCTACTGTGTTGTATATATAGAATCTAGGCTGTCCAAACCCTTTATTTGGACCGGATGAAGGGTTAGGCAAAAAATCAGAAGGTTTTACGACTCGAGTTGGCTGGTGAAGATCAAGGGTGTGTGTCCACCCTCGCGGCTCACGTGAGTTTTAAATCGGGCTGAAACATGAGGTGACATATCTAATGTATAAGTTGGATGGTGTTCATATGTCTTGTGGGAGCATTTGTGTTTGTTTATTTGTCTTTGGGTTTTGCTAATGTCCCTAACCTTAACGGAGATGTTAGTAACATCCTTAAAACTTTTTTATTTTTATTTTTCATATTTATATATTATTTTTTTAAAGGAAGGGCCATGCCCCTTTTCCATTGATCATAAGAACATGAGATGTACAAGCTAGAATTTTGGGTGGGCCCCACACAAAAACGGGTGATACCTATCATATTGGCTAAACAAACTGAGGAAAGGAAGAGCAAAAGCAGAACAAGAAAAGGAGAAATTACCATGAAACAAAAGTTCGCCAAATTTTTTTGGGATTGGGTTGAGGGAAAGAAGAAATTACTATGGATTGCTTGGAAGAAAATTATGTCTCTGGTTGAAGAAGGAGGTTTGGGAGCCAGAAAATTGACGGAAGTTATGAAGGCGTTGCATCTTAAGTTGGCCTGGGCTGCGAAGCACGGCCCCTTAGTCGGGCCCTGGGTCCGGTTTACTCAAAGTAGATATGCCAAAGACCTTCTCACATCGGATGACAGTGGATGTTGCAGTAATGTCTCTCCTCTTTGAAAGAAGATTAGGTCCCTTTTCCCATTCATCGACGAGAATGCGCAGTGGGATGTTGGGGATGGCGAGCAGAATCTTTGGGAGGTCAACTGGATGGGAAATGGGCCACTTCAACGCCTGGCCTCTGATCTCATTCCAGCTAACCTGCGTCGGCTAAAAATCAGAGATTTCTTAGGACTGGTTGGTCCTCTTCCGGTGTCCGCTGCTTGTTTATACCTGTCGCAACAGATTTTTGATCAGATTGTGCATAGGGGCCTTGCCACTTCTTCAGGCCCCGCTTCAAGTTTTTGGCCTCATAGCCCCTCTGAGACTTTTTCTGTTAAGACAGCCTGGTCAGTTTCAAGGTCCAGGGGTTCGTCAACTGGCTGGCCTTCTTGGATTTGGCACAAGTTGCTGCTTCCTAGGTTATCCATATTCATGTGGAGGCTCTTCCAGGGTGCTCTCCCAGATGATGAAAGAATCCAAGGTAGAGGAATTCAGCCTGCTTCTTGCTGCAACTGTTGTGCCCCAGGCCCCTCCCAGCATCCGGCGCAAGAATCAATCTGCCACCTTTTCCTTGAGGGGAGACAGGCTACGATGGCCTGACAATTTTTCAGCTCCTGCTGTGGTATCCCCCTCCTCAACCATCGATCCTTAGAGGGAAGACTTCTTCAATGGCAAAGGGCCAACGCTTCGGGTTCCGCCCCGGTCCTCATCCGCAAGCTTTTCCCCATCATCATCCTCTAGGAAGTCTGGAAAGCGAGAAATGCGGCCCGATTCGACAACACCCTGATGACAGATCTCTCCATCAGGTTTCATATAAAATTTCTATTGGAGAAGATTATTGGTTTCCCCCTGGAGGGTGCCCTGCCATGTTCCCCTCCCCGTCGTGTATTGGCGACTCCTCAATGTCCTGCCAATTCTGGTATTATCAAATGGTCTAGGCCTCCCTTGGGGTGGATTAAGGTGAATGTGGATGGGTCCTCGAGAGAAAATTCGGGTCTCTCGGGTGGTGGAGGGGTGGGGCGAGACCCTGATGGCAACCTCATCTTCGGCTTCTATCATGGATTTGGGGTGGGTTCCAACATCGGAGCTGAACTCCGGGTGATTCACGATGGCATTCTCCTCTGCCTGAAAATGGGGCGGACCAAGGCCATTGTTGCATCAGATTCTAAGGTGATCATTGACGAAATTTCGGGTACCACTCTTTTACCAAGGCGGTGGAAACCATGGGTCGATCGGATTGCCAACTTGACAAGTCTGGGTGTCTTTTCCTATTCGTACATTGCCAGGGAAGGAAATGGCCCGGCTGATAGTTTGGCAAGAGAAGGTAGCGATCATCAAGCCGAAAAAGAATTTCTCCATGTCCAGGATCTCCCCTCTCAGGTCTGATGGCTGCTTTTTCTTGATAAGGTGGGTCTGGGTTATCTCGGACCTTTCCGTCGTCTGCCTTGCTAAGTTCTTCTGGCTGCCTCTAGGGGGTGGCTGCTCTGCTGTTCTTCTCGCTTCTGGCTGCCTTCGGGGGATAGTTTCTCCGCAGGTTTGTTCATTCATGTATAGACACGATAGGCGGGTTGTCTTTTTTTTTTTTGTGCATTTCACCTACTCGAATCCCTGCGAGGTTGTATCTCTCTATCTTTTCAATGGATTGGGTGTTAAAAAAAAGAATAGGAAAAGGAAAAGAAAACAGAGGATGAAGCCTCCCTGCCGAGGGCGGAACTCCAGACGCATCATTACTATATGTAGATGTTGCAAATCACCTCAAAGACCACACCGCTCTTCCTCGTCCCAATGTGTAGCATGAAACTGAGGCCCACTAGACCAACCACCCTCTACTGGGGACGCTGCCCGAGCAAAAGAGCCCCTGACAGACTTACATTTCTAATCCACTCCCTCCCTAATTTTGCCTCTCCTTATTAGCCCCATGCCCATTTTGTCTAGAACTGGGGACCCCTGATAAGATGGGGAAGAGGAGTTGAGCATATGTAGGTCTTGTTAGGAGCACCGCTGCTTGCTATCTTTGCTAGACCATCTGCCACTGAGTTGCCTTCACGGAGGGTGTGAGAGAAACGGAGGTTGAGTAGTTGAATGAATTGATGAATAATTTAAAGGCGATACCATAGCTTCCAGCCACAAGAGTGAAATAGATTGGAGACAGCTTCATGAATAATGCGAGAGTCTGTTTCCACTATAATGTTATTGAGCTCCTTAGCTGCGCAGATCTTTAGACCATCTACCATTGCCTGCGCCTCAGCAATGGTGTTTGTGATGGAGCCGTACTTGTTATGGAAAGAGAAGACCAGACTACCTTGATGGTCCATGCAAGCACCTCCTCCTCATCCTACCCTCGGGTTTCCCCTTGCTGATCCGTCTACATTTAGTTTCATTCAGCCCCTATCTGGTTTATTCCATCTGATGATTTGAGTCGATTTGCTATTTGTAGATGTGTGTTTATTCATGCCCAATGCATGCACGATCAGGTCTTCTCTGGTGGAAATGTCGTCTGAACCAGGATGCTGATTCCCTATTTCATTCAATCAATTGGAGACTTTATGGATTGTCTGGGAGGCAAAAAATTTAAGGTTGTAGTATTTGGCCACATTTCTGCTTAACCAAAGCTCCTAGATTATGAATGGGGGGCCAATCCCTGAAGGAGCTGCCATCTAGAAGATCTTTTCGCTATCGCGCTCCATTGATGAATTCGACGTTCAATAGACTGATCGAGAATTAACGGAACATGAAAGAGGCGCACGAAGCAAAACCATACTTTGGTTGCAGCAGTGCCATGACAAAGGAGATGGTCTAAATTCTCAACACTGGAGGTTTGCGGATGGGAAGGATGATGATATCCATTAGTCTTTATGTTCTCGTTGGTGGGTCGGGGCTGCTCTAGGGGCTGGGGTCCTTGGCTAGCCCATGGCTGTTGCTGATCCAGATGGGAATTTTTGCGACTTCTTCGATCATTCACGTTAGGACAGTAGGGCCTGGTCGGAGCTATTTGGTGCCGCATCGCCTCTCCTGCATTGTGACGGTTAGTGCTCACCTAGAGGTGAGATGAAGTGAGTTGCTAGACAGTAGAAGAGGCTGGCTGATTGGAGATGTTAAGCTCAAGAGGAGCAAAAATGGTTGGGGAGATTTCGTCGCAACAGACGCATTTGGATGCCAAACTGATTCCAATTTTTTGGATCATTGCATCCATTGGGATGCATCACCTTCTAGAGAAACGTTGCTACCTTTGGTGGGACTTATTTGTTTCAAGCCCGGAGAGTTCCAAAACCCCAATTCCAGTAGTCATTTATTTGGTACCTCCTAAGGAGCGGGAACTGTCATTCTAACCCTTCTCGAGGGATTCCATCCACAAACGCAAAGTTTATGGCTGACCGATATTGCTCATCATCATTTAGCTATTGCATTTATTTTTCTCGTTGCTGGTCATATGTATAGAACTAACTTCGGGATTGGGCACAGTATGAAAGATCTTTTAGAAGCACATACTCCTCCGGGGGGTCGATTGGGACGTGGTCATAAGGGTTTTTATGACGCGGTGACGATACTTTAGGGGAGGTCTTGCGGAAAAATAGCACAATGCCAAGATGATAAAAAGCTTAACACCTCTTATTCTTATTACTTATTAAAAAAAAAAAGAAGATAAAAATGAAAGGTCGTCTTATTCAAAATCCCAATTATGACATCCATTCTCTCGGACTTCACACCACGGAATGCACTATTCTTATAGAGATAAATGTGCTTTAACATCTTTTTAACCCAAAATGGCTGAGGAGAGGAAAGGTTCCTTTTTAAGGGAACTCTCGGGAACAGATCTAGTGGGGTTTGGTGGACAGAGCCTAGGTTGCCAAGCCGGCGCCCCCTGAAAGAGAGTATGGATCACTATGTCTCAAAAATGATATTCAAAAGCCTTAACCAGCAAGCAGTGGAAGGAGAGATTTAAGACTCAACTTCGCCTGAACGCGAATCAACACCTCGCGTTAACGCGAAATGGCACTGTCATTCGCATGGACTTTCGGTGGACAGACAAGGACCATTCGCCTGAACGCGGATCAGCATAGCATGGTCATTCGCGTTAACGCGAATCAGGCTGGCTGTTCATTCGTGCATAGGGTGTTCCAAGTAAATTTGAGGGAGAATTTATTGGAAGAGGTTAGGTTCCAGACAAGGTGATCTTTCTTGTTAGAGATGGTCACTCCACTTTCCTTGATCAAACTGATGGCTGCCTCTGGAATAATACCTTCAATAGCTTAAAGGTCCCATGTACCTGATTGATCCCAGTAATCTTTTACCGCAAAGCTTTTGAATGTCACTAGGGATAGTTACCTATTAATGATTTAAAAATTTCAATAATTCATATAACTAGGAGCAAGCTATGGTGCGAAAAGCATGCCGATCATATGATCCCAAACATTCGATCGGTAGCATGGAAAATGGATAGTTAAGATTGCTTGTGGGCTAACAAAATAAATCAAATCATCATCTTGAAACATTTATTTAATAGATTCTATTTTGTTAAAAAAAGATCTTATTTTGTATTGCAACTTTGGTTTGTGATTCTAACTATGTGATCTATGGCTCATAAACATCGGTTAGTTGGAACAAATTGGCCTCATTCAAAGGGTTAGCTTCATCTATACTGCGTCATTTTTGCACCATCGCTTACCACCAAGTAGTATTGAACCAACTGTCCCAATTAAAGACTTGGGCATGAGACATATATATTAGAAAATTAAATCACTTTCATTTCATGCAAGAGTGGTCTTTTTTTTTTTGAACAAGTTGGGAGCTCACCACCTGCTATTCATTGACACTACAAACAAAAATTATACCTGAAGGGGAGTGCCTTTACCTCCTGAATGAAGCTACAGATCAAGACTATAAACCCGAATCCGACTCACTAAAAAACAAAATGAAAAACCAGCTAGACAGTCCATATCAAACCAATCTAAAACTGTCAATACACAGCTTGTTAATCATCACTCTCCCTCCTATTGCCCTGGGGAGTTCCCTCTGCGATAGAAAGATGCGATAGGGCTAGCCAGCTACCCATCCTTGCTGAACAGTTCACAATCTCATAGCATTCTCTCCATACGTGCCTCAACTCAGCATTAAGGGAAATTAGGGAATAAGGTATTTCATTATTCCACTAGTACCATGCTTCCCAATATTGGCCCTTCAAGTCTAAAAGAGAAGACCATTTACAATGGCCAAAGAATCACTCTCCACCTAAATCCCTCTCATTCCCAACTGTTGATAGATTGATAGGCTGTCACGGAGCATCAGCCTCAACAATAATATTGGAAGAGAGTCCGTGCTAGTGATGGAAGGCAAAAAAAATAATAATCTCCCCTCGAGTCCTGGTGATAGCTAGCCTTCTACCCCATTTTGGCCTGGGTTCCATCGTGAGGATTTGTCCACATTTAGTTTTAGATGACCTGGTGGTGGATCCACCTAGCCAACCTATCACACTTCCTTTTCACCTCTCATAGTTTGGCAACCCAATCGGTCCTAGAATGCTTGCATCCCCCAATGAGACTGGAATATTGAATATCCCTCCTTAACAAACAAAAATACACCTATCAGCAAATTCTATCACCCTCCATGCGTTCACCTTATGACCCTCGAAATGACTCCTGTTTCTCTCCACCCACAACTCCCAAGTTCCTATTTTTGGCTACCGCAAACCATCGGGAGGGATGTTGGATCATCGATTTGTTTAGGGTGACATCAACGCTACACAACCTATTGAAGAATCCCTATGCCGTCCTAGCCAAAAAATCATTGAAGAATAAATAATTCAGGTGATCCTCGCACATGGTGCTACCCCTTGACTATAGCATCCACATTTTAAGGTGAGGTAAAGGGAATGACATCTCCCTAATTCGTTCATCAACAGGGATCACTCATTCCAGGGAGGTATACCACTAAAGCTATTTTACTATATCTATTTAGATGGTTGATAGAGAAATTTAAGGAGAGCATGAATCTCCACATAGTACTCTTGATTGACATAGATGAAGTTTATGATAAGATTCCTAGAGAGTTAATATAGTGGGCGTTGGGAAAGAAAAGAGTTTCAAGAGGATTAATTGACATAATTAAGGATACATATGAGGAGGGAGAGATAACAAATGTGAGGATTGCTAATAGAGAGACGAGTGAATTCCCAACTACTATAGACTTGCACCTGGGATCGGTGTTTTTTTTTTTTTTTTTTTTTAAACCACCAGCCCAACTGCTACATTGCCCACAAACAAACAACAATCACAAGCTTGAGGCAGTACAAACCTTCATCCATAGACCTCCAAACAATCTCAGCTAAATTTGTTATCAACCATCTAAACAACAAGCCATTTTTTTTTTTTTTTTTTTTTTTGAGAATTTCTTTTCTTTCCTCTACGTTTAGTAATCTACATCCAAACGATGCATACCAGGATCGGTATTGAGCTCTTCCTTTTCATATAAATTATGGACAAATTAATAATGCATTTGTAGGGAGAGATCCCATGGTATACATTGTTTTTAGATGACATACTTATGATTGGATCAATCATGATGGGATCAATCTGTGTCTAGATCGTGGGCTGGAAAAGATCGAAATTGAGACCGACTCCATGATAGCCCTGAACCTCCTCCTTGGAAAGGTGCGTTCCCCATGGCCTTGGAGATATTGGGAGTCCAAAATCAACGCCCTGCTCCTGAAAGGAGCCTGCTCCATCAGTCATATTCTAAGGGAGGGCAACGGCCCGGCTGATGCTATGGCCCGCATGGGAAGTGATCTTCAAGCATCCTCTCTGTTTCCTCTTGCGTCCTCCCTCCCTAGACAGATCAGGGGGATGATATTCCTTGATAAGGTTGGTCTTGGTTCGATTAGAAATACTTAGGCAAAGCCTTGTTCAGTCTACCTGGGCTAGTCTTTAGTTTTTTTGTTTTCCTTTTTTCCTTTGCTGTTATTGATACGATAGGAGAGGACCATTTTTTGTGGCTCGCCCTCCTAAATCCCTGGTTTGTGCATGCGATGTTTATAAGATCAATGGTACAAACGTTTTTTGAAAAAAAAAAGAAAAAAAGATGACATACTTATGATTGACGAGATGAGGGATGACATTTTTTTTTTTTTTTTTTCCGAAATCTTGTTTCATTTCATATATTCAACAAAAATACAAGAGGACATTCGGGTCCCAGCAGGATAAAAGAGACTGACCGGGACCTATCGTAAAAGGCAAACAACATTTCCCAAATGATTTAGAATTGAACACAAAGCTAGATTTATGGAGGGTGATTTAGAACCTAAATGATTTAGAATTAGTCAGACTAAACCATAGTATATGGAGTGCAATTTCAATAATAATAGTACATGAAATGAGAAATTAGGTAATATTTTTTACTAAATTTTTTCTCAAAATGATCACTTTCAATATCTTGGATCAACAACTAATGAGAGTGGAAAGCTCGAGAAGGATGTTGGCCATAAAAATTCGAGCTAGGTAGAAGAAATGGAGATGTGCATCGGATTTTTTGTGTGATTATCGTGTACCACTCAAACTTAAAAACAAAAATTTTATAAGATAGCTAGAAGAAGGCCAACTATGTTTTATGGGACAATATTAATGGACAATTAAACAACATGTTCATTGAGAATGCATTTTTCTTGCAACAGTTCGAAATTTCTTGCAAAAATATCAGACAGCGTCAGGCCAGTGTGTTAACTTGCGAAAGAGTGCATTTTTCTGTTCTTCTAAGCTCCCTACAGGCAGGATCCGTAGCATTGAGAGGACCCTAGGCTTTGCGAAAGCACCCAAGAGCTTTTCATATCTGGGTATCCCCATTGTTCAAGGGAGAACTTCCAGTAGAGATTTCAGCCCCTTGACTGGCAAGATCTTAGCCAGGATTCAAGGATGGAATGGTAGGCTCCTCTCTCAAGCGGGTAGGTTCACATTAATCTCTTCAGTCCTGTGCAGCATCCCTGTGCACATCATGTCAGCCTTGGTTGTTCCTTCCAAAACCTTGCAGCAAATTGAAAAGACGATTGCAAACTTCTTGTGGGGCTAGAAACAAGGTCCATTGCAAGAGCTGGGATTCAGTCTCTACCCTTAAGGCTGAAGGCGGGCTGGGCATCAGAAAGCTGAAGGATGTCATGCGGGCTCTTCATCTCAAGATGGCATGGAGGGTTAGGTACATCAGCGAAGATAATTTGTGGGTGAAATTTATGCAGTCTAAATACAGAATGCCTTGCCCGAACCCCTCTACTTTCAGATCTGGCGTTGGATGCTTGCCGTTTTGGAATAAACTAGTGAATTTATTTCCTATTCTGGAAAAGTATGGCCATTGGGAAATTGGTTGCGACAACTGTAATATGTGGCGGTGTAACCGGTCAGGCCTGGGGCCTTTGCAAGACATCCCTTCTGATCGACGGGACCTCCTGGTGGCTGATTTTTTCACTGCTAACGGCCTAAAGAAGAACACGCCGGTAGCTCTCCCTGCCTCGATTCAGGCTCACATCGTTAATGGAGGTTTCTGCACTTTCAACAGAGACGATTCTTTCATCTGGCCTCATGGCCCTGGTGGGATTTTTTCCGTTAAATTAGGGTGGGAGGTGGTAAGGATGCATAGGCAAAGGTTGCCGTGGGCTAAGTGGGTGTGGCACCCATTACTTCCTCCAAAAATCTCTGTCTTCCTTTGGAAAGTTCTGATGAATGCGCTCCCCGTTGATGAAAATGTTCAGAAAAAAGGAATTTTCCTGGTATTAAAGTGTGAATGTTGCGATTTGGGACAATATGAATCTTTGTCCCACCTTTTCCTGCACAGGTCCCTGGCGCAGGGGAGCTGGAATCAAACATGCTGGATGTACTATCATTGCCTCATTCCTCCATTCTGGACCATCTCTTGTGGTGGTGGTTTCTCCCATGCCCGCATAGTTGTGCTTCTTCTACCTTCCGATTGGCACCGGCTTTTCTCTTATGGGAGATTTGGAAGGCCAGAAACGAGTCCAGATTTGATGGCCACAAAGTTTCGGTCCATAGAGTGTTCCGTAGAGCTTCTTGATGGCCGCAAAATTCAGCCACAAGGCATAGGCCTCCTTAGTCCTCCCCATGCAGCCCAGCTATCCCAAGCTCCATGTCTTCCCTTCCTTCCACCCAATTCGAGGTCGTGAGGTGGTCAAAACCACTAGCCGGTTGGCGCAAGCTCAATGTCGACAGATCCGCCATAGGGAATCCAGGTCCCGCTAGGGTGGCGGCATTTGCAGAGATCATAACGGCACCATGATCTTCACTTTTCAGAATGGCTATGGTGTAACATCCAACAACAGAGCGGAAATCAAGGCTCTCCACAATGGCATGGAACTGTGCATCCTCCACAGGCTGCCGAACGTTCTCATTGAACCAGACTCAAGATGGGTCATCGATTGCATTCTGGGGAAGTCTTCTGTCGAGTGGAAATGGAACTATTGGATTCATAGAATTAAAAATCTCATGTCCAAAGGGTCCTTCTCCCTTGCCCTCATCCCTAGGGAGGCCAACGGCCTGGCGGACTGTTTAGCTAAGCAAAGCAGTACTTCCCAAGAATCCAAGCACTTCTCGGTTCCCTTTGATCTCCCTTTTCTTGCTAGAGGTTCTTTCTTTTTGGACAAAACCGGGCTGGGATCTATTAGCGAGCCAGCTTTTTTTTTTTTTTTTTTTTTGTCTCTGGTCTTAGTTCAAATTCCACTATTGTAATTTTGACTCATCAATGAAATTCTCCTTTTTGTAGAAAAAAAAAAACAAAAACAACATGTTCATAAGATGAGTGCAATTGAAATGAGTTAAGATGGATGAGTAGCAAGACAACGAATGATAGAAATAGATGAATTTGAAGGAACTTAAGAGTATCATGAATAGGTAATAAGATGAGAGGAAGTAGACTTAAATGGTTTGGTCATGTGCAACAAAATTTAAGAATTGCACTAATTAGAAGAATTGAGTTGGTACAAGTGGAAGGCAAGGAACGCTTCCAAGTTTGACAATTCCAAACTCAGTCCGCGGTCTATTATTGCTCAAGTAGCTAGTTGGGTGATGTGGACTAAAAACCAAACGACTGATCCCCCTGCTATTGGAACTGGCAGCACGATTTACTTGTTTGTGGGGAACCGTGATGGTTTTAGCTCTCTTGATCACACCCAGGTAGTGTTTTGGAAGAAACCGCTGACTGGTTGGGTGAAGCTTAATATTGATGGTTCGTCTCGTGGCAATCCAGGGATGACTGGGGGTGGTGGCGTATGCAGAGGAGACAAAGGTAACTTCAAATTTGCTTTTTACGCTAGTTATGGGCTTGCCTCCAACACTAGGGCTGAGTTGCGGGTCGTCCTTGATGGTCTGGCCATCTGCCTCCAGCATGGGCTGAAGAACATCATTGTCGAATCCGACTCCCTCCTGGTCGTGCACCTCCTTTTAGGCTCTTCTCAAGCGGGTTGGAAGTGGAGGTATTGGATTGATCGTATCCGGACCCTTTCTACCCTTTGCCA
Organism: Magnolia changhungtana; assembly: GCA_030180095.1. Taxonomy (NCBI): domain Eukaryota; kingdom Viridiplantae; phylum Streptophyta; class Magnoliopsida; order Magnoliales; family Magnoliaceae; genus Magnolia; species Magnolia changhungtana. Next base: position 3,188,977 of record JASAUF010000449.1, on the reverse strand, counting down.
GATCAGGTTCTGTCATATTTTTAGAGAAGGCAACAGGCCGGCGGATAGCTTAGCCAACTTAGGAAGCAACCATCAAGGTTCGAACCTGTTTCTCTACCTCCCTGATCCCAGAAGGTTAGGGGTCTCCTCTTCCTTGATAGAGTGGGGCTTGGGGCGATCAGGAAACGGTGTTCTCGGTAGCGAGTCCTGTTCCTTTGGTTTTTTCGTTTTGGTCTATTCTTGCATATGATAGGTGGGGCTCGCCCTTTTTGATGGGCCCCATCCGAAAGTTAAAAAAAAAAAAAAACTGAAGAACTTTCACGTTTTTAAAAAAAAAGAAAAAGAAAAAAAGAAAAAAGAAAAGAAAAAGTGGAAGGCTTTAAAAGAGCAAAGAAGGCTTGAAAGGACGTGGATAGAGGTGGTAAGAAAAGACTAAATGATCTATAATATGATTAAAGTTATGAACCTTGATAAAGTGGATTGGTGGGATATGACTCATAAGGTTGACCCCAATTAATTAGGACAGGGAGTAAATATGATGATGATTATATACATTTTTTTTTTATTTATTAAGAAAGTGGGCTCATGCCACAAATATCATTGATCTTGAAGACTGTACACCCATTCAGGTGGGACCCAACAAAAAGGGGCAGATCCCACCTATCATATAAGCTCAAGCTTTAAAAAATACACCCAACAAAAAGGAAGAAAAACACAGCAGAGAAGAAAGGGGGCAGCACGAGAGAAGGGTGGCCGAATCGAAGACGTATGCTGGATGAAACATTTGATCTCTCTCAAGGATGAAACATTACTCTATCTTTTTTTGAAACGCAGAGACGAATGGGCAGACCAAAATCTGCACAATTAGAACCGCAGAAACAAAGGGGCAGTCCAAAATCTACTGTCCCTGCTCTCAGGAACTGGGAATCATGCCAAGACTAGGAAGCGAGAGGCTTTCCCAACTGCCGAATTGCCCCGAGCCCTGTTTTATCGAGGAGGACCTGTCCCTTAATCTACACTGGAAGAGACGAAATGCTGTGAAAAATGACATTTCCTTGTGACTGACTCCCCATTTTGGCGAGCGAATCCGCTGGACCATTGGCCTCTTTATACACATGAGCGAATCGGATATTGCCCCTAGAGCTTAGCGAGAAAATTTTGTGTAACCAATAGGTCCACTTTTAAGAAGTACAGTCCTTTCCTTGAAGTAATTCGATGGCCCAACTTGAGTCAGATTCGATAATCACCTTTGATAAACCATAGGTGAAACAGAGTTTCATCCCTTCATATATAGCCCGCAACTTCGCCATATTATTGGACACCTCTCCATAACCATTAACAAAAGCAAAAATCATGTTCCCTAGGGGGTCCCTACAAATACCTCCCCCACCCGCAGCGCCTGGGTTTGCAATAGAGGATCCGTCCACGTTCAACTTCCACCAGCCCTGCTCGGGCTTTCTCCAGCGAACAACTATGCAACTCCCCCTTGGTTTAGGTATCTCGGAGTGAGCCACTGACCGCTGGAGGGAGGAACGCTGCACCTGATTGTGGCCTGAGTCTTTGAGGTGTGGGCTAAGCCTAAATAACCAAAGCTTAATCTTCAAAAGAACGCCAAGGGGGCAGTTACGTTGCCGTCGTATCTAGCTGCATTCCTTGCTTTCCAAATTTCCCACAAAGTAAAAGCTGGAGCTAGATGGAAGGCCAACTTGCATGTCGAAGCCGGAATTGACCTATTCTACCACCAGTGTAACCTGTCATTCAAAGAGCCATGATTGAACAACATCAAGCCAAAAAAGTTGGCTACCTTGACCCAAATGGTATCTGCTAGCTCGCCTTCCAAAAATAGATGTTGCAGCGATTCACAGTGGTGCATACGACCTGCAGAGAGACCGCATCAGTTACATTTAGAAGGCAAGCAAACGCCTTTCCTTTGGATGCATGTATCGACTGGAACAGTCCTATGCATCAATCTCCCAACAAATATTGAGATCTTTGGAGGGATCTGAGGATGCCATATTCTACTGGCCCATTCAACTTTAGTACCACTCTCCCTAATAAGACGCCAGGCTGATTTCGTTGTTAGTTTGCCCGAGGGGTCATGCTGCCAAATCCGACTATCCTCTCCTTCAGACGTGCAGAAACCTCTCTTCAGATGATGATTATATACATGGTTTTGCCGACATCCCCACTTTCATGGGGAGGTTAGCAACATCCTCAAAGCTCTAAATGTCACATGGGATAACCAATTGTCGATTTGGACCACTCATTCCTTTATACAAATGGGAGCAACTTATGTTGTAAACATCACACAATTGGATGATCCTAAATATTGAAGTAGGAAAATGGATGGCCAAGATTGAATTGATAATCAAAGTAGGTCCAATCATCATCTCGAAACATCCATTCGATGGATTTCACTTTATATTTCTTATGATTTGACAGTTGCAGTTTGGTTTAAGAATTCTAAACATGTGATTTATGGCTCATAAAAAACAAAAATTCTAACAAATTGGCCTCATTCCAGGGGTTAATACCATGGGATCGGTGTGAATCTTATACTATGGCTTTCTCCCAATAATATTATTAAACAGACCACCAGATTTGATGATTGGACATCCAGCATATCATATAAAAGCTTTAGGTATGTTGCTAACCTCCTCAACATCCTGATAGGTAGCCGAAGGCGGTTTTTAGGCCCGGGCTGCCCGAATGGCTTCTGCTTTTATATCCTTTGCCTTTGAGTGAATGAGATCTTATTTTTTTCAAAAAAAAAAAAAAAAAAAAAAAAAAAAAACTCCCCAACTTCGGAATTAATTTTATATGTCTGTGAGAAATGCTCCAAGATAACTAGTTTGTATGTCCAATTAGCAGTTGGCATCGGGGACCCACTATCGTGTCCTTATGACATTTCACCCGAGTAAAAAAAAAAAAAAAAAACATTCAATAAGGTTATCTACCCATGAAAAGGGGATACCCATAAAGGTCAGGTGGATCGAACTATCAAGCGGGGCACACAGTAGAAAATCATGAACAGCCACACAAAAAACTTCTGCATTCACTTGAGGCATACCTAATGATTTGATCGACCTGATTTTTGGGGCATCCCATTTTCATGGTGTGACAACCTTGCTGATGGGCAAGATGTCATATAAACATCATGGTGGCCCCACATGCCAAACATCCCTTGTCCATTTTTTTTTTTTTTGCTGGCTTGGCTTAGAACCTATTTCATTATTTGGGAGATATGGATTGCCATGAACAGAACAAAGCCGATGCTGAGATGCCAGCCAACTCAATTATCAAGAAAATTAATAGCTTGTATTCATGTCATACATGCTCATATAAATGTTTCTTCATAAGCAATCTGGCCATGATGTTGGGCATCTTCCTCTATGGTCCTTACTCCTTCCAAACGCAAGGATACTAAAATGGTGTCGTCTTAATCTGCGGTTTGTTAAATTGAATTTAGATGGCTCGTTGAGGGGAAACCTGAACAAGTGGAGTGGCTTTTATTATTATTATTATTATTATTATTTTATTTTTTATTTTTAACAGAAAGGTGAAAGCACACCATCTATAATTTTGTTGGGCTAGTGGGGTGGCTGAGGTATACGTAGAGACATTGCAAAAACTTTCTTTTCTTATTTTCGCACTCCAATGGGACAATAACAGATGTAGTGGTTGAATGTTGAGCAATTGTTTAAGGGGCTTAGAAACAGTGACAGATTTTGATCACAGATAATGAGGCTGAAAGCGATTCAAAGATCATGGTGGACCATAGTTTTGGCTCCAACATTATGTGGACATCTTTCCATTGGTGGAGGACGAAAAGGAGATGGCTGTGGCAAACAATCCCATCTTTCATCATGTAAATAGGGAAAGTAATGGCGTGGTGGATTCTCTCACCAACTGGAGTAGTGCTGATTCTATGAATCAATTGGTTTTTGTCCAAGAGGAGCTAAGGTAGATTAATAATTGAGGAGGGCATTGTGAATCTTAGTCTCTTGATAACCCCATAGGCCAGGTTAGTACTAGAGAGGTTCTGATGTAGGACAAGGCATATCATATAAAAGCTTTAGGTATGTTGCTAACCTCCTCAACATCCTGATAGGTAGCCGAAGGCGGTTTTTAGGCCCGGGCTGCCCGAATGGCTTCTGCTTTTATATCCTTTGCCTTTGAGTGAATGAGATCTTATTTTTTTCAAAAAAAAAAAAAAAAAAAAAAAAAAAACTCCCCAACTTCGGAATTAATTTTATGTCTGTGAGAAATGCTCCAAGATAACTAGTTTGTATGTCCAATTAGCAGTTGGCATCGGGGACCCACTATCGTGTCCTTATGACATTTCACCCGAGTAAAAAAAAAAAAAAAAAAAACATTCAATAAGGTTATCTACCCATGAAAAGGGGATACCCATAAAGGTCAGGTGGATCGAACTATCAAGCGGGGCACACAGTAGAAAATCATGAACAGCCACACAAAAAACTTCTGCATTCACTTGAGGCATACCTAATGATTTGATCGACCTGATTTTTGGGGCATCCCATTTTCATGGTGTGACAACCTTGCTGATGGGCAAGATGTCATATAAACATCATGGTGGCCCCACATGCCAAACATCCCTTGTCCATTTTTTTTTTTTTTGCTGGCTTGGCTTAGAACCTATTTCATTATTTGGGAGATATGGATTGCCATGAACAGAACAAAGCCGATGCTGAGATGCCAGCCAACTCAATTATCAAGAAAATTAATAGCTTGTATTCATGTCATACATGCTCATATAAATGTTTCTTCATAAACAATCTGGCCATGATGTTGGGCATCTTCCTCTATGGTCCTTACTCCTTCCAAACGCAAGGATACTAAAATGGTGTCGTCTTAATCTGCGGTTTGTTAAATTGAATTTAGATGGCTCGTTGAGGGGAAACCTGAACAAGTGGAGTGGCTTTTATTATTATTATTATTATTATTATTTTATTTTTTATTTTTAACAGAAAGGTGAAAGCACACCATCTATAATTTTGTTGGGCTAGTGGGGTGGCTGAGGTATACGTAGAGACATTGCAAAAACTTTCTTTTCTTATTTTCGCACTCCAATGGGACAATAACAGATGTAGTGGTTGAATGTTGAGCAATTGTTTAAGGGGCTTAGAAACAGTGACAGATTTTGATCACAGATAATGAGGTTGAAAGCGATTCAAAGATCATGGTGGACCATAGTTTTGGCTCCAACATTATGTGGACATCTTTCCATTGGTGGAGGACGAAAAGGAGATGGCTGTGGCAAACAATCCCATCTTTCATCATGTAAATAGGGAAAGTAATGGCGTGGTGGATTCTCTCACCAACTGGAGTAGTGCTGATTCTATGAATCAATTGGTTTTTGTCCAAGAGGAGCTAAGGTAGATTAATAATTGAGGAGGGCATTGTGAATCTTAGTCTCTTGATAACCCCATAGGCCAGGTTAGTACTAGAGAGGTTCTGATGTAGGACAAGGCATAGGTACATTCTTAGCATGGTTGCACTAAAAGAAGACCAAATGAAAGTGGATGCCCCTGATATGTCCGGTTTGAATAAATTCAATCTAAATAAGAAGAAATTACTATTTGAAGTACGAACTATAAATCGATCATAAATTTTGATTTAAATATCATTACGGGATGCACAACCTATGAATTTTGTCTAGAACATGTCATCTAGGGCTAACTGACCCACAAAGTGAGTCGTGTCTATTCACTTATTTCTAAGGTCAGCTTCTGGAGGAGCGGTGGAAGGTTGCTGGGCAACTCCTTCAGCTTTGGGCATTCATATATTCCTAATTGGAGAAAGATGGCATAACCTCTCCATCTTCACCTCTCAATTCCCACTCCTCCCAACCTGTCAGGCAAATGAAGACGAGGGTCTCCGACTTAGGGAATGAGACAACATGACCACTTCCGTCATTGTTATCAACCCCACTAAACTCCCTTTCTCACCCCTATCATGCCCGTAATTTGAAGGTATTTAAGGGACGGTAGTTTCCCAAGACCCAGCAATAGTTTACATTCCCAACAACACTGGAGTTTAATGCTGACTAGATTAGAGAACACCTGCACTATGAAAAAATGAGAGGGCGCTCCACGGACAGAAGGGGCAGAGGCGTTCCCCGCCTGCATTGCCGTTCTGTTCCTCCCTCCAGCTCCGATCGCCCGCAACCTCACACCACCATCGGTTTTAGCTTGTTTGTGGGAAATATTCCCTTCGACTGCTCCAGGGAAGACATTTGGGGGATTTTTAGTAAATACGGTCGGTTATTGGATGTGTACATCCCTTCCCTCCCAGGGATATCCAAGCCGAGGGGATATGCCTTCGTTCGTTTTCGGTATGAGCAGGACGCTATGGCAGCCAAAGACATTCTGCATGACCGTCGGATCAACGGGAGAATCGTTTCGGTTAGATGGGCTAGGGCTAAGCGTCGCACAGATAACATTGACAATCCAGTAAGTTCTCAGGCCCATCCTCAGCAGGGCGGGGTCAGTCCCAGGCCTCCAGTAGGATCGTACGCGGCAGTTGCAGCAGCTGATCGACCCGGTCCAAGCAATAACAATTCCAGGGTTGCTCATGTTCGCAACCCCTCTCCGCCCAAGCATGTACAGATCAAGATCCCAACATCCTATGCGGACCCAAGAGCGGTCGAACATCGTCTGCAGCGGCTCAATTTTGTGGTGGTGGGTTGTACTTCCAGTCCAAACATCTCTATTTCTAGGGCCTCAGACGCTATTAGGGATTCCAAGTTCCAAGCTGCTGCTGTAGACATTGTTAGAATTGCCCCAAGGAAGCTGCTTATTACTTTAAAATCGTTAGTAGACTATGAGGAATTCCTGAGAGATAGCCATTTACATGGCAGAATGGGCATTATATCGGTGCTCCCTTGGTGTTCGACAGAAGTCCTAGGTGGAGAGGGGCGCTGGATAAGGCTTTTTGGAATCCCGGCTCATGCTTGGATGGAGGCGGTGATTACCGATTTAGGCAGCTATTTCGATAGGGTAACAAAGATTGATAGCATGAGTATATTTGGCCGCTTTCAGATGCACGCTCGGATCAAGGTTATCCTCAACCCGGGTATCAACTTAAGCCAGGTTCTTAGTCTACAGGTTGCTGATGCTATATATCCTATTGTTGCTGAACTGGAACCTTGGTCTTGGGGCAAGGTCTCAATTTCGAAGTTTCCACCGCAGCTAGCTTCGTAACACCCGCATGTTGTAGATGTATTCAACAGAGTTCTAGATGTCCCTGTTTGTACTGAGAATCATGACAATGTGGATTCCGCAGGAGCTCTAGCCACAATTCAGGCCTCCAACACCCGCTTCACTCCTTGTCTAGGGAGATCGGTGAAGGAGCCCACACCCCAGCTTCTCCATGTCAACACGCGTAAGGTGGATGCGTTAGTGCAGGTAGAGGATCCCCCACCTAATGAGAACCATCTGACGTGTTTCAATACAATCCCAACGCGAGAAGTAGATGATAGGCATTGTAAACCAGGGGACGCCAAGGATTCGCAACCTCAGACTGTAGACGAACAGAACATATGCAGCATTTCCATGTTCGGCGCCATGATCCCAATTATTCCTGACTTCGCTGTTGACCGCTTGCGCACTCAGGGGCCGGTGCAGAGGGATGATGCCAGGCATGCTACCCCTGATTCCCCGAGGTCCCCAAGCGAGAAGGTTAGGTAGAACAGTGATCAACTAAAGCACCCGCTAGGCATCCAGCTCCCCATGCTACTGGCTTAACACGGGGATGGGATGCACTTTCGCTCCCGTTCTGAGGGTAGCTCTCCTCTCAACTTCCAAGATGGAACGAGGGAGATTGATAGGCATGGTCTGCCTGAGCTTTTCAGCATCCCAAGCCTACACCTCAATCAAGGAAATCAGCAGCCTAGTGAAGATATGGCAGAAGAAGAGGATAGAAATTGGGACCCCGGTGAGAGAAGCTTCGAACAAGACAAGGAGGTTGAACTCCACCCCCATAAGGCTGTTGAGGCCCCAGCCTCCGGGGAAGCTCGGGGCTTCTCTGGGTTTATGCAGCAGTCAGTTGGGTCCGGGGACCAACACATTGCACCTGACGCCCCGGAATCCGAGGCTACAACGGACCTATCAGGGATTCAGCGTCAGATTACTGGGACTAAGGACCAGCTAGCTGGTGCCAATTCAAATGAAGAGGTTCTGGCAGACAGATTGGAGTTATCGGTGGACCTGTCTCCTTTCTTCAAATCAGCAAACAGAAATTTTAACAGAAACTTCGTAGTGGGTATGGATGGTGATCCAAAGACAGGGAAATTGCTTGAGGGAATGAAGCATAACAGAAAGAGAAAGGGTACTGTCAGGGGCTCACAATCAGTAAGGAGGATTAGCACGAGCAAGCTCTTCTCAGCAAGAGGAGAATGGGAGTCAAGGCTGCGCAGACAACGGCGAAGGGCTGTGAATACCAGATGTGTGTCGAATGGATAAGATCCTCATTTGGAACGTTCGTGGGATTGGAAATCAGCGTTCCCTTAGTACTGTTAAGAGACTTATTAAAGATCACAACCCGTGGGTGGTAGTCCTGCTCAAACCCATGCTTGGAGACGAGAAGAGGGTGGGAGTTGGTTTGTCCATCGGCTTCCATTCATCTTGTTCTAATGGGGATGTGGGGGGCAAAATATGGTTTTTCTGCAAATCCTCTATTCCTTTTTCAGTCATTAATATGTCTCAGCAATATCTTTCCATTGTGTTTAACCTGCAGGATATGCAGGATCCGATCTCTTTCACTTTTGTTTACGCCAGTTGCTCCAGAATTATCAGGAGAGAGCTGTGGGCTGAACTAGCTTCTTTGTCTTCATCCGTGAATGGTTTGTGGGCGATCGATGGAGACTTCAATGTCGTGGTAGAGGCCGCTGAGAGAATAAGTAGGAGACAGCTAGATAGAGCTAGCTCAGTCGAGTTCTTCCACGCAATTAATAATGCAGGTCTCATGGATGCTGGATTTTCGGGAAATAGGTTCACGTGGAGTAATAATCAAGCAGGTTCCTCTAGGGTTTGGGCGAGACTGGACAGAGTCCTCACCAACGCAAATTGGGCCGCCTTCTTCCCCGCCTTTCAAGTACAGCATCTGCTCAGAGTCAACTCCGATCACGCGCCTCTTCTTTTGGTTTTTCCATCCTCTGTAGCGCCGAGTGGCCCTAAACCGTTCCGATTTCAGAGGATGTGGACTCAACACAAGTCCTTTCATCAGGCGGTCAGCGCAGCTTGGACAAGGGTGGAATCAAGGCATCCGGTGCACAACGTCATTGTAAAGCTCAAGGCAGTGAAGCAGGATCTCAAAAGCTGGAACAAAAACGTCTTTGGGAATATTTTCCAGTTAGTTCGTTAGGCTGAAAGGGATTTGGGTGCTCTTGAGGCCGACATCCAAACCATCGATCCTGCGGACGACCCCTCGATGCATCAGCTCAATGCCATCAAATTAGCTGCGGATAAGCTTAACTGGTTAGAGCTAATGCAGGAAATTTACTGGAAACAAAAGGCCCGTATTGACTGGTTAGCCGAAGGTGACAGGAATACGAAAATTTTCCACGCTTCAGCAGTTGCAAAACACCGCCGTTCTCTTATTCGTAAGGTTATATCTGAGTCGGGCCACGAACTAAACGATTTAGACGGGATCAAAGCTGAAGCGGTGAATTTTTTCGAGCGGCTATTCACCTCCTCTCCGACTGCTAACGCCGACTAGTCTCTTCACGTCATCCTGCACATGGTTTCCCAGCAACAAAATCACGGTCTGATGACGCCGCCGACTCTCATGGAAGTTAAGAAAGCCGTCGATGTTATGCCCTCGGATGTAGCTCCAGGGCCTGATGGCTTCTCGAGTGCCTTCTATTCATCTTGTTGGGATGTGGTGGGCCGAGATATACATAACGCCATCATCTTTATATTCCAAGGGGGTAAAATGCCTAGGTCCTTCACTACGTCTCTCATCTGCTTAATCCCAAAGACACACTCCCCTAAAAAGTTCTCTGACTACAGACCTATTAGTCTTTGCAACTGCATTTACAAGATCTTTGCCAATATCATGGTAGCTAGACTGAGTTCCATCCTTCCTTCGATCATCTCCTCGGAGCAAGGGGCATTCATACCGGGACGTTTTATTTCAGAAAACATCGCTCTTAGCCAGGAGCTTTTCAGAGACATTGCCAGGAAGGTCCGGGGTGGAAACATCGTTCTCAAGCTAGATATGGAAAAAGCGTATGATAGAGTTGAATGGAATTTTCTGAAGCAGGTTCTTTCCCGATTCGGTTTCAGTTCTAGATGGTTGGACTTGGTCGAAAAATGCTGGAGTAATAATTGGTTCTCGGTGTTGGTGAATGGGGAGTCAACTGGTTTTTTCAAATCAACCAGAGGTCTTCGGCAAGGCGATCCTATCTCCCCTGCGCTTTTTATTATCGTGGCGGAGGCTCTTAGTCGGGGCCTTCAGTCCCTGCTTGACCAAGGCCGGTGCGTTCCGTTCAAGACCCGCAGAGGCTGCCCGAGGGTGTCTCACCTCCTGTATGCCGACGACACCCTCTTATTCCTTAATGGGGGTATTGCCACTCTTCGGATTTTAAGAGATTTTCTAGACAAGTACCAGGAAGCCTCAGGCCAATGCATTAACCTCCATAAAAGCTACTTTGTTTGAGCTCCCAAGATGACGTTTGTCCGGGTTAGAGCGATCGAGGAGGTGCTTGGAATCGCTAGGGCCACGTCCACGTTTACTTATCTGGGAGTTCCCATCTCGGCCGGTAGAGTTAAATCTAGTTTGTTTCAGCCGTTATTGGATAGGATAAACGGGAGGATCTAGGGATGGCAGGCTAGAATTCTCTCACAGGCGGGTAGGATGGTCCTTATTAAGCATGTTCTGGGAAGTGTCCCTATCCATTCCCTAGCGGCGGCGCATATCCCTCAGCAGGTTTTGGTATCACTGGAAAAGTGTTTTTGCAATTTCTTCTGGGGATGGTCTCAGGGTAAAAGGAAACTGCACTGGACGAATTGGAAGAGGTTGGCGGTTCCTATTGAGGAAGGTGGGCTGGGCTTTAGGAGGCTGCGGGAGGTCATGCAGTCCTTCCGTTTGAAGATGGCGTGGAGCATCTATTTTCGGAATAACGACAATTTATGGGGCTCTTTCATGTCTGCAAAGTACAAGCCGCTGCAGCTTACTGACTCTCATAGGAGATGCGGCTTTGCTTCCCCCATCTGGAGTCGCATTCAGTCCCAATTCTCTCTGCTCGCCACTATTGTGTAGCATCGGCTAGGAGCAGGTACCTGTCTATTATGGTCGAACAACTGGTCTGGTTTGGGCCCACTTAAGGATCTCGCCGTTAATCCCATTCCAGAGGGTATGTTGCTGATGCAGGTCAGAGAATTTCTGGGCCCGTGCGGCCCTCTCCCTCCTTCAGTGGTCTTCAATCTCCTCCCCCACAGGATTAATGATTTCATTTTCCAGGGAGGTTTCAGCGTCTCGGCTGGGCCTGATACCCCGTTCTGGCCGTTGAATCCTTCAGGTAAGTTCTCTGTGAGGTCAGTTAGAAACATATGTAGGTCTCCCTCCCCCCCTATGGACAGGGCCAGTATTTTATGGAGTAAAGGTCTGCCGCCTAAAATGTCACTGCTGGCGTGGAGGATCCTGCAAGGGGCTGTCCCGGTTAATGCAGCCGTTCAATCTAGGGGAGTGCAGCTGGCGTCTGCATGTGTATGTTATGGGATCGATACTGCAACCCCAATCTCTGTTGAGACAATTCCGCATCTCTTTCTCCATTGTCGCATCGCAAAGGTTCTCTGGCGCCACATTGCTGAGATCTTCCACTTGAATATTCTGCCGACGCCTTCTTTCAGTCTTCGTATTGTGCAATGGAAGCATGCCTGCGTCGCATCGGGGAGGAAATCAGAGCCGCAGCGTGTAGCCCCTATCCTGCTTTGCTGGGTGATGTGGAAAGCCCGAAATGCAGCTCGGTTTGACAGCAAAAAGTTTGCTCTGCCTGTCATAATGGCGCAGTTGAATTGGTGGATTTTGTATGTGGATGCTAGGTGTGATGGAAACTTCACTCCCATTCTGTCCTCGCCAGTCACTGGCAGAAACTCGGCCCAGGCAGCCACTAATCAGATGCAAGCTCAGTTAAGAGTGGTGCGCTGGATCAGGCCGTGCCTTGGTTGGATAAAGATTAATGTTGATGGTTCTTGTAGGGGTAACCCGGGGCCCTCGGGTGGTGGAGGTTTATGTAGAAATGACAAAGGGGAACTGCTGTTTGCGTTTTCCAATGCATATGGGCATGGCACAAATACGTGTGAGGAGATTCGGGCCATTCTTGACGGCCTTTCCCTTTGTATTCAAAGGGGCTTTGATAAGGTGGTGATTGAATCTGACTCGCAACTGCTCGTGAACATTTTGAGCGGTGATTTCTGTCCGGGCTGGAAGTGGTCCTACTGGATTAACAGGATCCAAAACATGAGAATGAGGGCTCAAACGCACATGACGCACATTTTCAGGGAAGCCAACTTCCCAGCTGACGCTCTGGCCAAGATTGGGGCTGATTCTCAACAGTCTTGTTTTTTCTCTTCTACTGCAGATTTGCCGATTCATGTTAGGGGCCTGGTTTTCTTAGACAGAGTGGGGCTCGGGGCGGTTAGAAGCAGCGCAGGCAGGGTCTAATCGGTTGTCTTTTTTTCCTTCCTTTTAGCTCACGATAGGCCTGCCCAGTTATTTTTCTCTGGGCAGGCCCGAATGTATTCAGGAATTTTGTGAGTGAAAAAAAGATTAAAAAAAATTTATTTAAAAAAAAAAAAAGTCGTGTCTATTCATTTTGTGAGAAAACGTGCGCTTCCAATTTAAAAAGGGATTTTAAGAAAAAAATTACTATTTTTAATAATTTAGATTTTTATAGTATTTATTTATTTTTTAGAGTTTTAAAATTTCTTCTTTTTTAGAAATTACTTATAATCATACCAGCACTCCTTGAACAAAAATTTACCTAGAATTTTTATTTTTAGAAATTAGGCATTAAAAGTGTTTTACTAGAATTAGTACTTTTATTAGGGTTTGAAATTTTCTATTATTCAATAAAAAATTAGAGTTTTTTTTCCTCGTGGATTCAAGGAATTGCCGTGTGAATTTAAGATTTTAATCACTAGAGGAAAACAGTGATATTCCTCATCACTTTTTCATGTTTTTCTCTCGTTAGTTGGTATCAGAGCAAGGATTTTTTCTCGGTTCAATGGCATCTTACAATGGTTCGAATAACAATCCCATGGACGGTGCTATAGGGAACAACCCTATGACAGTAGCGGCATTTGAAGCTTTTCAGTGGGAAAATCGACAAGCATTGCAAGAATTGCAACCGGCAATTAACCGTTTGACGAAAGCTTTAGAACAGACCCATGTTCGTATTAATGAGCAACATGAAATTGACAATAGAGCTCCCAATCCTCATGTTCATGGTGCGACACCAATGATGAATCACAAGCTACCATGCGATAATGGTGAATCATAGTCCACCACTTTGATCATGAGAAAGTTATTGCATACGCTAAAGGAGGAGATATATCTGCAGCAGCACAACATCTTTCGAATGAGGTGCACCGTGCACAAAAAAGGTTCGTGATGTGATCATAGATGACAGAAACATTGAGATTATCGTGTCAAAGTTTATGGGGGAAAAGCTGCAACTAGAGACAGAAAAGCACTCATCTACACGATCGGATGAATTAAGGAGGTCTACGAGACAAAGGTAACTGAATGACGTTGTATTCCTTTCTCCATTGGTAAATACTATAATGATAAAATAGTGTGATGTGGTTGATATGAAGGTTTATCACATGTTATTTAGTCGACCATGACAATATGATATAGTAATGCCATGCATGGAGATCAAGACAATATTTTTATTTTTGTTAAAGATAGTAGAAAGATTATCCTCGCCCCTGTGAGAATGGAGAACCAATTCAAGAATTCTAAAGGTGAGGAGCAGCCTCTCGTAACTGAACATGATTTCATTAAAGAATATGAGAAGATGGGGAAGATCAATGTATCAATTGAAAACAAAAATGAAGTAAAGCCATCTTAGAGAAGCTGAAACTAGTATTGCATAAATTCAATGAGATTAATTATGTTCGATAAACTTCCTGATGAATTACCCCCATGTACAATCGATCCACCAACAAGTCCCCATTTGAGGTTGTATATGATCAAGTTCCCAAACATACACTCTACCTCGTCCATTTGCCTAAGTTACTAGGTATATATGAGTGTTATAGTAGAAAATATGGTGGATCGAATCGTGATAGTGCATGTCGATATCCAGAAGAAGTTTTAGGAATCTAACGCCAAATACAAGGAAGGGGCTGATAAACATCAGCGCCAAAAGGTATTTGAAGTAGGTGATAACATGCTAATTCACTTGCATAAAAATAGTTTTTCGATTGAGATGTATAACAAATTGAGGAATAAGAAGATCTGACCTATTCTGATCCTTAAAAAAAAATCAAGTATGTTGTTGATATACCCGAGGGCATAGAGATCTCATGGCCTTTCAATGTGGCAACCTTGTATGAATATTAGAGTCAAGTACATTGGATAACTCGAGGACGTATTTTTTTTCCAAGTGGAGGGTCTGATGTAGGATGTGGTACAAGTACATTCTTAGCATGGCTAGATCAAAAGAAGGCCAAACAAAACTGGAAGTAGTCCATCAAATCCGGGCCCATTCCTATGTAAGGCATGACGTAATTGGGCCTCATGCACATTTGGTTCAAAGAAATTCAATCTGAATAAGAAGAAATTATTTTTTGAAGTGTGAACCATAAATTGACCATAACTTTTGATTCAGATATCATTATGGGACGCATGACTTGTGAATTTTGACTAGAACATGTTCCAACTAACCCACAAACTGGGTCGGGTCTATCCGTTTCACGAGAAAATGTGCCATTCCAGTTCAAAAATGGATTTTAAGAAAAAATTACTATTTTTAATAATTTAGATTTTTTTAGTATTTCCTAATTTTTAGAGTTTAATTTTTTTTCTTTTGTAGAAATTACTTGCAATCATGCTAGGATTCCTCGAGCAAAAGTTTATCTAGATTTTTTATTTTTAGAAATTAGACTTTAGAAGTGTTTTGCTAGAATCAAGACTTTTATTAAGGTTATAATTTTATTTTTTTATTTTTGGCAATTATGAATTTTACTTTATTTTTTCTTTATTAATAGTGTAAGAAAAAATAGAGAATAGATGTTATTCAATAAAAAATATTAGAGTTCTCTCTCTCTCTCTCTCTCTCTCTCTCTCTCTCTCTCTCTTTCTCTCTTTTCTTGTGGATTCAAGGTTTTATTCACTTGAGGAAAATGGCGATCTTCCTCATTGCTTTCCCCTGCGTCAGGTTCAATGCCTCTTTTTATGTAGATTATTTTGAGGGGTAAGGCATGGCCATCCCATAGATATATATACTCCCATTTCCTTATCAAATATACGCCTAGTGGAACCAATATACCTTCGTTCTTGACACAAACATGTGCGCACATGTGTGTACACACAGAGTTTAAAAAAGACTATATAACATTATTTATGAAAAAAATTGTTAAAAAAACCATTGTAGTAAGATTTTGAAAAAAAAGTAGTAATTAAATCTCAGTCTTCCAAATGCATATTTTGTGCTATTTAGGCAAGTATACAATAGACGAGACCCATTTCCATTTTGTGGAGACCACCTGAATTTATATACAACTTTTACAAAATCAACAAAGTTACAAATGATGTGCTCCCACCTTTCTAAAAAAAAAAAAGTCTAATAATTAAATCTCAATTTTAATTCCAAGGTATACTATAAATTATCAGAAATCTCAAATGTAATATTAATTATCTACAGTGTAAAGATGGTTATTTCCCCATTTTTTATAGGGGTTGAAGCGGAACATGTGTCCAAGACTCAAGCGTACAACACATATGACAGAGATCTAGGCCATTCATTGTTGTAATAGATGTCTTAAATCGAGTCAGTTATTGGGTCTGTCGATGCAATCGACAATCTGTTCGATGTCACTTTCGATGGCATCGAACAGTTCTTGATCCCATCGATATTTTCTAGATTTTCTTCGGTTGGTCGCTGGACTAACTAGGCACTTTTTCCATACCATTGTGAGTTTTTAATGCCATTGAGAATTTTCAGAAAATCATATTTTGTCTCCGGATAGTTGAGGTGTTAGTTTGATGCCATCTACAGGGCTTTGATGCCATCGAAAGGATTAATTCGATAGCATCGACATATTCTGCGCAGATTTTTTGCAAAACCACGAAATTGCGAGATTTGTTTCCGATTTCGTTTGAGATTCTTTCCAAGGCCATATATATGGGTGTAAATGGGATTGACAAATATTCTAAGGGTTTCTAAATCATCCTAAGGTTTCAAAGGGTGTAGCAAGGGTAAGATTCGTGGTTATTCGAATCGGGTAAGCTCTTTCTCTTTATAATTTCTGCTTTTATAGTGATCATCTGTCGCTTTGTGCCATGGTTTATTCCCAAAAGGGTTTTTACATGTTAAAATCCTATGTTCTCTATGTGTTTTCTTGGTGTTATTGGATTGCCATCCTAGATTTATCTTTGTGTGCTTCCGCGATCCCCCAATAAGTGGTATCAGAGCTAACGTTGGGGTGCGGGCTTTTTTTTTTTGGCGATCCCAAACTTATTCATTCAATTAAAAGAAAGTCACATCAATAGCATGAAAATATATGAGTCAATACTAACCAATACTAACCAGCCTCGCGTGCGGAAAGTCTGGGCAAAATGGGTGTGGCATGTGAAAATGGCCCCACGGATATCGCTGTTCCTTTGGAAGGTGCTACATAGGGCCATTCTGGTTAATGACGCGGTCCAGGTTCGTGGGATCCAGCTCGCGTCAAAGTGCATTTGTTGTAGTAGCAGCTCAGCAGGAAGAACGTCGGTGGAATCCATCAATCACTTGTTGCTGGACAGCGAACTAGAGGGCCAGGCTGGAATCGGTTGGGCGTCATGTTTGGGATAAGTGTGCTGCCAACTACGTCGGTGGAAGCTAGGATTTTGCAGTGGTGGGGTGCGCATTCTGCCGATAGCAAGTGCTCCCTGGCTCGCAATCTGGCCCCGGGATTTCTTCTGTGCGAGGTTTGGAAATCCAAAAATGCGGCACGATTCGTAGGGAAATCCACCTCCATCGCGTCCTTGTTGGCGCGAGTCGACTGGTGGATGACGGCCATCTGCGGCCCCTCTACCAGCGGGCCCCAACTGCGTACGAGTCCTGTAGGTGTCTCTCTGCAGTAGAGGATCGCTCCTGGTGTGGCTTTCAGCAACTTAGGCCAGTCCTTGGGCCCCCTTGCCAGGGCCAGCCCAAGATAACACTCGGTGGTGGTGAAGTGGACCACGCCAGCCAGCCATTGGGTGAAGCTGAACGTGGATGAGTCCTCCAGAATAAACCCCAGTTCACAGGGTGGCGGCGGAGTTTGCAGGGGAGACAAGGGGTAGTTCTATTTTGTAGGCAGAGTTTGATGGGATGGAAATTTGTCTAAAAAGGGGTTTCTCCAATGTTTTGGTTGAATTGGACTCTCAGTTGGCGGTTAATCTTCTACTGGGGGCAGTTGAGCCCAGTTGGAAATGGGGATACTGGTTGTGCAGGATCATGTAGCTTAAGAACAGAGGTCAATTCCAATTCATGCATATTTTCAGGGAAGAAAACGTAGCGGCGGACGGGATGACGCGAGTCGGTAGTCAGAGTCATTCCCATTTCTTCATTGCCTGCCTCCAAGATCTACCGGTGAACGTCAGAGGTAGTCTATTCCTGAACAAAGTTGGCTTGGGCACACTAAGGGTTCAGTATAGGAGGGATTGAGTGATCAGTTTGTTTGTAGTCTGGTTGTTTCTCCTTTTTGGAGATATGATAGGGGTCCTAGTCATTTTTCCTGGGTGCCCCCGAATGTATATCCTTATGCTTGTGAAGGAGATCAGGGCCTGACGCCCTTCTGGTTAAAAAAATGGGTTGCACCAGATTGGGCTGGGGAGTCTAAGGCAGGAGTGAAAGCTTAAAAAGGCCATATCTGGTGTGGGATTTGCGTCTACTACCTTTCTTTCCTCCTCTGCCTCAGTCATTTGGGATTGCAGTTGCAAAGGTTCAGTCTCAGTTCTTTCTCCTTTAGATTTCTTTTGCTTAGCTTATATGTTAGGTGAGGCCCGATTTTGTGGCGCCCACCTGAATCTGTAGGTTGCACATCATCTGTTTCTTATTTATCAAAGATTCAGGTGTAAGGCCCTCTTTTTGAAAAAAAAGGGGGTAGTTCTATTTTGCATTCTCGATGGGTTATGGGGTAGGATCCAACTCCTATACAGAGCTCTCGGTGGTGCATGATGGGCTACTTCTCTGCCTCTTTAGGGGCTTCAATCGAGTCATCATCGAGTCAGACTTGATGTAAGTAGTGAATGTGCTGAATGGGCTATCCCACCCGGGTTGGAAATGGAGCTACTGGTTATGCATGATCAATAGGCTGAAGAGCAGGGGTCAGATAGTGTTTTCCGACATCTTTAGGGAAGGAAACGGCCCAGCGGACGCCCTGGCTCACCTGGGTAGCAATAATCAAGGTTTCGTCTTCCTCGAGCATTTTGCTGATCTCCCTCCCCGGATCAAAGGCCTCCTGTTCCTGGATAAGGTGGGCCTGGGGGCGATCAGAGAGATTTAGTGGGGTTGCACGGCATCCTGTGGTTTCAACGTAGAGTTTTTTTTGTTCTCTTGGCATTTTGCTGTCTAACAATATGATAGGCTTCCCCAGGTCCTTTTTCTCCTGGGGATCCCCGAAATCAAAGATTGTAATTATTTTCTCATATCAATGAAGCGCCTTTTCTTGAAAAAAAAAAGAAAAGAGAGTGAATACTAACCAAAAACAAAATACATCCATGAAAATCGACAAGTTAAAATTAAATAAAAACAAAATAAACATCTAGTTGGCCTGTTCCTGTACCTATCCTAGGCCCGGAATATTAATAATGTGCCCTTGTACTCTAGTAGAAGCGGTGTCTGGTGCCACCTCTGTCTGTCCCTCATTGTATAAAATCCTTAGTCCCCAAATCACCGCGAACACAAATAAGATGCACAATATTGAAAATCCTACCTTTAAGTGGGATTTTGGCATTGCCCAGATGATTTTTACTACACTTGCAACGTAAGAAAATATAATAGCACTCTTGCCGAGAATATCCAGGCCTACATTTCTAACTCCCTGTAATAAGTATGCCGGTGGCAACGCCGGTTGTACTTTTCCTCTTGCAGTGTCGTGAGAATCCCCTCCATCACTATTATTTTTCGACTCTTCAGAAGGAGAATCTCCTCCGGCACTGAGGATATTATCTGGCTCTTCAGAAGGAGAATCTCCTTCGGCATTGAGGATATATATTTTTTGGCTCTTCAAAAGGAGAATCTCCTCTGGCATTGAGGATAGTTTCCGGCTTCAGAAGGAGAATCTCCTCTGGCATTGAGGATATTTTTGTATCCTTTGTTAGAGAGGATAGGAGAACCAACGTTTGCCGTTGGTTCTCCTACTCCGATGGCGGTGTGTGACATTGAGATGAGGAATTGCCTGTGTTCTCTTTGTGTTTGCTTGGTGCTATTGGATTGCTATTCTAGATTTATCTCTGTGTGCTTCCACGATCCTCCAACGTTTGTCAGGTAGAGTACACTGTGAACATGCTGTAGACCCAAAATATTGTTGTCCACTGATGATGCAGGTCAAACTAATGAAAAATGGTTGGTTAGATAAAAAGTCTAGCATGTGTGCCATCTGCCCAGATCTCTAACAAGTGTTTCGTCCCCTCACATAAAACCCTCTCTCTCTCTCTCTAATATAGTTTACATCGTAAGTCAGTTGGTTTTAGCAAGACCGAAACTGAATTGTCTCGGTTTTGCATGATTACTTAAGGTGGATACAAATCTCTGTGTGTGTGTGTGTGTGTACACACACACACACACCTATGCACATGCGCACCTTTGCACACATGTCATGGGAGTCTAATCTAAATGGTCTACGTGATGCGGAATCCCATGAAACCCCTGGGGACAAATTTTCGCCTTGATCTGAAATTCTAGTGGTCCATAAAAAAGAAAATTGCAAATCAAGGGAGGAAACTGTTTTCATTTTTCATGGCCCACCAAAGTTTTGGATCAAAGTAAAAATTGGACCCAGGAGGTTTCATGAGGTTTTTTTTTTTTTTTGTGGGAAAGGTCTCTTTTCATTTCAAATTGAAAAAACCAGGTAGAGGATTTACTAGGCTTTCAGGTTGCCCAGAACAAAAAGAAACTGGGGCAACCTATCATGTAGGACGGAAAAAAAATTGCACAAAAAACCAAGAAGACCTAATGAAGTCTGATCGAGCCAAGACCCACTTTGTCTAAACATATAAGACCTCTGGTATGAGATGGAAGATCCACCAAGGCGCACGAGAAAAAGGAGGACTGAGACCCGCTGCCCTGCTTAGCCTTGGCGTCAGCAGGAGCGTTTCCTTCCCTAAGGACATGAGCAAAGATCACTTCAGCAAACGCCGCCAAATCATGAATTCTGGCGACCTAGGAGAACCATTTTCACTCGGGTTTAGCAGCGCCAGAAAGGAGATTGATTACTAGTTGAGAGTCCGATTCGATTATAATCCTGTGGAACCCTTTCAATAGGCCCATCCTCAGACCATCATGGATGGCTCTGAGTTCCGTGTGAATGTTTGAAGCCGGCCCATAACCTTCCGCAAAAGCAGAGATGAAGTTACCTGAGCTGTCCCTGCAAAGGCCCCCCGCCCCTAGCTAGACCCGGGTTTCCAATTGCTGATCCGTCGACATTTATTTTAATCCACCTGACTTGGGGTCGAGACCAAGTTACGACTGAAAGGGAGTTACGAGAGCGAGGCGTTGAGGGATGAGGCTTTGACGAGGCAGACTTCTCCTTGAGGAACTTAATCCACCAGATGACACGGGCCAGCAGCGTGCGAGGATGAGGCTTTGCGTTGAAGAAAACTATAGCATTCTGCATTTTCCACACTTCCCAGAGAAGGACACATGGAGCCAGCTTTTGAGCTACACCGTTTTGTCCGTCAGCAGCCAACGCTGACCACCATTGAAGAAGACGATGCTCGATAGACGGGGCATGGGGGACGGTGATGCCGAACATTGATGCAATTAGGTTCCAGCCCGATTATGCCATGCCTCCTTCCAGAAACAGGTGGGAAATGGATTCACAGTCTCTTCGTGGCCCTGCAAATGAGAGAGTTGAAAAACTATTGTCACAACAGACACAACTGGACGCCATTATAATGCCTTTTTCTATTGAATATTTGCGTCAACAAGGACAGCCTTAACCAAAATTTTCCACACTAGGGTGGAGATCTTCGGGGGGAGGGCTGGATGCTAGATCCATTTGGTTTACGTTTTCCGTGGTTTCCTCAATTTACATAGATCCCAAGCCGAAGAGACAGAGAAAACCCCTGAGGGCATGAAAGGCCAAAAAGTGAGGTCAGGCCCGGGAGTGGTGCAGAACCCCGCTTGGAAAATAAGATCTGCGACTTCTTGAGGGATAATTGTTAACACCGAAGACGGGGGAAGGGGACCTGATGTACCTAGTAGCTGGTTGATTTTTAGATGGCGTAAAGAGGTAGGAATACGGACACTGTTAATGTACTTGAGGGGGCCCAGCCCTGTCCAATTTGTGGTTCACATATTGCTGTCTCCTACGCCAATTTGTAGCTGAGAGGAGTTCACCATTGTTGGGATTAGGCGTTGGATCTGCTTCCAGATGGGAGAGGCGAAAGCCTGAGAGAAGCGCTGCCCGCTCCGGTTGCTGCTCGTGCCGTATTTGGCTAACATGAAATCCCTCCAGAGGCTTTGACCTGATTTGAAATGGATAGACCAAGCCATCTTTGTTCTGAAAGCCTGCATGGTGTCTGTAAGTCTCCTTATATCCAGTCCCCCCTCCTCTCTAGGGAGTGAAATCGACTTCCGACTACGCCAGTTTCATGAGGTGCTACTTCACGTAGACCGTTCAGATTTTGGAGTCATATCACGCATGATGAGTTCTAAAAAAAGTTCGCACGAGTTCCATGCAAACTGGTGCGCAGCTGAGCATTCATATATATTCATATATATATATATATATATATATATATATATATATATATATATATATATATATATATATATATATATATATATATATCAACAAGATTTTTATATGCATAATCTCAAATTATGTAATCTCTCTCTCAATATGCTTGACTTCAGTGTTATTTTATGTATCTCTATCTCTATGTCCTTATTCTAGGCGTGGTGGTAGTCTATCCTTTGTACTTACATGGTCTAGCTACGAAAACTAACTGAAGAATACAACATGAGTCCGATAAGATATATATACCTTAATTGAGAATATGGAATTCAACACAAATGAAATGACAAAGTCCAAAGAAATCAATCCCAAAACCTTCATAGGAATAATAAAACTATAAATACAAAAGGAATGACGTAAAAGAAATACACGCCTTACCGAGTTCAACAGCGACAACCACTGATAAAGTATTGTGATCTGATGACATGGATCTCATATCAATAATATATGGAAACAACTTAGTTTCTAATTACACAAATGCATCGTTTAGTAGAACCCTTGTGTCTTTTGTGCCACTTCCCCAGCAAAGGCCTCATCTATCTTTGGTTGCTTGCTACCATCTATGTTTAGCCCAAAATGAATGTGAGGGAAATGTGCCCACTGCAAAATAACAACGTATTTTTAAGTAGCTTCTACCAATATTTGAAGTTGGACTCTCAGTTCATAATTCTTGACTCCTATGGTAGATATCACTTGTACTTCAGCATTGCTACAATCTTTAATATCTATTAATTGCATCAATGGTTTTTTTTTTTTTTTTTTTTTTTTAATGCCCTAAGATACATAAAATGTTATCCAAGGGTTCTATAAGTAATAAAAAATCTATACATCACAAAGATCTGAACTAAATGTGTATAAAATATATCTTGTTTTAGTGTTGAACATAGTAGAAAGTAATATCATTTTTCTAATAGGCTCATGAGTCATTTGGTTCCATGGAAAACGACATTATCTTTAGCTTTCAATAACACTTATAGACTTCCTTTTGCATGAGAACTTGTATTTTGAAACTTACTTTGAAAATTGAATGGTTTGTGACTACAAATACATAAAAGTGGGGGCTTCTTAAAGAATAGGTCATGCATGTTTTAGGGGGGAATATTCAATGGCCCCCAAATTTTATTATCCTTTGATGAGGAATGACCACATAAAACTGGATGTACGTGAACTCTCACATACACCCATTTTTTCCATGCCAGCATTTCACATTTTCAGAATATATGATCTGTGTGAAGGGTGGTTACACTCCGATGATCACGTGTTAATAATATCAGGCAATCCATTCATTGAACAGTGCAACATCAAAGTCAATGGATAGCTGATGGTATGATTCATTGTACTAGTGTGACCCATTCAATGGGTGGATTGGCCTGATTTTCATACCAGGTGATTTTTATGGTGTGGCCCCCCACTTGCATTGATTGGAAATTCTTCCAACGTGGCGTGCTGACAAAAAAATGGTCGTGTGTGAAAGTTCACATGTAGCCGTTGTATTTGATCGTTTCTTTTCTTTGATGCATCCTTATATTGTGGAGATGTGTAACTATTGGAGTGAAAGAACCAGACAACCAATGAAGGAAAATATTTAATAAAATTAATTAAATGAACCATATTACAATAAATACACTAGATGATGAGTGGAGAACAAGGTCTAACATGAGTGCAGTAGAATTTCAATTGTGGTAGAAAGAAATAGAACCTTAAGGGGACAATTGGATGCGTGGAAACTTCTAGAAGACCTTTTCCTTGAAAAACTATAGTTTTAATAAGAATGCAAAGGTTCATCCCTCATGGATTCTCTCTGAAAATTTGCCCAATTTTGCTTTCCTTCCTAAAACTAAGGATGTCTAATTCATGAATATGCTTTTTTCTTGCTAGAAAAGCTTCCTTTCCATTCACTTCAGTTGCATTCATCCTTACAGAATTAAATGGTGGAAAGATATCATGCACAACCTTGAAAATTAAATGTTGAGATTCCCCATGTCTACTTTACAGCAATTTGAGGTGGATGACCTCTTGGCTCGGAGAGGAAGTGCGGGGGAGGTGAACCAAATCTACCCATTGTTTATTGAATGGTCTTCCAAGAGATGCTAGAGGTAAGTGTTCATTGATAGAATCAGTATTATTAACTTTTGAGTTAGTTCATTTAAGTGTAGGAAATCCTCATTGTATGGAGAGGGGATTTTATCTGGGGCCCTCTTGTCCATTTTTTTTTTTTTTTTGTAGATTCTTGAAGGGGTTGGTTGCAGCTGCCTTTCCCTGTCTAGGCGTATTAATCGTTTCATAACTATCCTCCAGGGTGGCACCAATTCACCCTCCTAAAAAAAGTTCTATGAATCCACATGAACCCTTATAATTTCCATGAAAGGGAAAGTTATTGACATTTACCACATACTTCACCCGGAACCTTTATGAAGAAATTGAAATCATAATATTTGTCAAATAAATTATAAACCAAATGCATCACTCATAACCTCTAAAATCTATATTGATATTTTGGTATGTTCTAAATGATTTCTTTGTTCCTATCTCTCCTCTAATATTTGTTTTGTGCTCCTTATAAATATATACAAAATATATTAATGCTCCAATAAAATGTGATAGTTCATATACATGCACTCGGAAATTGTATGTGTGACATACTTGTCACCCTATTTAAACCATTGAAATAATGAGGCCCACTAAAGACAGGTTACATATTAGCAATTACACTGAACCGATGTCTTAATTAAGTAGTGAATAAGTAAAATGGAAAATAACCATTGGTCTAAGTTCAACAAACAACTCTTCTATTAATAAATGGGTTAAGATCATCCAATCAATAAAATTTTAATTAGGTTTTGAGCAGAATCTATAGTTGGTCTTATAGTAGAATTTGGCAACAAACGGTTCGAAAATTCCTCTATCTTGGTGGCCCAATCTATCCGCAGGGTCAAAGGTTGGTTCAATCGCATAACATCATCCTCCCCATTACCCCATTCCATCAACCGATCCAACAGAGAGCGGATCAGAGACCTTCATATCCGGACAG
The DNA here is from genome assembly GCA_030180095.1 of Magnolia changhungtana. Lineage (NCBI taxonomy): Eukaryota > Viridiplantae > Streptophyta > Magnoliopsida > Magnoliales > Magnoliaceae > Magnolia > Magnolia changhungtana. The sequence continues at coordinate 3,163,783 of JASAUF010000449.1, read as the reverse complement.
TTCCAGATAGAGATCCCACAGTTTCCATTGTGAAATGGAAGAGGCCTATGGATGGATGGTCTAAACTAAATGTCGACAGTTCTTCTCACGGGAATCCAGGCTATTTGAGAGTGGAGGAGTTTGTAGAGACGATAGAGATAATCTCGTATTCGTATTCACCAAAGGCTATGGAGTTGGATCCAACTTTCAAGCAGAGGCCAGGGCGGTGGTGGACGGTCTTGGCCTATGCGTGGCCCAAGGCTGTTAGGGTGGTGGTGGAAAGCGATTCAACAACGGTTGTGGACTTGTTCTTGAAAACGGACCCTGCCTTGTGGAAGGCCTTTTTTTTTTTTTTTTGTCAAATCGTTTTCCTCAATTTCTATGGAAGGTTTTTTTTTTTTTTTTTTTAATAATCAAAGAGGGACTTACACTAATAAGCTGGACATTTCGAGCACCCTACCAGAAAAAAAGAGGGCCGCCTATCGTATGCTAGGCATGTATAAATCACCTTTTTTTTTTTACAAGGCGCTCCACAAACTGAACACACCCCAGAACCAAAAAATACGAAGGGGCCGAACAAAAGAGGGAGGGCAACCGCACATCTACAAGAAGCTCCAAAAGAAACAAACAGAACTAAGGAGCTAGCCCATCAGTCTAAGCGCACCTAATCTGACCCTATCCAAAAAGAACATACCTCGGACAAATGGAGGAAGGCACCTGGACTGAAGATAGATGGAGGACTGTTGAAGACGGCTCCCTTCCTAAGCCAATCCATCCGCCAGCCCGTTTCCTTCTCTGGGAATGTGAGCGAAAAGAAAGTTACCCAAACAGCGTAAGCGGTTGATACGATACAGCCAAGGGTTCCACTTCCAAGGGGTGTTGTTTTGATTTGTGAGACTATGGATGGCCAATTTTGAATCAGACTCAACCATAACAGTGTCCAGGCCTTTATCTAAACAAAGTTGCATCCTGTCATGGATAGCTCGGAGTTCCACCATATTATTAGAGCTAACCCCGTAGCCTATGGAGAAACTGAATAGAAAAAATCCCATTTTCATTTCTGCATATGCCACCGCCGCCCGCATGACTCGGATTACCCATCGCCGATCCATCAACATTTAATTTAACCCATCCCAGGGAATGCTGCCTCCATTTCACCAGAGTAAAATCATTTCGATTATATTCCACCGGCAGTTTCATGGATTTGAATTCATGATTCTAGCTAGTGCATTCCATTAAGTCTGAGCGTAGAAGCAATTTTGCCCACCACCTGACTCGTCCCACTGATTTACACAAGATCATCGGGGTATTGTCGTAGACAGCATCGTTTCTTGCTTGCCAGATCTCCCAAAGGATAAGAATGGGCAGCAGAAATCTGACAGAACACGGAGTTGCTCCTGGGGCCGAGGCATTCCTCCAATGACACAATTTGCCTGTAATCGAGCTGTGGATCAACGGAGGGATACCACACATGGAGCCAAAAAATGTCCAAAGAGCCCGTGCATGATGACCAAATAGAAAAAGGTGGGGGATTGATTCCTGTTGAGCAAATACATTCCTACCTTGTAGACAACATCTACAGCAAGATGCCAAAGCCACTCCTTTCTCTTGAGTCTTGGTATCGACAGGTAACGCATTGAGAAGAGTCCTCCACATGAAAATGGAGAGCTTTGGAGGGAGAGATCGAAGCTAAATCCATTTAGCCCACTGGTTAGCGGGGAGGGAGCACGCGACACCTTCCAGGCTGAGCGAATGGTGAAACTGCCTGATGATTCGTGTGGCCAGAAGCACTTGGGAGGATCATCACTAATAGAAAAGCTGCCATTAATGATATCGTCAATAAGGTGTTTGGGTAGGAAGGAAAAAACCTGGGATGGAGGGAGGGGACCTGAACATCCGAGGACATCTCTTATTTGCAGTTCCTTGAGATCTGCAGGGACAGGACAATCGAGCAGTCGTTGGAGAGAGCCCCTGCCCATCCAGTTCTGGGACTAGAAATTAAGCTCCCCATTGCCAACCGACCATTGAATATGCTCTGAAAGGAGAGGAAAGAGAGCACGAACTTTTTTCCAAAGAGGAGATGCGTTCAACGATTTCAAGAACTGGCAGGGCTAACCAGCAAAACAGGGTGGTCTAGCCTGAATTGGCCAGCAAAACAGGGTGGTCTAGCCCGAATTGGCAGTGCTAATCAGCAAAATAGAGTGCTTTTTGACACATCTCTTCTCGCCCCCATTCACCAGAGGAGACCTTGTCCTGGATAGAACAGGCCTAGTTGTGGTTAGAATCAGCCTGAATCATAATCCCCTCACTTAGTCATACCATATGAGGGTCACAATAGGCCGCCTCTTTCCCCCTTTTTTTGTTTGTGAAGGGTGGCCCAAATACAAACTGTGTATCAATGCTGTATAGTTCCCTCATTTTTTTTATTTTTTTTTCAAAAAACGCTTTCTATATCATTAATCCAATTTCCCCTATACATTCGGGCACCCCTTTACATAAATTCCCTCATTTACTATACACAAAATTTTGAAAAAATAAATAAATGTCTTTGGTCAGAATGGTTGCACCAAAATTTGCATCAAGAATGACCTGGGTTTTAAAACATTGGATTTTCTTTCCAAACCAAGGTTACCTTGAGATCATCAGTGACTCTATAAGATGGTATGGGAATGGGTATGTAGCACGCCTCAAATATGTTGTAAGCTAGGGTTAAGATCGTGTGGGGTTGCTCCAATACATACACTAAGTATATACCATATAGTCTTTCTTGATATTGTAATTACTAAACGATAATATGAGTGTTGTTATTATGGATCCTGCATGCATGCATAATATTTATACTATATGCATTCGAAAAATCAAAGTATAAATCTCTACATTCTAAATATAAATCTACATTACACTTAAGTAAACAATTGAGTGCAAAAGCATAGGCTACTAGGAAAAAAGAAGAAGAAGACTATATAACCATAATTGGTAAATAAAATGATTCGGATCCTCAAATGATCAGTAATCTAGACTACGTGATTCGGATCCTCAAATGATTAGTAATCTGTGGACGGCCTACAAAATACCTATTCAAACCAAATGGCGCAGGCGATCATACGATGGCAGAAACCGCCTACAGGCTGGGTTAAGGTAAACGTAGATGAATCCTCTAGAGGAAACCCGGGTTTGGCAGGGGGCGGTGGCGTTTGTAGAAACGACAGAGGAGATTTTATTTTCGGTTTTGCTTATGGGTATGGTAATTCAATGTCGAACTTTGGCGCCGAGTTCAGAGCGGTTTATGATGGAATTCTCTTGTGTTTGGAGAGAGGCTTCTCACAAATCATTGTCGAGTCAGATTCAAATATGGTGATTAAGATTTTTAATCATGGGGTTCAGACCGGCTGGGTATGGAAAGGGTGGAGAACCCTTATAGACAGGCTCCGAGGTCTCGCAACGGTGAATTTCTTGCACATCTTTAGGGAAGGAAACGGCACGGCTGACGCTCTGGCTCGGATGGGAAGTTTTTCACAATCTCGGTTATATTTCCCGACTTCTGCTGACCTTCCTAGACAGGTGAGGGGAGTCCTTTTCCTGGACAAAGTGGGGTTAAGTTCGATAAGGGAGAGGAAGATTCCCTTCAATTTTCCGTAATTTTCTGGTTGTTTCTCTTTTCGGCCTTTACGATAGGTCTTCCTTAGGTCCTTTTTTCCAAGGAAGACCCGAAGATCTGTAATTTTGTCCAGATATGAATACAACACTCCTTTTTGAAAAAAAAAATAAAAAATCTAGACTACATGATTGCGAAGAGAAAATGTGAGCAGTAGGTGATTTAGTTAACATTGTGTAAAACTAATCATAGACTATTGGAAGCCGCCCTCTCTTGAGAGGTTTGATTACAAAGCCTCCAAAACCAATGGTAGAATTATTTTCAGTGCATAAGAATAAGTTATCATTGGATTCTATACTGGGTTAATATACAGGAAATTTAAACCTCATTTTATGTTTTTTTTTTTACTGTAATTCCCGATATATATATATATATATATATATATATATATATATATATATATATATATATATATATATATATATATGGAAAATGTTCTATACCGTCGAGCTCGTGGGAACTCCCCTTGAGGTCTAGCTGTGTGGGCCCCATGTGATGTGTGTTGAACATCAACACCGTGCATTTGATGGGTCCCCTTTAAATTATGGGGTATCCCAAAAATCAACCGTATATGGAACTCCGCTGGGCCATACCATCTAAAATCATGTGAAGACATGCCTAAAACATATAAAAGCACTTGGTGGGAACCACTTGAAATTTGGATGCATCTGAAACTTGGTCTGACCCCTCATCCAAGTGGGACACACATAATGGATGGGTTGGATTTGTGAACCACATCTTGACGGGTCCAAAAAATGATTATGAATTTTTTAATGGAGGGTAACCCTCTCAACTTTTGTATGTGGTGTGGCCCACAAAAGTCACGGATTGACTTGATTTTTAAGCCCTGGGCCCACCATGGAATGGTGCATCTGACTGATGGGGTAGCTGTTCGACACACATCACGGTGGGCCCACACAGCTCGACTTCATGGGGAGTTCCCATGAGATCAACTGTACAGAACCTTTTTCCCATATATATATATATATATATATATATATATATATATATATATATATATATATATATATATATATATATATATATAGTGGAAGATATATATATATATATATATATAGTGGAAGAAGCTTTTAATTATCTTCTTTTGTGGACAGTCATGAACCTTAATGAACCGTGTATGCCTATTTTTCTTGTGTTTAATTACTAACCTCTCATTTGGCCATCGGGAACTCTTGATTAATTGGTGTCAATCCTGTATTTTCACTTCTCAAAATTCCTATTTCCCACTTATCAGTTCTGTAGATAATTTATCCCTTTTACACAGTTCATTCATTTATTTTTCTGTTGGAGTAATTAATTATAGGTTCTTGGTATACTGGTATGTGCCATGGTTTGGCAATCTAATGGTATATTGGAGTCAGTCCCGTCCAACTCGCCCCAACTCGCATATACCAGTGCATTGCTGAACCATGGCACATACCAGTGTACCAAGAATGTGATTCGGCCCGAATCAACTTCTTTTCAAATTTTTGTGATTTTTTTTTTCCCGTTTTCAGCCCCTTTTCTCATACAAATCCTAGATCTATATTATTGAAGTCTCAAGGATGCCATAATACATTTCTTTTATTCTTCTCCATTACTTACATTTTTTGCTGCGGTGCTGAAAGCTTCCCTGTGGCTAATCTCTGGATTACTAGCCTTTATCCTCTGGATCTCTTCCCTGTAAGAAAACATAATAATAAAATAAAGTGCATATATCCTTAAGTACTCCAACCATTTTCTAATAATAGCTAAACAAGAGCTTATAAATGATTTTAAAACAAAAAGATTAAAATCAACGAATGTGAGAAATCCCAAGAACTCACTTAATAAATCTGTTATAGGCAGATGGGACACGTTGCCGCTTCTCTGGAGCTGTTTAAGTAAAATATTAATGACAATGACAGAGAGAATGTTAGCTTAAATTCTTAATTCTTTCTAGTGGCGGATTTTTTAATTTTAAAGAAATAAGATATAAGAGACATGGGCATAAACATTAGAATTTATTGGGTCCATTTAGAAACATGGTTTTAATATCTTCCGAAACGGAGTCTTCATTTCAATGAGCAATAAAGCCCTAACAAAAACGACATGAAATGGCATGAGTTGGGGCAAGTTACACCAGTTTCGGCCTCCAGGCCAGTTGCACCCCAAAATAGCTCATTTGGACCATGCTTAGTATGTCTAGAGTTTCTTGTAGGGACACCTAGAAAAGTGTTCATTAAAGGGATCAATAATCTGAAAGCTATTTGTTTGTGCATATGCTGCACACTTTATTAACAGAAAAGGCAATGATAGGACTGGTGAAGATGAAGTATTGTAAAGCACCAGCAGTGCTTTGATATAAGGTTGGATAAAAAGTTATTCACAGGTGCGTTGGGACAACTTCAACCTCATTGGGCCGTCCATTTTTATTCAAGATAAAATTTTCTTTTGGAGAGGAACAAGGCATCAATTCAAAGAAAGCAATATAGCAATTAATAGATGAGATCAGATGAGTTCCTGAATATTATAGAAACTGGATCTGTTAATATTGATTATATCGTCAAGGTAGATGAGAAGGAATAGTGTCACATTCAAATCACTTCTTTGAATAGGGATTTTTCAGCGTTATAGTAGAACCTAGTTGATGAAGATAAGAGCTGAGCAGTGATACTAGGCTAGAGGGGTTTGTTTTAAAGCGTGTAAACCTTTATGCAAACAATAAAAATGGTTTGGAAACTATGGGTAAATGCGTCCATTTGATTATTTTGATTATTTCATGCTTGCATCTTTCTCAAAAACACCATGAAGGAACTTTTTCTTTTTTTTTTTTTTTTTAAACGAGATTTTATATTCCAAGAAAATGGGCCGAGAACGGCTTACAGGACTACATTCGGGGTGGGCCAATGGCAAAAAGGGAATGGGCCACCCCCCTATCATATGGACGAAAAACACCATGAAGGAACCTTGGCAATCTGTTTTGCTTCACCACGGGATTGTATGTTTGGTGTAATCAAATCCTCCATGTTTGCCTTCAAGTTGATTGAAGCCTTGGGCAACTTTTTTTTTTTTTTTTTTGGAAAGTGGAATGGAGCCACTAGAATATCATTCATCTGAAACATGTACAGTCTTTCGGGAGGGTCCGAGACCTCTCCTATCATGTAAACCAATTTAACAATTCAAAAAAGGGCCATAAGGCAGCCTGAGAGTGGCAAAAACGGACAACCCATTCGCAGGAGTGCAAGTGTCTTCGCAAGGCGCCTAGTCCTGCTTTATCCAGAACTAAGTGCCCTCTTGTTAACGTAAGAAGGTTGGAGGGGTGCATATATGTTCTGTCGGGGCAGACTTCACTGGCCGACCTGGCCAAAGCGTCAGCCACCGCGTTAGCTTCGCGGAAAACATGAGAGAAGGAGAGGGTAAGGGGCTGCCGTTTGGATTGGATTTCACCCATGATATACCAGATATTCCACGGGCAAGCAGCAGTCGGATCTTTAGCCGCTTTCACAACAATTTCAGAATCAGATTCTACTATAATCTTGGATAGACCCAGGTTAGAACTGATGGTTAGACCTTCTATCATTGCCTTAGCTTCGGCCACTATGTTAGACATGGCTCCAAAGTGTCGTTGGAAGGCAAAAATGAGTTTGCCTGTGTGATCTCTGCATACTCCGCCTCCTCCACTGATTCCAGGGTTGTTTCTAGAAGAGCCATCTGTATTTAACTTCACCCAGCCCGCGGGAGGCTTGGACCATTTGACGATCGTGAGATTGACTGTAGCGGGGGGGTGGCGGGCTTGATTTGGAGGATCTGGAGAGTGATTAATGACTCCATGGGAATCCTGCCTTCCGATTCAATGGTTGACCCGATTTCTCTCATCCAGTTCAAAACTCGGTTGATGATGGAAATTTCTGACATGGGTTGGCCCTCAAACCGTGCTACGTTTCTGCTTAGCCAAGTTTCCCATAAGATTAAGGCAGGAAGGATACCAATGAGAATGGAATAAGTTGATTGAGCGGAAGCGGCTGCGAACCACTGCCTAAGCTGAGGGAGGGTGGGTTAATTGGGGATGAACGGAAGAGCAAAAATCTTGTGAAAATGGTCCCAAACCTTTTGGGCAATCAGTCCCTGACTGAAAAGGTGGTCGATGGACTCCACTGCTCCACCTGGATGGGCTGATGAGACTGTGGGGAGCTAGTGGGGCTGAGGGGAGCCGGGATCAGAGGAGACAAGGGGAGGGAACCCGTTGCTGTGAGGTGAGACCGATGGAGAGGAGGTGGGAGACGGGCGGCTGGAAGGGGGAAGCCTGCAACATTCATAACCAGAAGCAATGGGAACGCCATATCTCCACATTGCCATGTCTACTGGGATTGCTGAATGTAAGACTTTCCAGGCAAAGATTGATATTTTTGGAGGAAGGAGCTTGTACCAAATCCATTTGGGCCATGAAGCTTCTGCGCGATGGGTTCTGACTATGTCCCAAGCTGAGTGCAGAGTGAATCGACCTGACGAAGAAAGATCCCAGATGAGTCGATCAGGACGGTTTGAGAGGGCTACCTGAGAGGTAGAGAGCGATTGCGCCGCTGACAGTGAGATGAAAGGGTGGATGTCCGTGAGCTTCCATCTGCCATTACAGGGGTTGAGGTCTCTGACAGTTACTGATAGAAGAGGGGAAGGAACCATTCTCTCAATTACACCAGCTAACAGACCGTTTTCGGACCAATTGTGAGTCCAGATATTGATTTTCCCTTCGCCAATAAGCCATCTAGAATGAAGGAGGGCGATGGGAAGAACTTTAAGGAGGTTGGTCCAGCCAGGGGAGGAAACCGAACTGATTACTCCTCTCTTAAATATCAGCTTCCAGAAGAACTTAGCTGAGAAAAAGGCAGCCCAGAGGGAGTTACTTTGCAGCAGGTTCCAGCACATCTTGATTCTAAAAGCTGATTCTAAAAGCTGACATAACATCCTCAAAATGCCTAATTCCAAGATCACCTTCACGAACAGTGGAGCATAGAAGAGACCATTTAATCCAATGCCTCTTGTTCCCCTTATCGGATTTGCCCTAGAAAAAATTTGCAAAGGCTCGATTGATGAAATTTACTGTGGACTTTGGAATGTTGATGGCGGAGAGGAGATGAACTGGGATGCTTATTAAAACATGCTTGATAAGTGTCAGTTTGGCAGCCGGGTTCAGAAACTTTGCCTTCCAACCTTCAATTCTGGTGAAGATCTTCTGGGTGATTGACTGCAACATGGTGGTCCTTACTCTTCCCTTAGATAAAGGGACGCCCAGGTATGTGATTGGGAGGAATGCCCAGTTGAAGCCTGTGAGGTTGGACAGCCACTGGGCCTTACGGTTGGAGGTTTTCTTTGGAGCAATGAAAACCGACTTGGCTGCATTAACCTTTTGGCCCAAAGTGGCTTCGTAGTACTCCTGAAGAAAAGAAGGATTTTCCAGACATTGGATAACCTGCCATTGAGGAAAAGGATTGCATCGTCAGCATATAAAAGATGGGTAATGGTGGGGCAAGGGTGGGGAAGACGATATGGTTGACAAGCCCCTGAAGAGAAGAGGTTGGATAAGCCTCGGTTGAGAGCTTCTGCTGCGATGATAAAAATTGATGGGGATAATGGATCGCCTTGCCTAATCCCTTTGTTGGCTTTGAAGAAACCAAAGCTCTTACCATTAATGAGAATAGAGAACCAGACCTCTTTCCAGCATCGTTCCAATTGCGAGATCCATTGCGGATGAAAGCCGAAGTTTAAGGGGACCTGAGCGATGAAGTTCCATTCCAACCGGTCGTAAGCCTTTTCCATGTCTAGCTTTATCATGAAGTTTCCCCCAAAAACTTTCCTGTCTATCTCCTGCACCATCTCTCGGGCTAGTGATATGTTTTCTAAGATTAGTCTCCCTTTTACAAATGCCCTTTGCTCTTGAGATATAATTTTTGGGGGGGTGTGAGACAACCTGGAAGCCATGATTTTAGAGAGGATCTTCATAATACAGTTGTATAGGCTGATGGGCCGAAAATCTATGATGGATGCAGGGTTCTTCTTCTTAGGAATGAGACAGATTAGAGTACATTGGAAAGCCTTGGGAATGGGGCCTCCATTCTAAAAATCCTTTGCAGCTTCAAAAAGGTCCCTGCTTATAATGTCCCAGTAGGAAGTGAAGAAAGCTACGCCAAAACCATCTGGTCCTGGGGCACTATCAGTCGAGATTGAGAAGGCTGCAAGCTTAACCTCCTCGAGGGTAAGAGGTCGCAGAAGAAGAGAGTTCATGTGGTCATCAACCAACTTTGGAATAGTGCGGAGGATCTGCTGATTAGAAGTGTTGCCCTGTGTTGAGAAGAGGTGGTTGAAGTACTTTTCTGCTCCGCTCCTATCTCTTCTGTTGTCTCGATATCTTCACCCGAGGTTGTCTTCAACTTTGAGATGGCTAGCTTTCTGCGCTTTACTAGGAGGGAATGGTAAAAAAATCTCGTGTTTCTGTCACCCTCTTTAAGCCACCTAATCCTTGATTTCTACTTCCAAAAAATCTCCTCTTGAAGCTGGGCTTTTTTCAGGTTGGCCAAAGCCTCTTGAAGCTTGATTTGGTAGGACTCTGACTGAGAAGTCAGTAGGTCGGTTTCCGCTCTGTCTACTTCTTGCTCAGCAGCTTGCACTTTTTTTTATTATTATAGTGAGATGGCTCAAGTTAGTAGCGATGAGGATGCTGGGAGATGTGGCTCAATCTATGTTTGAAATGGATTAGGCCAAACTGGGTAAATTAAATGTTGATGGCTCTTCTCACGATAACCTGGGTGAGGGAGAGGGCCGTGGGGTTTGCGGGGACCATCTTGGCAGGGTAGTTTTTGCATTCCGTAACTACCATGGCCCGGTGTCTAATACAGTGGTGGAAGCTCAGACATTTTTGGATGGGGTGAAGATTTGTGTCGAGTTAGGATTGAACAACATAATAATGGAGTCTTGACTCTTGGATCGTGATGGAAGCAATTTCCAATCCCCAAGCTTCTACTTGTGGTCGATTTGGTACAAGGTGGGGGCGATTGATTGTATGAAATCATTGCTAAACTTCAAAATGCCGCATGCCCTTAGAGAAGAAAATTTTGTGGCGAATGGCAAGGTTTAGAAGGAGAGAAGACCTTCCTAGGGAGATTCATGGCCTGGTAGCTTTGGACTGTGTGGGTGTGGGGTCGGTTACAAAGAATGCTGGCCCCTCTTAGTTTCAGATGAATTTTTGGTTGTTTCTTTGTTTTCTTTTAGATCATGGTTTAGGGGCAGTTGGATAGTGGCTATTTTTTGAATGTTGACTTGTTGTGGATGTTATACAGTGCATGTAGTGTGACCATATGATAGACGAGGCCTTGCCTTTTTGTGTGGCGCCTACTTGAAAGTTTGTAAATCTCTTATTTTTATAAGAGAACAAAATTAGAGATGGTGAGCTCTCACCTTTCTGGAAAAAAAAAAAACTGTCCCATTAACTAATTCATAACCAGAACACACATTTGCAACCTACTACATTCATGTTTTGGTGCAGTGCTATTATGGAATGCCAAACTCCTTGAGCATGGTTGATCAGCATTTTGGGTCTTTTTTTATAGGTAGAGGACAACCTTTCTAAAAAAAAATAAAAATTGATCAATATTTTAGGTCTTTATTAGCTTCTTTTTTTTTTTTTTTTTTTGGAAAGGAAAATTTCATTCAATGGACAAAAGGATACAAGAGATCCTATACAATTCAGGTTCATCAGTTATAAAAAGGCCTACTAGAACCTATCATATTTTTTTTTTTTTTTTTTTTTTTTTTTTTTTTTTTTAAATAAAAAATAAAATAAATTGAGACTTTTATTTGAGTCATTGGAATCATCAAGTTATTAAAAAAATAAAACAAAATTTAAATTTAAAGTCATTCTAAAACAGAAATAAAGTAATAATAGGAAACAGATGTCCCATTTAATTATTCTACTGGTCCAACGACGTAAGCTCGTCTTCAGTTAAATACGGCCACTGATCCTGTGGATTATCCACTGGTTTGGCTTCATATTCTTGCTCTTGAGTCGTTCTATCTGCTTCAATTCCATTTGAGTTGGATATCAACAACCCGCATCCGCACTCGGCAGGCTTCTACCATTGGTAGGCATGGGCAAGGCTCGCATCCCCCCCATTGGGTAGGCTTCCAGATATAGTGGGCTTCTAGTGGGTACAATGGGCTGTCCCCTCTGCAAGCCGTCCTTCCACTAATTTCTCTCTCTCTCTCTCTCTTTTTTAATTGACGAGAAGTGTCCCTCCTGTGCTATTCTTCAAATAAGTGAGGTTACTTCCCGCGTATTCCGTGTAAAACGAGGGTCGCGATCTGACACAATAGAACTAGGTATTCCGTGTAATCGCACAACTTCTTTGATATATAGTTTGGCAAGAATGTCCATTGAATAAGTAATACGAATAGGAATGAAATGTGCTGACTTTGTTAATCGGTCAACGATTACCCATATCGAATCGTGCTTCCTCTGGGTCATAGGAAGTCCAACTATGAAATCCATGGAAATGTAATCCCACATTCTGGTATTTTTAAAGGTTGCAATAGTCCTGATGGGTTCTGGTGATCGGCCTTTACTTGTTGACAGGTGTAACATCGAGAAACATAATTAGATATACTAGAACCTATCATATGAGAAACCGCTGCACAAAGAAAGTACTATGCAACTAGACCCCGACAGAGTTAAACTCTCAGGCCACCCAAGCCCACCTTATCCAGGAAAATGAGGCCTCTAATCTCTCGAGGGACCTCAGAGAGAGAGAGAGAAACTGTGAGGAGGACTGAGATCCGCTGCCTAATCTAGCCAACCTATCGGCCAGACCATCCCCCTCCCTAAGGATATGGTGGAACTCAACTTCCCCGGCCTTTTGGAGAGCGTTAATCCTACTCAACCAATACCTCCATTTCCACACCGATCTGGACTTTCCAGTAAGGAAACTGATCACCATCGGAGTCAAATTCGAGGATGATCTTATTGAAGCCCCTCTTGAGACAAAAGAACAACCCGTCGTGAATGGCCCTGATTTCAACTTGGGTGTTGGAGGCCCTGCCGTACCCTTCTGCAAAACCGAAAAGGAAACAACCATCATGCCCTTTGCAAACCCCACCCCCACCTGTGAGGCCAGGGTTTCCCCCGGGTCTTTATTAGCTTGATTCAAGCATGTAGGTTCATCATTAGAAGAACATAGAAGAAAGAGGATGGTGAGTGGTAGTAAGATCGCAATGCTTGTAGAATGGACAACAAGATCCCATCGCTAGATTTCTTGATCATCAGGTGGAGTTATGTGGATAGGGTAGGTGGGCCAGAAGTGGTGAGGATAATCAAATAGGTTTGCAATAAGGTATATGCCAGTTGGGTGAGGGGATGGGATGATGGTAGGGTTAAATGAGAAGTGTAGGTACTGTACATGCGGCTCGTGGGCAGGTGGAGACACTTGCAACTGCATTTCATTCACTATGATAAAGAAAAATTCAAGGTACTGGTGGATAACAGAGTTTATGAGTTTTGTATGGTCAAAAGCATGGAAACCATTCACAAACAAAAACTTTTAGAAATTTCTAATTATGAGATCTTGAATTAATCACTTTCAATGTGACTAATTGTGGGCAGATGATCTTGAATTAATCACTTTCAATCTCGGGGTGTCCACATTACATCTAGATGTGTTTGCTGCGTCATTCATGGATCCCAGTCCCACGGCATTGAGACTTTACTTCATCTGTTCATCAACAGCAGCGTAGCACAGACTGTATGGCGGGCTGTTGGCAGATGGTTAGGAATTACTGTATTGGCAGCAATATCAGTTGAAGCTTGGCTATTTTAGTGGTGGGCGGCTGTCTCTTCCAAGCAAGACAAATCGGTGAGCCAAATGCTTATTCTATGCATTGTAATATGGGAGATATGGAAAGCACGAAATGCTGCAGTTTTTTACTATGTGTCGGTATCATGTGATCAACTTCTTGCCAAAATCAAGCGGTGGGACGTACTTCTCAACAGTTCTAGCAACGAAGGATGCGCACTTGGGTCAGGGTGGACTGATAGTACAAGGGTAGGTGTTGTCTCGCCTATTGATGCTAGAACTAGAGGTCAAGCAGTACTGATTAGATGGGAGAGGCCATTATCTAGATGGGTTAAAATTAATGTAGATGGGTCGGCCAGAGGTAATCCGGGCAGATTGGGAGGGGGTGGAATCTGCAGAGGGGAGAAGGGCAATTTCTTTTTCTTTTTTTTTTTTTTGCATTTTCAGCAGGTTACGGGGTCGGTTCTAACACCGTTGTAGAATTGCGTGCGGTCATGACGGCCTTGCACTTATAGTCAAATCATTTTAGAATCGGATTCTAGATTGGTTGTAGATTTGCTCAACGGAGTGGCTAACCCGAGTTGGAAATGGAAGACGTGGTTATATAAGATTCATCAGTTGCAGGGAAGAGGTCGAATCAGATTTGTGCATGTCTTGAGGGAAGGGAACTCGCCTACAGATTTTATGGCCCGGTTAGGGAGTGTTTCTCAATCTTGTGCTTGGTTCGATCGTCAATCGGAGCTTCCTCATCAGGTTAGAGGCTCTGTCTTCCTTGATAAGGTTGGATTGGGTTCGATTAAGTGGTCTAATCCCCTTTTTTGGTAACTTTTTATAATTATTTTGTTGCTTTTCATGGTGGACCCCTGTTTTATGTAAAGGGGTGCCCAGATGTAAAGGTGGGGATTTTTTGAAATGAACAAAGACATATACCATTTTTTAAAAAATAAAAAATTGTGGGCAGATGATGAAGACGATTAATAACAAAAACAACTGAAGCCACATCCCAATAGGGAGTGGAAATCGAAGCATTGGCCCTCATACCGAGAATTATTTTTACTTTGAATCTTTTTCTTTTTTTTCCATCGAGAAATGGGAGCACACCACCTGAAACTTTGTTAATTCAAAGAAAAGGATGTATAACAGGATCCTTCGGGTGGGCTCTATAGAAAAACACTGGGCCTCACCTATCATATAGCGCTTTATCGGCAAACAAAATGCCAAGAACACCTACATCAGACTATGCACATGCCAACTAAACCATCCTACTCAAACCAAAGAAGAAAAATGACTTTGCTAACAAGCAGCCCAGCTTCCTGTTGCCTGTGCCAAGATGTTTGGAACAAGATGTTTCTTGCTAGCCCGTGCCAAGATGTTTGGAATAGAATAAAACTCTCCCGTCAACCCAATATCCACCTCTCCAGGCAACTGATAGTGAAAGGAGCCTCTTACCTTGTTTTCGGATTCCTAGAGGACCGTAGTATCCCAAACTATCATTTCCTCCCCTCCTATTAACCCTTCCCTTCCCACTTCCACTAAAGACTGGGTCCTACAATCCTTTCATTCACAGCAGCGCCCCCCCCCCCCCAAAAAAAAAAAATCCCCATCACCTGTTTGTCAAAATTAATGCCCAGCCCAACTTGCCCCCACCAGAGCCTCTAGCCGTTCGAACACCCCGTCCACCTCCAATAGTCACCACAGTTCGAGACCCCCTCACTCACCCTTCTGGTGCTCTAACCCGTAGACCTCAGCCTATGGTAGTGTCCCAGCCCGTCCATTTCATTTGCCCAGCCTGCAGAATCAACACCACCTCTCCCAGTCTTGAACAAACCCCCCAGCAAATTTCACCCCTAGCTATTGTCGATGCTTCTGAAATTACAAATCGGGAAGGTTTTTACCAAAAAGGATTAGACATTCCTTCGCCCTCAGCCCCTACTCCAACAGTTATTCATGCAATGTCTCACATCGAGCCACCGCTGCAGTTAATCCTCATTCAAGCTAGCAATAATTCCACCCAGGGCAGGTCAGTTCCCCCCCAATCACCCTCTTAAGTCAGGTGCCACCAATCAATCATCTATAGATAATCCACACCTCCCTTCAGCTAGAACGGAAGGGGCTTCCCCCCTGTATCTTCAGAGAAGAGCGTCTGGTGACCAGTCTGAGTCTCCATCAAATGAATTGGAAACTACATTGCAAGAGCTCAGAAGATGGCAAAAGGAAATCAGTGCGAGGATGACTGATGACATGGGGGAAATCTTAGTCACTTTATCCCCTTATTTCTACCAACAGAGTCCTATTCGCCCTTCCCAGTTAACAGTTTTAGGTGATGCTGATCAGACTAGACTGCAACAAGATCCGAATCAGTCTCACAAGAAGCTCCCTTGCACAGCATAGTATGAAATCAGAAAATCCTCAATCAGTAAAACAACAGATATGCATCCCATCACTGTAAGGTACAGCAAGATCCGAAAGTTAAAGAGACGGGCAGTGAACACAGGTTGTGTAACTGATGGATAATGCCATAATTTGGAATGCACGCGGGGTTGGGAACGCCCCCACAACTCGTGTGCTCAAGAAGCTAGTGAAAAACTATAATCCTCGGCTACTTGCAATTATCGAACCGATGCTCGGGGACGGCAGGCGAGTGGCAATAGGTCTCAAGCTTGCATTCCATTCCTCCCTCTCAAACTTTGACTTGGGAGGAAAAATCTGGATTTTCTACGAGATCCAGCTGAGTATTTCCGTCATTTTCGTCTCCAACCAAATGATCACGTTGGAAGTGACCATTCCACCTCTTTCCAACCCAATTACTTTCTCAGTAGTTTATGGCTGATGCTGTAAGATTCAGCGTAGAAACCTGTGGAATGACCTTTGCTCCCTCAATTTTAGCATCCATGGTGTGTGGGCCATTGCTGGGGATTTTAACGTAGTGACGCATAGAGAGGAAAGAAGGGGTTTCCGTCCCCCTGATAGTTCATCCATGTCAGAATTTTCGAATGTAATCAACTCTGCTGGCCTCCTGGATGCGGGTTTCAATAGAAACCGTTTCACATGGTGCAACAATAGAGAAGGTAATGCCCGGGTATGGGTCAGACTTGACAGAGTCCTGATGAACAACATGTGGCCCTCATCTTTTCCCAGTTTCCAGGTGGAACACTTGCCCAGAAACAGGTCAGATCATGCTCCTATGCGGCTGTATCTTGCTTTCAATTTGCAGTCCAAGCCGAAGCCTTTCTGTTTCCTTAGAATGTGGACTCTCCATGAGTCATTCCAATCAGTGATTTCGAAAGCTTGGGCAGGCGACTGTGCAGTAGATCCCTTCACCAATATTTTTCTCAAGCTCAAGAAGACGAAGCAGTTGCTGAGAGTCTGGAACAAAGATCAGTTTGAGAACATTTTCTAAAATATCAAAAAGGTAGAAGAGGATCTGGATATCCTGGACAGCAGGATGCAGGACGTTATGTCTGAAGATCTTACTAACCAAAGTTTGGAACTAAAACAAAAGCTCGAGCAATTGGAATTAATCGAGGAGATTTTTTGGAAGCAAAAAGCTAGGAACTCTTGGCTAAAGGATTGAGATAAGAACACAGCCTTTTTCGATGCGTCAGCGACGGAAAAGATAAGAAGATCTACCATTCAAACCATCACCTTAGAGGACGGTTCAACAATATCCAACCTGGACGATATTAAATTGGCGGCAGTGGAATTTTTTCGAGGCCTATTTCAGGAGGAGGAAGTTTTCTTCTCGGCTGACTTTATCCAAAATCTTCCACGGCGGCTCCATCAGCAAGAAAATAATTCCTTTCAAAGCCCTCCCTCTAAGGAAGAGGTAGTTCTCGCTCTCAAGTCGATCCCCATTGATGGAGCTGCGGGTCCGGACGGTTTCTCTACTGCGTTTTTCAGTAGTTGCTGGGGTATTATTAGCGACAATGTCCACAAAGCCACTCTGGCAATGTTTTCTGGGGAGCCTATCCCTCACGCCTTCAAGAGCACACTGATTAGCTTGATCCCTAAGTCCTCAGTGCCTTCAAAGTTCAAGGATTTTAGGCCAATTAGCCTCTGTAATGTATTGTATAAGATTCTCGCAAAGGTCCTGGTTAACCGTCTTACCTGTATTTTATTGAAACTGATTTCGCAGGAACAAGGAGCATTCGTCTAAGGGAGGTATATCGCCGAAAACATCGCTTTTGCCCAAGAAGTTATGCGAGAATTAAACAGGAAAACTAGGGGAGGTAATCTTATCCTCAAGATTGACCTCAAAAAGGCATATGACAAGGTGAATTGGTCATACCTGAAATAGTCCTTGCAAAAATTTGAATTCAACGACAAAAGTGTGCAGCTCCTGGAAACCTGCTGGGCGAATAATTGGTTTTCCATCCTCATCAATGATGAGGCTTCTGGTTTCTTCAAATCCTCTAGAGGTCTCCGGCAGGGAGATCCCCTCTCCCCGGCTTTTCACAATCGTCACAGAAGCATTCTCAGTTAATCTCAAGAACATATTCGACGAAGGCTGCTGCATCCATTTCAAATTCTCTCGAGGTAGTCCATCCTTTTCTCATCTTCTGTATGCAGATGACATGTTGGTTTTTCTTAACGTAAGTAAATCTTCCCTTTCCGCACTGAGGGACTTCCTGCGATTCTTCCAAGCGACCACAGGGCAGAAAATCAATTCCAGCAAGAGTGTCTTTATTGGACCGCCGAAATGGACCATGGCAAAAATCAGATCCACAAAGGCGGTGCTCGGTTTCGGCCAAACAACGGGAAGTTTGAGATATTTGGGAGCTCCCCTGACTAGAGGAAGAATCAAAACCTCTGATTTCCAACCTCTTCAGGACAAGATCAACAACAAAATCGCTGGTTGGGCAGCGAGGCACATCACTCAGGCGGGTAGAGCGACTCTGATCTGCCATGTTCTTAGTAGCTATCCGATCCATATCATGGCAGCTATGCACATTCCAACACAGGTGATTCAAAATATCAACAGTAAGCTTGCTGATTTTTTCTGGGGTTGGGCTGAAGGCAAAAAGAAACTCCACTGGATAGCTTGGAATTAAGTGAGCAGGCCTAAAGTGGAGGGAGGCCTGTGTATCTGAAACCTCACGAATAGTGGGGAGATTGGATCTGGTCAGAAAAAATTCCTCCCAAAGTTTCCACTTTCATCTGGCGACTACTACATCGTGCCATCCCAGTGGATAGCAGAGTTCAAGCTAAAGGAATTGCCCTGCCCTCTAAATGCCGCTGCTATCTTCAAGGTAATAATTCTGTTCCAGACACGAAAACAAATCTCTCATCTATTTCTATCTGGACAGCAAGCGGTCCAGATTTGGGCCCATTTCAAACGTCTTTGTGGCGTCTCATCAATCCCTCATGTATCAGTGCTAGGAAAAATCAATTAGTGGCGAAATGTGTCAGCAACAGTTGCTGCCTCTCAACAGATCAGATCGTCTCTCCCTCTGTTGATTCTCTAGGAACTGTGGAAAGCAAGAAATGAAGCTTCCTTTGGTCACAAGGTTATGGATACTCGAAGGTCCATCCGTCGGATAAATTGGTGGGCCAACCAGACGATTCAACACTTCCAGGATCAGGTTTTAACTTCTTTCTCTAATAGGGTCATCCCTTCCTCCCCTGCGTCCAGGCAAAAGAAGTCTACCTCTGTTCTGGTTAAATGGAATCACCCCAGTCCGGAATGGGTGAAACTAAACGTCGACAGGTCTGCACGGGGAAACCCTGGTCTTTTAGGAGGAGGAGGCATTTGTAGGAGAGATGATGGCTCCTTCATCTTCGCTTTCTCCGTAGGTTACAGGTTTGGGACAAACAACATTGCAGAATTACGAGCAATCTATGACGGTCTAGAGTTATGCCTTCTTAAAGGGACCTACAGGATTATTGTAGAATCGGATTCTAAACTCGTAATTAGCATTCTTGTAGGCGAATCAAGATGTCCATGAAACTGGAAACCTTGGGTAGATAGGATCAACAACTTGCGGCTATCCGACACATTCTCTTTCCATCATATTCTCCGTGAAGGGAACGGTCCATCAAACAGCTTGGCGAAAGTGGGGAGCGAGATGCAGGCAATTATCTGCTATGATCACGTTGCCTCCCTTCCCAGACATACTAAAGACCTGGTGTTTCTTGACAAGGTAGGCCTTGGCTCTATTAGAATCATCGAGTAGCCTTCCAGATCCCATGTCCAGAAGTTTTTTTTTTAGCTGCTTTCTTGTGTAGAGGAGGTAAATGATAGGTGGCCCGCCCTCTTTTTGTTGCAGGGTCACCCGAAGATGTACATTGTTTCCTGCTTTCCTTTTGGTTTAATGAAGTTCTCTCCTTTTTCCCCAAAAAAAAAAAAGATGTTTAGAACAAGAATCTTGCTGCCCTTAAACCTATCAATATTTCTTGCCAGCCATAATTCCCAGAAAACCAAGCTAGGGATGAGGCCCCTCAGCAAAGAAAACGGATTTGTCTGAGAAGCAGACGCCCACCACCTGTTGGCTCTACCAACTACTGATAGGGTAAGAGAGGTTTTGAGATTGAATAGAGCCTTGAGATGGTCCCAAACCTTGGCTGTTGTCATACTAGCGGAGAATAGGTGGTCAATCGTTTCCACTTAGGGAAGGGTTGAAGACTACACTGTACACAACAATTACACCTGGATACGACAAGGATGCCCCTATCTTGCAGCCACCTATCAACCGTAATAGCTTTAAACAACATTATATAGGTTAGGAGCGAGATCTTCAAGGTTAACTTTAGATTCCAGACTCATTGAGACCAAGCCTTCTTCTTGCCTACCACTCTGCTCGTGTCCTAAGCAGATCTAACAGATAATTATCCCAATACCAAGCTCGTCCAGACGCATCTATCCTCCTTGCTCAAGGTGCAGATGCCCTCGTCTCTAATGTAATCAATAACCACTTGGGAAATATAATCCTAAAGGCCGTGGTTGGGACGTAAACCTTGCTACCCCACCATCCGATTAATGCACACTTCATGGAGTGAATTTGGCAGAGTCTACATTTACCGATCCGGTAGGGGACCTAAACCAGTCTAGTCAGTGTCCCATAAGTTGCAGTCCCCACTCCTCAACCTCCCGTTCCAACCCTTGGGCTTCCCTTTCTTATCTCCAACTAAGGCTACCAATCCCCCCTCTAACAGTTGACAGCTTATTGTGGCCATGATGCAATCCCTGTTGATAGTAGCTCCTCCCCCTTCCCTAGAGTGCAGTTATCTTCCCTTAGAGATCCTGAAGTAGAGTGAGAAGGATGGGGCAGCCACCAGTATAAAAGACCTCAACCTACTTTTCTTGAGGATTAGATTCTGCCATTTCTTAGAGCATTTCTACATTAAGGTCTAGGTAGCAACTTGCCTAAGCTTGACCTACCAAATAAATTGGTTTTGACGAGAGGGTAGTCCTTCTCCAACTGAGAGGTCTTCATAATTGAAAGCATTACCATTGCAGTGATCTCCTCCCTATCTGCATGAGCATTGAGCTCAACTGAGCAATTTACCCTGAGATTAGATTTATCAGCAGTGCCTTCCTTAGTAGGATCCCTTGCAGGGTAGGTAGCTTCAACAACGACACTTTTTTTGTATATATAAAAGAGGGCTCACGCCCCCAAATTTATTAAAAGCACAGAGGCCAAAAAAATAACCCTTTGGGCAGGCTCCTACAAAAAGGAAAGAGCACCGCCTATCATATGCTTGCACACCCAATCCACTATGAACAACTGACCCTTTCCAGGCAGCAAGAAGACTCGACCGGATTTCCTAGATAAAAAAGAAGGACAAGAAAACTTCACCGAAGTCGGATTCTCAAACAGCCCAGCTCGGCTTTATCAAGGACCAAAAGGCCCCCAAAGGAACTCGGCAGATCCAAGCGAGAGAGGAAGAGGGAGTTGGCACAGCCTTCACTAGCCAGCCTTGCGAGCGCGTCGACCACAAAAATGCCCTCACGGAAAATATGCCTGAAACTAAGGTTAAGGCGGTTGTCGAGGCAATGGACAGCTCCAATTTGTACTAGATATTCCAACAACAATGGGCGAAAGGATCCGCAATAACATCGACTACTAGTTTGGAATCAGATTCAACAACGATATTGGAAAGGTCAGTTTACTGCAGAGAATGATTCCATCAAGCATCGCATGGGCCTCTGCAGTAGTATTGGAGGCCTGGCTGTAGTACCTATGAAAGGCAAAAATAACCCGACCCTGGGAGTCCCTTGCAACTCCCCCACCGCCGCTTTCACTTGGATTCCCGCGAGAGGAGCCATCGATGTTAAGCTTAATCCAGCCCGGAGGAGGGCTCGTCCATTTAACAATGGTCAAGATGGCTGTAGGGATCACTCTGCCGTTAAGAAGATGAAGGGCCTGAAGAGTGGCCTCTGTCCTGAGGGAGTAAAGATCAGATTTAGGAAACTGGTTCCCTATTTCCTATTGCCAACTGGTGACCCGAGCAATGATCCTTGACCATGACATCGGGACTCCCTCGAAGTGCGAGGCGTTTTGACCCAGTCATAACTCCCAAGAGATTAGAGCGGGAACCAGGCCCAGGAGCCGCTTGATGTGAGAGGAGTTAGAGGCCCTTGAGGTCCGAAATCTGATTTTCTGATGCGTGGGCTGATTCAGAATGATCGGCACATCAAAAATCCTATGAAAATGGCTCCAGATAATTAAGGCGACAACCCCCGTGCTGAGGAGATGGTCCAGCATTCCCTGATCAAAGGCCGGAGAGTGAGTTGATCGCTGAGGCAAGGCGGCTGGGGCCTATGAATGGGGGGAGCTGCTCGTTGACCACTGCTTTTGCGGGACGTCAGGATAGGGAGGGGAGGGGAAGTGAACCGGAGGGACATTATTGACCTCCGCCTGGTTGGATAGCAGATCACGCTGGATGTCAGGTCTGTTTAAGAGAACCTGAGCGGTTTAGATGAACAGAGCTGATTGCAACTTCAAAGGTGGCCTGCTGACGAGTTTGCTGATGAGAGAACTGATAGTCCTGACTCACGGCACGAGAAGGGTAGCCACTGTCCAGCGTGGAACTAAACACCTCACGACAGCACTCGCATCTGGAAGCTAGACTAACACCTGACTTTTAGATTGTGTCATCCACTGGGATGGCATTATGCATGATTTTCCATAAAAACAAGCCAATTTTCGGAGGGAGGACTTCGTTCCAGGCCCACCGAGCCCAGGGAGTCTTCTGCTGCTGAGGACGAATCCCTTGCCACGCCGACTGCAGTGAAAATTTACCGGAAGGGGTCAGGTCCCATGCCAACTGATCTTCTCTGTTGGACAGCTGAATGGGGCACTCCTTCAAATGCTAAATGATGGGCAATGGGAGTATGCTTCAACAACCACACTTGTATTCCCAAATTTTGCACTATTGGAGTTGATAACTGGACATAAGCCCTCTAGATACTGAAAAGTATTGAGGGATTTTTGAGCTTCCAGACCCTATAATTCAATTCAGGCCTGTTGGAGAAAGAAAGGGGATAGATCCAACGCCAGTTGAACGTTGTCCCGGGAGTCCTTTCTACCTTTCCTGAGACTCGGCAAAGAATTCCACAACACTGCCAGGATCTGCAGGTTCTTCAAACATATCACCTACTTTGAGCCAGCTACTGCCTTCGGAGAACACTTTCACCATAAATCCCTAATTAATGGGAGCCTCATTATCGAGCTAGCCATGGTACCTTCTAAGATGATTTCACCTCAGACTTTGTCCTGGTTTGAGAGCCGATTGCGAGCTACTACCTCGTCATTGGAAGTTTTCTCCACACAATGTGTAGAGTCCACCTGAGGTGGATAATCCACAACTTCCCCATAATTGGTGTGAATAGCATTATCCTGAAGGGAGCAATCTATTTGGGAACACAATGAGATAGGTTCCAATCTAACTTCGGAGGAAAGAATTATGGAAAGACCTTCTTCACTTAGTCTTTGAACTTCTAACTCTCTCCCTTGGCCTAGCTTAGATTGGGAGGCAGCTACATTCTCACAAGCACCTGGAGGGGGTTTAGAGATTAGACTAACAATCCCCTTGCCTATCCCTTGATTGAGGTAGGATTCTTTCTCCCAACCTACCTGGGAGGCATTTTCATAAACTCTAGGGAGCTATTTGTGTTTTCCTCAGGAATAGCTAAACACAAGGGGGAAGGGTCCAGGGGACGAGCTAGGAAGTGGAAAGCTCTCTCAACCCAATGGTTAGTAGTCTCCCTCGCTGAGACCATCTCTTAGGCCGTATAGGGTTGGCCATAGGACCCTACATCTAGTGTGACTAGTTCTAAGACTACCCAAATGGAGAAGTTTTCACCTATGACTTCCAGCTTCCTCACTCTATACACATCTGTACTCAGTTAGAGAACCACCTTTACTCTGGCAAAGGTTTGGTCTAGGCCTAAGATCGAACATTTGTTGACCTCTACCACCTGGCCATAGGTCTTCCCCAGGTCAATAAACATCAATTTTCGCCAAGTGTGAGCTGGGATCCCATAAAGTTGAATCCATAATCCTTTGGTGCCCAAAGCTGCTGTTGGTGCCCAAGCTTCCACTCCCAAAATCCCCATTCCTCTATGTAAATTAGAGTCCGAGTAGAAGGAGATAAATTCCACTCTCGATTTGAAGGCTAAGAGGAATTGGTCCAAGGTTATGCGAGCAACATTGATCGAGGATTTTGTATACCTAGATGCTCCGACACGTTGCATCAATCGAATCAATTATACCAAACTGCTCTTTGCATGGCCTACTAGAGGTAGCCCTAGTTCGCTCCTCTTTCTTGCCACCTCAGCTACATTCGCTAACGCAGTAATGGCTTCGAGCTGTGCTTGAATATGCGAATCTCTTCACACCTCATACGCAAGCCCGGGTAATAGATTCTAGTGTGGAAGAGCATTCCCCCGAGCAATGTCGAGGAAGGACTAGGAACCTGAATGGGGTAGGGATCAGGTAGGAAAGTTGTACAAGACCCCAAGGTTGCTGAGGAGGTGGGGGTAGCTGCCGAAATGGTCCCTTAATGAGCATTGCCACTAGACTCCTTCTTAGGGTTTACCTTAGAAGTGGTCACCACCCTACCATAAATCCTTTGTCCATTCAACACCCTTATAGTAGCTCGAGCATTAGACTCACAAAGGAAATGAACGAAGGCAAATCCACTTGGATGTTTTGCAACTTTTTCCCACGGTATGAGCATATATGAGATCTTACCATATCTAACAAAAATCTTGTGTAGGTCATCGTGCTAGGTGTCGAAGGTGATATTTCCAACACAGAGGCTATAATCACCTCTCTGAGGTCTCTTGGATTTCACCTCCTTCCAAATGCGAGAGGCTTCATTTCCTATTCCCAGATTGCCCATCATTTCCCTCTTTGCCTAAATCTAGATGTAGCCCCTTCCCGAATTGTTCAAAAAGAAAGCATATATAGTCAATTCCAATTCCTAAGTTGTAGACGGAGTATGTCCCACCTTCACGAGCAGGATCGATCTCGTAGACGAAGTACGTTGGCGAATCGCGAAAGCAGAGATCTTTTGAGAGGAAGATCGAGGAGGAAGGATCGTCGATCTTCATCTTAGGGCTTTAGTCTGTTCATTGGGAACCTGCCGTTCGACTGCTCTGATCTAGATCTGCTTGAGATCTTCGGTAAGTTTGGCAAGGTGAATGATGTGTTCATCCCACAGCGCCCGCTGTCCAACCAACCTAAGGGTTTTGCTTTTGTGAGGTTCCTGTATGAATAGGAGGTGAAAAATGCCATGGATGTCTTAAATGACAGGCGGATTGATGGAAGAAGGATCACTGTAAGTTCGGCGAAACCAAAAATCGCAAAGAATCAAAGTGCAACAAAGGTTTCTATCTCTTTCCCAATGAAAGGCCCCTTTGGTGCAGCGGCTTCATATGCAAAGGTAGTGGCTGAGGTTCCATATGCCAAGGTAGTGGTTGACGCTTCCTGGAAGGAGAAGAATGCAGGCGACTATACTACGGTGGCAGACCCAGGATCTATTGCGGTGAGGAAACTGGAGCTCCGATTGGGTCTAGTAGGCCGCACAAACCCAAATGTCTCTGTTCGAGAATCTGCGTTTGCTGCTTCCAACATTGATGTAGTTCGGTTATCTGTTACTTCAGTCCTTATCAAGCTCAAATCCAGAGCAGAACTAGAGTTATTCATGGCGAAGACACAACTTCACAGCAAATTGGGGTTATTGGCCATCACTCGGTCTTTGGCAGAAGAAGGAAAAGGTGGGGGTACTTGGATAAGACTCTTTAGAATCCCTTCCCATGGGTGGTTTGAATCCACTCTTCTGGATCTGGGTAATTTTTTTGGGAAGGTGGTTGCGATAGACTCCATATCTAGATACGGACTTTTTCAAGGCTTTGCCAGAATCAAGGTTCGACTTCATCCGGGGACAAATTTTCGCCGGGTTCTTTGTCTGGTGGTGGATGGTCAGCAATTCCCTATAAACGCAGAGGTCGAATCACTATAGGGTGGCCGGATCCAAGCCTCTCCTTCTGAACATGAACAACACAGTCAACCTACTAGTACTAAGCAATGGGTCGAGGAATGTTTTGCTACGAGAGGAGAAGAACAATCACTCCCAGTCAGGGGTGACCAATCTCTTCAGAGAGGCACTCTTCGCGAGCGCTCCCCTGGTGTTCGGAAGATCAGGGTGACTTTATTCATAGGCACCAAGTTGTTCGTAGAAATGACGCAATCAATTATACTCCAACTCCTCTTATTTTACTGACCAATGGTGAAAGCAAGGGAAGAGCATCCCACGGGAATTTGGAGCGATCAATTCAAGTCTTTGTTCCTCCATCCAGCGGGCCAGAGTTTCATCCTCTTACTAGCGATCTGATGGAGGAGGCTGTGGATCTCCATTAGCGATCTCCTGGTGATGATAGGTGCCATGTCGACACTATGCAAATTTAACAGGGAGACCTCAACAATCCATGCAACTGGAGATTCCCAGAGGCTTCAACTGAGGCTGTTTCGACTAGATTTGCCTGCCATTACTATGTGAGGCACTCAAAGTCTATGGTGGACATTCAGAAATTCAGTCAGGTGGAAGACAGATTCTGCTCGTCAGTTGGTGCTTCTCTAATTGCAGGTAACAGACATGCTCCCGCTAATCTAGATAGCTCCACATCCTATGCCGACAGTCAATCTTCGTTCACTCCGCGTGAGGTGCTGTCCCCTTAAGGCTACTTCTCAAGAAGCAGGGGTGACCTTGTAGTTGACCTATCTCCATTTTTCTCCCCCTCTGGAGAGGATATGGTCACTTCCTCCACCCTTCTGCATTCATGTCTCGCAGGACAGCAGATGCCCTCCTTTCTGACAGAAGGACAGGGCAAGGAATCCACACCAGGCTAAGGCACGCCTATTACGAGTGAAGCAACCACGCGTAGTCCTCAACCTAAGAAAGGTACCAGGAAAGTTTCCAAAAATCCGTTAAGTGTAGTTTCCAGAGATGAATGGCTTTCGAGACTAAGACATCTTCAGAGAAGGTCCATTGCTCAACAGGTTCCCCATGACGGATAAAATTTTAATTTGGAATGCTCGGGGGGTGGGAAACAGTCCCACCATCAGATCTCTGAAACGTCTAATCTCCAAACACAGCTTATGGATCGTAGCTATTTTGGAACCGATGGTAAGGGAATCCAGGAGAGTGAGTATTGATCTTCGTTTGGGTTTTCACTATTCATTTTCCAATGTAGACATCGTGGGGAAGATTTGGATATTTAGCAAGGCCCAAGCGTCTGTCAAATTGATTTCGATGTCGGCCTAACATATATCTCTGTCCGTTGATCTCCAGCAAAGCAGTGCTCCCATCGTTCTATCAGTGGCCTATGCTTCTTGCTCAAGAATCCAGAGGAGAGTGCTATGGGAGGACATGGCAACTCTTGCCTCGTCTACTCAGGGGCCCTGGGCAGTCTGCAATGATTTTAATGTCGTCTCTGATGCAGCCGATCGTAGGAGCAGAAGTAGATTCGATGTCGCCAGTTCCCGGGACTTTGTGGAAGCAATTAATAGAGCGGGCCTTCAGGAAGCAGGATTTTGGGGCAGCAGATTTACTTGGTCCAATAATCAATTTGGGCCTTCCAGGGTGTGGGCTAGGTTGGACCGTGTTCTAATGAATGCTGATTGGAGCAATTCTTTTCCGACTTTTCAGGTACATCACCTTCCCTGCCATAAATCTGATCATGCGCCCCTCCTGTTAGTTTTTCCGTCTCTTCTCTTTGCAAGGCTGAAACCTTTTAAATTCCAAAATATGTGGACTCATCATGACGGTTTCTTACCGTTGGTCAAGACGGCGTGGGACTCTTTCAATGACCCCCACCCTATGCACAACATCATGGGGAAAATGAACGCAGTGAAGATCCAGCTGAAGGATTGGAATAAATCAGTTTTTTGCATTATCTTAAATGCCGTCAAGCAGGAGGCCTCATCCCTGGCTGATCTTGAGGATGCTAGCCAGAATGGGATAGTGCGGCATTCCGTCAGTGACATTCAGTAGGAAATCGCTCATGCCAAGGCCCGGCTTGCTCATTTGGAGCTCATGGAGGAATCCTTCTAGAAGAAGAAAGCCAGAAATAAGTGGCTTCAAGAGGGTGACAGAAATACAGGTTTTTTTCATGCTGCTGCAACCGAAAGAGCCAGAAGAGCAGCCATTTACTCCATTCGTCTGCACTCGAGAGAGATTGTAACTTCCCAGGAGGAAATCAAAACCTACGCGGTTAGGTTCTTTCATTCTCTCTTCTCGGCGGGGTCTGTTGATCGCGACGATCTTCTCGATGTCATTCCGGTTCTTGTCTTTGACGTGGATAATGCTCAGTTGATGTGCCCGCCTTCGATTCAAGAAATTCATCGGGCTGTCATGTCGATACCTCGCAACAGTGTTGCTAGCCCGGATGGTTTCTCGGGAGCGTTTTCCGTGGTGTGCTGGGAGATTATTCACCAAGATCTGTTCAGCGCTGTCACTGCCTTCTTCCAAAGTGTCTCGCTTCTCAGGGTTGTTACGTCTTCCCTCATCACCTTCATTCCCAAGAAGGAAGCGCCCAAAACCTTCTCTAATTATAGGCCCATTAGCTTATGCAATATGCTGTATAAGATCTTTGCCAAAATTGTGGCTGTCCGCCTCAGCAACATCCTTCCTGGGCTGATATCTCTAGAGCAGGGAGCTTTTGTCCAGGGTTGGTCAATTGCTAAAAATATTGCTTTGTCGCAAGAGCTTCTTAGAGAATTGAACAGGAAAGTAAGGAGCGGCAACATCGTCATGAAGTTAGACATGGAGAAGGCCTATGATAGGGTGGATTGGCTTTTTCTCAAGAGAGTCTTGAAGCGTTTTGGTTTTTCAGCTCCTTGGCTGCAGTTGGTGGAGGGATGCTGAAAAAATTGTTAGTTCTCGGTGCTTGTGAATGGCGAAGTGGAAGGGTATTTCAAGTCTACGCGTGGGCTCCGCTAGGGAGACCCGCTTTCGGTTAGCCTCTTCATTTTGGCTTCTGAGGTTCTTAGTCGAGGCTTCAGGCGGCTCGTGACTTCGGGGACTTGTCTCCCTTTTAAAGGGCGGCATGGGAGTGTGTTAGTGTCTCACCTCCTTTTTGCCGATGACACGCTCTTATTTCTGAATGGAGGCATTCGTTCTGTTAAGGTGGTTAAGCAGTTTCTGGAACGGTATCAACAGGTATCGGGTCAGCTGGTGAATTTTCAAAAAAGTACTTTCCTCTGTTCCGAGAATATGGAGACTTCTAGGAGAGCTTGCATCCACAGGGAGCTGGGTGTGACGAGCTCAGCTGAGGGGTTTACTTATTTGGGGGTCCCAATCTCAATTGGTCGGCGAAAATGAGACGCTTTTCAATGTCTGGTTAACAAGGTGGAGAGTCGGATAAGGGGTTGGAAGGCGAGATTTCTTTCTATGGCAAGAAGGGCCACTCTTGTTAACCATGTTCTGACGAGCATTCCAGTGCACACGTTGGCCACCACGCACGTTCCTATGCTGTCTTACAGACGCTTGAGAGGCTCCTTGCTGATTTTTTATGGGGTTAGGCTGATGGCAGGAAAAAACTTCATTGGCGCAGTTAGAGAGAGATTTGTTTGCCTAAGGTGGAAGGCGGCCTTGGGATAAGACGGCTCAAGGATGTCATGAACGCTTTCCGCCAAAATTTCGCTTGGACTGTCTTGCATTGTGCTGATAAGGGGCTGTGGGGAATGTTTACGAAATCCAGGTACAACCATGATATCCTTCATGCTGACCAGCCCTCCCTCTCGTCGGTTGTTTTCCCGTTGTGGAAGAGGATTAGATCCTTCATTCCCTCCGTTCAGGCTCTATCTCAGTGGCAGATTGGTGACGGGAGTTTAAACTTGTGGTCAGCTAACTGGTCCGGTCTCGGCCCCCTGCTGGACAGGGTCACCTCCGCTATTCCTTTGCCTCTTTTGACGCTGAGAGTGCAAGACTTTCTGGGGAAAATGGGCCCGCTAGCTCCATCTGCGGTGTTCAACTACCTATCCGAGCAAGATATAAATGCCATATTCTTTGGGGGTTTCTGCCTCACCCAGGGCCATGATTCCCCTTTCTGGCCTCATACCCCTGGTGGTGTTTTCTCGGTTTCCTCGACCTGGGAGAACTGTTGTCTGCGCTGCCCTCGCACTAGCTGGGGTGGGAAGATATGGAACAAAAGGATTCCGCCAAAGATTTCGATGTTGATGTGGCGGATTATCAGGAATGCAATGCCGGTGGATGGAGCTGTTATGGATTGTGGTATCCAGCTGGCGTCGCGCTGCAGCTGCTGTCAGGAGGAGCTGAACAGTGCGCCAGCCATTGAGTCGATCGTGCACACTTTCTTACATAGTCCCCAGGCGACTGATGTGTGGGATTTTTTTGCTTCTAAATTTGACATCAGCTTGACTAATAGAACCTCTATTCAGGAACACCTCAACCGCTGGTGGGATCCTCAGCCTGCTCCTAGGATCACGAGCTGTATTCGAAAACTGTTGCCCACTTTCATTTTGTGGAGTTATGGAAGGCGAGAAACGAATCTAGGTTTGACAATGTCAAGGTAAGATCAGCTACCATCATCGCTCGTATTGTTGGGTGGGTGAATTGGATTGATAACGTTCGTTCTACTTCCTCTCAAGATCATAGAGGTAACAGGATGATCCCTCCTTCACGCCTTAGGGGCATTTCTACCCTCCATGATCACACCCAGGTGGTTTATTGGGAAAAACCACCGTCTAGTTAGGTGAAACTCAATGTTGATGGTTCGTCTCGAGGCAATCCAGGAATGGCTGGGAGAGGTGGTGTCTGTAGAGGAGACAGGGGTAATTTTCGTTTCGCTTTTTCTACCAATTACGGTATTACCTCTAATACCAGGTCTGAGTTGCGAGCCATCCATGATGGCTTGTCTCTCTGTCTTGGCCAGGGGCTGGAGAACGTCGTTATGGAATCCGACTCCCTTCTTGTGGTGCACTTGCTGACGGGCTCTACTCAAGCAAGGTGGAAGTGGAAATATTAGATCGACAGAATCTGGACCCTCTCTTCCCACTGCCAGGTTAGGTTTCATCATGTCTTACAGGAAGGCAACGGGCCGGCGGATAGTCTGGAAAACATGGGCAGCATCAGTCAGGGGTCTTCCCTATTCTTTTCCCTGTCCGCCCTCCCCCAGGAAGTTAGAGGCCGCCTTTTCCTCGATAGAGTTGGCCTTGGGCAATCAGGAAAAGGATTTCGAGGCAGCCCAAGTTTTCTTGATTGTTCCTTCCCGTTGTTGCATATGATAGGTGGGGCTTGCCCTTTTTGTTGGGCCTCACCCGAAGGTTTTGTAAACTCTAATTATCAATGAAAGGTTTTGTTTTTTTTTTTTTTTTTCCACAACTTACTAGTCAACACTCATTAAGAGAGTTTACCACCGGATCAATGAGATCCCTATACCTGTCTTCTTAGAGACCTCAAAACATCTCCTGAAAAGCTCAGGCCTTCAAACTTCGAATCTATGCTTGCATTCGACCAGACTAGTTTGTTCATGGGTGTGAGGATATAAGATAAGCAAGTATTCCCCTGCTTATCAAGAAAATATTTATACTCACAATACTCACTGCCCTATCACTTGCAAGCATTTAATTTTGCAATTAAATAAAATTTGAAGATTAGCTTTGAATATGAGAAAACCTTATTTAAGAAAATTAATACATATATTTTTTCTAAATGATTCTTAAAGCCCCACAAATTTAAATACAAAATGAAAGACAAGTGAAGCTTAAAATAGAAGAGAACAAATTCGAATCATAAATTGTAGGATTTAAATCATAAAAATGTAGGATTCATATTGAAAGAGATTCAAATTGTTTTACTTAATTTTGACTCAAATCCTAAATCGTAGGATTTTGACATCACTAATAATATCAATTTTTTTTTTCCAAAAAGGTGGGAGCACACCATCTTTAACTTTGTTGATACGATAAAATGGTTTTACAATCATCCAAGTCGGCACCACAAAAATAAACCGCTTATATATATAGTACTCTCACATGCAATTACTTTATATCAGAAGTATTTCCTATGCATCCATTTTCATAGTAATGTGTTTACCAATCAAGTTTTTACTATGTTTGCTATTCTGGTGTTTTTATTAAAGTTATTTTCCGACGTTCATTTGCACACATGTGTGAAAATCTTTTAATATAATTTTTGAACCAAAAATACTTTTAGCATGCATACAAATGGATAACATTTACTATGTGTATTCCACTCATACAAATGAGCCCCACGCACATCGACATGCGTGGAAAGCACTATATGAGTACAGAAAATACATAAAAGATCCTACCAATGGCTATGAGAATGGATCATCCATACCAATTATAGTAGAAAAGTTTTGATCACTGATATGGAGCATCCTTCAATGGTCCATTGGTCTCAAATCAATCTAATAGGATGATCTAACCTTCCAAAATTCTTCAAGATTATTGAAAGAACCTAAACTTTCAATAAATGGCGCACACGAATAAAATGATCAATGGGTTGAATCATTCTAATCAGAGAGTCTTTGGGCATTCCTCATCCAATGTGAGGCCCATCATATACATAGTCTAGATCATTGAAATATAACGCAGATCAGATGTCGTTCCATATCCCATGACAATCCATTGGTACCTAAAAACCTCAAAACATATTTGGCCCTTAAGGTTGCAGTTGATCAGTCCTCACCGTATACTAGGATAGCATTTGAAATTTCACATACAACCCCATCTGCAGGGCAGTCTAAGCTTCTGTTTAAAGCCGGTGACCAAGTGAAATTCGTGGGTTTAGCTCCACCCAATAATGTGTATTCAGCAGTGCCGCCTTCTTTAAGGTTGTAGGTAGAGACAAATGGGTTGGATGGAGGGTTTTTTTATTATTATTATTTTTTTTAACGTATTTAGAACCATTTTCAACTTAATTTTGTAAATATTATATTTTTTTAAATTGTAAAGTAATACAATTTTTTTCAAAAAAGATGATGAAGAAGAAGAAGAAGAAGAAGAAGAAGACGAAAACATCAGCATGTCCCGCTCATGGGTTGATAACCTTCTTGGATTCAATATTGGATGGCCAAAGGTCTGACTCAGGACACCCAAAGTACACATGACACCCGCCTAATGAGCCAATTGGCTCAATTATCACGTCTGGTGATCTTCGTGGTGAGGCCCACGTGTTGGTGGGGAAAGACAAGGAAGTATGTGAAAGTTTACATCAATCGCCTCCATGTAATCATTTGTCATAAATATTTTGCAATTTTTGGAATGGAAGACTGTGATTCCGTTTGAGCATTTGCATTTTTCTCTTTTTCTTAAAGAGGTTTGGAGGAATAGAACTCTCTCTCTTTTGGATCAAAGACTGATAATCTTATTATGCTGAACTGTTGACTGTGAAAAAAGACCTTTTCACCCCTGTTTTGGGAGAGGTTTGGGTTTGACTTTAGGAGAAGAGAGAGAAGAGAGATTAGGGTTAGGTTTGAGTTTAGGAGAAGAGAGAGAAGAGATTAGGGTTAGGGTTGGGGCTTTGTGTATTTGTGAAAGGAGTAATATTGTCATTTTCTTAAAATGATTTTCCTAACCTAACCATTGTTAGTTTGTCCATCGACAATTAATGACAAGGTGGTTTGGTACTATAGTCGGAAAATAGAATGTTTTATTTGAGAAAATGAAAAAGGACGTGTTATTTGTCTATGGACCAAAAGGAAGGATGCTATATGTGCTATTTGTCTTTGGATCAAAAGGAAGGATGCTATTCATGAAAGGGTGTGTTCTGTTCAAGTTGACTTACAGACACATTCAAAGCTTCGAAGTGTTCACCTCAACTTGCTATTTAAAAGAGAAAAAAAAAAAAAAAAAAACTGCTATATGTCAAAAACTCGTTCCAGAAATTAATTTTTATAAGAAATTATTATTAGCATTTGATACTGTCGTACCGGGTAGAGCTTGATATCCATATGCATGCAAACAGACATTGTACATGAGATATGAGCATCAATCTAAACCGTCCAAATCTAGCTAGGGCCCCACTGATGGATCACAGGTCCAAAATCAGATTGACTTTCAGAATACTGAAGAGCAGACTTGGGAAAAATGTAGCTTGGGCCACTACCAACAAGAGCAGTCCCACGGGAAATGCTACGTGAACCTGCTCGAATGTACTTTGTAAGTTACTCATAAATATGTTGAAAAGAAGCACAGGTGCGCAACTTTAGAGCCGCACAGCAGATGAACCCCACTATGAATATGACATGTCTAAAAATCTGGGCCCATCTGATCGTCGTGTAGATATGTCTGGATCATTGGTCAATTTATCTTTAACCTTTCATTTTTTTTTTTTTTGTTTTTTGGTTCAGGTTAGGTTGCTAGTACACACCCATGTCAGTACACACACTTCATGTTAGCCACCCCCAGTAGGGATCGATACCAAGACGTCAAGTGTTGTAACGAGGTGTCTCCACTCAGTCTGCCAGTTGAGCTATGGATCTGAGTGTTCTTTAATCTTTCATTTTACATGTAAAGATTTGGCCCAACCGATGATCGTATTGGCTTGATTGTGGAAACATGGCATCTACACAGTGGGGATTGCCTGACAAGTGGCTCCAATCTCTTACACTTAGTCATGTTTCCAAATGCTGAGAGAGAGAGAGAGAGAGAGAGAGAGACTCACGACGTATAGGGAGAGGTTGATCACTCTCGTTAGGGGCCAACATTGAAATCCTGCTGCATTTGGAAGAAGATCCACAATCCCTACCATAATCTTGAGAGCTTAAGCTGTGATTCTGCTGTTTGGTTCCACCATCAAAGAGAATTTCATCATCAAAACCACACCTACAATCATTCTTCTTTCTTTTTGTTGTTACTGGTCACTTGCCCTTTTTAATATATTTAAGAACCAAATTATTCTTCTAATATTCTAGTATTGATCATTAATATCTTATTGGAGAATTGATCTTCTACAGCCAGCCACCATGAATACAATCTGTTTGGCAAATCAGGCTGATCAACTCATGGGGTGGGCCACACCTGCACAGTGAGTCAGCTTGATTCTGATGGAGTGGCCCACCTGATCAGTGGACCGTCCCACCATTGGCCAAGATGGGAAGCAAAGGCAAAATGAATTAATCACCAAAGATGGGAAATGTCGCCCTTAATATACACTTAGGAAATGAATAAAGAGGCCAAAATAGGTTATTGTTGAGAATCATTGCTGGTTCTTCTCTAGATAGGTTATGTGTTAAGCATTTTTGGTTGAATCATATTAGGAAAATGCTTAGCTAGGAAACTTTCTTCTTAGAGTTGTAGTGTTAGTAGGATTGAAAAAAGAGATCCCTCTTCTACGGAGGGACCTAATTAAGATCCTAGGTACCCAACATGTAAAAGTTCTCTCTCCTCTCTCACACTTTTTGAATATAGTAGTTTTATCTTATACACTCTTTCTTTCTATTCTTTTTATACTCTTTTTTCTTTTTCTTTTTCTTTTCTTTCTTTCTTCTTTTCCATGGATCCTAGGACCTTCCTCTTCATAGCTTTGCTTGTGTCATTTTCTACGAAAGTGGGTTTAAAATCTAAATCTCTCCAAGCTTTAGGGATGTTTTCATCCTTTAATCGTCCCAAGCATATACAAAGTATATTCAGGTCTTCAGTTGTACTACTGGGACTCATGGCTCCAAACCAGGCAATTAGTCTGCTTGACCTGCTGGGGATGGAAGATTTTGGCTAATAATTGGCCATTTTCAGCTGAATGTTGGACTACTGTTCTATTTATGTTCTTGACCGTATATCTGTATACCATGATTTCAAAGTTAGGATTGTCCTATTGAGGAGACCTTTGACTATGATCCACGTTGAACCCAAAAACCCAATCGTTTGGATCACAAAACCCTTGGGTTCTACTTGCACAAACTGAAAGCCAAAGTGCGATATGAAACATATATCATGCCCATATGATCATTTTTATTTTTTATTTTTTTTAGGCCAGCCTAAATGCTTTTTATATTTCAATAAGACAACTGGATGCTATACAATATGTCAAGTGGGCCCCTACAAAAAGATTCCGGACCTCACTCCTCGTGTAAAGCATGAAAAGAAGAGAACAGTAAAATAAAAACAAATCCCGGGTCTAGGTCAAGGATGTCTGATGCACCCTATTCCGGCGTTGTCTAAGACGGTTGCACCCCTCACACGTCTGGGAAGGGTCGACCAAGAGTCAAATATTCTGTTTGGGCTACCAATGCTGGCCCATTTTGCCAATGCATCAGCCGCCGAGTTCCCCTCCCTTAGAATGTGATCATTAGTGGGCCATATGTGTATGAAACAAATGAATAGTTCACTAAAATTTTGACGTACAAGTGTGGCCCACCTGATGATCTTATTGGCCTGGATTTTGTTACATTGAATGTGCACCAGTGGGATTGGCAGAAGAATGGCAGTGCATTTACTAAGCGTTTGCATTTCTAGCTTATACCTGAAGATCTTGAAAAGGAAGTGTTTGTAGCAAAGATCCCACGTTAACTGACAGCAAATTAGCACAATGCCCGCATCTAACTGTAACGATGTTGAACACACTGCTGCATGGAACGCTCACCTACAAAGAAGAAATGTGTTAAAAAGAAAGGTCAAATTCATAGTTACCAAGCATGTGACTGAGATTGTAGAGGTGGAGGATTTGAGTCACTCATCAGGTGGGTGGGAGAAGATTAAGTCCACCACACTATTCAATCTGTAAACGTGGCATATGCATTGGACGATCATAACCTCTCAGTAATGAGGATGACAATAAATGGGCTGTAGAGAAAAAAAAAATTTCTATGATGGGATGTCTGGCCCACTAGATGAATGGACCTTGAATTTTAGGCTAGGGCATGTTTAGTTGGATATGGCCATAATGGGGTTCACTTCGTGTGACTCTTAATACGTGGGCCTTTACATGACTTGCATGGTAATTGATAAGGCTTTCATAGGATCACGGAATCCATTAATCTTTCCATTTTTAGGAAAATTCTAGCTTCCTTTAGGGAGTAATTTTCTCTTTGGAGAAGTCTTCTAAACAACTTGTGTTCTATGATCACTGCAAACATAACAGGAATGCTCCAATGCTCCTAGTTGCAGTGGGACACTTAGATAATCTAATCTATTGATCTAGACTTGTGGTTAGGTCCAACACACATTTCATGAGCTACCATGCAAACATCACACTGATTTGACAAATCTTAACCATTTGATCAATGGTCTTTAATATGAAGGTCAAGACTGATTGGAAAAGGATTACCATAGAGAATAAGGCCAAACCAAGGATGGTTGGATCATCCAACCAGAGTATTTTTGCATGGTAGCCTATGAAATGTGTTCTAGACTTAATGGACAGTTCAAATTCCTTGATTAGACTTTCTAAGGGTTCCAATGCAACTAGAAGCTCTATAACTTATAATGCTCTTAGAGCAATGGAGCCTCTCTCTCTCTCTCTCTCTCTCTCTCTCTCTCTCTCTCTCTCTCTCTCTCTCTCTCTCTCTCTCTCTCTCTCTCTCTCTCTCTCTCTCTCTCTCACTACATACACACTTTTTTTTCCACAAAAATGAACCGGGTTACATTCGGGCATGCCCAGAAAAAAGAACCAGGCAAGCCTATCATGATCACAAAAAACAGAAAACACAAAACGCTAATTACAAATGGTTAAGCCCTGCCATCACGACCTCTAAACGCCCCCAAACCCAACTTACCCAAGAAGAGCAGACCCCATCATGTTGCGGCAGCTCTGTAACAAATGAGAAGAGACAGGCTCGTTGGGTATCGCTCTCAATCCTGGCCAGAGCGTCGGCTGAGAAATTGGCCTCCCTGAAGATGTGAGCAATGCGAGTTTGGGCCAGCATTTTGAGATTTTGGATCCTCTTAAGCCATTAGCTCCACTTCCATCCCAGACATGAGTTGCCATTCAAAATGTCCACTATAAGCTGCGAGTTGGATTCAATCTCCACCTTATAGAAGCCCCGTTGAAGGCAGAGGGATAGGCCGTCTAGAATGGCCCGAATCTCTGCACATGTGTGCCTTGCCCATACGCAACGGAGAAAGCAAACATAAACTCACATTTATTGTTTTTACAAATCCACCTCCTCCCCCGCCGCCCCCCCCCCCCCCCCGATAGCCCCAGATTGCCCCTACATGAACCGTCGACATTAATCTTGACCCATTCGCAGCGAGACTTGATGCAGCGCACAACATTCATCTGAGCACTACATACATATATAAGGGAGGCTTTTGGGTGTGGAAAACCCTAAAAGGACTTCTCAGGGAGAGAGAAGGAAAAGGAAAAGAGGAAAAATGAGAGAAAGGAAATTAAATTAAAAAAATAAAGGTGGGCCTCTTTCGAGTGATCTTGTATAGTCATAGAGTGAGAGAGATGTATGTCTTCTAATTTTGTTTTCTCTTATTTAGTAAAGAAGAAAGATCTATATTGTTGTCTCGTGGATGAAGATATATTGTCAAACAATGTAAATCTATATGCTTTTTGTATTTTGTTTTTGCTTTGACCCTGTGATTTTCTGTTTGCCTCATTTCTTATGTGGTTTTTCTTTGCTAGTATATTGATCATGTTCGGGTATTTTTCCATAACACAATTGTGATACAAGGGTACAACTCTTAGTGCATAACTTTCTAACTTCTTTGGATGACTCAAAAATAGAATTTAGGCCACAAAGTGACATGGGGCTCCTAAATCCATTGTCTCTCACCTTTAAATCTTTAAATTGATGGGAATCCAATGATAGTCCAAAATATGAATCCACAAAGGTCAATTTCTAAATGCGTGTTAAGAAGGAGAGAGAGAGAGAGAGAGAGAGAGAGAGAGAGAGAGAGAGAGGCGGGGATCTAGCTAGCATCTATACTGGGAAAGCAACTCTGAGGCAGACTGGTTGCTAGGAAAGGGAGCTTTGAGGAACCAAACTGCATTTATTGCTCAATGTCTTAGATTTCAAGGGACGCAAATGTATGCTTTTAGCGGATAGAATTGGTATGATGAATTTTCGGATATGCCAATTAGTTTCATGTGTCTGTATGTTGGTGAGGGAATTTTGGTTGTTTCCCTCTTGTGAAACATGTATAGATCTTGTGAGGGTAGGTTTCCACCATATCTTGGCTAGGTGTGAGTGAATTTTTTGATCCAACATACACCAGGTTGCACCATACCACCTTTCACAAAGACGAAGAAGAAGAAGAAGAAGAAGAAGAAGAAGAAGAAAGGTCCATGATGATTGAAATGGGTGTTCCTAGGACCTATTGGGATCAACAGTTCTTACTGTAAGAATTTTACTTCCTGTTCTTGGAAATAATCATCCTCTTAAGGATTTTATAACCCAACATGACTTTATCTCGTCTTTCTCCCATAGTGTATGGATGCATCTGCTTTGATCACATTCATAGGAGTTCTCAAGATAAATTAGGACCTCATTTAATAAACACATGTTTTTGGAGTATCTTTCAAGTAAAGAAAAACTTTACAAATGTTTGGGGTGCAGATACGAGGTAGAAGTTTGTCTCAAAAGATATCACATTTTTCAAAGATACTCCTTCATGTCTTGATATTTCGAGGACAATGGTGGTGACATTAGGTCTCCTTTCCTACTTTAGGGGACGATTTATAATTAAAGTTGCTTCAGCTTAACAAGACTCATGACTAGTACAAGTTTGTCTCAAAAGATGTCACATTTTTCGAAGATACTCCATCACGATCTTGATATTCCCGGTCCAATGGTGGTGACCTTAGGTTTAAAAAAAAATAAAAATAAAAAAAACATAACAAGAGAAGAAGATAATCCAGTCATTCCTCTCCACACACCATTTAACACAAGATAAAGATAACCTAGCTATAACTAGTACTAGTACTGCTGCTACTTAGTTACTCCATTTGCCATCTGGAGTAAAGCCGCCACTCTGGTAACAATTAGTTCCTCCAGTTGCCATCTAAAGCACGACTACCACCACCACCACCACCACGGTAACGAGATACTCCATTTGACCCACCATATCCACGATCTCATCCACCACCTCCACCACCATTGTGACTATAACCCCCTCCCCCTCCATAGCCATCATTGATACTGCGACCACTGTTACGGAATCCTCTGCCACCATCACTGCCACCGCTTCCCCTGGACTAGGCCTCGTTGACAGTGATGCTCCTCCCGTCAAGGTTCTGTCCATTCATCCCTTCAATGGCATCCCTCATGGACTATTTGTTGCTGAAGGTGAAAAATCCAAAGCCCCTTGATCTCCCCGTCTCACGGTCGCTAATAATCTTGGATTCAATAACTTCTCCGAATGAGCTAAAAGCCCTTTCGAGAGAGTGGTCGTCAGTAGCCCATGCGAGCCCTCCAACAAAGCAACGGTATTCCACGCTAGTAGACGCCATCACCAACTACAAAAGAAAGCCTCAGAAAAAGAGGAAGAAAGAGGGGGGAAGGGAGATAGAAACCCACTCCTAAGAGAACACGAGCAATTAAGTTTTCTTTCCTACTTTAGCGAAAAATTCATATTCAAAGTCGCTTCAACTTAACAAGACTCATGACCATCTTCGAGCCTACTCATGATTTTGAGTTGGGACCATCTTCGAACAACCTTTCGATTTTGAGTTGGGACCATCTTTGAGCAACCTTCTATTACTCTCCGAATGTCGAAGTGAACAATCTTTGTCCAGGAAAGGTCTAAGTTGAGTCTTGTTCATGCAATCAATAACTTTCTCTTTTAAAGGGCTTCTTTTATCATTTCGAGCTTTTCTTTCATCTATTTTTTCTATATCTATTCTACCAAGAGTGGAGGATGCTTTGACATCTCTATAAGAAAGCATCAATGATAGAGGAAACAATAGCCCTAAATAAACAAGGCACATGAAAATTAGTCAACTTACAAGATTGTCATCATATTGCTAGGTGCAATTGGGTGTACAAATTCAAATATAATCCTAATGGCTTGCTCACTATAACACTTTGTATCAAAGGGCTTCACTCAGCAGTATGGAGTAGATTATCATCAGACATTTGTATCTATTGCGGAATTGAATTCCATTCATGTCATCTTGGTTGCTCAAACTCATCATTATGATCATTACATCAGTTAAATGTTGAGAATGATTTTCTCCATGGTAATTTGTAGGATGTGAATTGGGTACTGTCCTTGCCTAGATATATGTTGGTATAAACACGTAGTGGGATTTGATTGGACGGCAAGTCACTGTCAAAGATGGGGCCCAATCAAGTATGTACTTGACCAAGCAATTTTCAAACATGCTTTGTTGGGCCTCATCTTTGACAGCAGCTTGACATCCAATCAAATCCCACTATGTCATGCATGTACCAACTTTAGTACAGACAGGGACAATACCCAATCCGCATCCTAATACACAAGAAATCTATATAAGCATTCCTCTTGGGTTTTCCTCTTCTAGCTTAAAGAGTAAAGTGTGCAAGTTAAAAAGGGCCTTTATGGACTTAAACAATATCCTCGAGTATATTGTTTGCAGAAAATATTGCATCTCAAACTACTAAACCGAAAGTATATGTAGAGGACATAATCATTATAAAAGATAATGCATATGGAACTATTGTAGTTAAAGATTTTCCTAGTAAGGCCTTCAAGATCTAGCATTTGGATTGGTCGCATTACTGAAGGTCACCGAGTCCTCTCATCACAAATACACACTAAATCTTCTTCGTGAATTGGTATACTAGGTTCTCATCTAGCCATGGCACCTATTGAAGTTAATAATCATCTCAACTCTAAGAAGTCTACACTTCTTAAGGACCTTGGAATATATATGCAATTTTTAAAAAAATCATCTTAAAAAAAAAAAAAAAAAAAAAAAAAAAAAAAAAAAAAAAAAAAAGGAAAAAAGAAAAGGATATATTCATTCTATGGGAGAAAACTTTACAAAAAGATCTTCGCGCAGACCTAACATCAAAAGGAGGAAAAGGTTCGCCTATCATGAGAAAATCAAAGAAGAAAAACCTAGAGACAATTCAACCCTCCCTAAGATTTCCTTGCCCCACCCTATCTAGAAATAAAAGCCGTCTAGTCATCTAGAGGAGATTCACCGAGTGTAAAAATAAACAATATTGGTTGTTGTTGCCCCTTCTAGCTAAGTCGTTAGCCACACCATTCACTTCTCTAGGGGAACGAATATTGGAAACCTCCAAATGAACCATGGG
Organism: Magnolia changhungtana; assembly: GCA_030180095.1. Lineage (NCBI taxonomy): Eukaryota > Viridiplantae > Streptophyta > Magnoliopsida > Magnoliales > Magnoliaceae > Magnolia > Magnolia changhungtana. The sequence continues at coordinate 3,121,647 of JASAUF010000449.1, read as the reverse complement.
TCTCTTGATCCTGGCCCACCAGTAGAACATGGTGCACGAGCGAGAGGAGTTCCTCTTGAGGATTCCTACGACTGCCTTAGAATCACTCTCCACCTCCACCTTAGAGAAGCCTAGATCCGCGCAATGGGACAGGCCCTCCCAGATTGCCCTGATCTAAGCCCGAGAGTTAGAGTCAAATCCATAACCAGAAGCGAATGCAAAAAGGAAATTACCCACACAATTTCTAGCGATGTCGCCACCCCCCGAAGGGCCTAAGTTCCCCAGCGTCGATCCATCTACGTTGATTTTGACCCATCTCATTTGGGTTTAGTCCATCTGATCACCTGGACCAACCTCCTAGAAGTCGCGGCACCATCAATACCTAGCTCGGCTAAGGCTGTAGCAGATGTGTGCTTGACAATTCTAGGAAGTGGGTGAGTTGGGCCGAGCCGGTAGATCCAATGATGAACTCGGGCGATCACTTTGGTAGCACAAGTCGGGGAATCTTTGAAGCGAGTTGCATTTCTAGACATCTATATTTCCCAGAAAATTAGCATGGGAACAAGGCCCCTTAAGGTATGTAGACGGTCAGATGGCGTAGCAGAAGCCCACCATTTGGATGCTCTGTTGAACGCTAAGTCATGGGCCATTGTGCGGGCCTTCTTCTGTGATGCGTCCTCACCCGAAATACCTCAGGTTGTATATTCTCTTTTTGCCATATATGAAGTTGGTGGAGCCTCCGATCAGGACCACACCTTTTCTTTTATAATATTTTTTTTTTTTTTTTTTTTAAAAAGTCATTCCACACTAACGATGCCAACTCACCCGAGGAGAAAACATGGTCAGTGGTTTCCATATGGTTCGGCTGAGGGGCGCAATAGCGTACACATTTGGAAGCCATGTAGACCCCTTTGGCTTGGGTTGTAACGTCGACCGGAGTAGCTTTGAGGCAGTTGGTAGGTTAGCCATTTTACCTATCCATGACTTCTTGCCTATGTAGTCATCATCTTGAAGCAGTTTGTCAGGTAATTTACTACTCAAAGTCTTCTTTGGACAATGGGATTTTATATCCAATAATAGTCATCTTCATGTGAGCACTTATTATTGTGCTTATTGCTCCAGATAACCTAATAACCGTCATTCAACTATTGATTACTATACATTTGTAGGTTGTAATCTTGTTTCCTAAAAAGGTAAGAAGCAATCTTTGGTTATGTTCTTCGGCTGAAGCTAAGTATCATTTCACGAGTCATTCTATTTATGAAGTTCTTTAATTAGCATCATTTTCTTGTTATAGACCCATGTTTCTTTCTTTCATGATAATCGAATAGTAATTTACATTACATCGTGAGACAACCATTTATATATAAAGGTTTAATGCCATTTTTATTAGTGAGAAACTCACCTCTACTCTCATTTCACCTTCACATGATCAGCTAGCTGACATTCATCTCAGTGTTACTGTATTCAATGCTAACCCTAACGTTTTTTGCATGAATCCGGATCCCGATTCTATCCGCATATCCTGGGACTCGCTATCATTGGAGAAAATTTCAAATCAATGCCTGAAAAGTTTTAATTAGTATAGGGAGATAATCGCTAAGCCCAAACACGTATGCAATAAAGCTCATGTACATGCAACTAATGTGCCAGCATGGCACTATAGGGTCCGAAATTCAATCCATCCATCAGAACGGCACCATTACATTGATGCCCTAGCCGAAGAACCAAGTTGATCTACTGGTCAGGTGGGCCACAGCTTGCACATCAAATGTACGGCTTTGTTCAACTTAGCTGAAGCTTCCTAACCCACCCACCTGTTTCCTAAGCGCCACGTGCTGATTGGATCAGATTTTAATTTTGGGAAAACACAGTAAAATGTCAGACCCGATGGATTGATTAGATTTACGTGGATGCTGGCCTACGTGTAGAATGTACACCAGCTTCGTTGCACACGCGTCTGCTCTTAGCAAAGCTCTACAGATGTGATTTCCATCCAATGAGGTTTTTGCTAATGGGATCGCGAGCTTCCACCATCACCCCAAATCGTACAAGTGGCACTCTCACAGTGCATTAGAACCCTTCATTCTGGTGGCCCACCACGGGGAGCCCACCAGCTATAAAATAATTTAAAAAAAAAAAAAAAAACAGAGAGAGAGAGAGAGAGAGAGAGAGAGAGAGAGAGAGAGAAGGAGATTGGATTGTCTTAGCTTAAAAGCTTGAAAAAGAATGCATCCATCCGCAAGAAATGCTAGAGTTTTGTTGGCTTTCTTTGATACCCGTGACTCATGTGCTCTCCTTCTCACCTGATAGCCTTAATGATCGACGGCCCCGATTCCCCCAGACGATGGTGAGATGTAAATAGAAAAGAACGCTACAGTGGTAAACACGAATTTTTCAGTTAACCATCGGTCTATCCTGGTACACGTGGCACATATGTCCGAGATCCATATGTTCATCTGGTTGGCCCAACGGTGGATAGCCATGTGCCAAAAACCCACATATATAAATGATCCTAGCCGCCAAAAAGACTACTCTTGCCCATCGAATGTTTACTGTTGGTTAGATTCAGGCCCAACAAATGAATGGTTCAGATTGCACGAACGTGTGTCACGTCTGGTCCCACCTTTCTTTTTTCTTTTCTTTTTTAAAGGATATTAGGGTTTAGCGACCGATGCTTGGTCGTATCTCAATACTAATTATCGGCTATATATTGCGATTGATGGACGCATATATTCGTCAATTTCTTTTTCAAAAAGAAAACACCCAGATGAAGGGTTAGAGTTATCCGATCAGTGCCAATTTTGGACTATGACCCATCCATGATGAATCCACTCAAAATGACAGTTCGGATCCTCTCACACGCATCAGGAAAGTTGCAGTGAAAGAAAGTGGCAACATTCTATATGAAAACCTAAGAGCAATCCCACATGGAAAATGCATGCAGGATTGGTTTTTTGTTTTTTTATTTGGGTTGTCACGCTTGTTTCTACGAAAAATCCAATCTCACCAGGGATGGTGGGGATCGCGACACTTTCCAAAATGGGATTTTGAAATGCATCTATGGGAATGGCGTCCGCCATCCTCGTTTTGTCATGTAAGAAACCTACTCCAGCTTAAAGACTGGACGAGCTTACAAACCCTACTAAGACAAAAGAATAAGAAAGAAAGAAAAACTATTAGTATGAAAGAAGAGAAGGGGAAGAAGAAGAAAGAAGAAGAAGAGAGATCAAACCGGTAGCTAGCCACACGTATACGAATGTGGCACACGTACACGAGACCTGGGCGAGTTTTCAGTTGGGCAGATTTGTAGGGGATAAGGATATGGCTAGATAAAAGATATCTTCGATATACATGTCCAGCATGATGAGTGGGTAGATCCTAACCATATGGAAGGAGGAGAATGGGTATTGCGGATTCTTTATGTCTATTGTTTCAGTAGAAAAAAATGTTTCAATTGCTAGATTTTCTTCCTTTTTTCTCTCTTTTGACTCCAAACCTCGACCTACCTTTTCTTTGTCCCTCCCTACCTTTCTTGTATTCAGACCTCATAGGGAATGAGTACTAACAAAGGGAAAGCCCTTCTCTCTCTCTCTCTCTCTCTCTCTCTCTCTCTCTCTCTCTCTCTCTCTCTCTCTCTCTCTCTCTATCTCTCTCTGCGCATTGCTTTTGCTCAGGAAATGCGAGGTACGAAAAAGGAGAGAGAGAGAGAGAGAGAGAGAGAGAGAGAGAGAGAGAGAGAGAGAGAGAGAGAGAGAGAGAGAGAGGAAAAAGACGTGACTGGAACGAAAACCACAGGCCGATAACCACACACGAGGCCATGGATAAAGAGAGATGCATCAGAGATTAGATTTGCTGCCCTCTTCTTGGACAAGGCTCTCAAAAAGGTTGGTAAAGGAACCATTAGTATGATGAAAGAAGACCTCAAAAGAGAAAAGAAAAGAAGAAGGGAAAACACAAAAAAGCAAGTGACTGTGCTCGCGTTCACCTCTTTTTTACAGCTCCTTCCCTTAGTCAAAGAGATCATCAAAGGGGGTACTGAGAGAGAGAGCCTCTTTTCTGCAGCTCATTCCCTTAGTCAAAGAGATGATCAAAGGGGGTATTGAGAGAGAGAGAGAGAGAGAGAGAGAGAGAGAGAGAATGTAATAAATATAGCACTAGATTAGACTGAAGATCTAGAGAGTTGGAGAATGTAATAAATATAGCACTAGATTAGACTGAAGATCTAGAGAGTTGGAGAATGTAATAAATATAGCACTAGATTAGACTGAAGATCTAGAGAGTTGAAACCGGTCTCAAATGTAGCACTAGATTAGACTGAAGATCTAGAGAGTTGAAACCGGTCTCAAATGCGCTATCTTAAGAATCAAATAAGCGGCCACTTGTTTCTGATATATACTTCCTTCTTTCCTACTTTTGGTATTTGAACAGTACACCTATGGTTTAATATTCTAAGTGTATGTATGACAAGGAGAGGGTGAATATATCAGCTCCCAAAAACTATTATCGTGAAAAGGGTGGTATTAAGTACCCCTCAAACTGTTATCGGTGCCATTTTCATCCCAACAAATGAGGGACTAAATCCCACTTGAAAAATAACTAAATAGGTTTGCATTAATAGATTTTACTATTATTATTTTAAAACGGACTCATTTAAGAGCTTATGGGAATAACTGAAAATCAAATTAGAGAAATTGCATGTGAGATTTCTTGCAAAGAAAGAGAACTTATTTCACTATCTTTGTTTGAGCACTTGGGCTTCAATCCACTTCAGATAAGCATTTAAAAAAAAAAAAAAAAAAAAAGAACTCAATTAAGATGGATGGTTAGTTTGTCTTATGGATTTCTCATCGATGGCTGATGTTTAAACCACAGTGTTCAATTTCCTACTAAGGTTTTGAATTTTTTATTTGTTGCATAATAAATTATTTCGAGCCAAACCCCATTTCTTAATAACCATAAAATCTATTTAGGCTGTTAATATGAACCTAAACACTTAAAACCAACTTGGGCGAATGCCATGTTGTAAATGCTTACTAGATTTAAAGAGGATAACTTAAACATTAAAGAGATTATAAAAGCTAAAAGTCTATAACATTTTCTCAAAGATTTCAATTTTCATTATGTTATCATCAAGGATCATGGCTAATACTGATTATTAGACAACTAACCATATAGATATACTATTTGATGAAATTTGTAATATTACTTGTCCTTTGGCACTAAAACTCACATAAAAATAACAAATAACTGATAGAATGTTAACACTACTTTCCTCAGACCGATGGAATGATGAGTTTTTATTTTCAACAACTTTATCAAGCCAGTCAACTCTCAATGAAAGCACTTCTTGCGTTTCCTTCTTTCCTCTTCATTATTTCATTTTTTTTTCCCTTCTAAAATTAGATCAAACCAGCAAAAAAAAAAAAAAAAAAAAAAAAAAAAGGAAAGAAAGAAAGAAAATATCCATAGGAGGTGATTATCACGTTTTCTTCAATTATTTATTTATTTATTTTTGAAATGGTTTTGTTGCCCTAAGCAATATTGGGGATAAAACCTTTCTTCGATCACCACAAAAATATGGATGTGTTATAATGTTTAAAAAAAAAAAAAAAAAAAAAAAAAAAACACTTAAAATAACTTAGGTCACTGTCTAGTTCATACTATCAACAGCTTTTGTCAAGGTGTTGTGGTATAATAATCGAAATTTGAAGGGATGGGTATTGTTTCAGTTTCGAAAATATAAAAAATTTTGATTCACCACCCGCCATATATCTTTGGATAAAAACCCACTTAGCAATATTCATAAATTTTAAAAAATAATAATAATAACAATAAACACAATATCTCATGCTCCCACCATTCGAGAGAGAGAGAGAGAGAGAGAGAGATTGTCGAATTAGATTTCCGTTTTATTTCATCGAAGATATGAAATTTTGGTAAATCTACAAAAAGTAATTATAAAAGTTTATAGAGTTGTAAACAAGAATGTTGATTACGCATTTTTGACACTTTGTAAAAAAGAAGAAGATGATGATGATGAAGAAGAAGGTTTACTGGTCGAAGAAGAAGGAGGTTTACAGGTCGATCGTGTTGGAGTTTCACAATTACGATTCACTGAGAGAGAGAGAGAGAGAGAGAGAGAGAGAGTACCGCCAAGATGGTATTGCACAAGTTGCAGTGGACATAGCAAACGCGTTCGGGTGCAGTGACATCGAGCGACATTTTCGACGGCAGGGATCACAGATCGCCAGATCTGAATGCGTTGCTTCTTTTCAGAAAAAAAAAACAGCTGGAGAAGAGAGAAGATGATAGAACACAAGGAGAGAGAGAGAGAGAGAGAGAGAGAGAGAGAGAGAGAGAGAGAGGATACTGGATATATAAAGGAAGAAGTGTACTGAAGAGATGGAATTGGACGGAGGAAAAACCAGGATGGGGAGGGGTAGAAGATGCAGGACGAGCTTATGGGAGCGGTTTTGGTAAGTGGAAACCGGTTTCCTGAGTAGGAATCATCCTCGACCTTAGGATAGCATTCAATCCTTAGGTTTCTTAAATTTGTACAGTGGGTCAAAAGGTCCTTTCATCCACACTGTTGATGTGATAGGTACTCTCCTGGATGGACCATAATCCAATGGTCAACCGCATTGGAAAATCTTAGCCACACAATCTTCGTTCCATCAGTGGACGAGGAGCTAAGACCATCCGAAGGTAAAGATTTTTAAACGAAGTCCTTCATCAATCGTGTCTAATAATATAGACGGCTTGGATAATCGAACCATGGGCCCCAGTTATTGAAATTGATTATACAAGGAAAAATGTCATTACATATCCTTGGGTCGAGTATACCTAAGGTATTCGGTTTTATAAAAGAAAAGTAGTTTTTATGCGGGGCATATGGGTTATGATTGAATGAATGAGTGGGTGGGAGTCTAAACCATGAACCGCCCTAGCGTACCTCGCTGTAGGTATCTACCAGGCTACTTTCGCAAAACAAGATCCATCCGGACGAAATTCTCATAAGATCTACGCGGTCCATCAGATAAACAGTATTCCTTTAACCATTTAGAACAGAGGTCATGATAATCGAGAAACAATCAAGTGGGCCGTAGCAATAAGAAACGTTTGGGATGGAACTCTCACCATTAGTTTCATGTAGGACTCGCTGTATTGTTTATATGCCATCTAATCCATTAATCTGTTGTAACTAATTAGGATGAAGGATTATCCAAAATCAAAGCATTCCAAACCTAAGGTGGACCATACCACAAGAATTTAGAAGTATTTACGTTTAGTATTTCTGGAGAATATTAAACAAAAACTAATGTTTAGGATCAAAGCCAATATTGGCTGATGTACCTGATGCACGGCGTGGATTTTATTTGAAATAAGTACTTTCCTCCATCTTAGAGAAATTAACTCTGCTCTGTGTCTAACGCGTCGTACGTACGCGTTTTCCATACGTCACCTCATCCCGCATTCTGTAGCGAACGAGTGGGAGGGGGGTCATGGATTTTGATATTTAAACCGCCCTTTTCATAAATCACCCCAATATATTCTTCTTTTGATATTAGCATAGCACAGTGCTGTACTTTTCTTCTCCCCTTCTAATACCAAAAGTAGAAATGGGCGTGGAACAAACTGGGCGCGCACTTGTATAGTCCCATGTATCAAAATGATATCGAAAAATAATTCCACACGTGTGGAAGCTCCACTATCCCATTCCACGTGAAGGCACACGTATCAATATGGAACACGTGTATCAGATGGAGAAAGCTGTTTAGATTTTCTGGAAATTTAGGGCATTCATTCCGCAAGTGGGTCATGGAACCCACACGCAAAAAAGGATGGCTAAAATTCCATTTTATCATGCAGTGGTCCGCTTGAGTGAAACCATGTGAATTCTGGGGTACAAGGTCTAATCATGGTGCCCAACAATGTAGAAGGTTTGGATCCAGCACTCGTGTGTGGTAGGAGCACGTGTGAATAGGTTGGCTCCGCGCGCGTGTGGGTTTGGCTAACATGGTGGAGGTTCTAATTCTATCAGTACACTTGATAATCTGGCATGTTTTGAGGAAATCTAAGCCCGTTTGGGACGTGGATTAGGTGGAATGGAATTGATTGCATTTTCCATGCAAATTCATCGTGCATTTGGAAACGATCGATTAATCAGTATCATGTCATCTAGTCCAATGGTAAATACTGCATAATTTTATGTAGATTTTAAAATCCATTAAATTTGTGAGGTCAACAGTGATGCATGTGTTTTATGCACGCCATTCATTCATATGCACTGATATTCAAGTTGCATATGTGTATAGGTGATCAACATTAGTTGTGAATCTAGTCTCTTGATTATAATCCTATGGTTTGCCAATAACAGGTTTTCCAAAGGAAGAATTAGATCCTAAATGTGAGATTGATTGGATGGCTAAAATATTATAAGTATTTCGAGACATACACGCATTGTGCAATAATAACATTAATTCCATCTAATGCAATTCCATACCATTTAATCGTTTGAACAACAAGCTGATGATTGTTCAGAACTCCATAGCTAGAATCGACTAATGGGCCGGCCAGGTTATTCATGACGCTCACGTCCCTTCCTCCCCTTTTCTTCGGAGCAAACGTAGCACCCCTGATCTCATTCATTGCCACTCTTCTATTTTGGTCAAATGGAAACGCCCCTCGTCAGGCTGGGTGATGGGTCTGCGTGTGATAACCCCGGTCCATCGGGTGGTGGCGGCATATGTAGAAACGAGCCTGGTGCCTTCATTTTCGCATTCTCCACTGGATATGGGGAAGGTTTGAATAATCTCGCTAAGTTGAGGGTGATGCATGATGGCATGGCTGCATGCATTGATAAAGGTTTGCTCAAGGCGAAAGTTGAATCAGATTCGAAGATAGTGACGGATTTAATTCTTGGAAAATGCCCTTGTCCGTGGAGGTGAAAGTCGTGGGTAAATAAGATCAATCTATTGAAGAATCAGGAAAATTTTGTATTCAGTCACATTTTGTGTGAAGGAAACGGGCCAGCCGACGGAATGGCGCAGCTTGGCAATGAGACCCAAACGACGGCTCTCCATTCCCACGTGGCCTCTATTCCTACAAAAGTCAGAGGCCTGATCTTTCTGGATAAGGTCGGACAAGGGTCCATCAAGACGATTGCACATAGGTCTTAGCTAGATTTCACTTTTGGGCTCTTGTACATCGCTGGTCCGAGATGACCGCTTATGATAAGTCCCCCCGAGATATTTGGCGCGGGTGCGGCCCGAATGAGTTTCCACAATGTAATTGGTTGTATATCCTTACTTTTGGTTATCAATAAAACAGTCCTTTTTGAAGAGAAAAAAAAAAAAAAGGCCTGTTTGGCCGAGCGGATTAAGAGGGATTAAGAGGGATGGGATGGATTTTAAGGTAATGATGGTAGTGTCAGTGGATTGGTTTAAGATCCATGGGATTGTTATATCCCTGGACAAGTTCACCGAGTCCGTTTGGCACACCTGGCATATCCCGGGATTTTACCTTCCAATTCCTTCCAATCCGTCAACCAACCAAACACGCCCCAGGCACGATTGAAAGGAATTAGGAGGGATAGGATCAATTTTAAGGTAATGATGGCGATGTCGGTGCATTGGTTTAAGATCCATGGGTTTGCTATATCTCGGGACAAGTTCATCGGGTTTGTTTGGCTCATTTGGCATATCCCGGGATTTTACCATCCCATCCCTCCTAATCCCATGGGATCTGTCTAGCCAAACACGCCCTTAAGGTGTTCTTCTCCATATAAATGGTATAAATGATATAAATGATCATGTGCAAGTAGGGTTAGAGGGAGTTGTTTACGCCCAACCCATTGCATAGCTAGATTCAATGAATAGGACGTTGCCATATGTTGGCACATTCATATAGGAAATAAAGAAGACGTACTCGCAGAGCGTAGAGAGAAATCGTAAGTATCCAAAAGACACCTCCATTAAAGACATGTGTTACGCAAAGAATCGTATGACACCCAGAGATGTACACATGACCAAAACACTAGAGGCGGTCATTCTCTCAGTGACACATGGCTAAAGGATACTACCTACACACAAAGTCACTAAAGAGCATGTGAAACCCAATATAATGTTAAGGTTGTAATGCACATTGATACATAACCAAATTTGATTGGTCACATACATCGGCGAATCCATAATCAATGTAATAAGTATAAAAAGTCATCAGAAAATATAAATACAAACAGATAAGAAGAATCGGGTTTTTAGGAATCGGATTAACTGCCCACGAGGAGAGAGGGCCTAGCCCCATCTAGTCTGATGTCCAAAAATCATGGTCTCCTATTCCAACTAGCCACCGCGCCTGAGCTTAAAGGGAAGGATGAAGATTACATATCCCTTTTCAAAAAGGAGACCTGAAGCACCTTCAAAGCTGAGGAAGTTTGCCTTATACTTTTCCTTCATGAAATTCACTCAAATACTACTAGCATTTGTAAAAGAAACTGTCCAAGCCATTTTCATTCTGTAACTTAGAATTATCTCTCTTAGATTCTTCATCTTTATCCCTTCCTCTAACTTTGGCAATGTGATCCTCTTCTAGCTGGTCCAATCCAACTTTTTCTTCCCATTCTCCATACTTTAGAAAAAATCAGCAAATCCCTTCTCTAAAATTGAAAGCGCTCGACCTGGAATATCTGAGGCACCCAATGTGTGGACCGAATTACTGCTAAGAACATGATTGATCAGAATTACCTTATTACCCACTTACAACATACATATTTTTTTCCAACCTGCTATCTGATGATTTCTGATTTTATCGATCAATAGCTAGAAATGCATGCATCTAGATCCACCTTGGAAAATAGGGGCACCAAGATATGTAAAGCTTCGTGAAGACGTTGTTATCCCAATAGTTCATTCAACTGCACTCGAATGGCTCGTTGATAAGTTATCTGCAGTGAAACACACACTTTTCCTCTTGTTAATCTTCTGACCAGAGACTTCTTGGTTTCTAATTAGGAAGTCGTTCACCACTTTTAATGTTTTACTGATGACGTTGAGGAAAAGATCTATATCGTCCACAAACAACAGGTGTGAGCAACACATTGGTTAGCTAGCCTCATCTTGAATCAAAAGTGTAATAGGCCAAGGTTGCTAACCGATCAACCAATCAATCTTGAAAGCCAATTAAAGCACATTGCAAGGCCACTACATATCCAAGTTTTTTAAATTGGCATTCTAAATACACAAATCTCTTATTTAGCTTAACGTTTCCTATCTTATTTTTTCATCACACACGGATGCCTATCTTTGCTTAGCTTAACCTAATTTAGCCTCTTCACTTTTTTTTTCTACACACCCATGCACGCTGTAGTAGGATTTCACCACCTATGGGTTTTGAACCCCAAGACCTCATATTGAAACTCCTCAGAGTCTACCACTCGGGCAAGGACTGGAACCCTAGCCTCTTCACTTCCATCCAGTGTAATGTTAAAGGAAGTCTGGATCGATTAACGTAGATTTACACTACTAAAAAAATGGGCAAAGGCTACGGATAAAATTCGTAGCCATAGACCTATGGCTACGGTTTTAGTCCATAGCTAGTCCGTGGCACGACCGTAGTTGTAGGTGCCGTAACAATAGGTCTGGAGCCTAAAGCTACGGATAAAATCCGTAGCCATAGACCTATGGCTACGGTTTTAGTCCGTAGCTACTCTGTGCACAACCGTAGTCATAGGTGCCATAACAATAGGTCTGAAACCTATGGCTACGGATTAAATTCGTAGCCATAAGTTCCAACAGCTACGGATATAATCCTAGCAATTATATCTGTAGCGAAAACTTCAAACAACTACGGATATTATTTGTAACTAAAAGTCTGTAACAATATGTCAAATTTAATAAAGCCTACACCTGTCAGATTAGTGGCTACGGTCAATATCCATAGCTATTTTGTACATTAAAAAATTATATATAATCGTTTGTTCATTCAATTACCACCTGTACAATCATTCATTCATTCAATTACAATCATTCATTCATTCAATTATAATAAATTACAATCCTTCATTCAATCAATTATAATAAATTATAATCCCTCATTCAATCAATTACAATTACAATCCTTCATTCAATCAATTACAATCCAATTCATTCAATCAATTACAATTATAATTACAATAATGCTGAAAATACAAATCTTTGGCTTCATTAGAGAAATGTGCTCGACTTCACCGTGAAATTTCAACAGCTTCGTATATTCTATCTCCTACAAACAGTCATGTCATTCATAAATTAGAATGCCCATAGAAAAATAAAGTGAAAGAAGTGCATCATGTATAACAATTTTTTTTCTTAATAAATTAAAAAAAAAAAAAAAAAAAAAAAAAAAAACTCAAAGAGGAATGAAATTGACACAAAAGAAATGGTCTCACCATATGATTATAGGTTTAGGTTTAGGTTAAGGTTTAGGTTAAGGTTAGGCTATAGATTATAATTAAGTTTAGGTTATAGGTTATAGGTTAAGGTTTAGGTTATAGGTTTTGGTTTAGGTTAAGGTTATAGGTTATAAGATATAGCTTTTGGGAACTTAATTATAGGTTAAGGTTTAGGTTTAGGAAATCGGGTACGGGTTCGGGATCGGGTTTAGGTTTGGGTTTTCAATTTGAGATTAGGATTAGGTGTAGGTTTGGGTTAAAGGATTTGAATTAGCTTAGTTTCATCCACTTCTATCTAGTGAATCGTTGCAAGAAGTCAGAATTAGTCTATTTCTTTGTTCATGACCCAGTCGTTTGATTACAAATCTCAGAATGCTTACTTAATGATTTTCCAAGCCACGACCTACTGGCCAAACCATGACCATCTCTCAACTATTCAGGTTCAGACGACCATTAACTATCCACAACCACTTCACTTGTCCGAATTGTCGTCGATAATTTCTCTCCTTTATTTTTTTATCTGGCGATTGTATTACATTTTTCTCTATTGACAAAAGATTCAAGCCATCATTATGGTAATAAAAAGTCTTCCAAAGTAAAAAATTAAGAACTTAAAAAAAAAAAAATAGAAGCTTTCATTGATGAGAGAAACTTTTACAGATTGGAACATTAGGGCCCCTTTAATGTAAAAAGTTCTGGAAATGGCCTATCATAAACTCTAAATCTCTACACTCATGTACATCACATGGGAGTCGGACACCAAATACGGCTGCGGACGCGCGACTGAAGAAGCTAAATAGCTCATAAACTCCCACGGGGCGCCTTAATCGCTCCGAGCCCAACTTTGTCCAGGAAAAGACCTCACCTAACTCGCTGGGGAAGAAGGGAGAGATGCTTGAAGAGAGATTGGCATTATGAACTACTACCCAGGTGCACCAGCCCATTTGCCGGCTTATTTCCCTCTCTAAAAATATGAACGAAACACACCCGAGCCATTGATGCCATCCTTCTAATACGGACACCCAATAGGTCCATTTCCAACTGGGATGACACTCATCATTCAAGATATCGATCACTAGTTTTGAGTCAGACTCGACCACAATATTCTGCAGGCCAAACAACAAACAATAGGCTAGACCGTCATGGATTGCTCTCAACTCTGCAAAAGTATTGGAACCCGGCTCATAACCAGCAAAAAATCCGAAAAGAAACTCGCCCATGTGGGATCTACATATCCCTCCTCCTCCTAAGGGCCCCAGGTTACCCCTTGCCGAGCCATTAACATTCAACTTGAACCAGTCCATTGGCAGTTTCTGCCATCTGATAATCAAAGAAGGGGCATCATCTCGGCGCGCCATGGGAGTCCCTAAATTAGTAGGGAAGAAACTAGAGGCTGGGGGACACAGAACGTCACGGAAAAGATGTATCAAAGAATTCAAGGTGCGTTGTACAATCTCCCTAATGATCGACGTATGAAATTTCTTACCCTCGAATCTAGCAGAATTTCGGGCCTTCTAGATTTTCCATAGAATAATCGGAGGAGTGATGTTCTTAAGATGAGAAATTCTACCATTGGGATGATCAGCGCACCACCACGCCACCAGTAAACCGTCGACTGAAGAATGGGCTAGGATAAGTGATGGGGTTTTCCCCCTCAGTTCAGAGGAGAGGTAGCGCAATTTCCTTATTTGACTCTAATTCCTCCGCTTATGCGTGGTTTCCTTATGTGACTCTAATTCCTCCGGTTCTCTATTTAAGGGGTTCCAAAACGGGATTAGGGTATTCTGTTGAGGGTCAAATATTGCATATCAGACCCTAGTTATGCTTGGATTTACGAACATAATATTGTTTAAAGGCCGACTTAATCGTGTTTATACGGCAGGTTGAAATTAGGAGCTTTGATTGTAAAAGAGCACTAAAAGTGTGGATTTGATGCTCAGAATTCACCAGAGCAAGGGACGGACCCCAGGGGACTAAGATCAACGGAATTACACGCCAGAGACCCGAGAAAATCGCGAAACTGAAGTTCAAGTGGCCTGAAAGTCAGCCAGAATGCAAGATCACAGGGTTTCCACCATCTGTTCAGCTCGAAACTTCATACACGGCCTGAAGACCTTAAATTAACCGTACACGCAAATTTTCAACCATTGGATCTTGATGGAAGTGGCCTAACAGACAGATCATACACCAAATCCCGGATTTGGGGCCCGTCTGATCTCTGGATACGTTTCAATTTTAGTCTCAACACATGAAATGAGCTAAAAAAATGGATGGACGGAGTGGATTTTACATATACATCAATTTGGGACCCACTTTGAGGAGTGAGAGTGCACACTAGTTGTGCACTTTCAGTGCACCAAACCGACGAAATTGGTCAGCAGCCGCTGACCCGATTCCCATTTTAAAACGAAGACGGAGATTCTTCGTTCGCAAACAGGGAGCTGCGTTCAGCTCTTGGTGGGCCACCATCAGCATGCATTTCGTTGATCCACACCGTTCATTAGATTCAGGAGACAAAACCGGCCATTCCCTGATCTGTAGACAAATTTCTGTAGTTATTTGGTGTCCTTGAAGAATCCGAACGGAAGATGGACGGCGGAGCTAAAGATCAAGTGGACAGCACCGATTTTTCTCCAAAGATATTCTTTCCCGGACGGTTTTTTGACATCGATCCAATGGACGGCTTGGATTTCTTAAAAATACATCGAAGTGGAGCCCACCAGCCTCGTCAGCGCGAGGTACACGAGCTCTGCTTCGCAGCGTCCGCGAAAATCGGACGCTGGTTTTTCCAGTGGGGCCCACTCCTCATCCAAGTCACCAATCGGGACCGTCCATTGTGTGAGGAACGGGGGTATTCACCTCATCAAGGTGGCATTTTTGCCCCCTCCAAGCGATCGAAGAATCCTGGCCGTTAAATGTAGGTCGGACGGCAGGAAAGGAAATTCTTGTGGGCCACACCAAATCAAACCCAAATTCACATTCCTAGAGGGTTTTTTGTTGTGCATACAGTGGACGGCATGGATTTTACAAGAAAACATCTTCCTGAGGCCCACCGATCTTCACAGAGCGGACGCGGAAGCTCTGTTTCGCGTCAATGGCTACGGAAGATTCTTGTGGGCCACCATGGTCCATGATCTAAACAATCCGGACCGCTCATTAGACCATTATGGCCCATATTACCACTGCCTAGGTGGCAGTATTTCAAAGGACAGCATAGATCTGGTTTTGATCGTCCAAACGTAATTCGGACGACGGTCTAAAAAGTTTAACAGGCCATTCTCTGGTGTGATCAAGACCATCTAAATTGCCTTCAAGGGGAAAACGACCGTCGCCAAGAAGCCTGAATGGCTCAGATCTCACAACAGGATCGGGTTTTTTTTTTATAAATTTAGGTGAGCCAGATAAATTCGTTACGCAGGGGCTGCGAAAGACTTCCGCACCAAGTCACGAATATTGCGTAAATCGTCTGCACCGATTCCAGCTGTGGAAAGGAAGCCTGTGGACTGACCCTCCCAACCTATAAAAGGAAAGAAAATAGAGAGAAAGAAGGAGGACTTGCTTGGGGATCGTTTTTGGGAGCCAGGGAGCTTGGATGTGGATCGGCAGAGAGAGAAAGTAACAGTTAGTTTTTACTGGTTTTCCTTATTTATTTTTTTAAGATGTATAGCCTATCCATGCTAGGCTAAACCTCTTAGCTAGGGCTAAGGGGTGAAGCTTGTAGCGTGATGGGAGGATTTATTTTATGCTTTTTGTTTATACTGAACTAATGGATTTTTTTATGTAATTAAGGGAATGTTTTTAGCCTTTAATGGTCTGTTGTGACTGAAATTACAATGGGTCTGCGATGGCTTTGAGCATGTTCTTTTCCTCTTCATGCTTATGATGTCAGGAAGCCCTGTTGTTCACCATCGTCTCCTGGGCATGGTCGGATGACGGTACCCTTTCCTAACCCTCATAGCATGTTGATTGGTTGGTAATTAGTTTAATTCTGTTGTTTGCTTTGCCTCCTGGGCATGGTTTGGTGATAGAATCCATTCTAATTCATATACCTTTCATCTTTTGAACACTATATCAAATAAGTTCAGTCTAATTTCCATGATTCTAGAAGCAGGCGTAAGATCTCCCTGATCTCTACAAGTGGATCCTCTGAATCCCTAGTGTCCCTCCTCTGAATTTCTCCTAAGCTTTAGACAATAACTCACAATTATTCACTCATATTCATCTGATTTAGATTTCATCTCATTCTAGTTCTACATCTAGTTAGTTTTCAGATTACGTACAAGTTCAGTCTCTTAGGATTCGACCTCGGTCTTACCGAGTTTATTACTACATCACAACCCTGCACTTGGGGAGTGAACATATTCAATTCTAAGGTATTCTAAGGTTTCCTAAAGGTTTTTTAAGAGGGTTTAGGGCTATCAAAGGTGAGAGAGAGAGAGAGAAAGAGAGAGAGAGGAAGCTTGTGGAAGGGAGGCTATGCTCGTAGAGGTGATTTACCATATCTCGGCGCTTCCATGTCCTCGTAATCGATGAGATTTCTCCGTTTTCTTTATTTCTCTTATTGTTTATCCACTCTTGCGTTAGTAAAGAAGGTTGTAACGTTCTACTTCATAGTGGATTGTTGATCTGGACGAGGTCCCATGCTTTTTACCTCTTTGAGGGTTTTCCATGTAAAAATCTCTTGTGCTGTGTGGTTAATGCTTTGATTTATTTCATTGCATTATTATTCCATAATTCTAGTTTGTTTTTGGGAGGCTATATCCTAAGGTTTTGTGCAAGGCCCCCAACAAAGTGGTATCAGAGCTAAGTTCATTGAACAGGTAGGATCGGTTTTAAATTATGGAAGGTGGCTCATCAAGGATGATCAGCCTCAATGGTTCTAACTGGACCGTATGGAAGGCTAAGATGGAGGACTTACTTATTGCAAGGACTTATATTCTCCAATTTTAGGCATATCAGCAAAATCCAAGCATATGTCTGATGATGATTGGAAGAAGATGGACTGAAAGGCGGCAGAGTTTATTAGACAATGGTTGGACAATTCTATATTCCACCATGTGTCTACGGAAACCTCAGCCGCTAGCCTATGGCTGAAATTGGAAGGGCTGTATGAGAGGAAGACAATCGGTAATAAGATTTTTCTGATAAGACGACTTGTGAATCTCAAGTTCAAAGATGGTGGTTCTGTGGCCGAGCACATGAATGAGGTCAACAATATAGTGAACCAACTCTCCTCTATGAAGATGGTCCTACATGATGAATTGCAGGCTTTGTTATTTCTTAGTTCGTTGCCTAACTGTTGGGAGACATTGATGGTGTCTCTAAGTAACTCCATGCCAGACGGAAAGGTATCCATGGAACAGGTAACCAGTTGTCTCTTCAATGAGGAGACAAGGAGAAAGTCTCAGGGGTCTACTCAGTAAACGACCCTTGTGAAACAAGAACGGGGGAGAGGAAAGAACAGGAAGGCACGAGATAAATCAAGAGGTAAGTCGAGTAATAGAAAGAATGTTGATTGCTGGAATTGTGGCAAGAAGGACCACTATAAGCATGAATGTCGTGGTAAGAAGAACAACAAAAAAGGAAAAGAAAATGAGAAGGAAGATGAATCAGATTCCACTGTGGTCACTTCAGATGGCGACGTTATAGTTATTCTTTCAGCAAATCATGATATATGTCTCACAGCTACAAGTCAGGACACCAACTGGGTGATTGACTCGAGAGCTTCTTTTCATGACGTAGGGACTTCTTCATAAGCTACAAGTCAGGTTACTTTGGGACCATGAAGATGGGAAATTCTAGCGTATCGAAGATCGTAGAGGTCGGTGATATTTGTGTGAAGACTGATGTAGGCTGCACATTAGTTCTCAGGGATGTGAGGCATATCTCAGACCTTTGCCTTAACTTAATGTCGACAGGAAGGTTGGATGATGATGGCTATGAAAGTCGGTTTGCTGGTGGGCGATGGAAGCTCATCAAGGGTTCGTTGATCGTAAGTAGAGGAAAAAAGTGTTGCACTCTTTACAAGGTAAGTGTCAGTGTGTGCAAGGGTGGGTTGAATGCAGTGAAAAATTCAGCTATTGATATGTGGCACAGGCGTCTAGGCCACATGAGTGAAAAAGGGCTTCAGGTATTAGCAAAGAAGCGGCTCCTTTCAAACTTGACAGGTACACCTCTCAAAACTTGTATTGGTTATTTATCAGGGAAACAGCATAAAGTTTCATTTATTAAAACTATTTCTCACGTTAATAAAGTGCATACATTAGATTTGGTTTATTCTGATGTTTGTGGTCCTATGAGGACAAAAACATTGGGTGAGGCATTATATTTTATCACTTTTATACATGATGCATTTAGGAGGGTTTGGGTTTATTCTTTAAAATCCAAAGACGAGGTCTTTGGTGTATTTAAATTGTTTCATGCTATGGTCGAGAGAAAGATAAGTAGATCATTGAAGTGCATCCGCACTGACAATAGTGGTGAATACATTGGCGACTTTCATGAGTATTGTAAGTCCCTGGGTATACGACATGAACAGATGGTTCCCAAGACCCCCCAGCATAATGGTGTAGCTGAGCAAATGAATCGCACTATTACAGAGAGAATCAGATGCAGTTATCCCATACGAAGTTGCCCAAGACGTTCTGAGGAGAAGCAATACACACAGCAGTGTATCTGATAAACAAGTCTCCATCAGCCACGTTGAATGGAGAAGTACCTGAGAAGGTGTGGACTAGACAGGATCCATCGTACAGTCATCTCAAGGTGTTTGGATGTAGGGCATCCATTCGCATACCAAAGAATGAGAGGTCTAAGCTCAATATGAAGATCAGGCAGTGTGTGTTCTTAGGGTACGGTGATGAAAAGTTTGGTTACAGATTGTGGGATCCGACCGAGAGGAAGCTCGTCAAGAGCAAAGATGTGGTTTTCTTTGAAGATCAGTGAATAGAAGACACTGATCTAGGCCCTCTGCGCGATTGGAGAATTAATTTCTGGGACTCCACCTGGTCTGATCTAGGCCCTCTGCACGATTGGCGAATCAATCCTGCTGCTCCCCCGCCCAGCCAAATGGTTAAGGTGGCTAGCGTGCTAAACCACAATGGGTGGTCTTCCCCAGATTTAGTTCAGCAGTTTCTACTTCAATCAACAATGGACCAGATCACATCGGAAGGGATCTACACCTCCCTCATCGATGATAAGTGTATATGGCAGAACTCCTCAGACGACGAGCTTACAGTGGGACAAGCTTGGCAGACCTTGCGCCCGAGAACTAACCCTAAGTTTTGGGCGCGCTGGGTCTGGCATGGGAAAGTTCCCCCAAAAATTTCTCTTTTGGTCTGGCGGATCATCCACAAAGCAATCCCGGTAGACGTTCGAATCCAAACGAAAGGTATCACTTTGGCCTCGAAATGTAGCTGTTGCTTCTTCCCCTCCAAACCGACCACAAAAACTATCGACCACATTTTTGCCTTCAGCGATATGGCACAACAAACATGAAACCATTTCGGCAATTTCTTCGGGTTCCATGGTCTACATCTTTTATCTGCCGTGAACCAAGCGTCTCAGTGGTGGGCCTCCTCGTCGCTCTCCAAGTCCAAGTCCTTGATAAAAGGTCTTATCCCTTCATTTATCTTCTGGGAGCTGTGGAAAGCTAGGAACAATAACCGGTTTGATAACGCTCAGGTAAAAGCGTCCAACGTGATTGATGGGGTCCAATTCTGGTTAAAAGAAATCAGCTCGCTTTTACCCCTCCCCTCTTCCTGGAAGAGGAACATCACCCTTCCCCTTCAGCGGCTAGGCGTTCTTGGCACTCTTCCTAAGCCCCTAATGTTCAAAGTCGTGAAGTGGACCAGACCTCAACAAGGGTGGATGAAACTGAATGTCGACGGCTTGACTAGAGGGAATCCGAGTCTTTCAGGAAGGGGCGGAATTGGACGAGACACCAACGGCGACTTCCTTTTTGCGTACGCTAAAGCCTATGGGGTTAGATCCAACACGAGGGCTGAAATGAGAGCACTCTGGGACGGACTATGCATTTGTGAGTCTTTGGGATACCGGAAGATTAAGGTTGCCAATGACTCTAACTCGGTGGTTCAGATCATCTCGCACCACACATCCTTCCCATGGAGTCTCTGGTACTGGAAAGCCAGGATCGATGCTATTAAAAAACACTTGGAGATTAGCATTTTCCACACGCCACGGGAGGCTAACTCCGTGGCCGACAGCATGGCCCGCCTGAGGAGCGATGGCTAACAAGACCAGCTGTTCATGACTACGTCGGCCCTCCCTTCTCCCGTCAAAGGCCTCCTGTTCCTAGACAGAGTAGGCCTGGGTAACATTCGGGAGATCTAGCATCCGCATTTATTTTATGATAAGGGGCCCTTCTCTTTTTTGTCAATTGGCCCTCCCCGAATGTATCTGGTTGTACAGCCTTGTGCTTTTTGTCAATGAATAGATTTCTTAAAAAAATAATAATAATAATTTTTTTAAAAAAAAGTGTATAGAAGACATTGGTAAGCCAGAGAAGAACTAGCCTAATTCAGGTGAGCTAGAGAACATATATCCAATTATTCCTCCCGTGGTGCCTGATGATGGGGGAGTACAGCAAGGTGCAGAGGACGAGGGAGTTCCTTCAAAAGATGTACAGGGGAGTAGCCCCCACTTGATCCACCAGTTGAGCCACAGGTGAGGAGGTCATCTACGGACAGACAGTCGTCTAAGAGGTACTCGCCGCATGAGTACATTATGCTGACTGATGGGGGAGAGCCAGAAGATTATTCTGAGGCCCTAGCCGACGAGCATAAGGGGGAGTGGTTGAAAGCTATGCAAGAGGAGATGGAATCCTTGCATAAGAACCACACCTACGACATGGTGAAACTGCCTAAGGGCAAGAAAGCTCTAAACAACAAGTGGGTGTTCAAAAAGAAGATTGAACAGAAGAATTCACATATGAGGTTCAAGGCCAGACTTGTAGTGAAAGGGTTCGGTCAGAGGAAAGGTATAGACTTTGAGGAGATATTCTCACCAGTGATGAAGATGACATCCATACGAGTGTTGCTTGAGTTGGTAGGTAGCATGGATCTGGAGATATAGCAGTTAGATGTTAAAACTGTCTTCCTCCATGGTGACCTAGAAGAAGAGATATACATGCACCAACCAGAAGGGTTCGAAGTCAATGGCAAAGAGTATATGGTGTGTAGGCTGAGGGAGAGCTTGTATGGGTTGAAACAAGCTTCACGGCAATGGTACAAGAAGTTCGACTCGTTTATGTTAAAGCATGGGTATGATAGAACGGAGTCGGACCACTGTTTGTTCACGCGCAAGTTCTCATATGGTGATTTCTTAGTTCTGCTATTATATGTTAATGATATACTCATCATGGGAAAAGACATCAAGAAGATCGACAGGCTGAAACAGGTGTTGGGCAAGTCATTTGTGATGAAAGACTTGAGCCCAGCTAAAAAAATTCTAAGAATAGAGATAACCCGTAACAGAAGCAGCAGAAAGCTTTGGCTATCACAAGAGCAGTATATTAAGAAAGTCCTAAAGCGGTTCAATATGAATGCAACAAAGCCGGTCAATACTTCACTGGATGGTCACTTCAGATTGAGCAACAAGCAGTGTCCCAAGACGAAGGCAGAGGTGGAAGAGATGCAGAAGATACCCTACACGTCAGCTGTAGGAAGTTTAATATATGTTATGGTGTGTACACGCCCAGACATAGCACATGCGGTTAGTGTTGTCAACCGGTATCTTGTCAATCCTGGCAAAGAGTATTGAGCGGCAGTGAAGTGGATACTACGGTATCTAAGAGGCTCATCCAGGTTGAGCCTATGCTATGGTGACAGAAAACCTGTATTAGAGGGCTACAGAAATACAGATATGGCAGGTGACATAAACTCCAGGAAGTCTACATCAGGGTTCATGTTCATGTTTGCAGAGGGAGTGTCTCTTGGCAGAGCAAGCTACAGAAGGTCGTAGCATTGTCGACAACAGAGGCCGAGTACATTGCGGTCACAGAAGCATGTAAAGAGATGCTTTAGATGAAGAGGTTCCTAGAGGAACTTAGCCTGAAGTAGGAGCAGCACGTGGTCGATTGCGATAATCAAAGTGCTATACACTTGAGCAAGAATCCAAGTCAACACTTCAAGTCGAAACACATAGAAATTCGGTATCACTAGATTAGGGATACTTTGGAACAGAAGGTGTTACAGCTTGAGAAGGTCCATACGGACGATAATGGGTCAGACATGATGACCAAGGCATTGCTCAAGGGCAAGTTTGAGGTTTGTAGAAACCTAGCTGGCTTGAAGAATGCGAATTCCTCCTGAGTTAGAAAGGGGAAGATTCGATGGGGTTTCCTCCTCAGTTCAGAGGAGAGGTAGCGCAATTTCCTTATTTGACTATAATTCCTCTACTTATGCGCAGTTTCCTTATGTGATTCTAATTCCTCCGATTCTCTATTTAAGGGGTTCTAAAACGGGATTAGGGTATTTTATTCTAGGGTATTCTAAGGTTTCCTAATGGTTTTCTAAGAGGGTTTAGGGCTATCAAAGGTGAGAGAGAGAGAGAGAGAGATAGGAAGCTTGTAGAGGAAGGCTATGCTCGTAGAGGTGATCTACTAGATCTTAGCGCTTCCACGTCCTCGTAATCAGTGGCATCTCTTCGTTTTCTTTGTTTCTCTTATTATTTATCCACTCTTGCATGAGTGAAGAAGGTTGTAACGTTCTACTTCATAGTGGATTGTTGATCTGGACGAGGTCCCGTGGTTTTTACCTCTTTGAGGGTTTTCCACATAAAAATCTCGTGTTGTGTGGTTGATGCTTTGATTTATTTCATTGCATTATTATTCCATAACAAGCAATCTCCACTGCCAATCTGCCACTGCGCATGCTGGTCCAACAGCGGGAATAAAGCTTTAATCTTCTTCTGAAGAACTTATTTGAAGGACTAATCATTCCTGTCGTAAATCACTTGATTCTTTGTAATTAGTGATTGAGTAGATGGCTAATCAATGGGATAGCTTTGTGGAGGAGATGCCACACAAAAAGAGAAATTCAAGGGGGCAGTGAGGCGTGCCAGACCCATCTAAACCAGGACCTGTGGGGTTGCGACGACCTACAAAGCTTCCAAGCAAAGCAGACAGTGAAAGAGCCACTTGCAGAAAACGGCCAGATTGTATCGTCTGGATTATCCGAAGTGCAAAATCCTGCTTTAAAAAGATATTCTAAAATCTGTTGCGACAGATAGCAGAACGCAAAGGCAGGAGAGAGAGGACCGGATTTGCCAAGGACTTGATTCACCTTAGTAGAGAGGAGGATCTGAGGGACAGGAGATGAAGATAGCTGGGATAGAGGGCCCAAACCCAACCAAAACAAGCAATCTCCGCTGCCAATCTGCCACCGCGCATGCTGGTCCAACAGCGGGAACAAAGCTTTAATCTTCTTTTGAAGAACTTATTTGAAGGACTAATCATTCCTTTCATAAATCACTTGATTCTTTGTAACTAGTGATTGAGTAGATGGCTAATCTTCGTAAATCCAATCTTAATCGGTTCATTTCAACACATGGGGTCACAAGGCGTTTGATTCGATTCGAGTCTATGACTCTAACATGCCCAGCACATACATACACATATGCACAATTAAATCTCAGCCAACTACTACATGTGTGGCCATGTGTCTGAATTAAAGCCCAACAGAAGGGCCACACCTTGGAATTTGAAAGTGGACCGTTAAAATTTTTATGTAAGCCGTCCATCCATTTTGTATAGGATGACCATGGGACATTTCACCGTAGTTAAAATCATCATTTAAATACCGTAATGAAATGTATGCACACAAGATACAAAGTTACTAATATATAAAAATAAATAAAAATCTGTGCACAAGATACAAGTTACTAATATTAGAGTTTTATCAGATTTTTTTCCCCATTCTATCGAAACAATCCCGAAAATTGAAATTCACGGAAATGGACGTCTCATGAAATCTTTTTATTGAGACAACATTTTTAGAAAGTTATTATTTCTTTACTTTTCCTACTTCCAAACACCTTCACAGCGTGCGTTTGTCGCGCTTTGATGATGGTCGGTGACATATAGACTGCACAAACGGCATACGTCTACATCAATCCAGACTGTTAGTATTGTGACTCCATTTTATGGAATTGTATGCAGTGTACAGTTCATAATGAATGCACATCCTAACCGTACAATGGACGGCCATCCAATTGATTGTCAAAAGCAAAACGTCAGCTATCCGGACTCACCCAGGGAAATCACATGGTAGATCGAAGTAATTATACTGACTTTGAACTATTCTTCGTCCATAACAGGACCCACGGTTTAGATGGTCTGGATTGAAATAAAAAAATAAAAAATCAAGGGTTTAGATTGACATAACGTTCCCCCATCTACCAAGAAGTTCCTATGGTAGGCGTTCAATCACGATGGTCCACTTGATATTTAGATCTACCTCGTTTTTGGGATCATGCCCTAAAATGAGCTAGAAAGATGGATGGATGGCGTAGATAAACATAAATCACTGCGTGCTACACTACGCAATCCGAGTCCGAGTTGTAATAACGGTTCAAAGGAGATCAAAGTTACGTGGCCCCAAAATGATATATTTATTATATCCACATCGTTCATCTATTTTACCAGATCATTTTAAATCATGAGTTAAAAACTAATCATATCTGTAGCACACCAAAAATAGTACCGCAAATGAATTTCACCGTTAAAACATTCATAAGGCCCACCATAACGTTTATTTTCCATCCAATCTATTCATAAGGTCACAAAGACTAGGACGAAGAGGAAAGACAAATATCATATTGATCGAAAACTTCTATGACCCTTAAAAGGATTTCAATAGTAAAAGTCCAATCCCCCACTTCTTTTTACAGTGTGGTTCACTTGATCTTTAGATCTATCCTATTTTTTGGTTCAAGTTCTACGCGGATCTCACCAAATGGATGGACGGTTTGGATATATCACATAGATCATGATGGGACCACTAACTTGCTGACGTCAATACAGCAGAGTGGTACACCAGCCAATCCACTTCCATCCACACGCAATTAATTACACGTGTCAACATGGCGCACACGAGCGAGATCCAAGATCTCGGTCTGGTGAGCCACACTGATTAGATGTTTTGGCTGAAAAGCTCATACGGTACACAACAAACCGACAGCTGAAAATGTACGAAGCAAACCGACAAGTAAAGTATTTCTTTCTAGCCATCCATCTTTCCGTACATTGTGGCCCAGTCGAGACACATTGCCAGAAGATTTTAACAGCATGGCTCACCTGAAGGAATGTACGGATATCTCATACTTGCACCGTAGCAGCACACGTGCTTGCGTGTAGAAAACCTCTTGAAGCCTTCCCAAACTCTGTGAAACAAAAAATGTAATTTACCAGACTACCCTTCCACTTTGAGTGGCCCATGTCCAAAGCTAGTGGACTGGCAGTGGACTAGCTGATAGTGGTACTGTAGTGGAGCAATGGAAGTGGATTGGCTGGTGTACCACACGCCAGCGATATAGCTGGTGTGGTACTCGTCGTTACATGGGCCCAAAATGATGTATTTATTATATCCACACCATCGAGATGATTTTAGAGGATGAGCCAAAAATGAATCATATACAAAGCTCAAATGGACCACACCACAAATAACAGCGGTGACAATGATTTTCACCGTTAAAACATTAGTAGGGCCCACCATAACGTTTATTTTTCATCTAATCTATTCATAAGGTCACAAAGACCTGAATGAAGAGGAAAAACAAATATTATATTGATCCAAAACTTCTGTGGCCGCCGAAAGGGTTTCAATGGTAGACGTTCAATCCCCCACTGCTTTTTACAGTGTGGTCAACTTGATCTTTAGATCTATCTTATCTTTTGTCTCAAGACTTAAGAAGAGCTTTCCAAATTTATGGACGGTTTGGATATAACACATACCTCATGATGGGACCCACAGAACTTGCTGACATCAACATAACAGCCTGATGTGTGGCCAACCTGCTTCTTCCAAATAATAGGTGCAGAGGCCTGCCCTTTGGTGAATCCCTGACAGTGGGGGCCACCTTGATATATGTGTTGTATATCCTCCGTCCATCAGTCTTTCCAGCTAGTCCAAAAAATGAAGCGGATCCACATCTTAAGCGGAAAACAAGGGGATTGAACGCATTCCGTTGGAAACTTCTTGGGGGCCACAGAAGGTTTGGATCCAGCTGACATTTGTATTTTCTCTTCATACAGGTTTGTTTCACCTTATCTGGATGGAAAATAAACATTACGGTGGGCCTAGGATTTTTCAATGGTGTCCGTTCAATGACCACTATTTCCTATGGTGTGGTCCAATTGAAATTTGGATCTGCTTCGATTTTGGTACCATGCCCTAAAATGATCTAAAAAAACCGATGGACGGAGTGGATACACAGTACATACATCAAGGTCGGCCCCACAGTCAGGGACTCACTTAATCCGCTCCCTCCCCATCCACACTTAGGCGCACGTACTTATATAAAACACCTGTTCAAGATTATACATTTTCATTGGATTGGAGGGTTACATCTTAGATCTGATGGCATTAAAAAAAAAAAAATTAAAAAAAAAAAAAAAAAACCTATCTCACACCTCGGGTGGGCCATATCATTCAAATGAATGGATGTATCAAAAAATTTATTTTTCTTTTCTGGATTTATAGGTAAAAAATAAAAATAAAAAACAGAGAGAAACTCAAATACCCCTTCTCAAAGGAATTTCTTGGACTGACGTAAACATCGATGGCTCCATGCACAAGTCCAAAGTCACCCTCACTCCAACTATTCCAATAACAAAGAAATAAAGACAGAGAGAATAACCTTTAAAAAAATCTATATGCATTCACTACCAAAGTAGGATACTTATTTTCTATTTTGGACACCACATAACAGACTTGGCAAGGAAGTAATATTCCTAATAAGAGAAACTATATTGCTTAAAAACATAAATGTATGGCAACGTCAAGAGCCAAACACTATAAACTAGGCAATGTATGTGCATGTGCTAAGTGTGTAACCCACAGACCTAAAAAATCCTATTTACTAATTACTTTCAACATCCATTTTTAGCTTTTTAAATTGGTGATGCCCAACATCTTCTCTGTAAAAATATAAGGAATTAACTCACTTCCAATAATTGAGATTTATCTTTATTCTTCATGAGCTCTCAAATGTACCAGCAAATATTGATAGCTAGACTTTCGTAACAATAATGGCCACACTATTATTACAATGAATCATTGTAGGGCCATCTTAAAGATGGTGCATCTCCTTAAGCATTCTTGTAACCAAACACCTTGCACATGATTCCACTTTAGTATACTCGATTTTTATTTTTTATTTTATCATGAATGAAGGTGAAGAGTTCATGGTATTCGTCATTAATCGGTCTATATATACATTTCTAGTGGTGATCATCGTTCTATGCTCTCTTAAAGCAAGTATTGGATGAGATCAAGTTCAAGTTCTTCCCAATTTGTTTCATTAAAAAATAAAATTTAAAAAAAAAAAAAAAAAAAAAAAAGAAAGGCCATGCCCCTGTATCCTCGATAAGAAACAATGTACAAGCAGATTTTCTGGAGGGCTTCACACAAGAAAAAAGGGCCTCACCTATTATATCAAAGAAACATAAAAATATATGTATATATAGAAAAATAGGAGACATGAAATAGCCAAAGGAACCAGGGAACCATAATTAGTGTCATCAACCACCATACCAGAGAGATCTAGATCAAAGGTAGGGATGAAACAACCAAAAGAAGCTAGCTGCACAACGAAGCTCCATGCATAGACAAGAGGCAACAAGAGACAAGACACAGGTTGAGGAAGACAATTCAGAAACCAGTTATCCAATTCCCTTTTTATAATTTCTGGATCGGCGAAGAGACCCGATGCCTGCACTATCCAAGGTGAGAAGGCCATTGATTGTTTTCTTCTTTAAAGACGATTTGACCATCAAAAGTGCGACTACATCTTACTTCTTTGTAGACCATTGATTGCTTACCTCCAAGTGCAGAAGTTCGTAAGTACTATCCCGTGAATAGAAGGTCGATTCCACAGGGAGATGAATTGTGAAAATGAGAAAATCAAATGCAAAACAAACTAAGTAATAAAAATTAAAAAAAATTAAAAAAAAAAAAACTAAACTGATGATTTGATTTTAGGAGTTTTGAATGAATGTAATTCAATTAATTTGAAAACAACACCCAAGCTTCAACGTTCCATACATAGGTTAATGTTCCAAAATCATGATGACTTAGATAACACAACTAGGATCTGAGTACTATAGTCAGCCTAATCGAAAAATAAAACAGTTTAAATATTTTAATAAATGATATAAAAGATTAGAAAATCATAGATTTGTATCATTGATATATATTCTCAAGTGCCAATGATTTTAAGAATTCAATATTAATGAGATAATGAAAATCAAATAAATATAATAGGTTGAGAACCTCTACTATCTAAGAAATCTAATTGATCTAGAGTAAGCCTATCCATTAATGTGGATCTCATATGATGGAAACATATGGATCTCACATTAGGATATAAAATTAAACATAAACAATAGATAACATATATACATCATTCTTCTCATCATTAAAATAATCAATCATCATAACTTAAAGAATTATTAAACTCATGTACTTCCTTTCTACCTTGGGCTAGAAGGAACTTAGAAAAATATAATTACAATAGAGAAAGAAAGCAATAAGAAAGAAATAAATACAAATAGAAATATCTAAAATTAAAAATTTTAAAATAAAAATTAAAAATTAAAAAAAAAAAAACTTATAAAACTTTAATAAAATTAAAAACTCTTTAAAAATCATAAATCTTGTTTTAGGATGCCTTGAATGATGCTTAGAAATGTCTTAGGAAGCCAGCTTATTTATAAGTGGGGAACTTTGATTTTCGTACAAAGTTGAAAAATTCTAGAAACCGCCTCAAATTTATGCAGTTTTTCAAAATAGACTTCTCGCTACACAGTTTCTTTAAAATAGTCTTCACGCTGTGCAGTTTCCCAAAGTAGACTTTAGAGTTACAAAATACACTTTTTCAGAACGATTTCAGGATTCTTCACTTCAAATATTCGATTATCTTCATTCTTCATTTGATTTTTTTGAATCTCTTTTAACACCCTTTTTTCAATCCAAGCTCTTAAATTCACCTTGCAACACATACATGAGTAAAATAGAACATTAAGCCAATTCATGTTCATAAAACCAAGATATAAATGGAAAAAATTATGCAATATTTGAGTCTCAACAACCATATGTGAATGCCCTTTCGTGACGTGTGTGCGCGGATGAATATGCAATGTAGTGGAAGATTGCATTTCACCATATGGGTATTTTCGTGGTTATATGCAGTCGATGCTTTTGGGGTGATGACATGAACTTGTCTTAGGCTTAGGGAATCGTAAAATTCTCAGGCTTGAATGACTCCTGATATTTGGCCTGCGACCTAGATAAGGATCTCGGTTATGAGAGAAGAAGATGTTAAACACCTTCTCTCGCTCGCACTTGTGTTTGGTCTCTACTTTAAGGGACGTGCAATTTTTAGGAAAATTGTAAATCTGCTGAAATTTTTAGTCATACGGCCATGCTTCCGTAACCCTATGAGATGGTTGGGCAAGTAAGAAAGATGGTAGGCCTGGTGCTGGATATCATCGTCATCCGATCCCCCTTCTCGTTGGATCTTGCAAGATCTCGCCTCTACACTCATTGTCACCCATTTCTCAGTCAAAATCTGACAATTACGAGTTAGATGCTTCATCCCTTACTAAGTAAGAGTTCCTTTAGTTGCCTTTTCATTTCTTTCTTTCGATTCCTACACGTTTGAGCCATCAGGATTAGAAACTCCCTTTCATTTTCATTGTTTATCGAAAACCATAACTCTAGGGTTTAATTGTTTTAGGACTTAGGGCCTCGACTCCTTGAATTTAGTTGGGGTTTGCTAGAACTAAGTTAGGTAGAACTCTTAACCCTTAATTAAAATATAATTATATTAGAATTCACGATAATAACGATGAAATTACCAATAAATCAGGATTTGGAGCGTTTTCCCCAAATTTCAGGCACAAGGCTACATCCGAGTCGAGGATTTCAATTCTAAGGTGAAGATCTACCCTTAAGCTTATACATGACATTTAAGAATAATTAAATGTGTTTGTTTTCTTTTTATTTGATAACATGATCGATGAAATACTTAAATGACATAAAACTCTTAATATTAAAACTCTTCGATGTTGAATGCTAATAAATGTTAATATAATTGAATTGTGCTGTTGTGATAGATCGAGCTTAATAAATTATTTAAATATATAGATAGGCCATTGTAGGGAGGCTATCTCAGGCTTATATGGCCAACCAAAGTTGAACATAGACAATTGACAGTAGTTGGAGCTACACGGGATGCTTTGTACCCAATGTCGGTTTGCTCGAGGTCCTTCATAGTCGACTACATCAGTCTAATGCAAGCTCGATCATTCCTGTACTTAATAATTGTATAACATTCAATAGAATCTAGGATACCACCATTATTATTAATTTAGTCTACTCATAACTATTAGTGTGTTATAATTAATCTTACAAAGACTCATGAGCCAAGCATGGTGATATGGGACACTGTGTTCGAGCTGTCGACCTACGCTAGGGTAACGAGTCTCCTTATAGTAACCAATGAGTACTGATAGAGGTAATATAGTATTGTTCAAACAACATACGTCAAATTACCCTGTCGATAGTTTCATACCAAATTACCATTCGAACGACTGGACGTTAATGGGATTGGGTGACGAGCTAGCCCTTCCCTCTATATTGATTTAGTTTCAAGTAACAAACTCGCACATGTGAATTGATTGTTCACACTCTGTGTTAGGTGATGATTCATACCGTATTGATCCCTAAAGTTGGATCAAGGGACACTGGTGAGTAGCCGCCACGTGCCATGACAATCTACGTGATCCAGATAATGACGTGTGATATAACAGCAGTATCCTAACTTTGCCAACATGTTATATGAATTGGGACTAATAATCTCTTGACTAATCATACATATCCTAGAATAGGTTTCGATTTGGCATTGGAATCACTTGCGAGGGAGTATTGACATTTACGAAATATGTGTTGAAGTTGCTTATGAGGGAGTGCTGGATTGTAAGGAGCATATGTCATTTCATTTTAGTATTAATATACTTACTAAATATATTAGAAAACTTGTTATGTCATCATTACTTGCGCTCAATTGAGTTGATAACATGTGTAACTTGCATAGAATCTATGCGTAAAAGGTAACATGCTCAAGTGTACTACATGTATGAATATGTATTCGTTGTAAACTTACTATTCACTAAAATGTCTCAAGTAACAATTTTGAGGATATTTCTTTACTATGTTGGCGCACTACAACAATTCAGACTTTTTCGCAACAAGTCAACTCATCGCTAAAAACTACAAACTTGTTGCTAAAAACTTTTTGTGATGAGTATTACTCGTCGTCAATTTTGTTACAAATACGACGATACAAATTTTATTTATATAGCGACGAAAACACTAAACCGTCACCAATGACTCAATTACTTGTGATTACCTAATAACTCGTAGCAAAATATAGCTAATTAACAATGAGTTGACACGTCACCATTGCATAGCATAAACGTCACTAAATATGAAACTCTTCATGAATAAAGACGTTTTACAACGAATCTTTGTTGTCGCTAATAATCTCAAACTTGTCACAAAAGTATTTTTGTGATGTGCGTTGCTTATCGCCAATTTTGTCGCTAAATATAGCTTATTTGCGACAAATTTACATGTCACCATTATATATCGTAAAACGTTACTGAATATGAAACTCGTCGCAAATAAAGATGTTTTGCAATGAGTGCACTTATTGCTAAAAAACATAAAATCGTCACCAAATCCTTTGTGGCAACGAGTGTTGATCGTCATCAATTTCATGACAAATACGATGTCACAAATTCTATTTAGTAACAAAAACAACAAGTCGTCGCCAATGAATTAATTATTTCCCGCGACCTAACAACTTGTCACAAAATATTAGTGGTAAGTTGACACGTCGCCATTACATAGCAAAAAGTATAAGTTGGTATTTGTCGCAACGAGTTAACCTAGTCGTCGGTAAAACAAACTGTTTGCAGTGACTTTTGTGTCATTGTAAAAAATATATATATATATTTTATTAGTTTTTGCGACGATAATTGTAGCTTGTCGCAAAAACGTTGACTATTTACGACGATTTATATTGTTGTTGTAAATACTCTACCCTTTCGCATTGAAACTACATTCATCATAAAAAGTTTCAGTTGATATTTGTTGCAACGAGTTAACCTAGTTGTCGCTAAAATAAACTGTTTGCATTGACTTTTATACCATTATAAAAAATAATATTTTACAAGAACACTCAATTCGTCGCATAAAGTGGACATTAGCGATGACAATTGAAACGTATCGCAAAAAGTCTTTTCCACCATGTAATTTCTTATAAAAAATTAGTGCGACAAGTGTCTGTGACAACAATTGTACCTCATTGTAAAAATGTTGATTATAAGCGATGATTTTATAATGTTATTACAAATACTCAACTCTTTTACAATAAAACTACATTCGTCGTAAAAAGTTTAATTTGGTAGTTTTTTACGATGAGTTTAACTAGTCATCGCAAAAATACCTGTGGAAAAAAGTATAATTTTATATTTTTTGCAACGAGCTTAACCGGTCGTCGCTAAAGCCATTGTTTACGACAACTTTTGTGACATTGTAAAAAAAAAATTTCCGACCCACGAAAAATTCACATGGCAAGTTTTCGCGACAAGTTTTGCGACGCAAATTGAAGCTCATCGCAAAAAAGTTAACTATTAGTGACGATTTAAAATGCTATTGTAAATAGTCAACTTTTTGCGACGACTTGAAATATTGTTGTAAAAATTTGACTTTTGCGATGAAATTAGACTCATTGCTAAAAAAAGTCGTTGAAAAAAGTCTAAATTGGTAGTGGTGTTTGATGCATCCTATTTAATATATGCAGATAATTATGAATAGAACCAGTCGGTGGTACACTAAAGGCTCCCAGTAGATCTCTAGCTTCCTTCCATTTGGTAGTTGTTCTTCTATTCGTACTTCAATTATTGTGATTCATATAATTCTCTTATAGGTAGTCACCATTTTTGGAACTATAACTTTTATGTGTTAGCCATATATTTTTGAATTTTTCTATCGTTACCTCACTTTATTTTTGCTAAGTTGAAATTCATTACTCTGATTATTTGTGTCTGAAATGAATGTATATCTAAATGAGGACACATGTGCACTTTATTAAGTTAACACCTAGGAACTCGAGATTGGAGTATATGTACTCTGGTGCCTATTTTCAAGGTGTTATAATGTAAATTGAATTATATTGAATTGTACATATGTTTAATTGTCATGTGTTGATATAGGTCAAATTGTGTTAATGTTGGTTGGATTGTACTAATTTATATATGTATTCAAGTGGTATACCTTGGTGTGGTATTGAATTTTCTTGTAACTATGCTTATGTAATTTATAAATTCGAATTTTTACTGTGGTGGACCAAGCTCTATAAATTATTTAAATAAGTAGATAGCTCTCTTTAGGGTGGTTATGTAAGACTCATATGACTGATCGAAGTTGAACAGGGACGATTGGCAATAGTTGAAACTACACGAGATGCCATGCACCCAATATCAGTTTGTCCAGGGTCCTTTGTGGTCGATCACATCAGTCTAATATAGGACTCAATCATTCTTATGCTTGGTGATTATATAACATTCAATAGAATCTGCAATACCACTATTACCATTTATTTAAATATACTTATAACTATTAGTGTTTACGAACTTACAAGGACTCATGAGCCAAGCATAGTGGTATAAGACATTATGTTCGAGCTATCGACCTATGTTGATGTGATGAGTCTCTCAATAGTGACCAGTGATCATTAATTGAGGTAATAGATTATTGTTCGAACGGCCCCCATCAAATACTCGGTTAATGGTTGTGTGCGAGAGTACCGTTTGAACGACTCAAGCGTAAATGGAATTGAGTGATGAGTCATTTTATTTGTATTGACTTAGTTTCAAGTGATAAGTCCACATCTCTGAAGTGATTATACATACTCAGTATTTAGGTGACGACCCTTACTGTGTTAATTTATATGTTATTGGGTATCATGTCGTACATTGGGAATGATTAATTTATGAGATATAATGGGTGATACCTTAATTAGGATCAAGGGACATTAGTGAGGAGCCGTTATGTGCCGCAACGAGTTATGTAATTTAAATAACGAGTCGTGATATAATGGCGATATCCTAATTTCGCCAACCTACTATATGAACTTGTATTAATAATCACCTAGTTAATCATGCATATAAATATATTGTTAGGTTGTGCTATGGGTGAACCATTATGCATATGTTAACATCCTCACAACCAATATCGTTGATGTGGAAAGTTTATGACTGTCGTGTTTTCTGGGCATCATCATGGTAAAATTGTTAGGTTGTGTTACGATCTAACCATTACACATATCATCTGTGCATTTAAATAATTTACTTAGGAATTATTTGTTTTGTAATGTTACCATTACCTATCCTTGATTATGTTATTAACATATGTAACTTGCTTAGTATATATGCCTTTGAGGTAACATGTTTAAGAGCATTACGTATAGAAATATGTATTTGTTGTGAATCTAGCTATCACTAAGATGTCCCAAGTATAATCTTAGGGAAATTTCTCCATTATGTTGACGTTTAACGCTTTCTATTTGACATATATAGATGACTTAGAAATAGGACCAGATGGTAGTGTGCTTTGGGCACCCTAGTAGATTCATAGCTCCACACTTTAGGTAGTTGTATTTTTCATAAGTCTTACATTTATTATAATTTTTATAATTCTCATATGGGCAGACACCACATTTGGAATTGTATTTTTGCATATTAGTCCTATATTTTTATTTTTATTATTTCTACCTTGCTTTGGATTCGCTAAATTGAAATGTGTTACTATGATTATTTATGTATGGAATAAATATGAATCTAAATGAGGACACATGTGCATTTTTATTAAGTTTATACTCAAGAACTCAGGTTAGAGTCTCTGTACTCTGGTGCCAATTTTCAAGGTGTGACATCTAGTGGTAAGTAGTTAATTGGGTGGTTGATCTTTGATGAACGATTAAGAATACTAAGGTACGGGTCTTACACCCCATGTAAAAATGTAGTCTTCGCATCCAATTGTTCCAGTTTCAAATTGTATTGGGCTACCAAAGCCAATACAAATCTGATAGATACTTGTTTTATCACTAACGTGAATATCTCACTGAAGTCGACACCCTTTTTCCAAGCATAACCCTCGCTACCAATCTGACTTTATACCTATCCAGTTTCTTCTTATAAATCCACTTGCAACCAATTGATTTTTGCCTAATGGACAGCTCTCCCACATTTTAGTTTTGTATAGAGTATTCATCTCATCATTCATCGTTGTCATCTACCTTTCTGCATCTTTGTCTTCTAGTGCTTCCTGATAAGTAGACGGATTCTCTTCATCTGTAATGAGAATAAATGCAATTTTTAATTCGTCTCATATCTCAACGATAACGTGTAATCCGCTAGTAGATTTCTCATGATAGGTGGCTACTCCGCCTATTCTTGTACCTCTACCTATCACTCAGGTTTTTCAAGTGTTTCACCCATATCTATTTCAACATCAATAACTGATATGTTTTCGTTTCCTTATGTTCATCCTTTTAAAACAAGGAACCTTCATCAAACTTGACGTCTCGACTGAAACTCGGTCATATAATATGTAACATTTTACTTCATCACCATAGCCAATAAAAGTATATTTCTTAGTCATTTGATCTAGCTTATCTCTCTCAACTAACGGTACATGAGAGTAAGCATTACAACCAAATATCAACAACCTCAAGTAATCAACTATCTGACCACTCCATACTTCTTCTAGAATTTTGCAATTAATAGCTGAAGAGAGAGATCGATTTATCAAATAGCAAGTTGTAGAGACAGCTTCAGCCAATAGCTCCTTGCTTAACCCATAATTACTTGACATACTCCGAGCCCGTTCCAAAAGAGTCTAATTCATATGTTCAGTCATACCATTCTATTTTGTTGTATTCCTCATTTTGTTGTGCCTCACTATCGCCTCACTCTTATAATATTGATTAAATTTCCATGAAGTAAATTCATCGTCATTATATATCCTCAAAATTTCCACTTTCCACCCTATCTGATTTTCAACCATTATTTTACAGGTCTTAAAAGTGGAGAAAATATCATATTTATGCTTTCCAAAATAAACTCAAACCTTTTTAGAGAAGTCCTCAATGAATGTACCAAAGTATGGCGACCCTCCAAAAACAACACACGATGGCCCCCACACATCATACTGCACATAGCTCAACTAAACTTTATTAGCATGCTTCCCGATTTTAAAACGTAACATTGATTATTTCCCATATAAGAAATGTTCACATTATCTAAATCAAAACTTTTAGAACTATGAATTGAACGATGATCAAGAAGTACATTCATACATTACTCGCTCATGTGGTGTAGGTCGCATGCCATAAACGCGCCAACATGGACTCCACTACAGACGCTGCAGCTCTACCCGATATAATATTCTCTATCAACTTTTAAAGATTTCTGCTCCTTTGTACTTTCATAATTGTGAGTGCCCCTTTTGAAACATTCAGGACACCTTCATAGCCGGTGAACTTGCACCCAAGTGTATCTAAAGCCCCTAAAGAGATTAAATTCTTCTTCAAATCCGAAACGTGCCTCACATCAATCAGAGTACGCTTCACCCCATTAAACATCATAATGCAAACCGAATCAATTTTAACCATCTTACAGGCATGATCATTACCCATAAGAACTAGACCACTATCATACTCGTTATATATTGTAAACCAACTCCGATGAGGACACATATGGTACAATGCCCCTGTATCCAAAATCTACTCATGACAAAGGTTGCCGATCTTGGACACTGACAACATGTCACAACTATCCGATCATTCACCAGATTTTGCTAAATTGTCTTCCTTCGACAAATCATCTGACATCTCCTCCTTTCGGGTTTGCGATATTAACGATCATTTTTTATGTCTCATCCTACGACAATTCTAGCACTTCAACTTGTCTTTGCCTTTCAACATGGATTTATATCACAACTTCCCCTTCTTTTGCTCAGATGGTTTTCCTCTAGCAAACAATGCATCCGTAGAAGTACATTCTCCTCTACTTTTCTTTCTCAACTACTTCAACTGAATGGCTGAGATAACGGTCTTGACGTCCAAGATATCCCTACCATAGTAGAGAGTATCACCAGATATTCATAAGACTCTAGAATAGATGCCAATAAAATAATAGATTTGTCCTCTTCATCAATCTTCATCTCCACATTTTGTCAACTTGTAAACTAACATGTTGAAGATGTTAATATACTTAGAGAGATTGGATCCTTCCGCCATCTTCGGAATGCAAAATTGTCTCTTCGGATATAGACGACTGTTGAGCGACTTCATCATGCAGATGCTCTCCAACTTCACCCATAAGCCTACAATAGTTGTCTCCTCAATGACATTGTAAATAACTTGATCTGCCCAGCACAATTGGATTGTGTTAATTATTCTTTGATCAAATTATTCACAATCCAACACAATGGCCATCATATATTATGGACGATGCATGTTTCAAAGGAGTACATGCTACAACCCTTGCTAAACTAAAAGAGCTTTCATATTCAACCTCCATGGTTCAAATTAAGTTATTTTTACGTGTGAACTTCTCTCTCAAACTTCACATTCGATCCCCTCGATGCATTGCTTGCATATTCAAACTAATACCCCCAACCTACCACTTGTTAGGAGTGGAAGCAACCTCATATCAGAATAAAACTAGAAATAAAGAATGAAAAATCTAAATAAATATAGAGAACACGTAAGTTTTAGCGTGGAAAACCCTAACGAAAAAAAAAAAAAAAAAAAACATGGCGCAAAGTGACGATCA
Source organism: Magnolia changhungtana (assembly GCA_030180095.1). Classification (NCBI taxonomy): domain Eukaryota; kingdom Viridiplantae; phylum Streptophyta; class Magnoliopsida; order Magnoliales; family Magnoliaceae; genus Magnolia; species Magnolia changhungtana. The sequence goes on along the minus strand of JASAUF010000449.1, from coordinate 3,083,089 downwards.
ATCCACTATAATCAAAAGAAGATTATAAGAGATTGAATAACCTACAGTATGAACCCTAGCTTCCTCCTTAAAACTCTTGATCAGTTTTAAGTCGTTCATAATTTTTAGCAAGGCCCTTTTTACGAACGGTTAATGACCAGTTCTAAATTCTTCAAGAACAGTTTTCAACGATTCCTAACCAGCTAGCGATTTAGTGTAGTGTTAAGCTGTGACCATACTAAGAGAGAGAATATTTAAAATAGGAAGAGAAGATTGAGAGAGAGAGAGAGAGAGAGATATTACATCTCCTCTCCCCTCCTTTGCCCAAGCATCCATACATGTGGCCAATTATGTGTGTGTCTCTCTTGGCATCACCTTAGCCTCACTCTAGGATATCTAGATGTAAGATTTCATCATCTCCATATCTAGAATAGATATGGGAACGAATCTTATGCTTTGAAAGTACGACATCAACAACGAATGGAATTCAATGGCAATGATCAAAAAGTATAACTAAATCTAGATTTTAAAAAAAAAAAAAAAAAATTCGTTAACTTGTTAGTACATGCCACTGTCAATTTACGTACACTTCACTGTTAGCCACCCCCACTAGGGATCGATACCAAGACCTCAAGTGTTGAAACGAGGTATCTTTTACTTGATCTACCACTTAAGCTATGGATCAGGATGTAACTAAATCTAGAATTTATGTTTTGGCTAATTGTAGAACTTGATAATATCTTAACAGTGAAATATAAGACTTAATGTGTTAAATGAGACCATTGAAATCAATTTTTCACTGCATTTCTTAAAATTTAACACCACCACACAGCTCAACAACTCCAATTGTATAGAGCAATCCAAGGTGACCAAAGGCAATAATTCCAGAGGTTCAAGCTGCAGTGCCATGAATAGCTCCACACAACCCATCTCTGTTATATGATCACATACCAATATGATTATCCAAGCTACAGCGCCAAGTGCACATATTCAAGCATTCAACCATGAGCATTTGCCTCATGATATATCATATTATATGGTCATTATTAGAGGTGTATACGAGTCGAGCTTGGCATAGCTCGACTTGGCTCAGGTACTAGCTGACCCCAGCTCAACTCAGTCATCGAGCCCGACTGGCCAGCTCTGCTTGGTTCGGTCAACAACTCGGGCCATTTCGAGCTGAGTTCGAGCCAAGATCAACCCTAGTTCGCCTGTGCAGCATTTTCACAAACACATGGAATGCACCTTCAAATTCTCACTGTTTTACAGGTATTTCATCAAATACCTTGTAGGCAACACCAAAATCAAGGGAAAAAAAAAAGCATATTTGTTTCATATACATACTTTCCTTACCACCAACCAACACTTCGTTGAGTCGTTTCATCAAACACTTGGTGAGCAACATCAATGTCAAAGTAACCAAATCACCGAACTGGTTTGATCCGAGTTCGATTCGAGTTGGGGTTCGATCGGAGTCGAGTAGCTGGAACTCAGTTCCAATTGTTTTCAAGCTCACAAATCAGCTCGACTCACCTTGAACGCAGTTTCAAACCGTGTCAAATCGAACTTTTACCAGTCGAGCCAGCTAACCGAGATAACTCGGTTCGTGTATTGCCCTAGTCATGATATTGTATCTGATGTGCCCCTTATCTAAACGATGTGTGCCTCTTGAAGGTATAATACCCGATCCAGTATCCATCTCGATGAATGTGCCGGAAGGATTTAGTACTATATATCCAACGAACATACCCACAGGATATCTGGTGATCATTACCGTCCACATTGCCTTGATTTCTTCATGGCACCATTCAACCTTGTTACATGTATAGCAAAAGCAACATCCTGATCGGAAACGGATTGGCTACTCCCCCTGCCATCAGCCCCATGGCTGGTGGTCGATTCTCTGTGGGCTCCACCATGATGCATGTGTTTCATCCATTCCTACGTATCATTTTAGGGCTTTATACCAAAAATTAGAGGGATATAAATCTCCGGTGAACCGCACCACAGGAAACAATAGTGATTGGATATCCACCATTTAAATCCTCCTATGGCCCACTGTACTGTTTATTTGACATCCAATCTATTGATTAGGTCATGAAGACCCGGATGAAGGGAAAAAAACAAAGATCAGCTTGATCCAAAACTTTTATGGCACCAAAAAAGTTTGTAATGATCGACATTCATTCCACACTGTTTCTTATAATGTGGTCCACTTGAGATTGGGATATACCTTATTTTTAGTCTTATATCATAAAATGATCTAAAAAAATAGATGGACGGCATGGATGAAACACATACCTCATGGTGGGGCCCACAGAGCACCAACCACCAGCCATTGGCCGGTGGCAGGGGGAGTAGCCAATCCGTTTCCTTGATCATCGCACACGTCTCTTCCTAACGGAAGCGGACTGACTGGTGTACAACACACTACCGACATGGCTGGTGTGTTGACGTCACCAAGTTATGTGGGTCCCATAATGAGGTATTTGTTATATCCAAACTGTCCGTCCGTTAGCTCGGCATAAGGCTCGAAACTAAAACTAAACTAGATCCAAGGATCAAGTAGACCACAGTGTAAAAGCATTGGGATTGAACGTCCTCCATTAAAACCTTTTTGATGGTCACAGAAGTTTTAGATCAAGATGATTTTATATTTTTTACTCTTCATCCAGTTCTGTGTGACCTTATGAACAGATTGGATGGAAAATAAACGTTATGGTGGGCTTTACGTATGTTTTAACGGTGAGAATCATTGTTCCCACTGCTATATATGGTATGATCCTATATGAATCATTTTTTTATCATGCTCTAAAATGATCTTACAAAATAGATAAACGGTATGGATATAACAAATACATCATTTTAGAGCCATGTAACTTTGATCTCCTTTGAACCGTCTGTACAACTTGGAGCTCGAGGAGCGGCAGCGCTCGTCTTCGCACGACACGTACCCACACCAGCCAGATCGCTGGTGTACGGTACAGCAGCCAATCCGCTTCGCTTATCAATAGATGTCCCACATTATGCAATGAGTCAAATGGTACCATTTATCACAATCAAGGGTGATCAGGAATATATCCACATCATATGATAATTAAAGCTACAGAATTAAGGGTTCATACGGCATGCACGAACATATCCAAACCAACAGGAAATAAATGTGCGGCTAGGATCTTGTCATATGATATAATGGACTAATCTGATGCAATCTCCTAGATTGGGCACTTAATCGGCCAATCTGATCCATCAAATGCCTTCAACAGAACAAAATTGGGCTAGGGTTCAAGTTTCAGCCCAATCTGAATGTAAATGGATGAGATCCGCCGAAGACAAGACGAATGGCCATTATCATATCCAATCTAGATATGGGCATGCATCGTCAAATCCAATCCTACTATCTCATAGTTCATATTGATTTGAGTAAATTACCAAATTTTTAAGTCAAACCGATGTACAGTTTTGGAGATACAGCTTGATCAAGTTTCATCTAATCACCATCATCCATATTTTTTCATAATTCATGCCAATTCAGAAAGTCCTTCTACACCCACAGATTTTCCAGCCTTAAATCATTATCCCAACGAATCCATGTAGCATGGGAAAACTTCTAACTACATGGTCAAGGCAATTGAGCATGATCAATGGTGTAGAGTACATGATCATGTAGGCCCCACATGTAATTATGGGCACCACACAGCATCATAGTGGGATGGATATGTAGTTCCCATACCCTTGGAGGGTATGGATGAGCCCACACGTGCGGACGTCTATGGCCAACCACACTCTTAATTTAAATTCAATCCTAACCATGCATTCATGAATTGAACGTGATTAATTAAAGGTAATTTAATGGGGCTAGATTTTTTTCACAATTTTGAAAATTTTCAATTTCCTCCAACCGGATGACTTGCCGAATAAGAAGAAGAGATGGACTTTCCAAATTGTAAGTGGTGGAAACTCACAAGTTAAAAGAGAGGAGAGAGAATGTGGAACGAGGGTGTAAATGAGGAAAAAGGGATTCCCTCTTACCCACGGCATATGAGCACCCCCAGCCCACATGCTACACTTAATTAGGTGGCCCCACATGCAGGCCCCCATGCAGAAAATCCAATCTGCCCAACTCATAGCTCTCGTCCCATGCACTTCGACTATGTTCTCCCTTTTGCAAATGGTATAAAGTGCATTTTTCTAACTTAGTCAATCGTGTGACTTAAACATTCTAGAATTAGCATATTACATCAAAATCCTAATTAATCAGGGACATCTAAGATGATATATATATATAGGGAGATGGTCACCTGCGCACCTTTTCACGTGAGCACCAATGAGCACCTTTCCACACGTGTCATGTGCACAGAATCTGAACGGTCCAAGTGATGCCGCACCCCTTGAAATGTTACAGGCCCAATTTTCAGCCTGATACAAAACTCTGGTGGGCCATGGCAAAGAGAAATGCAAATCAAGGGAGGAAACTGTTTCCTTTTGCCATGGCCCACCAGATTTTTGTATCAGGCTGAAAATTGGGCCTATGGTATTTCAAGGGGTGCGGCATCACTTAGACCGTTCAGATTCTGTGCACATGACACGTGTGGAAAGGTGCTCATTGGTGCTCACGTGAAAAGGTGCGCAGGTGACCATCTCCATATATATATATATATATATTCTAAAAGAAAGGAGAAAATTAATACTACTATGGTCACATGAAAATTAGCCAAATTAATCAATTCCTTATAATTGTATAAATATGTAAAATTCAATAATACCATCAAATCATCACTACTAAAATAATCCACAATCATCCTCACTTAGCACAGTCAAAAGGAATTAATAAAATAGCTCTCATATGCCTTAATTAATTGTGGATTCAAAAATCACCATTCACGATATGGTAACTAAATCGCTTAGGTCCACTAAATTGTATGTCTGTTTGCACTGAAATTTACAATTGTTTCTCATTGGAATTTGCATAATTTGGTCAGTCATATTGTGAATTAGACATTCGCATCAGCACAATAACAAACATAAATTGACAAATATTTACCATGGGACCACTCTAATATACCAATGTTGAGATTTTAGAAACACAGTAGAAAACAAATTTTCAAGAATCTAAGATTAATGTGTATGACCACTTTAAAGGTTCCCATTTAAATATTGTCTAAGTTTTTAGAATTAAAAATAATTTTATAAGCTAGAATTACCTTTGACTAATGCAATCATGAAATTATAGAACACCCAACACAGGAAGTCTCTCCCCCAATCCATCTAGATAAATGAAATGAAGAGACCTTACATGCCAACCTCAGAGCAAACAAGGTTGATATAAGAACACAAGAGCCATCCAATGGTGAACCCCACATTTGGAACGTGTGAAAGGAGGAGAATCTCTCTCTCTCTCTCTCTCTCTCTCTCTCTCTCTCTCTCTCTCTCTGTGTTAATCAAGGTGTCTTCAACCTGGTGAAATTTGGGGTCGTCGATTGATCGACAACCTGGTGGATCGATCGAGAAAATCCCGAATAGATAAGTTTAGCCTCTAGACAGTTTTGGACATGTTCGATTCATCGAACATCAGGGCTCAATTGATTGAGATAATTCAAAAAAATCAAGTTAGGTCTTTGTACACTTTTGTGCATGTTTGATTGGATTGAACATGTGGTGTTGATGGATCAAAGATCCATCAATCGGACTCGATCAATCAAAGGATCGATCGACAGTACGCGTAACTTTGGCATGAGTGTGCAATTTTGTTTCTAATTTTGGATTTAGGTTATATAAACCTTAATATATGTGGGATTAGGGTAAGGAAACGTTATGCTAGAGAGAATAAAAGTTTTAAGAACGGGAAATCGTCTTTAAAGACGAAGCTTTGTATATCTGTAAGTTGTCCATATCTAGTAATTCTCGTTTCATAGTTGATTTGCCGCTTGGTCTCGTGGTGTTTTTTTCATAAGAGTTTTTCCACATAAAATTGTCTTGTTTCTTTGTGATTATTCGATTTTCGTTTCTCTATTTGTGTGTTTGATTCATTCTAAGGTCACTTCAGCACCTAACGTGTGGCAGCTGCACACAACAAGTGGTATCAGAGCATAGGCTTTATGTTGAGTAGTTTAGATTGAATCTGAGACATGGGTTTAAAAGGATCAAATGTGAAGTTCAAGATGGAGAAGTTTATAGGTAAAAATAACTTCAAATTATAAAGGTTGAAGATGAAAGCCTTCCTAATTCGGCAAGGGGTGTCGCAAACCCTACTCGGCAAAGCGAGATGTCTTGAAATTATGAAGGAAGAGGATTGGGACGACCTAGATCAGAGGGTGATTAGCGCAATTCAATTGTGCTTCATCGATGATGTCCTTTATAATGTTATTTCTTAGATGATTATCGCAGGATTATGGGTGAGATTTGAGAACCTATACATGACAAAGTTTCTCTCCAATCGCTTATATTTGAATAGACATGTGTACATTTTGAAGATTGGGGAAGGATTAGATCTCCCTAAACACATCAGCGCCTTCAACAAACTAATTTGCAAATTGACAAGCATGGAGACGAAGTTTGACTAAGAAGATAAAGCACTAAGGTTGTTGACATTCCTTTCAAATTCTTACGAGAATCTGGTAGATACCTTGTGCCATGGTGGGGATATCATAGACCTCGATACTATTATCTATGCCCTTTAGCCAAGGCAGCAAAAAAGAAATAATGGTAGGAAAGGTACTTCTACAGTAGCACTGGTTGTAAGGGGGAGACCGTTTGAGCGAGAGAATGGTAAGTTGCGATCAATATCCAAGTCAAAAAGCAAAGGGAAGTGAAATACTAGAATTATAAAAGGACGTGTGATGCCCCGGTCACTGCTTCATGTGGGCGGGCACACGTGGGCGGGCACACATGTGGGCGGGCCCCCAGGTGCGGCTGGAAGGCTACTGTGCTGGGCGAGCTACTGTTGCAGTTGACTGTAGCGTAACTTATCCCACATCGGAAGAGTTGTCTGAAGTTGTGGTGGTTATATGTAGAGTTGTCACCCTATACTGTATGAGGCCTTTTGGGGAAACCCCCGAGAACAAAACCGTGCGGGCCATTGCCCGAGCGGACAATATCATCATGTGTGGGTGTGGTACATTACAAATGGTATCAGAGCCGAGGACGGCTCTGCCCTCGGTGGGGGATAATGTGATGCCCCGGTCACTGCTTCATGTGGGCGGGCACACGTGGGCGGGCACACATGTGGGCGGGCCCCAGTGCGGGCCGGCAGTGCTAGCACTCTTGTCTTTGGGCGAGCTACTATTGCAGTTGACTGTAGTGTAACTTGTCCCACATCGGAAGAGTTGTCTGAAGTTGTGGTGGTTATATGTAGAGTTGTCATCCTATACTGTATGAGGCCTTTTGGGAAAAACCCCGAGAACAAAACCGTGCGGGCTGTGCCCAGAGCGGACAATATCATACAGTGTGGGTGTGGGCTGTTACAGGACGGGACATATGAAAAATGATTGTACAAATTTCAAAATCTAAAAAGATGAGAATTTAGATAATTCACCGAACGAGTGGCTGTGATCGATGTATTATTTATTTTCAAGGTCAGACACTTGTATAATGAGTGGATTTTGGATGTGGGGGTATCATAACACATGCACCCTCATCGGAGTTAGTTTGTCACGTACAGTGAGTATGTTGGTAGCCTGGTACTTACTGGCAATGATCATGCCTGTAAGATTATTAAAATTAGTTCAATGTACATTAAAATGTTCGATGGAGTGGATCGTACTCTGACAGATCCGAGGCACGTTCCAAATATGAATAAGAATTTGATATCTCTAGGAGTTCTTGAGATACTTGTATGCAATATTCGTCGGATATAAAGGTGTTCTAAAAGTTTTAAATGAGGCAGTCACTGTTAATCTGCACATGTGTGGCATATAGCCTAAGCCACATAAGCGAGCGCGGTATGAAGGTACTCCTAGATTATGATTTAATTCTTAATTTTAAAATTTTTTATTTGGATATATGTAAGCATTGTATATATGGTAAACTGTCAAGATTGTTATTCAAAACCAGGAAACATAACAGTAAATGACCACCGGATTATGTGCATTCTGACATGTGAGGGCCATCACTAGTGATTTCTAGAGGAGGGTTGTCATTTTTCGTAACATTCATTGACGACTTCTTTAGAAAGTAATGGGTTTATTTCATGAAGAATAAATCTGATATGTTTGCCACTTTCAAGTCATGGAAGGTTATGGTGGAAAAACAGTCAGGGAGATATTTGAAAGTATATTGAGGACCGATAACGACGGAGAGTTTATTTCAAAGAAATTTAATCAATATTGTAAGGATGAGGGGATCATGAGGCATGACACGATTAGGCATACACGAAAGCAAAATGGTGTGGCGGAGCGTATGAATCAGACTCTTTTAAAAAGAGCCCGAAGTATGATAAGTAACAGGCCGCCTGTTGTTCCCTTTTGTGTTTTGCCTTTATAGGATGACATGATAGGAGTGGTCCGTAATCTTTTTGCTCGGACCCTCTCGAAAGCCTGTACATGTTTCAGATCAATGAAATTCTAGTAGCATCGTCCCACTTTCCTTTTAAAACAAAATTAAAAATTAAAAATTAAAAAAAGAGCCCGAAGTATGATAAGTAACACTGTATTAGGTAATGAGCTATAGGCTGAGGTCGTCGATATGACTTACTATTTAGTGAATCAGTCTCCATCTACAGTTATTGATTACAGGATTCTTGAATAAATATGAAGTGGTCAGGCGGTAGACAACCCAGAGTTGCAGGTATTTAGTTGCAATGCTTACTCTCATTTACCGTCTGTTAAGAAATATACGCTGGACCAAAGGGCATATAAGTGTACCTTTGTCAGCTATGTGAAGGTGTGATAAGATACATGTTGAATGATCGGGCTACACGGAATATCAAAATTAGTTGGGAAGTCAAGTTTGATAATAGTTCCTTGTTCCATAAGGTGAACACAATGAAGCAAAAAAATCAACGATGATTGATGTTGAAATTGACAAGAGTGAGACACTTGTAAAAGCCGATCAAGACGCAGGAAGAGGTATAGGAGTAGGTGAAATCACTACTTGTCAAGAGAAATCTACCGAGAAATTGTAGATTACCATATATAAACAAAATATTAGAAGGAAACATCATTTTCTTTTACTTTAAAAGGATGGGACAATGATACAGTAGAGAACTAAATTGGGACAATGAATCATCTATCCACGAGACACTTGGTAGGATGATGCACTGATCCCAACTCCACCTACATATTGCCATAAGGCATGATGACGCAGGGATGAACATGATGAGGATAACTACTCCGAATCCACGGAGCTTCTCTGGACTCCTCACAGAGACTTCTCGAATCCACGAGGAAAGAGAGCAGAAAATAAAAATAAATTCTAAGAAATTTGAAATTGATTAATTGATGAGTAAAAATGAGTTCACAACCCTTTAAATAGGGGTACCAAGCAATGAGAAAGAAATCAGAATCAAACTGCAACTAAAACTCCTAGAAATCGTGACTTACTATAAATAGTAAACTTACTATTTATAGACGGTCGTGATGTCTACTAGTGCGCAAGGTTTTCGGCCAAAAATAGTTAGTATCCTATTTGGCTTCACCAAACCGTTCCCCTAATTATTTTAAGCTCTTTTCACGTTGGACGCAACTCCTAAAGCCCGACGGATGAAGAGTTATAATCAAACTAAAACTTATTATTTATAGTAAAAACGAAATTAAAACAAGGAAACGACCATCGATCCAGGGGTTTTTCGCAATTCCGGGTAGCGTAACCCTGCGTAGCGGGGTTGGTTGGCTAAAGTAGCTCGTTCTACCCCAAAATCATATATTTTACGTCAGGTAACTCATTCCAGATTGCGAGATACGCCCGATTTAAGGGTCGACGGTCCGGATCACTTCTGTCGTCGACCAGGCCTTTTCTGATCCATCTTGCCATGAAACTGTCCGCGACCTGCTCTACATCACATGATGTGTTACATTGTAGAAATAAAACATATGATACAATCCTACCCATTGCTTTTTTTATACCACTGCATATTTGACTGCTAGTTGTTTTTGTCATCACTTTGACGACCATATATCATATGTGAGAATTTGGAAAAAGGATGGATTAGATAGAGGGATTTCTAGTCCTAACTTTATTAGAATAAAAACAAACATTGGGCCCAACAAGAAATAAGCCCATAATTATTATTAAAAAACTAAAAAAAAAAAAAAAAAAAAAAAAAAAAAAAAAAACAAGAGCAAGCCCAATGGTCTAAGGCTCAATAATCTTAATATAGATTAATAGTCACCTTAAGTTCAAGCATAAATATTACACATGCCTTGCTTGAAAACAATATCTCCACAGAAGTGAAGTAGCAACAAATTAGAATAGATTACTAGGGAGTTCATCTTGTCAACCAAGACAAGGGCGGAGGGGGCTGGATATATTAGGGAGGCATATCTGTTGCCATCGGGATCACTTGAAAACACGTCAAACAACTTAATAACCAAAAACTCAATATGCACTATATAAATCAATAGGATGGATTGGATTGCCTAATAGGTGTGATTTTTATACATAAACTATCCATGCTAGAGCTCTGCGTATGAGCATATCTGATTTAGACATCGCCCTGCCACCCACGTATATTGTAAGCAGATGGCTCCACCATACTCCCGCTCCTCCAGGTCTACCGTATTATTCCGTTGGTTTTGAAGGCCAGTGCCTTGTTTTTGAAAAAGGAAAAGCTTTGATATTTGGCAAAGTGTAATAGATAATAAGCATGCCACTGAAATTTTTTCTAAATTTTATATATGTTAATTGCAGTTAATTCAAAATAAACTGTCCAAATTATATATACTAGTTTAGATATATCATGAACTAAAAATAGGTTTATTTGATTATCTGACTATCAGATTGGTGGACATTTATTGGATGGTTAAAAAAGAAAATTATCCAATTATCTTATTTCAACAAACAAGTGTTCCCGGATCAAAGGTTAAGATTGTTTAACCAATCTTGTTTTTGGAGTGAAATTAGGGACAATGGGTTAGATGAATTTGAGTTAATATATGTACATGTATCATTTAAGTGTATGCTTATCAAGTGTCATAAACACACAGGGTATCAAATAACTCCCTTTCCAATAGCACTTGCGAAGCCCAAGAAAACACACCAGTGGATTAGCCTGAAATAGGCATTAGTCTACATTGTTCCACATGGTGTGGCTTACCTAAGTTTGGGTGTGACTGAATTTTGTGCTGGACGATGAACATGAGAAGACACACCAGATGGACAGAGTCGATGTCATATGCACAACACATTAGCTCCACAATTAATTTATTTCCATTGATTTCCTCTTAAAACTCCCCAAAAAAAAAAAAAAAATTGATGTTGATTAACAAACATGGAAATGCTCTCTCTTCCTCATGCTTTATTGAAAACAAGTTTTCATAGAAAGTCATTAATGGGCTGGGCTAGCCTATCAGTCTCCTGGACTTAGCCAGCTTCAGGCTAGATTTAGGCTGGGATATATGGTTCACATGGGTCTAAATGTGAAGCCTATTTATTAATTAGGCCAAGCTTGGGTTGTGTATAAAGGCCCATTAACCTATCCCAAGTCCAGCTCAGCCTAGCCGTCTATGGTTTCCAAGGGCTATTCAAAAATTCTACCTCCTTTTTTTAAATATATATTTCGAAATATTTAATTTTTAATTTTAATTAGACAACTTATCAATAGCGATTAACATTATCTTATATATATAACTATTATAATTCCGATAGCAATTAACATTCTCCTAGATAACTGTTAGTAGCAATTAATATATTTTTTTTTTAAATGATTGTTTCAATTTCAGATATGGTAAATGATTCAGTCTTAGGCTGGGGTTGGACTTGGGCTAGGCTGGTTATTAACTTATAGGGTTAGGCTCGAGCTTATCCATTTTAGCATCATATTCCCATTATGGGCTTGGCCTGGTCTTAGCCCAGTCCCAACCCGGCCAGTCGACAGCCCTAACTAATACATCTCCCACACTTTTTCATAATACCAAATAGGCCACAGAAAGGTGTACTGATTAAGCAGCTTCTTGCCTGCTCCTGATGAGGCTGAAAAGGAGAACCCACTTCCCCTCCTCTTCCATGTTGACCATCCACCTTTTTGCAAGCCATGATGAAGTATACACAACGGTTGGATCTGTTGAGATCTTGGAGTGTGGTCAATCCATGGATGGGGGCCAATTGAATGAACGGTCGGATCTCTAAGGATGGAGATTCCGGGAGTACATTTTAAGGTAGTCATGGAGTCACCCTTGTTTACCCATTTGTGGAAACGGGTATTTTGTCGAGTAGGAAAAGACCAAGAAAGGAAGGTGCTGGTCTGTGATATGAAAGATCCGAAAGTAGGTTTTGGCTTTTATTCTTTGAAAACTCCAACTCAATATAATACAAAGGAGTGGATGGACGAGAGATGGAGAGATGGAGAGGAGGCCAAGCTCTTGTCACTTTCATCCATTCAAGACAATAAAAGGACATACAGGTTGAAAGGTGGTTGGTCCACGTGTCATTCTCTTTCCGTACAACCCCATTCCATGTGGGCCACACATGTGTTGAGGCATGCACGTGCCTTTGTTTTTCTCTCTCTCTCTCTCTCTCTCTCTCTCTCTCTCTCTGTTTGAGTGGTGGAGAGGGAGGAGGGCAAATCTGGTTTGAGAGGTTTAGCTGACCGCACGTGCCACAGGCCATGCATCAGTTGGGCCCACACAAATCACATCTACATGATCATCCGGGTGTGAGTAGACGGATATGTAGGCAGGAACGATTAGATAGGTAGAAAGGACATCTACAGAGGTTCATATTCAGCGTGCATATGTGGCCCACCTGATGATTCGAACGAAATACTGAGGGCTAGGGTAGGCACACCTGATGCATGGAATCCTTTGTGTAAGCTTGATGGACGTGCTACCTCATATTTTGGCGGGACCGACTACTACTAGAAAACTTGACTGGGTTGAGTTGACTTAATGACTCGACTGAGTCATTACTTTTATCAACTCGGGGGGGGGAGGGAATAATAGTACTATGAGGTCGATGGGAATAATCGTACTATGAGGCCGAGCTGTGTGGGCCCCACTGTGATGTGGGTCGGACATTAACACTGTGTATTTGATGGGTCCCTCTTGGATCATGGATTATCCCAAAAATCAGGTGGAACTCAAGTGGGTCATACCATCTAAAACTATGTGAAAACATGCTTAAAACATATAAAAGCAATTGGTGGGGCCACCTGTGTTTTGGATGCGGCTGAAACTTGGTCTGACACCTCATCTATGTGGGACACACACAATGAATGGAATGGATTTGTGAACCACAACTTGGTGGGCCCAATAAATGATTATGAATGGTTTAATGGGAGGGTAATCCCTCTGGTGTGGCCCACCCAAGTGTGTGTGTGTATATGGGAAAAGGTACAATGCGCTCCAGCTTATTTTAACCCCCGATGAGGTTGAGCTGTGTGGGCCCAACCGTGATGCGTTTCAAACATCTACCCTATCAGTCAGATGCACCATTCCATCATAGGACTAGGTCTCAAGAATCAAGTCAATCCGTGACTTATGTGGGCCACACCACATACAGAAGTGGAGAGGGGCCGTGCACCATTAAAACATTCATAACCATTTTTTAGGGCCCACCGAGATGTGGTTTGAAAATCCAGCCCATCCATTATGTGTGTCCCACTTGAATGAGGGTTCAGACCAAGTTTCAGGCGCATGCAAAACTCAGGTGGGCCCCACCAAGTGCTTTTATATGTTTTAACGGTGTCTTCACATAATTTTAGATGGTATGGCCCACTTGAGTTCTGTATACGGCTGATTTTTGGGATATCCCATAATTTAAAGGGTACCCATCAAATGCACGGTGTTGATGGTCGAAACACATCACAGTGGGGCCCACACAGCTCGACCTCATGGGAGCTTATAGTCAGCTCGAGCGCATTGTACCTTTTCCATATATATATATATATATATATATATATATATATATATATATATATATATATATATATATATATATATATATATCCTTTAGATGAACCTAGTTTCATATAAACTTTATTAAATAGTAGCCACCAGAGTCACCGCTGAGTCAGGTCGTGGAGTTGATTGAGCAGCCAACTTTAATCAACTTTTATTAGTAAGATAAAGTCGACCAGGTGATCTGTTACCTACTGCGAGGGTGGAACATACTCACAAGGAGTCGGCCGGTGATGAGTCTCCCATTGATGGTGACTCAACTATGATGTAGCAGCCTAGGAAGGGGACCAACAGTGACCTTCGCCCCTCCCCATTCATTCTCTCTCTAGTAGTTAAATTACCGCTTCATAAATAGGCTTTTTAAGAGAAAAAGACAATTGTAATTTTCATTTATTTGCAAGGCCTTTGGATCATAATCTAAGTATAAGAAACCTCTAATATTGAAACTTTTAAAGATAAGAAGATTGTTACGTGGTATAATGAAGGACGCAATTCATGGAATAGGGAAAAAACTAAGAAACATGTGGCTATCTCACAAGAGAGATCTTGCAACGGAGCTCAATCAAACGCATTTTTTATATAAATTAACAAAAATGACATTTACCTTATGAATGTCCTTAAAAGAAAGTTGGTAACCGATTGAATCTAATAAATGAAAATGGTAGTAGGGTTTTTTTCATGATTTCGAAAATGACAATGGCACTTACCAAAAGGTATATGACTCGTGTCATGGGGAAAACTGAATTGGTCCCTCATACGGGAAGAACGACCATTTAACTACGAGAGATGTGCCTTCGACTTGGGGTAACCAAAGGTCCAAGCAGAAGGACCATCGATGGGTCTCCGAGCGAAGCTGTTAGAACACAGGGTTTGGAGACAGGGCGAGTAGTTCCTCTGACGTGGAGACAAGCTACCGAGCCAAGCCATCCGAGGACAGACCTCAATAGGAGAGGACTTGCCTCACCCAGAATGTCGACAACATGGGGTAAGAGACCCACAAGGGAAGGAGCTCGAGACCTAACACCTCAAGCTGACCCGCTCAACCACCGTCAGAGCGGTACGAGTAACCCAGAGGGGATTATGCCCCAGACCTGGAAGAGGAGGGCCCGACTTGATCTCAACCGAAGATTACACCAACCAAGGTGAGCTCGGTGACATTTTTGGGAGCAGTTTCCCATCATAACAGGGATTCTCCAGCATGTTTCATTAAGACATATTACGGAGAAAATCTCAACAGAAGATCACGGCAGCAAATCAAGTGTAACTGCACCTTGATTCACGCGCCTTGATTCACGGCCACAACCTTACAGCTGTAAACAAATCCTTACAATTGTACAGTTAATGATATAAAGATACATGATCTCTCGCTGGATGCACAGCAGAGTTTCCACCATTCTTGTTTAACTTTCATGGTATCAAAGCCATAACATAACCTCGGTTTCCGCTCCACCAATATGGCCTCATCTCCTTCGAACTCGGTTACTCCCATAAACATACATAGCCTCATCACGGTTAAACTCACCAAGGATAATTACCTTCTTTGGAAAACCCAGATTGTCCCCTATCTGCGTGGTCAACGCCTGTTTCGGTTCGTTGATAGAACCATCTCTAGTCCTAGCCCCACCATTCCCAATCCTGAAGCAGCAACCTCCTAAACCGCTCCCACTGAAATACCAAATCCCAAATACATTACCTGGTATGATCATGATCAGGTTGTTCTAAGTGCCTTGGTTTCCTCCTTATTCGAGAATATCCTAGCCCAAATGGTCGGCTTCTCAACTTCTAGAGAAGTCTGGGTCGCCCTTGAGAGAATGTTCACATCTCACTCTTCCGCTTGCGCCATACAGACTTGATAATTTTTTGCCTTCAACAAGAAAGGAAACTTGTCAATTTCGATTACTTTCAAAAAATGAAATCATTCTTGGACAACTTAGCTGCTATCGGATAACCCCTTCAACACCATGAATTTACAGCTTACCTTCTTGGTGGTCTCAATACTTCGTATAATGCTATTGACATACCTATCTCAACGGGCGCCTCTTGATGTTTGGCACTGTCGGATGGGACATCCTTCCTATCAAACTGTCCGCCATCTCGTTTCCGAGTTCTCTTTACCTACTTCGTCTAATAAAATTTTAGGTGTGTGTACGGTTTGTCAACAAAGAAAGAGCCATCGCCTTCCTTTTTCTAGTTCTCAATCCATTTCTAATCATCCTCTTGAATTAATTTTCTCAGATGTTTGGGGTCCTTCTCCTATTATGTCAACCAATGGAAATAAATACTATGTCTCGTTTGTTGATCATTTTAGCAAATTTACATGGCTATTTCCACTCCCAAGCAAATCTAATGTCATGCAAATTTTTTACTCATTTCAAAGACTTATTGAACGCTAATATAATTGTAAGATTAAATCTGTGCAAACTGATTGCGGTGGAGAGTATCGCTCTCTTCACACCTATTTTGCAAATATTGGCATTCAACACCGAATCACATGCTCCCATACGTCCCAACAAAATGGGTCCGTTGAACGGAAACACCGTCACATCGTTGAAACAGGCCTCTCACTCTTATCCCATGGTCGTGTTCCTCACACCTATTAGGATGACGCTTTTCTCATGGCTACATATCTCATTAATCAGCTTCCATCCACTCCTCTTGGCTTTTCACCATTTGAAAAACTTTACAAACATACTCCAGATTTTTCATCACTAAAAATATTTGGGTGTGCTTGTTTTCCTTTTCTTCGCCTGTTCAATCGCCACAAACTTGACTTCAGATCAAAACCCTGCATTTTCATTGGCTATAGCAACTTACACTGTGGGTTCAAGTGCCTTGATACTTCTACTGGCAAGGTATTTGTTTCCCGGCATGTGATCTTCGATAAAGGGTCATTCCCATTTGCTAGCCCAGACGCAAACCCAGCTCGGCCTCAATCTAACCCACATACTTCTCTCCCATTTTCTGTCTTCAAATACGCCACTCCTCAAAGCCCACCTCTACCACTGTCACCACAAATCGACCTGTCCCATGCCACAAGCTCATTTACCCCAATGACACCATTTCCTAATACTCATCCTATATCATCATCTTCCTCGTTACCTCCTTCTCCTTCAACCATTTCACCACCCGAAATAAATTCCTCTACTCCACCCAACGACTCTACTCTCACCACCCAACAAGCCCAACCACCATCTGCTGCCAAAGAACTCCCTGCGCACCGTCCTCATCAAATGGTCACACGATCTCAGAACAATATCGTGAAACCAAAGGTGCTCACGGATGGAACAGTTCGGTATCCACTGCCACAAACATTTCTTGTTTCCAGTAAAGTTCCAGAATCGCCGACCAGTTATACAGAAGCCTTCCAAACACAGTGAATGGCATGCAGCCATGGATGAAGAATTCACTGCGCTAATGAGGAATGGAACGTGGTCCTTAGTTCCTGCCAAACCTGGTCTTAATGTTGTCGGGTCCATGTGGATTTTCAAATCCAAACGCAAGTCCGATGGTTCTCTTGAACGGAGAAAGGCGAGATTGGTTGCCAAAGGCTATCACTAACAACAAGGAATTGACTTCGATGACACGTTCAGCCCCGTGGTAAAACCCACCACCATTCGGATCATGCTAAGCTATGCTGTCTCAAACCATTGGCCGATCCATCAAATTGATATCAAAAACGCATTCCTTCACAGCAACTTGACTGAAGAAGTTTACATGCAATAACCTCTTAGCTATGTGCATCCCAGCTTCCCAAATCATATATGTCGACTACACAAGGCCTTATACGAACTGAAACAGGTTCCACGAGCCTGGTACCATCGCCTACAAGAGCATCTACTCTCTCTCGGCTTTGTGAACTCATTCTCTGATACATCGCTTTTCATTTGCAGATAGGGGACAACTTCATTATTTCTCCTTGTCTATGTCAACGATATCCTGTTCACTGGGTCAAGTCCACTAGCCATCTCACAGCTGATCACAAACCTAAGTTACGAATTTGCCGTAAAAGACCTCGGTCACCTAAAATATTTTCTTGGCGTTGAAGCACATCAAATAGCCGACAGTCTTCTCCTTTCGCAAAGCCAATACATCTACATTCTTCTTCAACGGACAAATATGCTAGATGTCAAACCCGTCTCATCTCCAATGTTCTCTTCTCAGTAATTATCATTGTTCTCGGGTGCCACTTATTCAGATCCTTCACAATATTGCAGTGTAGTGGGGGCGTTACAATATCTGTCACTGACTCGGCCAGATATCTCTTTTGCAGTCAATAAAGTCTGCCAATTCATACATAAACCCACCGAAGAACACTTGACAATAGTCAAAAGGATCCTTCGGTATCTAAAGTTTTTAATCAATTTTGGACTTCTTATTCGGCCAAGCAAGTCCACCCAGCTATCTATGATCAACTCTGATGCCGACTAGGCAGATTGCCCGGATGATTGAAAGTCCACCTCGGGTTTCTGCATTTATCTTGGTACCAACTTAGTCTCATGGAGCTCTAAGAAACAACCAATTGTGGCACGTTCAAGCACTGAAGCCAAGTACCATGCAGTTGCTCATGCCACTACCGAGTCACTTTGGATACAATCTTTGATGCGTGAAATTGGTATTGTTTTAGCCCAACATCCAATCCTATGGTGTGATAACATCGGCGCTACATATCTCACGGCAAATCCGGTATTCCATGCACGACTAAACATGTAAAGATTGACCACCATTTTGTCCAGAAAAAAGTTCAACAAAAAACTCTAGAAGTTCGCTTCATCTCCAGTAAAGTCCAGCTCGCTGATGGTCTTACTAAACCGATCGTGTCTGTAAGATTTGCCTTCCTACGCGACAAGCTCAACGTGCATTCATCCCCGCTGAACTTGAAGGGGCATATTATGGAGAAAATCTCAACAAAAGATCATGGCGGCAAATCAAGTGTAACCACACCTTAATTCACACACCTTGATTCACAACCACAACCTTTTCTCTTTTCCATGTATATCTCCTTAGCATATTCCTGTGAATCCGATTCTAGACAGCTGTAAACAAATCCTCACAATTGTACAGTTAATGATATAAAGATACATGATCTCTCACTGGATGCACAGCAGAGTTTCCACCATTCTTGTTTAACTTTCAAGACACGACGGTTCCAGAAACACCCAAGGACACTATATATACAGCTACCCTAAATGAATGGAGGTAAGCTGAAAAATCCAAACTCTAACGATTAGAATCTATTACCTAATTTAGGCATCGGAGGGTCCATAGCCAGCCACCGGCACCCCCCATTGTCCACATCTCCCTTGCCCTTTGCAGGTCCATCAGTAAGCGTACTTCCACGATTGATTGCATCTATTGGCCAAAATCCAGCAGCAGCAACTCTGATAGTGGTGTCGAGAGTCTTATGATAAGATGAGTCTTAACTATCCCTAAAAGTCAAGAAAATGACCACTGATTATAAGGAAACATTTTTTACAGTTTTCATACCATTTATGGTTGAAAATGTTTGGTGTTGATTACTAAATAATTAGTCGATAAGTTGAAATTAAAATACAAAAGGCGTCCCATCCCCTACAAAATTTCTTGGTTCAAAACCAAGAGTTGAACTGATTAATAGGGGGACTATGAATAGAAGTTTGGTGTCACTCCAAGCAGAGGTTAGGCTCGATCTGCGTTTTGATAGGAATGGTTGGCTACAGGGGTTGTTATGTCAGGATTGGTTGAAGGGAAAATAGTTTGAAGGATGGTGTAACAACCCTAAATTTTGGTGCATTGAAAAAAAAAACTAAAATAAATATTTAAAGACTTTATTTTAAAATAAAAAATAAAAACGGGTTAATAGTTGAGTTGGTAAAGACATTCTTAGTTAAGAGAGAGGTTTAGGGATCAATTCTTAGAATAGTAATAATAATTTTTTTTATCAAATGTCATTAAAAAGAAAAAATCAAATTTAAGATAAGGTATGGATCGCATAAAAAAATAAAGAGATAGGAAGCCCTAAAGAAAAAGGGAGAAGAGATTTTAAAAGGGCTTGATTAGGTAAGTTCCAACCCTTAAATCTTTTTAATATTTTATTATGTTGTAATTTCTTCTTGATCTATACGATGGATGATGTGGATCATCCACACGATTATTGTATAGGTGTGTATAAACAATTTTAACAAAATGATGCTTTATGATTTCACATCTGTTCAGTAATATTTTAGGAATAAATTTAATGAGTGAAATCTGATTGTGTTAAGATAGATCTGAATGGCTCATTTGATCCTAAGCACCAAAAGATAACAGTGCATTGAATTTCATATTGATCTGACCATCAGATGGGTCACACTAGTCAGATTTATAAATGTTTAATAAGGAAAGCTTAGATTTCTGCGCAACTGATTGATATCAATTAGTGTAGAAAGTCAAGATGGGTCATTGGTGCATATGTAGTTAGATTCACACCATTCATCCAATGTGTAGAGGCAAAATATACCAAGACCTCAAGAATCTGGATGATCGAATCATCCTTTGGGCCACCCCGATTAATTATTTGACATTCAATTTTAAGATCTTAAAAAGAAAATTTAAATCTTAATAATTAAATTTAAATAAATATATAATTTTAATTATTGAATCATTTAGGGTTTGGCCACTTAAGATGTATATAAAAGGTGGGCCCCACCATATAAAATAACTAAATGAATAATAATGTTGTTGATATAACTAATAGAATCTCTGAATTTAAACCAATCTAATTATCTTATGGATTCTACACTACTAGACTCATGTGAGTAACCCATCGTGTCTTATGATTCATTGGAATTAAAATAAATTATTTGTGATTGTTTGATTGATTGATATACTGATTCGAGTGTTTTATTGCAATATTGTGTATTACGGTAAATCATTTGTTAATTTGTGCCAAATTACATAACTACGATAATTGTAAGTTAAATTCATATGTGAATATTCTAATCAAGATAACTATGTTAAATATAAAAATGATACATTCATATATCATTCATTTTTCATTACATTTACATAATGCATGGCCGATCCTAGGGGCCCTCCATAGAAGAAATATCGATCCCGGTAGAGTGTTACCAGATGCAGCTTATGCCCAAGCCTTCCAAAAGGTGGAAGCCTACCCAATGGATGGATGCGGGTTCATGACCTCCAACCCAAGCAGATGAATGATCATCCCATCTGATGCATTCATACACCATTTGCATCTATATCATTATATATACATTTTTATGTTATTTTAATTACTATGATTATGAACCATGCCGGGTTATTTCACTAAGCTTGGCCAGCTTACCTTTTTATTGATGAGAAAATCGTATAGAGGAGCCATTAGCAGATGATGTGGTGCAAGAACTGGAAGGATTTACCGCACCTGAACATGACCCATGTGAAACCTGGTCATACTTATCTGAAGATGAAGTGGCAGTATTAGACCATTTCTGATTATGTGATTTATTTGCTAGAATAGTTTGATTAGTGTATAATGTATATTGGTATTGATTTTGAGATTTTAAGAAATTATTTAGATTTATTTAATTGAAATAATGCTAGTCTATAATAAATATATTTGTAGTATGATGATATAATAAATGAATAATTTTTAATATTTATATTATTTTAAGGGTCATCAATATTTATATATGTCTGGTTGATTGGTGCTAAGTGTTATATATGTGTGATTAGAGTTGGGGTGGAACTTAGACTGAATATAATTATCACCTCTGATTAAACTAATTCAGGAATTAAGTTAGTACACTTTGTGTACGAGTTACGAACCGAAACTCGGGTCTGAGGGTGCATACTCTATACACAAATTTCGGGGCATGAAAGGTGGTTTGCTTGGTTATGGGCCTTATGGCTTGTTTGATAGATGGTCTATTGGGTGGCTAGTTGAGGGGTTGGTTTTCTGCTTTCTCTTATTGGTCCTCTTTGGAGTGGCCTGGTGCCTATGGAATCACTATCGTAGCAAGATCAATTAGTGCAAGTAGCAAATTACATAAAGAAACTGCGGGCGAAGATAGTAGAACTGTGTTGTTGTCTCTCTTTCAGTCATGAGAAGGTAGCCTATTGTGTTCAGATGCTAGGTAGTGGTAGTTGTTATTTGCAACCTGTTATGTTCAGATGTTGGGTAGTGGCCGGTTGTTGTTTGTAGCCTGTTGTGTTCAGATGTTGGGTAGTGGTTGGTTGTTGTTTGCATCTTCTGGTGAGCTTTTAGAAGAAATGCTACATGGTTTGATTGTGCTATTTCTAGTGGTGTTGGTTTGTTTGGTCTGTGTTGAGCAGTTATGATGCATCATTCTACTATAATAATAAAAAAAAGGTGTTGCAGGGGTTGGTTTAGTTCAAGGTGTTGCAATGGCATGTAGAGGGTGAAAAAGGGAGGAGGGCTCTTGGAGGACAGGGGCTTTCGAGTGTAGCTTGTCAGAGTTTGATTATCTTCTCTTATTTTTTATTCCTTTTTTTCCTTTTTTGGATTTCTTTCCATACGGGTTGTGTAATTTTTATATGATAGGCAAGGCCCATTGTTTCGTAGAGCCCACCTAAAGTACATGTGGCTATAAATTTCCTTTTGAAAATCAAATATAGGTCGGCTGATTCCACCTGTTTTCTTAAAAATAAATAAATAAATAACTGGAGTTGAAGTCCCAATTAATAAAAGATGCTTGTGAAATTATTCATTAATAAGAATATGATAAACTTTGATTGGATATCTTACCTATGGATGCTTGTCACATATTACTTGACCGGCCATGACAATATGATGATGATGTTTATCGTCATGGGAAAGAAAACATATTTATTCTGTTTCTTTCAATAATGTAAAGTATGTGTTGACTCTTTTAAAATAAAATCCTTCCCCATTTCTCTAAAGAGCAAAATGTTATTTTTTTTATCTCTAAAATATTTTTAAGAGACGACTTGTAAATGACCATTTTTATGCCCTTATGGCCTAAGACATCTCCAAAGAACAAACAAGACAAATACTTAAATGCATAGTAAACTTTTGGAAGAAATTTTCAATGTTATACCTAAAAAGCTCTCGGGTGAGCTACTGCCTATGTATGACATCCAACACCAAATCAATTTAGTGTCGGGTGTCATGTTACTGCACTTGCTTCACTACCACATGATTCATATGAAGCATTGCCAAACTCCAAAGGAAAGTGAAAGATTTGTTAAAAAATGCCTTGTGTAATAATCCCTAAGTCCATACATGGTGCCTACCCTCCTTACCCCTAAGAAAGTTGGGACTTCGAGGATGTTGGGTTAATAACCAAGTTATAATAAAATATCATTTTTCAATTTCCCAACTTGATAACATGTTTGATATGTTACATGGTAAAACGGTTTTTTTTACAAAATTGACTTTAGAAGTGAATAACACTAAATTTGTATCCAACTGGATGGTAGATGAAAATTTGCTTTTAAAACTTGGAATGGCCTTTATGAATGGCTTATCATGCCATTTGAATTGTTGAATGCACCAAGTAACTTCTTAAGACTTATGAATAAAGTTTTGAAGCCTTTTATTAAAAAATTTATAGTTGTTTATTTGATGATAATCTTATTATTTAGTTCTTCAAGGGCATATTGATTAAGTACGTCAAGTGTTGTAAGTTTTTTCAATGAAAGAGCTTTATGTCAATCTCAAGAAGTGTGTGATCATGACTAACAATATAGTTTTTTAAACTATGTAGCATCATCTTAACGCATCAAGGTCAATGAGGACAAAATCAAAGCATTTATGGAATGGCCAACCCTAAAATTGATCATGGAGATTAAGAAGCTTTCATGGATTATCAACATTTGACTGGCAATTCATCAAGAAGTATAGTAGAATTATTACCCCTGTATCCAATTATATAAGGGTCAAAGACTTTGCTTGAAATTAAGAAGCCCAAGTGAATTTCAACTTAATCAAAGAAAACCTAACTAAAGCACCCATGCTTGCCTTGCCAAATTTTACTGAAGCATTTAAGGTAGAATATGACGCATCTCACATGAGTATTAGGGACATCTTAAGCTAAAGGGGATACCTAATAGCCTTATTTAACAAGAAACTTAATGATGTCAAAAGATGTCACTCTACATATAACATTGAGTTTTATGCTATAATTCAAGCCCTACGATTTCACGTCACTCCTTGATATATAAAGAATTTATGTTATACTCCGATCATGAGGCTTCCATTCTCTTAATGCCCAAAAGAAACTTAATGCAAGGAATGCTAAGTAGGTATCTTACCTATAAGAGTATGCATTTGTAATTCACCATAAATTTGGTACCATAACTAAAGTAGCAGATACACTTAATCGAAACTCTTACCTCCTCAAGACTGTCTTTTAAGGTAACAATATATGATTTACTATCAAAAAATTATAAGACTCACTAATATTTAGGAAAATTTTGAAAAGATAACAAAATTTGGTAAAATTGACAACTTTAGTATTACAAAAGGTTCTCTTCAAAGAACCAACTTTGCCTTCCCAAATGCTTTGTACAAAGTCATCACCAAACTATAGGGTGGTCGCTTAGGATATCGTTTTGATCAAGATAAGACCATTGCCATGGTTCATGATCGTTACTACTGATCTTGATTAAACCATGATGTGAAGCAATTTGTTTAGAATATGACATGTCAAAAAGCGAAGGGCCTGTTTGGATAGCCCAATATCATAGTGTTGTAACGTAAAAGTCTTATCATTACAATTTTTCAGTGTTTGTAGAAACACTAGTCAAATGTAAATGTAATAAGAAACAAATAATGGAATTTGTAATCATTACAAATTTATAATACATTTGCAGTAGAAATCTATATCTAAAAACAAGAACCCATGTATTTCCTATATTAATTTAACATCTTAATAATGTAATATAAAAGTATCATCATTATACTTTTACCACGCTTATCCAAACATAGGAATTCTCGATCAGATTACCTATCGACTACTAGGAGATAAGTATTGCAATTTGTAACCATTGTACTTTTATAATTCGTTACATTTATAATATTTCGCCATCTAAATTAATGATAAATAATAAAACTATGGCCTATACCAACTCAACTATGAAAAGATTGGTGAGTATTTTGTGCTTAAGTTGCCAAGAGCACAACGAGAATAAGATTCTATCTTCATAGCAGCCAATCATTTCTCCAAAATGTCACATTTTAACCCGTGTAAGGATGCTATTGATGCCCCTTACATTGCTCACATCGAGATCATCCAGCTTAATAATGTTTTAAGGACACCTTTAATTGAAATACATAGTTTGTGAGCCATTTTTTTCAAACTTTACGAAAATACATGGGTACTCAACTCCAATTTCAAGTGCCTATCATCCACGGATCAATGACCAAACAAAAGTTGTCAACAAATCCCTTAGTAATTTACTCCATATTTGGCAAGTGACAACACACGACAATAAGATCTTATCTTACCTCAAGCCTAATTCGCATATAATAACTCTAAGCGTCAATCTACTCAAACGACTCTTTAAATGATTTATGAAGAAAATAATGAACCGTATCTTGGACTAGATATCCATTCCTAACTCGACGAAGAGAAGCATAGAAACTAAAGAACGTGAATGTCATATCCAAGAGGTCCAAGAATAGGTTATCCAACGTAAAAAGTGCAAATGCTTGGTTAAGTACTACTTGCTGAAGTATTTTCTTTCTTGCTCGTTGGATTGGCATCAGGTTAGAAATCCATTCACATGGCTATGTCTTGAGACGAGTCACCGAATTTCATAACTATGCGAGGTTATCACCTATTAGGAGCATATAAAGTTATGCATTTGCTTGGGACATTCCAGCCGCTAAATGTGGACTTTGCAAACCAAGTGATTTGTTTATCAAGTGGGCCACACCACACCGTAAAAAAAACTAAAACAAAAACAAAAACAAAAAAAAAAAAAAAAAAAAAAAAAAAGAGAGACAGAGAAAAGAGAAAAACAACGGATAGAAATGTACAAGTACACCCAATGGAATCGTTGTGCAAAAGGATAAGAATGACTGACCATCAGCAGCTGGTATGTGTTGTACACGTGACATGTTGGCTGTACGCGTTCAATGGATGTGGTCCATTGCAATGGTTGTCCTACAAAGAATATATATATATATATATATATATATATATATATATATATATATATATGGGAAAAGGTACTATGCGCTCGAGCGTAAAGCGGTCGTACGTGAGGTCGAGCTGATGTGGGCCCACCGTGATGCCGTTCGAAAATCTACCCCCTCAGTCAGATGCACCATTCCAGAAGGGGCCCACACGGCTGAAAATCAAGTCAATCCGTGACTTTTGTGGGCCACATCAGGTACAGAAGTTGAGAGGGGCCATGCACCATTGAAACATTCAAAACCATTTGTGGGGACCTTTCGAGACGTTTTTTGATGATCAATACCGTCCATCATGTGTGTCCCACTTTAATATAATTTTAGACCAAGTTTCAGTGGTATCCACAACTCAGGTGGGGCCCACCAAGTGCTTTTACATTTTTTACGTGTATACTTATGTTTTCCAATGATATGGCCCACCTGAGTTACGTGTAGGGGTGATTTTGGGCCTTTTGGGCTTACCCTGGGCTTGTGCATCTGGTGGACGGTGTGGATCTTCGAACGGAATCACGGTGGGGCCCACACAGCTATATATAGGGAAAAGTACTATGCGCTCGAGCGTAAAGCGGTCGTCCGTGAGGTCGAGCTGTGTGGGCCCCACCGTGATGCCTTTCGAACATCAGCACCGTCCACCAGATGCTCGAGCCCAGGGTGGGCCCACATGGCCCAAAATCAGCCGTCCATGTAAATCAGGTGGGCCATACCATCGACAAACATAAGTATACACGTAAAAACATGTAAATGCACTTGTTGGGCCCCACATGAGTTGTGGATACCACCTGAAACTTGGTCTAAAATTACATTCAAGTGGGACACACATGATGGACGATGTTGATCATCAAAAAACGTCTCGAAAGGTCCCCAAAAATGGTTTTGAATGTTTGGCCCCTCTCAACTTCTGTACGTGGTGTGGCCCACAAAAGTCACGGATTGACTTGATTTTCAGCCGTGTGGACCTCCTCTGGAATGGTGCATCTGGTGGACGGTGTGGATTTTTGAACGGCATCACGGTGGGGCCCACACCAGCTCGACCTCACTGCCGACCACTTTACGCTCGAGCGCACAGTACCTTTTCCCTATATATATATATATATATATATATATATATGTGTGTGTGTGTGTGTGTGTGTGTGTATGTGTGTGTGTGTGTGGAAATGGTACTATGAGGTCGACCTCATGGGAACTTCCCATGAGGTCAAGCTGTGTGGGCCCCACCATGATGTGGGTCGTCTACCCCATCAGTCAAATGCACCATTTCATGGTGGGCCACAGCTTTAAAAATCAAGTCAATCCGTGACTTGGGTGAGCCACACCACATACAACAGTTGAGGGGGGTTACCCTCCCATTAAAACCTTCATAATCATTTATTGGGCCTACCGAGATGTTGTTCACAAATCCAGCCCATCCATTGTATGGGTCCTATTTGGATGAGGGGTTAGACCAAGTTTCATCCACATCCAAAACTCAGGTGGCCCCACCAAGTGCTTTTATATGTTTTAGGCTTGTCTTCACATGTTTTTAGATGGTGTGGCCCACCTTAGTTCGGTATGTGTATTGAAATGCAACTGCGCCCCGGTTCTCACCAGAGCTCGTGAGCACTTTTCGACACGAGGTGTGAGCGTAAAATCTGAACCATTCATGTGACGCATTACCCCATGAAGCACTCCATAAAATCCCAAACGCCCAACTTTCGGCCATATCCAAAACTCTGGTGGGCCATGAAAAAAAAAAAGTAATAGTTAACTCCCTTGATTTGCCTCTTTTCTATACCCCACTAAAGTTTTGGATCAGGCTGAAAGTTGGGCACTGGGGGTTTCATGAGTGCCACATCACATGGACCATTCAAATTTTGATTTGTGCCTATGATACATGTGCAAAGGTGTGCACAGGTGCTCACTTAATAAGGTCGGCAACAGGTGTGTGTATTCACCTACACACCTCGGTGAGAACTTTTTGAGAACTCATCTTACCTTATATGAACCCAAAATCTGAACGGTCCACATGATGCAGCACCTCGTTAAACCCCCAGGTCCCAACTTGCACCCTAATCCAAAACTTTGGTGGGCCATGGAAAAAGGAAACAGTTTCGTTCCCTTGATTTGCCAATCTCTTTGGTACACTCACCAAAGTTTTGGATCAAGTTGGAATTGGGCCCGATTTAATGGGGTGAGGCATCACGTGAATCATTCGAATTTTGGGCCATGATGTGTGCAAAGATATGCAGGAGAGAAGGAATATATAGAGAGGGTGCACACCAGTTCTCACGAGAACTCTCATCTCCCTTGAACAGTTTCCTCCCTTGCTTTGCCTCTATTTTGCCATGGCCCACCAAGGTTTTGAATCGGGTAAAAGTTGGCCCTTAGAGGTTTCATGGGGTGTTGCACGTAGACGGTTTAGATTTTGGATATATATATAAATAACGAAAACTAGTGAAAACTTTTTAGAATTCTTTTCCCGTTATGCGAGTACAAAATCTGAAGCATCCACGTAATGGCCTATGCATTCACATTTATGTTTCCTAAATATGGACGCCGATTGTATAGTAATCCCAACACCACCACGAGGTGCTGATGTCAAAATTGGGTCACGCAAAACATGTGTAGAAGTTGTTATGCATGTGTTACATCTAACAGCAGCACACAACCTAATCAAATCCTACCACATCACACCACTAAACTAGGCAGTGTTGGGGTCACCGTACATGTACTTTTAAACTTTACTTTCTATAATTGCACTTTTCATATATTTACTCCTCTCTCTCTCTCTTTTCTAGCTTTCAGTACTTTGAAAATTGCAATTAAGCAAAGGGAATCCCCCATTCACCCTAATATTGCTTTTAAAAAGCCTTTGTTCTGTAACCTATTTTCCTAGGCATTGAAATATTCTATAAAGTGTTTTTTTTTTTTCCTTTTTTTATCTTTTTTTGCATGAGCTTGAACCCAAGACCTCAATGTCATAAGTGCCTCAGTGGCATAGAGAGTGCATGTGCAGCATAAGGACTGGGATTGGAGCCCATATTCACCTGTCAAGTTAGTCCCAACCCACTCTTCATGGGCTGCCTGCAACTAGGTATATGGGTCACTTGTCAAACAGTACTTAAAATTCATATTTTATATTTATATCAAGCCCACACATTTGTAGCTCAGTATCATGAGTGCTCATGAGAAAAGCCTTTATCCAATAAAAATCCTAAGGTCGAGAAAAACCTTTTATCTAATAAAAATCCTAAGGTCGATTACACACGGTTGAGTTTTGGAGCGAATTTGAAAGGTAAAAGCTTTTCCATTCTGCAGCCAACTACGGCATTCATGAGCAAGAGCTTTTAAAATCTTCTCTACTCCACAAATGCAATTGCCAAAGATTGTCTAATCAAGGAGACGTTTGAGAAACGAAACCTCTGTATAGCCTTGAAATATGTGGGTCGCCATCTCCACCTGAAATTTTCACATCAGCAACTTCGCCGGAGCCATTATGCAGCAGACTAATTACATTATTAACCCTTTTATGCCGGAGATGGTTCTGCAGACATCCATCTGAACCGAGTCTTATCCTACACAGCGAGACGAACCACAGTAGGCTCACAGCTCCCTGTGGCTCGCAATATGTTGGGACATGGTTCGCTCATCTAGACCATTGATTTGACAGGGCCACCAACAATGGATGGTGGATGGTGGATGCTCCAAATCTCTCCATTCTGGAAGATTCAAACCCTTCAAACTGTTTTTTTTTCATCTGATCATAACATAAACATTGGTAAAAAATAGAAGAAAATGAAAAGACATGAACGGGGGCACGTAGACAAGCATAAGTTGCATGATAAAAAAAAAAGTTGAGGAAAATTCCTTAAACGAATTACTCGGATTAATCAAGAAATACAATTGATGGGAGCTGCTGGCATCCCCTGAAAATGGAGAAGAAAAAACAAGAAATAAAGAAGAAATTTCCTTTTGACATATGTAACACGTAGAAGCCGTACAACCCAAAAACCGGCCTACCTGGATGTAAGAATCTCACCCCTTGATTGTAATATGATACAGTGACTTTTGCAACATCTTCATATGCTTGAATAAGTTGTTTCTCCAACGCTATGTTTTTTCAACTAAGTCAGTCGCCAATAAGCAAAGAATGCTATCTGTTGACATGATACATGTTAGTTTCAGGTTTATGAAAAGTTTTACCGGCGGACACCGAAATCCTCTCTCCTCCTCAAAACCCGGTCACTTAGCTCAATGGTTTTCCCAAGGTAAAAGTTAGTGTACTGGTATTGTTTATGTGCTTGGATCGCTGGCTCCAACTCTTCTGTAGAAGAGAACATATGCGGCCGATGTCTTTATCTTGTCCACAGTAATAGGAAAGACGTTGCCATCATCGAATTCATGCCACTGATTCCCCTTTTTGTGCTGTAGATAAAATGACATTAGCATACTGAGTGTACATGTATGTGCATTATACTGGCTCTCATGCACCTACAAATGTAAATGTGCACAGATGCAGAAAAGGAAAGACGATGAATACACATGTGGGCGTGCATGATAATGGTTCTATTGAAATGGAATTCATGAGCCTTAGCAAATGTAAATTTAGTTAAGGCTGCTGGTTCCAGTAGTTTGGTCCCATGGTTCGGCAGTCTAGAATGTTGATCCAATTGGCCCCACCGTGGATGGGGAATGAGCCATAAATGCCTTAGATTGGAAGATCCTGATGCTTCTATCTTGGCCTTTTTTTCTTGAACGTGTACATACCATTTTTTTCCCTTTACTCCCTTAACCATCTATCCACAGATCATCATCCAAAAGGTTAGGACAGTTCTTGGTATCCTTCGTCCACGATGGATCACATTCGATCAACACTCTCAGTAAACCACAGGTCCCGTGTCAAATAACTGAGAGCATCAGCAAACTGAATGTTTTCCAGAGACTAGGGACCCGATAATTCCACTTCCATTGAATTCTTTGATTTGACTAACACAGCATAGTTAAATGAAAGATAAATGCATCTCTTCTCCTTCCTCTCTCTGAAAACAGATGCAAGCTCATGAAGTGAGCCTTTTATATGATAGAAGGAAAAAAGTCACAATATGAATGGGTTGAAGCGAGGCTTTTACATGATGACCAATAAAAAGCTGAAATTAACCAATATGAATTAAAAGTGAGAATATCTGAATAAGATATATAACTTGCATTTTCTTAAAGCCAGACGAACAGCATTGTAACACACACATACAGACATGTTTGTAGGCATTAGATATTCATGAGGTTTAAGACAGGTCAATCATGAAAACCAAACATGCCAACACATCCACATAAAGAAAAATGGGAAAAGGGGGGGGGGGGGTTTCTAAACTTTAGACGACCCCAATTTTGCTTCCATCAGCATCTTTCAAATGGTGTCATTTACCATGAACGTATGTCTATCCAGACCATCCAGATCATCGCACCCATCTTGGATGGAGCATCGCCTCACAATTACATTGATTGAATGATCCTGACCACACAATTAGTACACATCAAATGATGGATAAAAAAATGTCCGCCAAGCAAAATCAAATGTTAAATTCATCCAATTCGGTGACAATTCTTTAGCTACGTTCCATCCACAACAGGGCCTGCAATTTGGATTGTCTGGGTTGTATAATTTTTTATTTTTACGATAATGGATTGTATAATATAAGCGACATGTATGGTGGTCAATTTAGACTAGCCATTTTTTCTCATTTGGGTGTCCATATTACAGCAAATTCTACAAAATGTGTGTTTCCTTGTCCATTGGTTTTCAATATTTTGCTACCTCTGTCAAATTATGTATGTTTTGCAGGTAGTCTTATTGAAGAAGCAAACAGCTGCTTGCACAAATTCACGTTGTCTTAAAACAACACATTGAAACTCAGACTCAGACATGAAACTTTCATCATGTGAGGGGAGAAAAAAAAACTCCATTAAATTTTGATTTGGAAAATAAATAGCAGGCAGATCACATTAGAGGAATCATCGATTTTTTGGTTGAAGTGATTTTGTTTGGCATTCAAGAAATTATTTTCAAAACTTCGCAATGTTTGGGATTGTTTGTAAAGTTTAGGAGCATTTTCTGGGACTGTTCCATATCGATTGGGTGATGCCAAGATCAGTCGTGAAGCTGATGTGGGCCTGGCATCAAGGGAGAGTTGGAAAAGTAGGCAAAGTGCTGTGGAGGATGCTCATTTTAGGGTTTTTTGGGGGCCATTTGGGGACATTGTAATAGGAGTGCTTTTCAAAATAGAAGTTCTTCTATCCAAGAGGTCATTAGGGAGATTAAATGGAATATGGTGGGCTGGGCTTCTTTAGTAAACGAAGTCAAATCTGTAAATCTTTTCTCCTTCTTTGAGTTTTAGTTAGCTTGTATTATTTTGCATGCTTGGCGTGCTTCTATAATAAATTGATGTTATCTCTCAAAAAAAAATAATAATAATAATAAGTAAAAATAAAAATAAAAACTTTCTTTCCAGACTTTACATCTACTGGCAAGGAACCACCCCATTGTGATAACGTGTGAAATTTCAGGTTCTGCCTAGTGTGGTTTCTTTTTTATGCACAACGGTGGTTGATAAAATCCTTACTCTAGATCACCTCCAACATCATCTCCCAAATATATAAGCTGCGGTTAGGAGGAGGCCAATCACCTCTTTGGTAATTATAGTGCGGCAAGTTATGCTTGGCAATTCAGTATTACTTGGGTTCCAGGATCAGTGGCAAGCATTTTCTGAGGATGGAGTGGTGATCTTTTCGAGACAAGTAAATTTCTTTGGAAGTTCACTGCATATGCCATGCTTAGGGACTCATGCAAAGAACACATTTTGTGAATTTTTCAAAAGCAAGGAAAGAGGAATGAAAGAGAATCACGAGAATAGATTGATTAGAAAATAAGATCTCATCAATTGGACGTTTTATTCAAAAAACTGTGATATCAAACTAGAAAAGTCAGCCTTCTGTTTTTACCTCCACTACATTCTTGGAAGATCACTAGGGCCAGGCTTTCTCACGGGAAAAAAAAAATGTATTTTGGGGTTGAAGGTTTTTCATCTTCCTTTTTATTTTCTGGAAGGCAAATTGGAAGGTATTATTAGAGATGGGGAGGGAAAGATTTCGTTTCACCAATATCTAGATTGGAGAATATGATGTCCCAATATCTAGATTGGACAATGTGAGGGCTATCTACTTAGCTATTGAAAGGGCCACAACTGTGCATAGGAAGTAGTTCTCTCTTTCGTAATTAGTTTTCTCTTCCTATTGATAAAATCATTAACCATGGGGGAAAAATAATGAAAAGGAAAAATGATTATGACCTCTTGGTTCTTTTGACTACAAGCGAGTAATAACATCACTCATGCATTGTTATTAAAATCTTAGGATTTAGATTCAAATCAAATCTCGAGGGGAATAATTTGAATTTTTTGTTCTTCTTTCCTTTTTTTGAAAGATAACAATGTATTTTATTAACCAAGATAAAAGAGGGGGGGGAAGGACGATAATGAGGAATCATTGCACCAAAACAACAACGCTAATCATCCCAGTAAATCATCATAAGATTCAAGAGGAAACTATGAAGAGAATGATTTCAATTAATGTTTGGACCCTGTCCTCCAAAATCCCTAATTGAATCTTATGATTAGTGTAAATCTTATGATTCACGAATTGAATCATGCAACTTAATGCAAAATTTTACAATTCAATCAAAACATGAGGATCATAGTTATGGGCTGAACCGTGACCTATAAAATTGATATTTTCTTTCCTTGTTTTTGTTTTTTCTTTCTTTTGAAGGTTAACTGAGGCCTTTTAAGCCCTAATAACCTCCCTTGCACTTGCATTAAGCACTCACAAGGGGGATTTTTGCGTTTTATTTCTTTTCGAAAATTGACAAAACATGGATGGCTACAACAACAATGCATACAGTGGAGAGATGAAGACATCGACACATTTTCCATTGATTGACAAATTGACAGATATAATTTGAGTGTTTCCTTTTTGCTTGTTCCGTTGTTCAGCACTTTTAGCTTTGGAGATTGGAACTTGGAAGTCTAAAGACTAAAACCATGTTACTTTTTGTTTCTATTTCCCAGGTAACAACTTAAAATATGATATATTTTCATATTTCTTTCAGAAAATATAGAAAAATGTAAAATAAAATTAAAAAGTATAAAGTGTGCAATATGATAAGATCTTCTATATTCTATCATTCCACATCAGGATCAATGCAAAGCATCAATATTGCTAACATGGACATATGGGATGGGTATTAGAAATCGGAGGCAGGTGGGTCCCATTAGAGAAACAATGGGTATTTGGGTTATTGATATTTATTTGCTTGCTTGGCTTTTGAAAGGGAATTTATATATATATAGGCTTTTTTACTGAAGGCCATAAATAGAAGCAGACCATGAGGAAGTAAAAGGATCACTCACACTGACATATGCTGTATAATGACCACCACCCATGCCTCCATAGTGATTACTCAGTGCATAAAGCTCATAACAATTCAATGATTGCCCGTTCTTACAAGGAATATAGTTTGACAAGTCCAGATCACGAATAGGGAAGTCTACAAATGCCTCCAGCTTGTTCTTCATGAAACGGCTATATGAAAATCTTTTGAGATGAATAACGAGGATCTCTGGCAATCTCCAAAGATCGAGTTTCTTGCTTGCTTGCCGATGCATCTTGCAGCAGGGACAGTACCTGCATTAGAAAAATTGTAAATCTAAGGTGATTGCCACCAAAATAAAGGTGAGGCTTTGATGGAGTGAAAAGTCTTTCATGCATATTCACAAAAGCAGAGTTGTTTAGAAAATCCCTGAATATTTATCATTTTACGGCCTGTTTGGATAGAATGCAAACAGAGTGATTCAACCAGTTTGCATCGACAAGTCATTTGCACCTGTTTGGGAGACCGCAAATGCCATAGCAAAATGTTTGTATTTGCTTTCCCCTCCTCAACAAAAGAGTACAACCTCTTTTTCAAAAAGTTAAATGGAGAGAAAAGTTTGCCTCTGATGTGACATTTTAAATGACAATTTTGGAGGAAAAAAGGTTTCCCTTTGTGGGATTGCAATCCAAACAATTGTAAATAGAAAGCAAAAGTATTTTCTAGAACTTTTCTTTTACAAAACAAACAGGTGTGAAGGGTTTGCTTCCCCTAGCGCTGATGTCAGTCTACCTCCCACTTATTTCACATTTTTGCTTTCCCTTGCATTTCCCTAGCTTACCTTTAATCCAACGAAGCCTTCGAATATAGAACTATGTGGCAATTTGAGTATGCTTCTCCTTTAATTAGATATCATGACGAATGCAAGTTGTAGACATGCACTTGCCAGCTATGATACCCGAGTGCAGGTACAAGTATTCAGCACAGTAAGGAGCAGGTTTGCCAGATCTTCAAAGGTTGGTTACTACTTGATGATATAATTACCATGAAATACTCCCTGGAGACTCCCTGGAGTTTCAACACCGGGTCCTGACTCTTACCCGGGTGGTAGACTCCCTGGAGTTTCAACACCGGGTCAAGGGTTCGAAGTACCCACGGTGGTGAAATCCCACGGCGTGCGTGTGTGGGTGTGTGTGCGTGTTAAAAAAAAAAAAAAAAAATTACCATGAAATACTTGCTCAACAATCTCACAAGTTGAATTTGTTGCAAAAATGAAAAAATCCACCATAAATATGCTAGATAATTAGTAACTTTAGAGTTCACAATCCTAGTAGATCTTGATTACACTCTATAGGGTGGACGAATCCCTTAACCTTATCCAATTATCCAAAGAGGCACTCCAGTTTTTTGGAAGATCCAAGTATCATAGTGGAAGCAACAAATAGTCAAATATTAACCTTGTGCCAAAGTGGAACGTGTCGATGAGATAGGGTTCTTAATCACCTAGGCCCCTGGGTGTAATAAATGCAATGATGTACGTCTGAGACGACAAACATATGCAAAGACCTTCCACAATGGTGCATTGCCTTTTCTTGCACAGCTTCAAGTCAACTAAACATCAAGTGTACTCTGAGAATAAGCTAGGGGTCACATGGATGGGAGGCGTTGCCATAAATGCTGCAGGCCTCTTAGAATGACCATTGATTGCAAGGCATTTGCCTTAAACCAAAGTATAATTGTAAAAATAACAAATAATAGACACCTCTTATTTTCTAGAGAAATCATACAATCCTTGACCCAAGGAAAAATAGTATTCTGAGGCTTTCATTCTATACAAGTGGGGTGCATGTTGCAACAATCCAAATCATCTATCTTAAGTGGGGTTGTCAACGGGTCGGGCCTTGGGTTGGCTTTGGCCCTGATTTTGAACTAGTCTGGCCAGTCCAATTCAATTTTTTTTATTTTTCTTGCCCAGGCACGGCCCGTCGACAACCCAAATCTGAAGGGCCCACCATTGATGGACAATTGATGGGGACATCACGCGCACACGGGCACTCACGCCGTCGCCCCTACGCACGTACGCCAGAAGGAGGGCCCCACCATCAATCTGGATCGATGACGACGTCCAAGGAGGTCCTCCTAGATAAAAGACAAAGTTTTGATTCAAAAGAGTGGGCCCATTAGTCAAGAAAAGCTCATCATGGGATCTCATGATCGTGGCCCACTAGTCAGATTGATTTCGTATTTTAGGTTTTGCTTATTAATGTTATTTAGAACATCATGGACGCTTTAAATTTCTTTGATTAATTTTTATTTTGGTTTACTTCATCGCCAAGTAATAGGTTGCGCACATGGCGCGAGTTCTAAGGTATAGGGTTTTCTTATAAATAGGCACCCCTTGTAGCTTTTTTCATTCATTGAAGATTAAAAAAAATTATGCGTTTTCCTACTCTCAGAGTTGTGAAGCCTAATTGGGTGCGAAGCCCTCCTTTCATCGAATGGTTAACTACGGTGGTGCGAAGCCACATCTATCCCGATTCGCCCCCATCCATTGTCATCTCTAGTACCCATCTTCTACCATTCCTTCTTCTCATCTCACCCCATCATCTACATTTCGAATCAATCATCTATTGCAGCAATGCTCCTCCCCACAGCAGAATTTCAGAATCTTGCCCTACAGGAGGGCTGAAACTTCGGTGTAGCACCACGCATAAACCGTACATCGGATCGAGCTAAAATTTGAGGGCTTTAGAGTCCATCCCTGGCCGACCAGGGCCAAGGTGGCCTTTTTCTGAATAGTGGGCCCCACACACGTGCAGCCGAGATCACGCGCATGTGCGTCTGGGCCATTGTTGTTGTCCACGCGTGCGGTACTTCTCTGGTTCGTCTCTCCTCTCTTTCACTCCGCTTTCACCCAAAATCCCTAAACCTAACCCTAAATTACTCAAATCTCCAATTTATGCTCCTTTTCTTACCCTAGGGTTCCTTGATTTGAAATTGGTGAATCCCTTGGATTAGGGACTGATTACTACGCATGTGTGGATGATTATTTCTTATCTTTGAGCATCGTTTAGTTCATAATTTTTATTGATCCAGCCCTATCATGTGTAGGCCTGGACCCGCATAGATTCCCCTTAACTGAATGCTTGGACTTTCATGTGGGATATGGAATTTGTGTAATTGTTTCAGAACTAACATGATCTTAAGCCTGAAATCTCGCATATCATATTTAATTTTCATGTCCTGCATCAACAATGACCTAAATTTCTTCTGTTTGAATGAGGAATACATGGAATACATCACTATTCTGTACATAACATGAATGCTTGGAAATAACCAAAACACCTAACAACAAAAAATGACCAAATAATCTCTTTCTCCTGTTGCACTCTTTTCCTGCATCTGTCATGTCTTGGAAATAACCAAAACACCTAACACATAACATGAATGCCAGCTACAAATACAAGCATATTTCCAATAAAAAGGAGATCGATTGGTGTATGCTTACCACATGTCTTCCGGTCCTAGAGGCTCCTCCCTAAGGAAAGCTTCAAGGCAAGCATATAGAGAAATTAACTCCTGAGGCTTCTTTGGGTATCCAGACTTGAAAATCTCAGGTAATGAATTGAGATGGCGTATATCATACTGTTCGATTGTCTTATCCTGCCAGCACACAAGCACATGCAGCCGTCTACAAGACCCCTTTATTGTAAATGGCTCATTCATTTCTACCTTGTAGTCCTTTGTTATACCTTTCTCATCTGTTAAGAAAAACTCTACTTTGTTCTCGAAATGTGACTTGTCCATTGGTTCCTCAGTTGAACTTTCACCACCTGAAATATGAGGGCTTGTGGCATCATCCATCACAATACCTTCAACAGCAGCACTGTTCATGCTATTGTCTTGATCATCTAAGGAAGCTTCTCTGGGTCTTTGAAATGGATTCAGTAAGTTTAGAAACAGTTTGTGGATATCAGATCCGTTAGTGATATTACCCAGCCTTGTTACGAGAGGAATTCCAAATGCCTTCCAGGATGATGTCATTTTACCACTGATGTAATGCCTGAAAGAAAATATTCTGAGCAGATAGTTTCAAGTGAAGAAAAGATATGCAATTGCAATGCCCATGGAAAGATTCATGGTGTGGAGACAAAGCAGAAGATAAGACGGACTCTAAAAAAAGGAATGTACACATGTGGAATGCTAATTATCAAGCTAAACATGTTAACTTTCTTCTCAAAAAATAAAAATATTTAATTTATTTTTTTCTGATAAAGCTGCTTCCAGATGGTCAGCGGAAGGATTTTCATCTTCTTTGCTGCAAGCTGGAACGATCCTTTGCCTTGTCGAGATCATCACCATCTCGCGCAAATGAAGAACATGACAATCGGTGTCGCACAATGAGAGGATTGGGAGGCATGGAGAAGGGAATTAAAGAGGAGCTAGTGCATCCTATACAGGGTCTAGGGACTATGGATGAGGACCCAAGTGATGAGTACAATCACATCGTTGTCCCTGAGAATTGTGTCATGGAGCATGAGAGGATGGCATTTAGATAGTTTGCCAATGCCTTTATGCAAAAAGCCCAGGATAGAGAGCAGATGTGGTGATATGAGGAAAATAGGCCAAGGTTTGAGGAGTCCAAATGTGAGGTATGTGGGTTCAGCAGACGGGTTGAGGACTGTAGTATGGGAATGAGAGCAGCAGTAGATGGGAGGCCGGTAGTTCAAGGGTAGGAGTTGGGGGTTTGGGAGGCTAAGTCAGTCAGATCACTCAGGGTGCAAGATCCACCAATGGACAGTGGGACACAAGTGGAGAGCTTCATATCAAAAAAAATTATATTGAATCATGTGCCAGTTAATGCAGTTGCCAGCCCACACTTCAAAAATATGATTGAGGAAGTGCAAAGCTTTGGCCCAAGTGTGAAGCCTTCAACGCTCTTGGAGATTATTGAACGTTGCCTGGATGAGCTGGTGCAAAAGATGAAGGATTATGTATCTTCATTGAGGCCAAAATGGGATGTCTATAGGATTATATTGATGTGTGATGGTGGACGAAGCCGCTAGATTAACGATAATTAAATTCATGGTGTAATGTTTGAGAGAAGACAAATTTCCTGAAGTGTAATGCATCCAACAGAATTATGGGCGTAACCCACATATATGGACTAATGAAGGACTAATGAAGGATGTGATGCAAGAGCTGTCACCGAAGAATGTTGTCCAGATTGTGACAGATAATGGTAATGCATTTAGAAAGCCATGAAGCAATTGATGAACACGTATAATTTCTACTAGTCTACATGCACAGCTCACCATATAGACCTGATGCTAAAGTCAATACAAGACAGGCCAACAGTGAAGAGTGTCATTGAGGATGCGAAGACAGTGACAAACTTCATATATTCTCATTCTTGGATATTGGTTACAATGTTGACTGTGGAGGGAACACAGTTCAACCAGGGATGACATAGTTTGCCACAAACTTCATCATCAGAGAGCCTAAGAAAGCACAAGGCTGAACTAAGAAATTTGTTCAACTCCCAAACAATTTTGGGTTAAGAAACAGCCACGATAGCCGTTACGTGACAGTGACGGTGGGGTAACTGTTACGCATTATGGGGTCATAATGATCTTTCCCAAAAAATGGCCCATATTGGTCCCATAATGGTCCATTACAGGGCTGAAAAAGATTTTTTCCAACAAAAAAAAAAAAAAAAAAAAGTAACAGCCGTTATGGGTGTTATGACTGTATTGTACTGGTAATTGGGGTAGCCAATATGGTCACTGTTACCATTATGGAATACCTTGCTCCCAATAGAACATTAATTGGAATTAGAACCATACTCAAATTGCACAAAGGATTAAGGACATAGTGATCAGTAATGAATTTTGGGATAAAGTTTGTGAAGTGGCTATAATCATTGAACTGATTTATAGTGTTGAGGGTGGTAGAGAATAAGGCATTGCCGTCGATGGGGTCGATCACGAGTCGAAGCGGCTCATGAGAGGCAACAAAGATTGCATACCCTTGATCAAATAAATGGGTATATTGACACCGCTTATTTAGTATGTTGTTATATATTGCACAAGCATTCACGGTCGTTAATTCTATGTTGTTGATTCAATTTTGTCGAGGTTCAGCATATTTCCTGAACCCAAAGTACCAATGCAAGAATAGACTCTAGGACAATAACGCCTTTGAAATGGACGTTCATGAAATCTACGTTAAATCATTTCCCAAGTCGAAGCCAAAAGCACAATTTAGTAATGAGGCAATGTATCTTATGGGTTACAGCATCTTTGTGTAACATATCAAATAGTGCATAGATGATTAATATTTAATACGTAGTTCTACTCTTTTTTTTAAGATGAAATTTATTAGGCAAAATCCAGAAGAGAACCGAAACTAACGGGGACAAAAGAAAGGAAAAAAGAAAAAATAAAAAGAAAGACAAAACTAAACTACAAATACAACTACCTCGCTCCGAACAGGGAAACCCAAAGGGAAAAGACAGATCCAAAAAAAAAAATCTAAGGGACCCAATCTCTGAACTAAACTGTTGTGCGGATGCTTTGGATTTTGCACAGACTAGGAGATGGAGCAATGCTCTATCGATCGGACCGAACTGGGTTCAGTCTGACCTACAAAGTGCAAGATTTCTCATGAGCAGAGGAGGACTCTGTCAGTCCGACCGAAGGTGAGTTCGGTCCGATCAACGGTAAGCTCGATCCGACCGACAGTCATTGACTCTATTACGGGGTTTTGCGTAAGTCAGGCTATTTTAAGTCCTGATTCAATTAGAGCTTGTAGAGAATGAGTGTTTATTCTCATACGGCAACGATTTTACAGGTTGATAAGGTTTTCTACATTTGTAAGGGTTTAGGAAGGGATTTTCTCAAGGGCTAGGAGTCTTCCTAAGGGTGTGCATTGCAATGGGAGATAGGATTGCTTCTATAATCGAAGAAGGGAGTGGTGTAACTCAGGGTTTCGATTAGAGTGGAGATCTATGTCGCTTTGTGCCGTGGTTTTTCCCGAAAGAGTTTTCCACATAAAAATCATGTGTTTGTGATTGCTTGACACGCTGATTCTAATTTAATTGTTTTATCCTCGTTGAACGTGCTTCTGCAAAGCGCAAGATTGACAGTGGTATTAGATCTGAATTTCTAATGTCTAGGATTGATCTGGGTTTGTCGTGGGCTCGGAATTACAATGAAGTAGTATCAGAGCATTAGGCTAAGGATGTTCGAAGTTTGATTTACAAAAATTTGACGGGAAGAACAATTTAAGTTTGTGGTAGCGAAAGGTTTAAGGATTTCTAATGTCACAAGGGTTGAGCAAGGCATTGTTGGATGCTAAACTGGAGAACATGTCGGAAAACGACTAGAGCAAACTCAGGGAGAAGGCAACAAGCATCATCCATTTATACATCGCGAAGTCCCTAACTAATAAGTTGTTTGTGAATAAATAACTTTATGGGCTACGAATGAAGGACCCAATCTTCTCAAGCATATGAATTCGTTTACGAAGATATGTAGCAAGTTGTTAAGGCTCAAAGAGATGATCAAAGATGAAAATAAAGCATTGCTACTTCTAGCATCGCTTCCCACATCATACGACCATCTCGTTATTACTCTGCTATATAGGAAGAGTACTCTAAAGATGGAGAAAGTCACTACAACTCTCGTGTCTAACGAGGTGAGGAAAAAATTAAGCGATGAGGATTCTCAAGCAAAAGGGTTAGTTGTGAAAGGGGGTCAGGGACGTGAAAGACCCGTGGAGCGATTTCGGTCTGACAGGAAGAAGAAGTCTAGATTGAAATCGAAGGCTAAGGACAGATGCTTCTACCGTGGCATGAAGCGGCACTTCAAGAGAGATTGTCAAAAAACAAAATGATGACCTAGAAAGCAATAATAAAAAGAACACAAGAGAGCTCAGAATGAGACCTCTCGGTCTCCTCAGGCATGAGTCATCTTACAGATACATGGATACTTGATTTAGGATGTTCGTATCATATGTGCTCGAATAGGACTTGGTTTGATACCTACAAGTCCTATGATAGTGAGAGTGTTCTGATGGGGAACGACACTACATGCAAGGCCATCAGAATAGGGACCGTCAAGGTAAGGATGTTCGATGGAGTCGTGCGGACTTTAGGCAATGTCAGGCATGTCCTAAATCTGAAGAAAAACTTGATATCCTTGGGCAAATAGGTGCACATTCACCGCATCTGTCAGTGTAATCAAGGTCACCAAAGGTGCAATGGTGTTAATAAAAGGACATAAGACGGCAAATCTATACAAGTTGGTTGGGAGCACGGTTATAGGTAAGGTTGCTACTACCTCACCCGCAAAATCCAGCACAGATGACACTAACCTGTGGCATATACGGCTAGGGCATACGAGCGAGAGGGGTATGATGGAACTCCATAAATGGAAACTGTTGAAGGGAGTTAAGGCATACAAGGTGGATTTCTGTGAGCATTGCATTTATGGGAAGCGGTGCAGGGTAAGGTTCAAGATTGTTACACATACTAGCAACAAGGTGCTCGATTACATACATTTCAATGTTTAGGGCAAATGCCAATAGCATCTAAAGGAAGGGCACGATACTTTGTGAGCTTCATAAACAATTACTCAATAACTGTTTGGGTCTACTTCTTAAAGCACAAGTCTGAGGTGTTCACCAAGTTCAATGAATGGAATGTGAAGGTAGAGAAACAAATGGAGAGACGGGTTAAGCGTGTTAGGTCAAATAACGGTACAGTGTACAGAGAGGTGGAATTTATGGAATTCTGCAAGGAACACGACATCATAAACCACTTCTCAACTCCAGGGATCCCACAACAGAATGGGGAGACAAAGAGGACGAACATAACTCTATTGGAGAAGGCGAGAAGTATGCAGTATGCAGTTGATGCAAGGCTGCCTAAAAGCTTCTAGGCAGAAGCAGTTAACATGGCATACTTTATTGTGAATCGGTCACCATCTACAGTGATGGGCTTCAAAGTTGCAGAAGAAATTTGGAC
This sequence comes from Magnolia changhungtana, assembly GCA_030180095.1. NCBI lineage: Eukaryota > Viridiplantae > Streptophyta > Magnoliopsida > Magnoliales > Magnoliaceae > Magnolia > Magnolia changhungtana. Next base: position 3,039,494 of record JASAUF010000449.1, on the reverse strand, counting down.
AAGCAAGGAAGTTGATTACTTAGGATTGAGGATCTTCAGGTGTCCAACATACGTCCATGTGCAAAGTGGACAAAGGACGAAGTTAGATCCCAAATCTAGAAAGTGCATCTTTGTCTAGTATTAAAAAGGTAGTAAAGGTTACAAGCATTAGGATACAGTTTCTCAAAAGGTAGTCATTAGCAGATATGTCATCCTCAAAGAAGCATCTATGTTGACGGCCAACAAAGACGTCGCAGAAAGTCAGAAACACATGTTGAGGCAGAAGATTGTCGGTGCAGGTGGAGCCAGTTGAGCGGTCAAATTCAGCAAGAGCAAGAAACTGACCAAAACAATCGGCAGGATACCCAGGAGAATATAGTCAAGAACAGGGAGAGACGAACCATTAGAGCCCTAGTTCAATATGGGTTCAATGACTTGGTTTCTTTCACGTTGTTCACAGGGAGGGGAGATCCCACCACATTTCAAGAGGTTTAAGTCTGAAAAAGATGGCAACAAGTGGATGTCGGCCATGGTAGAAGAAATAAAATATCTACACAGGAATCAGAATGGGAGTTAGTGGAACTTCAGAAAGGTTAGAAAGCTATAAGGTGCAAGTAAACATTCAAAAAAATGAAGCACTAAAAAAAAAAAAAAAGATGGCGAAAAGTTCGAGGCACGGCTTGTAACAAAAGGGTGGCGAAAAGTTCAAGGCACGGCTTGTAACAAAATGGTACTTTGCAGAGGGAATGAGTAGATTACAGTGAAGTTCACTTCAGTTGTAAAACATACGTCAATCAGGGTACTACCAGCTATGGTAGTGGAATCCAATTTGAAATTGGAGCAACTTAATGTGAAGACGGCATTCCTTCATAGGAACTTGGGGAAAGTCATTTACATGAAGTAGGCAGAAAGATTTAAGGATCTTGGTAAGGAAGATCACGTGTGTAGGTTGAATAAGAGATGGGGACATCATGCACACGCCCCCCTTACGCACGTATTCGAGGAGGCAGCGGGCCCCACTTTCAATTAGGATCAACGACGACATCTTTGGATGACCCCATAATTAGGGGGTTGCATTATGGAGCATTGAAGTGGACCAAATCATCACATAGATCACACCATCGGATCTCATGATCGTGGCCCACTACTTTAGATGATTTAGGATTTTGAGTTTTGATTATTTTTATTATTAGAAACATCATGAACGGCTTTGATTGCTTAGATTAGTTATTTTATTTATTTTAGTTTTGGTATTAGTGCGCGCACATGGCGCAGGGATAGTTTTGTCTTTTTGAATTTAGGGTTTTCTTATAAATAAAGCAATCTCATATATAGACTCTCATGATATTATGAATAAAAAAATTCCTATGTTTCTTCCTCTCTCACATTGAGTTGAAGGATCAAATTGGGTGCGAAGCCCTCCCTTCCTCGAAGGGTTAACTACCATGGTGCGAAACCACACCTGCTCCAAATCATCACCATCTTTTTCCGCATCTCATCCATCATCCTCTACACCCCATCCACTATTAGATTCACCAATTTCCGCATCAAAATCCTCTCCTAAAACGGTGCACAAGAAGGTTTTCAGATTTCGGGGCATCTACGGGGCTGAAACTTCAGCGGAGTATTACGCACAAACCATGTGCCGGATCGAAGTGATTTTTGGTATGGAAACAACCCACCCCTAGTCGATCCTAACCTAGGAGTCCTTTTCCGATTTTGTAGGCCCCACACACGTACGGACGTCCAGTCACACACGTGCATCCAGGCCAACCTACTGTCCAGCGTGCATGGCCCATCCCAGGTCCTCTTTTCCCCTCTGTTTCTTTCCTCTATTTTTTGGCTTAAAACCCCCCCATAGGATCCCCCATTAATACTCTACCTAAACCCCCTTAGATCTATCCCTAATATTCACTCCTAAACATGATCAACATGTGGTACAACGGAATTGTAAAATCTGGAAATTGCTAAATCAGTCCTTGTACCCTTGAATACCATGACCGATCCCTAACCGTCATCTAGAAAATCTCATAATCCAAAATTCATAACCCAAAAGGGTCCCAAATCTCAATTTTCCCCAATTTTCAAACCCTAGATTTTCCCCTAAATTGAAACTTAGTGAATCTCTTAAGTCGGGAACAATCCTATGCAAGAATGGGTGATTCTTACACTCCTTTGGGCTTGTTTGGCTTATAATTTTATTTGATCCAGCCCTAATGGTTGTGTAGGCTTGGACCCCCATAGATTCCCCTTCTTGAATGTTTTATAGTATGTAGGATGGAAATTTTGTGACTATTTAATATTGGCATAATCGCAAACTTGATTTCTTGCACTCCATGGTTAATTTCATGTCCTGCATCAATAAGTCATTGTATCAGCTGAAGCAGTCTCCAAGGAAGTGGTACAAGAGGTTCGATTCTTACGTATCTGAGATTGGTTATATCAAATGTGAGTATGATCGCTACGTAAATTACATGATATTATATGTTGGTGACATGCTAATTGTTGCGAAGGACAATGAGATACTTTTATTTAAGCCTTTGTTAAGCAAGGAATTTGATATGAAGGATATGGGCGTTGCGAAGTTCCTAGGCATGGAAATTCACAGAAATAGAGAGTCTGGAAAGTTGTGGCCATCTCAGATGGGATATATGCAGAAGGTGCTAGAGAGGTTCCACATGGAAGGTGCTAAGCCAATTAGCATGCCTCTAGCAGGTCACTTTAAGTTGTCAACCAGGTCGCTTAAAGTTGTCAGTCAGGTCATGTCCAAACACATAAGAGGAGATTTCAGACATGTCACGAGTGTCGTACGCGAGTGCAGTAAGGAGTCTCATATATGCAATGGCTTGCGCAAGGCTGGATATCTCACAGGCAGTTAGCGTTATCAACAGATATATGTTGAATCAGGGAAAAGAGCATTGGAATATAGTTAAGTGGATTTTCGGATATGTCAGGGGCACAGTCGACACTGGGATCATGTTCAGGGGACATGGAGCTTCAGGTGGAGTTGTAGGCTACGTGAATGCGAATTATGCAGGAGATCTGGATAATAAGAGGTCCACTACGAGATATTTTTCACATTAGTAGGCGGATTGATATGTTGGAGATCTACGCTACAATCTACGATAGTGTTGTCTACAACAAAGACGAAATATATCATCGAATGAGGAATTATGGTTGAAGGGTCTGATTGGAGAACTCGGGTTGAAGTAGGAAGTGATTCGATTGCATTGCGATAGTTAGAGCGCTATCCATTTAGTGTTGAATCAAGTGTTCATGCAAGAACCAAGTATAATGACGTTAGGTTCCACAAGATACAAGAACTCATTACTTCGGGAAGATTCGGTTTCAAAAGACTTACACAAACGAGAATGTCATGGACATGTTGACGAAGCCGGTGACCACAACAAGCTCAAGCATTGCTTGGGTTTAATCAATCTCATCAGTTATTGATAAGATTAGGCACCCGTGCACAAGGGTGCAAATGGTCATCAGTTATTGATAAGATTAGGCATCCTTGCACAAGGGTGCAAATGGAGCTGTATTCCAAGAAGAGGATGCAGGAAGCGGTCTATGCTCAAGGTGGAGGCTAACACAGGAGATCTTCAGGGTGACTTGGCCAAATACAAGTCAAGGTGAAGATTGTTGTGTGGATGCCTTGGATTCTGCACAGTCTGGGAGATGAAGCAGGGCTCTGTCGGTCCGACCGAACTGGGTTCGATTCGACCCACAGTGCAGGATTTCTCAAGAGCAGAGCAAGACTCTATCAATCCAAGTCGGTCCAACTGACGGTGAGTTCGATCTGACCAACAGTCATCGACTCTGTTACAGGGTTTTGCGTAATTCCAGCTATTTAAGTCCTAATTCGATTAGGGCTTGCAGAGGACAAGTATTTTCTCTTATAGGGCGAGGGTTTTGTAGGTTGAGAGGGTTTTCTACACTTGCAAGAGCTTGGGAATGGATTTTCTCAAGGACTAGGGGTTTTCTTAGGGGGAGATCAAATTGCTTCTGTAATCGGAGAAGGGGAGTGGAGTAACTCAAAAGGTTTCGATTATAGTGGAGATCTATGTCGCTTGGTGCAGTGGTTTTTCCCGAAAGGGTTTTCCACGTAAAAATCGTGTGTTTGTGATTGCTTGATAGGTTGATTCTAATTTGATTGTTCTATCCTCGCTGAACGTGCTTCTGCAAAGCGCGGGATTGATAGTGGTATTAGATCTGAATTTCTAATATCTAGGGTTGATCCGGGTTTGTTGTGAGCTCAAAATTACAACATGAAGGATAGCCCTATTGAAAACAGCAGAGGCATCCACTTTCATGCTCTAAAGCACCTGCTATTTCTTTAGATCCAAATAGATCATAGCACTGCTAAATGTGGGATCCTCCACTTCTTTTTTCCTCTCTTTCTTCCTGGGTTTGCATGCTAGTAGCAAAGAAGGTCGTCTATCAATTTAGGCATGAGCCACTGATTGTCGGCAAAGGAGGGAACTTTCCACTAGATTGTCGAGGAGGAGCAATGTATGAAAAGGTAATCTACGGATTCTGCATCTTCGAGACATGTAGCAAGAGTTTGTTACAAAACATTCCTCTTTTACGCAAATTGTCGATTGTGAGCACCCTATTGCTGCCAGCTAGCCAGATGAATGCAACCACTTTAGGAGGGCCTCCATAGAACCAAGCCACTCCCATATGATAGCATCTCTTTGTCGTGGGTGGGCAAGTGAGAGAGGCGCAAAAGGACCACACCAAGAAAGACCCAGAGGAGGCTAAAGGCCAGTGGAGGGAGTCTTCAATCTTCTAATCCTGAACAGGGGTGAACGTCCTACAAACGCCAAAAAGAGAGAGAGAGAGAGAGAGAGAGAGAGAGAGAGAGAGAGAGAGGAAGAAGAAGAAGAGCGAAATGAATTCCTGAGTTTCTAAGTCCGACAGATTTCTTCTCACAGGAGGGAACCATACTCCTTCCCTTCCTATACCTGAGAAGCAATCTTCCACCAAGACTGACAATGAAGGAGAGACAGCAACAAGGTCAGGGAAATCATCTGCTAGCAGAGAGTTGCCATTCCATTGGTCCAACCAAAATCTAATTCTTCTCCCATTACTCAACTCAAAAGACGTCCTTTCAAAAACATTTGGAGCTATCCTAGCAATTCCTTTCCATAAGAGGGCATTTAGAGATGCTAGAGGCCAATTCTAATTTGAGGCTGGCATCGAGGGCATTGATGATGACACGTGAGTTTATTGTTCAATATCATAGTTAAAAGTTAGTTGCTAGTTACTACCATTACTATGTATTGCGCTATGCTACTACAATGAACCAACAAATATATGTGATGAATTGGCAGGCAAATGGTGGTTGTTATATGGTCTTGTGGTTCCTATCCTATTACTGGCAGTCCGTGTACAGCTCAGATTGTTTCCTCCTCGTCATTTGAGAGGAATTGGAGCACGTGGTTGCCCATCCACACAATTAAAACAAACAAACTTTGATATTCAAAGCTCCAGAAGCTTGTCTTCTGCCACTACAACATGGAGATGAGAAAGAGGCAGCTGTAGGCTGATAATGGGGCAAATCCAAAGCGTAACCCCTTAGACCCGATGCCTGTGAGTAGAGATTCATTTCTTGATAAGGAGGGACTGGTCGAGGACCCACTTTACAAGTGGGTCATTGCTGACATGGACGATGTGAATGGAGGCCCTACTACAACCATGGTCCAAAAGGCAGTAACTATAGGCATTGACATCGACAAGGTTATAGCAAAGGTGGTGACTCAAGACAACTCCTAACATGTTGGCCAGGATCCCAACACCTGTGGATGAGGGCCATGAGGCATCTTCACAGAGGTTCGTGATATGGCCTAACCTTGAATGATAAGGATGACACCACAGAGGAAATGGGGATGACAAAGGAAACATGTGCAAGAGCCGGGGCAGCAAAAGTGGTGTTGGTGTTGGTGTTGGTGTTGGCGATGCTTGTAGGGCATGTCAAAATCAGAAATTTGTTAGCTAGTTTAGTGAGGAAGCAAACTTCGACCATCCACTTAGGACAAAAACTGTAGCTCTTATTCATCTTCTTCACGTATCGCAGCAGAGCCAAGTCAGCATTTTGAGTGTCATAAGAATAAGAAAAAAGCTCCCGCGCTGCAAGGAGTCTTCTTTCATAGAAGGTCCCTACACATTAGTTATGAGTAGGGAAACTCCACTTCCATCCCATCTTATGCACATGGTTGCTACTACAACTAAAGGATGACTGGTTCCAACCGTTATGATACTCGTCCACAGTCATTTGACTATGGATATGGGCAGGTCTGGCAGAAAGGGATATCGATCATGTGAAAGGGTAGATGGATGGTAGATCTATGGGGCATACACGAACACATACTTCACAAGCAATGCATTTATCAAATTCAAAGTGGATTCGACCGCGGAAACGCTCTGATGTGATCATTTTTCATAAGGATATTGAATAGTTACAGGTTTTTGCAATACTTGTATGAGTACGAAGGTGTAGAGCCACAATCGACAACCACGATTTCAGTCACATCGTACCCACAGATGGGCATAGTGGTACAGATTGGTGATGATAAGTACCAAAAATATGATTGGCAATGCATGGCCTGGTATCATTCTTTCATGACTCGGGTACAAAACTGCAAATATGTTGAGTAACAGTGCTATGGTCACCCTAGTGGGAGCAAGGGTGACAACTTTGAGCCACCTTGCAACTCCATGTGGGTTTGAAGCAGAGGGTTTTTTATATTTTTTTTGGGTTCTCTTTGGAATCTAGTTGCCTTGTTACTTTGATTGTATGATATTTGAATGATATAAACTCATTTTTGGATATAATTGCACTGCTTTTGTCTAAAAGCACATGGTTTAGGGCCCTATAAAATGGGACCTATTATATATAGTTTTTCTTTCTTTCTTGTAATATTTTTACTCATGATCAAGGTATTCCAAAATGGGTAACGGTGGTAACTGTTACACATTACCGGGTCATAATGGCCGTTACAGAAAAACTGCCCTGTAGCGGTCCTGTAATGGCCCCGTAACAGACTGCTATAAGGCTGAAATAGGTTCTTAAAAAAAAGGAAGAAGAAGAAGCCATGACAGCCGTTAGGGGGGCCGCAACGGCTATTATGGCCCATATCATAACAGTAATGGCAGTGGCCATTACAGCCACCGTTACCGGTATGGAATACCTTGGTCATGAGTATGTAATCATGTATCTTTTATCATCTCCTGAAGTTTCACCAAAAAATTCCACTTTTCTCCAAATGTTTCCCTCAAACAGCAATGCATTCCCTAGTATATGCGATATTACCGACAACATCGATACATGTTTCCGTATCTAAAGGGCGATATATATATATATATATATATATATATATATATATATATATATATATATATATATATAGATAGATAGATAGATAGATAGATAGATAGATAGATAGATAAAACCTTGTTGATAGTTGAATAACGAGATTTATATGGTCATCCAACCTGACACATTTTTTCTTGAGAAGTAAAGAAAATTTTATTAAGGTAAGTAATAATAATAAATGTCTATACAAATAGCCTTGTGGCACACACCTTCACTAGCTAGAATATCAGCAATAAGATTAGCCTCTTGACCTACATGCATAAATGGAATGTTTAGACTAGAAGCTCGATCCTTAATATCATTAACCACAAAACTTTGGCTCAAATTTCCTTCATGCATGGGAGCTAGGGATGTGTCTTACATGTAGATGTACACCTGGAGGGGTGCATTTGGGGTCCCAAACCTCAACTGATTATTCTTAAATAGCATGCAAGCCCTATTAGCATGGTGACAAGATTATAGTGCTCAGATGTTGCATCTGACTTTGACCATTTCAAATCATTGGGACAAAGTTATACTATATGCATTATGCGTAGCTTCCAATATACGGCTACAAAAGGGAGGAAATAGAAGTAGAAATACCAACTAAAAAATGAACTAATTTACTCATTATGTTATGGATACTATGCATTATAAGCTTACTCCTCCATGCGCTGATGCATGAAAACCACCAATGGGAGCTTCTCAAGATTATTTGACAGCCGATATGCTGCAAGTCGGTCATCATCTCTAATCAGGGATATTGAATCAGATGGCTCCTCTAGGTAACGAATTATGCGATTAGAGTAAACCTGCAAAAAAGTTAGCTTCACAACTCGATTTTTAAAATGTACATGATATACAGTAAAACAGAGACTTATAAGCCCACATGCACAATAAAAGGCCAATGCGGGACATCCAAGCCATGATCAAATGGGCCCTACCATATAGATGAGCTGTGCAAAAATCAGGCCAGTCAACTCATCAGATGACCCACGTACAAAAGCAACTGACAAGTTAGAAAACACAGCCATCAGTCCTAATGCAAGATGAGCATGGTTCCAAATATCTGTATAACCTCAGCCAGTGCAAGCACATCATATCCAAACTGGCTGGTAGTGATACTCAATAAAGAGCTGAAATGGCATACTTCAAAGATTGGTAGGTGTAGTGACCAATATGGGCTTTGTTGGTGCCAATACACCTCTGTATCATGTTGTTTTATGTGCCAATAAAAGGCCTCTTTTCGATTGTCGCTTATTCCTTGCACTGTCAGTGTTTTTTCTTCACCTCAAGATTAGAGGAAGGCTAGGAACTCATTTTCAAATGATGGGAACAAGTATATAGTTACTTACAATCTTATGTTGTTACTATATTGCAGTCGTGCCATCAGTGATTTTAACCACAGATATTTTCACTCAGGAAGCATCCATTGTGGATCCTGTGACGTATGGCTAGAATATGTAACAAACCCATTATACCTATGATAGGTAGTCAAACAAGTAATTTCTAGTTCATAGAAGCTTTAACACCAAATTTAGATTTGGCAGGTCAAGCTGACAGACTCATAGACAGCACTCTTACAAAAGAACAGTCCGGATACACTAATACATATATGTCAAAAAGAGTAAATAAATGATGGATTATGTTTCCTATTTTCCCTTTTTTCTGCTTTTCTTTGCCCAAACAAGAAAAGAACCAATACAAGGTCAATGGTAGTACAGTCCTATGCATGGTTATGAAAATCAATATCGTACCAGTCAATATGCTCGTATCGTATCGGTATCGACTCGATACGATACGTGATACAAGGTCGTATTGGTCCAATAGGAAAAATCGATCAGGGCGTACCGGCCGATACGCCCTATATTGGTACCAATATTTGGTACCTGTATCAGTCAAATCGATACAGGTGTTTTTTTTTTTTTTTTTTTTTTTTTAAAGCCCTAAACCGGCTCTTTTTTCGATCCCCCTCCCCTTCCTCTCTTCATTTTCGCTTGAAATTGTTGAAATAGACGATATCCAAGTGATTTTTGGCAACTTTTCCATCAAAATGGAGGATTACAACCAAGGTGTTATGCATCTGTTATGATACACCCATAAAGCTGATATGTATAGGTAACGACCATGACCAGGAGTCGTAACAGTTGTTACACCCCCGTATCGGCCGTTACAATCGATACCCGTGTAGGTAATGGTGGCGACTGTTACGGCCACAGTTACCGATACAAAATACCTTAATTAAAATTTTTAAACAACTTAATTCAAGTCGATTTGAAGAATCAAAGGTTTTGGGGTCGATTTTGAAAAAAAAAAAAAAATCATTTTTTATTCTGGTTCAAATCCTTTTAAATCATCATTTTATACCTACATCCACCAAACAATACTTGATTTGTTGATCAATTTCATGTATTTTAATTTATTTGGTATTAACGCTCAATTTTCTTTATTTTTCATAAACTCATTCTCTTTCATTTTTATTTTTTTTTAAATCTGATCACAGATCTTACATGGGAGCCATTTCCGATCAGATCTACACAAGATCTGATCGGAACTTTGTACGTTTTTTTTTTTTTTTTTTTGAATTTTCTATCAAAATTTTTTGAATATCTAGAAATGTTTTTTATATCATGAAATGCAATGTCCTTATGGGTATTTCTGATCAGATCTACACCAAATCTGAAAGGAGTTTTTCAACTTTTTTCAAATTTTATGTTGATTTTTCTAGATTTTCAAAAAATAATTTTTTTTAATTTTTTTTTCAAACAAGTTGAAATGTAATGCATAGGGGGGTATTTCCATAAGATCTACGCTAGATCTTATTAGATTTGGGGTATTGTTGGGGAAATCGAAGTTGGGGACCCCATTTGGGGAAAATCAAAAAATTGTTTGATTTTTATTTTATTTTTCTTCTTTCAATTGCAACTTGTAATTAGCTAATAATGCATGATTAATTGTTTAACAAATTTTAGGTATGAATTGCTTAAAAGTTGTTATTTTCCTTTTTTTTTCTAATTTGGGTCAATTTCTAACATATATCAATAGCTTAGTTATACCTTAAAAAATGAACACAACTTACAATAGGTCAACCCATCAGGACAGCATTCTTACCAAAGAATGGTCCGATAAACCGTTGAATACATGGACAAAACACACACAAAAAAGGATTGATTCTTTGGTATCTCATTCAAGGTGTGCCGTATCGGTATCGGTTGGCGTAACGATGACCTCCAAAACCGATACGGATACGGGGGCGTAACGGCGATACGAGGGCGTAACAGCCCGTAACGGCGCAAATTTTTTTTTTGCCAAAAAAATATGAAAAAATATGGATTAAATCTGGAATATTCTAAGCATTCCAAATATGCATTCATTTATAAATTGGAACATGTTTATGGTGGTGTAACGGTCCACTCTTTGGTGAGAAGTTGTATCGGACTGTCTGATGAATTTATGAACCAGATAACCTAAATTTGACTACAAAATTCATATATTTAATTTTCTAACTATCTACTATCAATGATAGATATATTAGAATGAATGTAATATGAAAATATCTTACATTAGGTGTTTACAATTATGCGTAAATAAAAAAAATATATTAAATGGCACCCCAAATCTGTAAAATGCACATTAATATGTTCTACTATGATTAACACATCAAATGGCATGATTAAAACAGCAAAACAACCATTAAAAATTGATTTAGCGAATTAAAAAAAAAGGGTCAAAATTCATGCGTAAATAGAAAAAATATATATATTAAATAAATATAAAATGGCTCCCCAAATCTGTAAAATGCACATTAATATGTTCTACTATGATTAACACATCATATGGCATGATTAAAACAGCAAAACAACCATTAAAAATTGATTTTTCGAATTTTGAAAAAAAGGGTCAAAATTCTTGCGTAAATAGAAAAAAATATTTAAAAAATATAAAATGGCACCCCAAATCTGTAAAATGCACATTAATATGTTCTACTATGATTAACACATCATATGGCATGATTAAAATAGCAAAACAACCATTAAAAATTGATTTTTCAAATTTTTTTTTAAAAAAAGGGTCAAAATACATGCGTAAATAGAAAAAAATATTTTAAAAATATTAAATGGCACCCCAAATCTGAAAAATGCACATTAACATGTTCTACTATGATTAACACATCATATGGCATGATTAAAACAGCAAAACATTTTTAAAAAAAAAAAAGTATAAATACCTATTTTTGACGAATTCGGAATTTCTGAAAAATGGCCCACCGATCTTCGATTCAACAAAATCCGTAATATAATGTGTTTTTATCTCAAATACCCAGCCAAGGTTAGTCGAAATTGGTAGTAGGAGTGAGAAACAGTTTGGAAGTGAAAAATTTGAAATATATATATAGCAAAAAACGAGCTTAAAATGAAAAAGAATGTTACTGTTTTTCGACCGTTACGGGCAGGCCGTTACGCCTACGCCCGTAATGGACGTTACGCCCGTATCGGCCGATATGGGCACAAAAAATCGTAACGGCCGATACGACCCCGAAATGCATATTGGCCCCAACCGTTACCGTTGCGTATCCAACCGTTACCGTTACGTATCGGCCGTTATGTAACCATTTTGGCACACCTTGATCTCATTTTATCCTATTTTTTCTAATATTTTTCATATTTTTTGTTTTAAAAATAATAATAATAATAATAATAATAATAATGATCAATAAATAAATCTGATCGATACGGCCCCGATACCGATATGCGACACCGTATCGTATCATTTTTACGCCGGGCTGATTTGCCAACTGATACCGACATTCAGAACCATGGTCCTATATGCACAGAAGATCATATCGTTTTTGGGCCAAACAATAGCCATCTGAAACTGATTTTCAAAACCTTGTCAATGAATGACTCGCTTGATCTTTGGGGAACACCTGATGCATATCTCAGATAACCCATATGCATGTGTGAGAGTCTGGAGGTGCATGTTGACTAATTAAAACTCTAGTAAAGCAATCAATAACTTCTCTGGACGCAAAACAGATTCATGGAAGTACATTTATTATCACATACCTCTGCCACCAAAAGGTTCTCATCAGTTCTTAACGAACAGGCAATGCTTAAGGCCTGAATCAGATCCCTGCACTTCCCATTCTTGGGCACAGTTATGGTATATGGAGACGGTAGCGTGTTGCCATCAGTGTTGAAGATTGTCACGGTCATTGTCCGCATGGTTGTTGAAGGTAGAGGCAGCGACAAGTACATAAATGGATCGAATGTAACAGAGACCTTATTGCAGAGAGGACATACTAATGTCGACCTGTATTGTCCCTGTATTAGGAAGAAAAGTGGAATTTTATTGAAGGCTTTCAAAAATTATTAGGACTAAAAACTCGGACCACCAAATTGAATTGAAGATAACCCTAGGTGATTGAGAAATGTTATGAACCAGCACCAGTAAGGCATACCACTTGATAAAGCTTTAAAACACCCAGATCCATAGCTCAACTGGCAGACTAAGTGGAGATACCTCGTTTCAACACTTTGAGGTCTTGGTAGGGTGGTTAACATGGAGCGTGTGTGCTCACATGGGTGTGTACTAACAAAGTAACCCAAAAAAAAAAAAAAAAAAAAACTTGATAAAGCTTTAAAACATAAATTAGGGAAAAGGAAAGTATAGAAGTCTTGAATCCACGGTTCGAAATATTCGGATTAGTGTCCATATTGACCAGCCCAAAAAGTTACATGAATCAGTGCGAATCAGTCATATTATCAGTGTGAATTTCCCTCGAAGATGAACAACTGGAAGAAAAACACATTAGATCAATCAGAAGAAAAAAAAAAATGGAAAATGACTATTATATTTATTCTGTTTTAGTATAATTAATCCACTGCGGTATGCCTACTGGCCTGTATTTGTCTTTCTATTCAACATTGAATGGTGAGTCTGACTTTTCTAGTGGCCCTATTGACTTTACTATTAGAGTTTCAGGGATGCATTATAGACTTCAATGACATAACAATTTAATAAAGTTGAAGAGATCAAATTGTAACTAATCTAGTGTTAAAATCCCAAGTTAAGGTCCCAAACAAAAATTGTGTTATTGTCAAGTAGGACATGAAAATAGAGTGCTACTTCCTGTTTATGAATACTAAGAAATATCATCACAATTATTCATTCAACATGTCTAAACTACGTGTTCTCAATTCAATCAGCATATGTATCCTAATGCACCCTTATGATTTTTTAGCAGTTAGTACATCAACAAAAGCAAACAAGAACTGCATTTGTGTATGAAACTAAAAAACATATCAAATGTGTGCTACAAATCTACTACTCTACAAGAGGAATGTTTTTGCCTCCTCGAAGAGAGAAAAGACCCAACCCCCAAAAAATGAGAAGGATAAATCTCATGAGTATTGAACAATGCATATCGACCAATACGTGTTGGCCAACTTTGCTGACTCATCACAAACTTTAGTATCACCGATTCACCAAAGATTTCATATTGGTATCAACCAGTACCCATGGCATGCCATAACAGTAGTTAAAGGGGCCATAAAGGCCGTTGCATAAGGGTAACGTTGGCAACCGTTACATGTTACAGGGTTGTAACGGCCATTATGGAAAAAATTACCCGTAACCGCTGTTTTTTTAATAAAAGAAAGAAACTGTATTGACTGTTATTGCCTGTATCATAAAGGTAATGATGGTGACCGTTACAGCCACCGTTACCGTTACGGAATACCTTGTCGGTACCAATGATGTGATTTGATCCCTATCAATCATGCACTCTATATTCAAAGTTTTCAAACATATGGCACCCACATAAAACATCTGATCACTCATCTCATGAGCCCTACCCTGGATGGACTATATCCCAAAAATACACCAAAGGACGACTTCAGAGCCTAGTTCATGGTGTGCCATAAAGGCCGTTACGTAAAGGTAACGGTGGCAACTGTTACACGTTACGGGGTCGTAACAGCCGTAACAACCGTTATGGAAAAAAAAAAAAAATGACTCATAAGTGCCGTTAACGGCACGTTACGTCCCCTATAAAGTCCATAACAGCCCCGTAATTGTCTGTTATGGGGCAGATATAGGTGTTCCATACTTTTTAATCAACAGTACAGGGCAAATACAGGTTTCTCAGTATTTTTTTTCAATTAGAAAAAAAAGAGACGTAACGGCCATTACAGGGGCCGTAACAGCCGTTACGACCCATATCGTAAATGTAATGGTGGTGGGAGGAGTTTTGAGTTTTGAGTACTGTAAATGGATGGAGAGAACAAAATTCCACGTCCAAACTCAAAGGGAGGAAGTGTTGCAATTGGAGGCCAGGATCATCCAACAAGTGTGATTTTGGGGTCGGCACATCCATGGTGAGCCAAGGAAATGAACAGTCAGGATCTCATGCATCTGCAATGCATGCATGGAGACAGAGCATGATACTTAAATTATATGTAGGCATTTAACACAAGCTTTTTAACAAAATTCATGTGAGTACTCAATTTTAAGTAGTTTGAGGGCAGTATGAATAGGACCATTGCAAGTCTTCCAACAAGTAATTTGGAACAATTATAAATCTAAGATAGATTTGACAAACAAAATGGTCACCTGAGATTAATTGTAGTTTATCATATGTCCAAGAAAGATTGAAGCAAGAATAATCTTTGCTTCAAAACCCAAGAAGCGTGATATCCATGTAAAGAACAGCACAGCAGAAAACTGATCTGATACTTACTTGGCATACATCAACTATGATAGAGTCATTGCGAGCCAGGTGATTTGCCCAGTACTCGTCAGCCACTTCTTCATCCGAGCGCCCATGTGCATCCTTCGCTTCTAAATAAGGCTTGTGTTTCACACGATTCAGATCTTCATGGAGTCCATCCAACAAAAAAGCAAGAAGCTCCTATGAAGGAACCACAGAAACAAATTACCCAATGATTTTATTCATAGAAAAAAAAAAAACAAATTAATCAACAGTTCCTTCTAGAATTCAAAAAATTAGAACTTGTGAGCGTAGTGTGCGTGAGTGATCCAGGGTTCAATCCCTGGTAGTGTTACCTTTCAAAAAGAAAAAGAAAAGAAAAGAAACAAAGGACAAAGTAGGCTACTGCCATTTGACCTATATTTATAAAAGCCCTGTACGAGGGGAAATGCTAAAGAGATCCATGCAAAGGCAGACCGTGGAGGAGATCCATGGCATGAGTCCATGATCCCTCCACTCATCAAATGCAGATCGTGGAGGAGATCTGGGTCATGAGTCCATGATCCCTCCATTCGTCAAATGCAAGCCACTCATGAAGATGCCCTGCGCCAAAATTCAGGCTGATCCACTCATTAGGTGGTCACAGATGTACATTGAATAAAGGGATGTTGGTGCTTTCTTCAATCCAGATTTTTTAGGCAGGGGCATGTCTACAGTGCACAACCCATGATGAACAACCCACTCCAATTTTCCTTAACTGCAGATCACTTTAGCACTTCCCTTCTAAGAGAGAAAACTTTACTGACTTGTGAATCGTGCTGGTTAAAGCCACTAAATTGGGGGGCGAAACGACCGAGTGTCGTTTTAAACAATCGGGGTGCAACTGGAGCCCTTCCAGGAGCCCATAACTTTCTTAATAGTTCTCCAAATGCTAACGCAAGCTCACCCTGACAAAGAAATGTGATACTCGTCAGTAGAAAAAGATAGACATGTCCCAACCAACAAAATGGAATTTCTATCAGAACATGAACTAAGAAAAAATGAAAGCTCTTATGACCATTGGGAGGAACAGTGGTTCCAGATGCTCCTCCAAGCAACATATGCAAATGCACAACACATGCCAAAGTTGCATGTGTGCAGATCAAGCACATTTATCAGACGTCCCCTCACTGCATCTGGTCCTACCTAAAAATCAGACCAGCCATATCAGGTAAGCAACGCGGGAACATTGAATGTAAACCATTGGTTTTCATTTCCCTAACCATACATTTCTTCGCGCCCACTAGATTAATGGACCAGAGGGATTTCTAAGCTAAGGAACATCCACAGTGGGAACCTCCCCCTGAACGTCCTGTATCCAACACATGCCATGTTGGCACCTATGGTACATTTGTGCTTGGCACTTGAAGGTGGGGCATCTGGAATTTGCAGTGCTCCACTGTTAAACATAAGATGTTTAATATGGGGGGGGGGGTGGAGGGGACCAATACAAGAAAGAGTTGGAATAGAATGGTAACCTACACCCATGCCCAATGGATTCTGCTGATTTATTTCTCTACTGTAGTCTCCAAGGAAATATTCAACAAGCATATCTGTATGCACCAAACACTGTATTGCACTGTTCATGAAACAAGTATTCCCTAGATTTTGTAATCCTATCAAACCCATTCCAAAGTTTCCACTCAGGGCAGTGCAGTTGGTAAGAACAGTTCCTGTGCTGCCATTGTTCATATGTGATCCACTACAAGAGGACATTGTCATCTTAGATCCTTCGGTTCGGCACTTTACAGAATCTGACAACCCATACACCTGTAATTCCAAAAGAATCTGCCAAGTAGGATAACACATAGTAATTTGAATCAGTAACCGTGCAGTTATTACCCAGCTAAGAAAACATTTAAACTTTTAAACAGCATTCTATGGAACCTGTCAAGCAATCATGATTCATGAATCACTGCATTCATATTATCTGCTATGATAATTCAAGTAGAAAATGGCCATTATCCATTTATAAGCAATCTTTACTATAGAAACATGGGAAGTTGATTTGACTCGATGCAGATCCAAAATAACTTTCATCTGGAAATCAAACCTGGTGATATCGACTCACAGTTGGACTCAGTTTCATCTAGATACCTAAATGACGATTCCGAACTTTACCGAAGTCTTTCTGACATGCTCATCCCCTCCAAGCTATAACTGAAATTGTGTGGTGGGATAGTAAGTCTACCATGGCACGTGCGGAAGCTTGGCGGAGCTATAGAATTATGGCTAAGTCCTAGAGGGGGATGATTAGGACCAATTAAAAATTTTACAAATAAACACAAATTGCCTACTTAAACAATTTACCAATTTAAACTAAGTAAGGAAATTTAACACTAAGGCTTCCAAGCTAACGTGGGTCCAATCACATAGACTACAAGATATGCTATAATAAAGCAACTAGTCTATAAATCAAGATAGTGATCTTATGTGTGGGATGTGCTAACTATTCAAGACCTGGCATACATCTAATCATGCATAAATAATTCATCAAATTAAGTTCATAAGCATAATTAGAAATGTGCTCAAATGTCAATCACAAACACAAGCATATATAGTGGTTCAGTTTCCCTACTCCACTCCCGGCGGACGCACTCTCCTTGAGTGTACCGGATTTCACTATCGGAAGTTTTCAATGGGTTTACCTCTAACCTTTACAGCCCTACACAAGGACCTAACGTACATTATCGTCGGAGACTTAATTAGTTTTCTATAGGCTAACCAACAATCTCCGTCCTAATCCACGGACTTGCGTTTACTCCCGTCGGAGCTCCCACGAAGACTAACATGTACACACCCATGCCCGGTGAACCACGTACACACCCATGTCAGTGAATTTGGCCCTACACGAGCATATTCGAGTTTGGGTCACAAACTCTTACACTCAATCCTTCACAAGGAAAGAGTATATGGATGGACTCAGTGTATAGATGGACTCTACAATTGACACTTACTTGTCGGATTGAGCCTCTTTGTAGCACCTTGCTTGAGTTACTTGATTGATGCTCTCCCGTGCTTCAATTAGATCCCTTTGTACTCCCCTGATCGATGACGCCAATGCTTCAGCTCTTACGATCGTTCGCCTTCCATGTGATGTGCCAATGAAATGAAAGTTAAGGGTGGTGGTGGAATTCCCTACAACTAATGGATAGTTGATTTTCTAGGGAATTCACCTAGATGGGTGTCCTAAAAGATTGATTTAAACATATTTGACTATTGGTTCATGTCTAACCTCTATAACAAGGTGGAGATTGAGTTCATCTTTAACATGGAGGTTGAAATCCTCATCAGAGTAATAAAGCTCAAGAAGATGAATCAAATCTCATAGGTGTAGAGGCTTAGGATGAAGGATATGAGTGGAAATTCACCTAGGCTTCTATTGCACCAAAAACCCATCACCTTGTCCAAATACTAAATGCCCTATATAAAGGAACCAAGTTCCAACAGTAAAAAAAACGGGTAGAAAATGGCACCTTCGATCGATCGAGCGATGCTTCGATCAATCGATAATATTCCAGCATTTTTTTAAAAGTTTGTTGGATGATTTGGTTGTCATTGATCAACTGACCAGGGTCTGTCAATCGATCGATAATTCAATCGAGACCGATCGAAGATATGTAGATACTATCAAGAAAATCCAGAAAAAGAGATGTGCTTGCTGGACATCTCTAGCTCCCATCGATAGATCGGCCACATCTATCGATCGATCGACCAGGACTACCGATCAATAGAATCTTCGATCAATAGCACAAAAGAGCCTGCTGCTTTGGGCAATTTTGTTTCCAACAGCTCGGAACCTTTATAGCCTATCTAAGCATGTTCCAATTGAGCTCCTAAGGCTGAGGGGTGATCAAACAAGAGTTTTACAGTTAAGGTTAGGATCATCTAGAGGTTAGTAGGTTATTAAGTGTCTAAGGTTAGGGTCACCAAGGCACCTCATTTACTTGTTCTTCACTCCTTGATGCTTCATGTCCTCTTGTGTCTTCGGTCTGCAGCTTCCAAAGGCTCAACCGACTACATGACACACGGACTCACGTGATTAACAAAACAGGTGCACACGTAAGTGCACTAACAATAACCCCCTTTTTAAGTTCATGTTTTGTCAAAGGAAAGAAGGAACATGGGAAGAAAAGAAACTCAAAGAGACTTGGATGTCCAGCCCTCTCTTTATATATTAAGTGAATAGCATAATTACATAAACTATCCTTAGAGAAAATGGTAAAAAAGGAACAAAAATAAAAGAGAACTAATAAAAGGGGAGTCCCACATCCCAAGTCATGCCCAAGTATGTCAACCATGCCCAAGTATAGGCAATGGCCCATGGCCCAATTATGTCAACATGTTTCACTTTTTTAAGAGATGTGGAAAGTTGTGTACTAATTTTGTGGAGACTTTGAATCTGAATAGTAGTTACGTCATTCAGCAACATAAATATCCTCCAGAGTCCACGATATCCAAATAGCAATGTGACTCATCACAAGGCCAAGGGTTTGGTGTTCCTTTATCTCCATTTTGTGGAAAATATTTTATTGTCACCAGTGATGGAACATTACAACTAGTCTCTTCTATCAGATGATGCATAGACATTTTCATGTTCTAAATGTGTTTCTTCTTACTAAGGTCACAAAGAAATTGTTTTCAATATGCTATTTAATTTTTGAACCTGATCGGGTTATTGGAGTGAATTTGTTTAGATCAGTTGTTGATGGTGACTTCATATAGGAAAAATGCTTGCTACAATTTGCCACCATAAAATAAGAATACACAATAGCTAGATGCAGGGATATTTGTCTAGTCAGCATCAAAACATTCAGTTATAGAGAGAGAAACTTGAGTTAATGTAAGGGCCATCAAAAAGAATGGCTAGTGTTAGTTCGTGATAGAGAGAGAGAGAGAGAGAACAGGCAAGAGAAAAGAGAAAGGAAAGAAAAAGAATGGAAAAGAGGAGAAGTTCCAAGTTGGACATTCCCACACTTGTTTTTATTCACTCAAGTCATAAAACCAAAATACAAAAATTACCCCTCACCTGATACAATTTACAATATATGCCCCTGGGAATATAAAATATGCACAAGGACAGGAACTAAAGGGCAGAAAAGGAGGATTAGGTAGGTCGTGTGATCACAGTCTATCGTAAAGGCCGTTACGAGGCCATAAAGGCCATTACATAAAGCGGTAAAGGTAACAATGGCAACCGTTGCACGTTATAGAGTTTTATAATCACAGTGTGCCATAAAGGACATTACGGGGCCATAAAGGCCATTACATAAAGGTAACGGTGGCAACCATTACATGTTACGAGGTCGTAAAGGCTATAACAGCCATTACGGAAAAAATGACACATAAAGTCCATTACGCCCAAGGTATTCAAAATCGGCTACGTAACGGCCATTATGTAATGATAACAGTCATAACCGTTACGCGTTATGTGTCGAAACGGCCGTTACAGAAAAAATAGGCCGTAACGGACCTATAACAATTTTTTCAAAAAATAAAAAAGGTTTGTAACAGCCGTTACGGTCCGTATCATAACAGTAACGGTAATGGTCGTTACGGCCACCGTTACCGTTTTGGAACACCTTGGTTATGCCCCCTGTAAAGGTCGCAACGACCTCGTAACAGTCTAGTACGAGACTGATACAAGTTTTTTGGATTTGTTTTCAATAATTTTTATTTTTTTTTAAAAGACCGTAACAGATATTACGGCCCCCGTAGCAGTCATTACACCCCATATTGTAAAGGTAACAATGGTAGTTGTTCCGGCTACCATTACCGTTACAGAATACATTGGATCACACCCCCACCCCCCTCAAAAGATGGAGAATAGATGTCATCAATGCCTAGCTTAGAAAAAATACACTTAGGCCGACTGCGAGCAAGAGCTTTAATGAACACATCAGTAATTTGATCTTGAGACTTGACATACGATGTAGGAATTTCAGCATTGTTAACTTTCTCAAAGGATAAAGTGGCAGTCGATACTGATGTTTGCAATATGCAATTCCATTTTATCAAGGACTATGAGGACATGAGAACAATGTAGTTAAAGGCAAAAGGCACATCTGTCCCTGTAGCGCACGCACCTAGGGATTCCAAGGGCAATTTTTAATTCCAAAAAATAAATAAATAAATAAAACATATGGATATCTAACATAAAAAAAAAAAGACACATTTAGTGCAAGCACCCAGGCCTTGAACGCACACCCTAGGTAAACACCTCAGCAAGGTCTTAGGTATGCGCCCAGGTCTCCTTTGACTACACCATGAGACATGACGAAGAATACCATGAATGGATAAGTGAGACAAAAGGATTGTAGAAGAAAAATATCTCACTGGCACAACCACATTGAAACATTTGAACGTCACGATTGAGTTGATTTTCAACTATTT
The DNA here is from genome assembly GCA_030180095.1 of Magnolia changhungtana. Taxonomy (NCBI): domain Eukaryota; kingdom Viridiplantae; phylum Streptophyta; class Magnoliopsida; order Magnoliales; family Magnoliaceae; genus Magnolia; species Magnolia changhungtana. Next base: position 3,018,012 of record JASAUF010000449.1, on the reverse strand, counting down.
GATGGAAGTTCATAAAACAAGAAATAACACCCATTCATGCTTCAAAAGATAAAATAAAGTCCATTGACTCAAATCATCAAAAACAACATAAAAGCAGATATTAAAATTTAAACTTTAAAAAAAAAATTAAAAAAAATTTAAAAAAAAAAAAAAAGGAAATATGTGTAGGGCACCATTATCCAAGAAAAGAATCTGCTCATTTATCATTAATTGGAAAGGTGACTTTACAACTTTTGTCCATATGATGACTCATACAGAGAGAAAAGGATTTGGACTTGGAACTGACAGTAATAATGTCTCTCGAATGAAGAAAATAAAGAGTACATGCAGTACTATGACCAAGAAATTGATGCTAAATGAAGGACAAAGCAACAAATGAGAAAGGTAACACAACATAAAGCCTAATCAGACTAGAGAAAGTAACACATAGAGGCTACCAAATCTAGTTTCCAGAGCGAGGAGTTGATTGGTCTTCTGAGAATGCATCAAAGAGTGAATTCAAAGTAAGGAAATCTTTGGTGAGTTGAGAAACATATCTGAGGTTCTTTTGAAGATGAGGCACATGCAGAACATTAAACACAATTAACCTATGACTGGCAACGGAAATGGAAGTGGGTCTAATATAAGAAATAGAAAAAAAAAAAAAAAAAACTATCATTACCAACCATAACAGAAGATGGACCAATGTGAGAAGCAAGCTGAGAAAGCATAGCTAAATCACTAGTCATGTGTCAAGTAATATCAATGTCGGGTTACCACGCCAGATCAGATGAGAAGCAAGTGCAAGATTCTTAAACGTCGAAGGTGCATATGGAAAGTAATTTATTCACAAAAAACTGCTTGTGAGCTAAGGGCACTTTTTTTTTTTTTGGAAAGATACCAACGGCCTGTTTGATTAATGGGAAAAGGAAAGAAAATGTAACAATTACACCAATGATGATTTCCATCAGCTCTATAGAAACGTGGATTTCTACGGTTTCCATTTTTAGGGGTCTTGTTTGAAAAGCAGGTGAAAATATGATAATTGTGTGACAATGTTCACTTCAAATCTTGAGCTAGAGAATTTGACAATGGAAAAGCGTAATGATTGCTATAAGGAACTCATTATTTCTTTGCTAACCAGACATAATGAAACGTCCAATCATGGAAAAAGTGCTTCATTTACCTTTCTTTTCCCACTTTTCCACCAGGACCTAAGTGAAAAATAGGTCGGTCATATATGAAATAGATAAGAGGATGTGGCAAGAAAAAAATCAGAGGGAGAAGAGGTGGTCAATTTTTTAAAATAACAAAAAAAAAAAAAAAAAAAGAAGAAGAAGAAGAGTAGAAGAAGGGAGGGTGAACAAAGAACTCATTTAGAGAGAGGTTTATGGTTAGGACTTGTTTTACAAAAAAAAAGGGTGGAGGGGGAGGGAGAGAGGGAGAGGGGGAGAGGGAGGCGCATAATATTTAAAAAAGAAAGAAAGAAAGAAAGAATGGGAGAGGAAAAAGAGAGAAAAGAATAGGATATGGAAGAGACACATGGCTAGTCTTTAGGGTTTGAAAGAAGATGAAGAGGCACTAACCCAATAGGACGTACCACTGGTTTTAGCCTAGTGACAAATAACTACGTAGAGCATATAAATAGCATAAACCATGTAGAGTATGCTATTTGGTGCGAAGCGCACACTACACGTTATGTAGCATGTAGCATACATAGCCTGTGCTACAGTAAATTTTGGTTCTAAGCTTTAAAATCTTAAGTATTTTGTTCCAAAACTGCTATGTTAGCTCAGCATCTATTGAAAAATGGTTGTGACTCATCCTCCTCACACGCATCACTCAAGTACATCTATCCAGACTATCAGAGCTGCAGGTACTATTGTTTATGGAACATATCTCTAAAATCACACCTATCAGGCCATTGTAACCGCCTGTACCAGCATGCCAAGTTTACAGCTGAAGAGTTATAACCATTTTGGATGATGTAAAATTAACACTGTGAGCTAGTTTTTAATAAACAGAAGCTTTTAAAGAAGAGGGGTGCTAATGCCTGAACAAACCTGTCAGCCATCATGTGCAAATATTACAGCAATTATGATCTAACCACAATGACGTAACCTACCAAATTTCTGTATCTGATCCTGTTCAAGAAGTCTTTAAGGATCAGGAATGTTGAACCCAAAGTCTTCAATGATCCCCTCATAGATGCAGTGAATTAGATTTAGGTCAGACCTCGTTAGTACTGCAGCTACTGCTATATTAGAAAAACATTGCTACAGAAACCAAGTCTCCCTCTGGTCCTATCCTGAGCTTCAACCACCATGTTTCATCAACAAAGACTAATATTGGATTATTTAGCATTGAAAATGCAGAAAGATTACTAGAATATTTTTCATAAAAATTCAAAGCATGGAAGTGTTGTAACATTTTCCAAACCTGCTGGGTTTGGTCAGAAATCCCCAGATAGGGAAATTGTTGCTGATTTCCGAATCATTAAAAACATATACATCTTTAGTGGAAGCCTTGAAGTTGATAATTAAAGATAGAATGAAAATTTCGCAATGCTTCATGAGTAAATAATATTTGCATCTAGAATAAAAATATAAGCAAAGCAAGTCTTGAGCCCCCAGGGGCTACAAGTTACAACTAAGCATTCACTTCCAATACATCAATCTTTGTGTTATGTGCATGATATCTGTAAAAAGTAAAATTTTAAAGGCAATCACTATTTAAAGCAAAGTAGGACCAGAAACCTTTGATTGAACTCAAATGGTAGTTGGAGCCTACTAGAGTTTCATGACACTTGACATCTTACACATATAGGGGGCAAATACAAGGTAACATAACCCACACTGAACAAATCAACTAGCTACCTCTTGATCTGATTGGCGTTGACAATCCTTCGAGATATTATTTCTCTCACCTACGAAATACAGATTTGTCTGCCCAGAGAAGTCCCAGATGCGTATCTGTGCGAGCATAAAATAAAATGAATGAACCATCCAATAAGACCTGTCAACAGCCAGGCTAGGGGTTGGCTTCGGCCCAGATTTTGAAACCGATTGGGCAGCCCTATTCGAAATTTTGATATTGCTTCACCAAGCCCAGCTGATTGAAAGCCCTACATCCAATGCTGCTGGAGGTCTCACAATCGATGCTGAAAGCAACAAACTGAATCCATATATAGGCAACATACCGGTTCGGATTCGGCACTGAAAATCTTGCAGGCTCTTTTGTAAAATTCTACTGCATTATCCTGATAGATGGACCGATAATTAGAACATACAGCAATGAAGAACTATAACAAACCATAAAGATTACCTTTCAAAACAAAATCAAGAAATTCAAAGACAAAAAATGCCTCAATTTGGCTTCAACACTTCAACAACAAGGCGGTGTGTACCATTACTAAAGAGGAAACCACAACACTACTCGGTCCAAATCAATGTGACATGAGCGTGTCATAAACTTTTTGGCTAATATGGTCATGGACTCATGGCCCACTAGAAAGTAATATGTTCATGAATAGTTCACAAGTGACTAACATATGTGCATATTCTCCTGCGAAGACAAATAAGGAGAACCTGAAACTGATAGATATTTGAAGTTGACTGCCAAAAGCACATATAGTACTCAATTAACCTTACCTATACAGCCAATTCTATAAATGAACAATGATTGTACAATACAGCCTGTTTGAATACAGGGAATCAATAGTGTGGACATGGATAACTATAATGATTACCTTTTCCAGTACTATAGCCCAATGGATTCTTCTTCTTCTTTTTTTAAAGGCATTGTTTGGGTAGCAAGTGGAAATGACATATTCATCAGATGATGGCCATCTCATATCTTGCACCAAATAACTACTACTATAGATAAGGGTAATAATTACTTTGCAAAATCCACAGTTTTCTTTGCAATCCAGACAGCAAGAAACATCAAATCGAGAGAAAATATTTTATTTTCCCATGGATTCTTCACAAGCAAACAAGCCCTGACCATAAACAATATTTAGATCTTACAAAAGAGCTTTCCAAATTATGTTGGTTCATGTAGTTTCAATTATCAAATCCAAACTCGAGCTATTAATAATTTATTGCCACACAAGGACTTCATCTTCACAGAATCAATATAGTTGATGTTAAAGTGCAGTCTTCCAGATATATATATATATATATATATATATATATATATATATATATATATATATATATATATATATTCAGTCATCTTATGGCGCACCATATCCTTATGGATAATGGTGTATGTTTTAAATTTCAATTGCATTTATTTTGAGCTTATCTCTTGTGACTGATTAATATTAGACATAAAGCGATTTAGAGGAGAGATGCATACAAGTCCTCTCTCCTCGTCTCTCCTTATATCTACATGGTATCAAAACCTCATAGCTTGTCTTCCTTTTTTTGTTTTAGGAGCCCATTGTTCCTTTCTCTTTGTGTGATGATGAAAAAGGTATAGATTTTCACTCATCATCATCATATAGGGTCCATCACCCTGTTTGAAACCACCATCATCAACCAACCTCCGTCGCTGATGTTGGATCTGCCAGCAACAGCACCAGATCTGTCACTGGACATCCAGACACTATCAACATCCCTCCACAGACTCCCATCCTCAAAATCACAGAATCACCATCTACCGATTAAGACCCTTGACTCGTGAACCCGAATCCACCGCTAGCTTAGAGATGACCGGATCTACCTCTTCTCCAGCCAAACAACCACCCTCTACATCCAAATCTGGACAGAGATCATTGACAGATCTGCCATTGATCCTAATTTTGCATTCTCCAGTGATGGCCATTGCCACCCATCAAATGTTTGTACCTCAAATCCGGCAAAATCCCTCAACCAACCTTTGGCACCCATTTACACTGCTATCTCCAATTGTTAGCGCTAACATCTACATTCCAACCAAATCCACATCCGTTGCAGCCACCATCTGCACCCGTTGCAAACCAACATAGAACCATCTTCCCCATCAATCTCGTTATCTCAAAGCCTTAACTGCCATTATTGGCAGCCCTTACAGACCTAGCGCCATTAAAATTCCATAGCTGGATTCTCTCGCCAACACTCCATTGCTTCATCACCTCCATCTTCGATCAGTAGAGATTCAACCACGCCTTCACTGTCTCTGTTTTTACCACCACCCATCAAGATACATCCATCTATGCCCATCTAAACTGGAGCTTCTACCCCTTTTGCGCTCTTTACCTTTCCTTTTTTTTTCTTTTGGTTTGCTTCCAGTGCTCTGCAAGTGCACTAAACTACCAGTGCACGCTCACTACCACCGTAATGTACAAGACATTTGTTCTCTCTGCCACTCAAGTCCTTGTTTCCTGATATGATGGGCCTTTTAATGCAGGGACATTTTCACACCGGGCTCGAGTGGGGTAGCCGGTGGGATATGGGGACACACTCGGGTTGGGCAGCTCATGTGAGGCAGGCCCCACCCGTGTGAGGCGGTACCCATGTGATGTGGGGCCCACGAGGGGGATTCGGCCGAGGTCCTAACTAGTGTTCGAAATATTGGTATCGCGCTATGTATCGCACCCTTGGGATACAGATACGTATCGGTTATCGCACGGGATATATTGTTTGTATCGCATAATTTATCGCACTTTTTGGGAAACATGGGAAAACATTAGGAAAATGGTTGAATTTTTCAATGAAACTTCAGGGATTGTCAAAAAAGATCTTAATACATAGTTTTAAATCATAACATTGCAAAAACAATTGCACACAATAGGTTTCCTTCGTATAAGGTCCTAAGCCCAGCGTTGTCTGATTGAACTAAGGCAACTATATTAAAATAAAATGCATAATATTTATAAACATATCAATAGATGTATGAAAACACAATTATTATTAGGGCAAAAAAAATTCTAACATCTGATTAGTGGACACTTAATTGTTAAAATAAAACCATCAGACACAATTATTATTATGTGGGCCACACCTCGATGTGTGCATGATATATCTACACTATCCATCCTTCTTGCCGATTCATTTTAGGACATGGGCCCAAAAATGAAGCAGATCCAATTATCAAGTGGACCACACCACAAGAAACAATGGGCCTTAGGAAGTTTTTAATAGTGGACCACACCATAGGAAATAGTTCTTAATAACCATTGAAAACCTTTTATGGGCCATAAAAGTTTTAGATCAAGCTGATATTACATTTTCTTTCCATCCAGATCTGTATGACCTTATCAATAGGTTCGATGTTCAATAAACATTATTGTGGACACTAGGAAGCTTTTAACAGTGGAAGTTCAATGATCACCTTTTCTAGTAGTGTGATCTACTTGAAACTTTTATCGACTTCATTTTTTGGATCATATCCTAAAATAATATGGAAAAACATATGGATGGCATGGATGTATAATACATCTATAGAGGTGGGCCCTACGGTCAGGGCCTCACCCACATCGCTGGTGGGGTCCTACTCCCCATGTTGGGCATGTACGCATAGCGGGAAGTTCCTACACTGAGATACCAGGTGGGGCCACCGTGATATTTGTGAGAAATCCAAACTGTCCATCCATTTTGTGAGCTCATTTTAGGTCATGCAACCATAAATGAGGTGGATCCAAAACTCAAGTGGGTCGGATGAGAGTAAAAGTCGGGGAAAGAGTTTCCTATCGTTGAAACCTTCCTGGGATCTACCTTGATGTTTATATGCCATCCAAACCGTTTATAAGGCCATTCCTACTTGGATGAAGTGAAAACACCATAAACATGGCTTGATATGAAACTTCGTGGCCATACAAATGTTTCAAACAGTAGTCACTGAATCCCCACTGTTTCCTCTTGTGCGTCCCACTTGAGTTGTGGATGCACTTCATTTTTTATCGCATGTCCTAAAATGAACTCCCAAAACGGATGAGCGGTGTGGATTTATCACAAACACTACGGTGGTCCCCACCTAGCATCCCAGCGTAGGAACTTCTTAGGAAGGATTTTCACGGGAAATCTGTCCCGTGCTCAAACCATGCAGAACAGCAATGTGGGTGGGACCCTGACTATGGGGCCCACCATGATATATTTGTTGTATCCACACCGTCCATACATTTGGAGAGATCATTCTGGGTTATGAGCCAAAGAATGAAGCCCATCCAAAGCTCAAGTGGATCCCACCATAGAAAACAATGGGGACAGTGACGACCACCGTTGAAACCTTCCTAAGGCCCACCATGATGTTTATTTAAGATCCAACCTGTTCATAAGTTCATGGAGATATGGACTATGGGAAAACACAAATATCAACATGATTGAAAACTTTTGCGGCCCTCGGGAAGTTTTTAATGGTAAGGTTCAATTCCCACTATTTTCTGTTATGGGGTCCACTTGAGCTTTGGATATGCATAGTTCTTTGTCCCATGACCTAAATTAATCTCTCTAAACAAATGGACGGAATGGATATATACATCAAGGTGGGCCCCACCGTATGGGCTACACCATCTTAAGTGCAACCGAAGTCGAACCGAATCCAGGAGGACTCAAAATCGAAAGCGGATTGCATACTGAGTAAACTCTGTGGGGCCCACCATCATTCATGCATGTTATCAACTCCGTCCATCCATTTTATCATATAATTTTAGGGCTTTAGACCAAAAATTAATCATATCCAAAGCTCAAGTGAACCACACCACCTAAAACAATGTGAATTGAATTCTACCGTTGAAAATTTCTTGGGGGCACACTTTAGTTTTAGATCAAGATAATATTTGTGTTTTACCTTCATCCATGTCTGTTTGATCTTATGAACAGTTTTGATGACAAATAAACATCGCTAGAGTCCTTAAAATGGTTTCAACGGTGGAAATCAATACCTCCATTGTTTCCTTTGGTATGGTCTACTTGAGCTTTTGATATACTTCAATTTTGGGCTCAACCCCTAAATGATGTGCAAAAACGGATGGACGGTGTGGATAAACCACGTGAATTCACAATGGGCCCAACAAAATTTACTCGGTACCATAAGAGCATACTAAGTAACTCAGTAGCAATCCGATTTCCTCCGAATCAAAAGAAGAAACCGACTCTTCTTCTCCGTTAAAGGCGTAGCCCGCAAGCCCTACAATTTCAAATCTATTCAAAATCCCAAAAATTTCTCTCTTCATTCTTTCTTTTTTCAAAATCCCTACCCAAATCCCAAAAACCTCGATGACAATTTGATTTCTTTCAAAGCGATTATATCCAGAAGGAAAAGAAAAAAAGGGTTTTAAGCTTATCCGGCATTGTCGACGATTGGCCCACTAAATCTAGTCGAAGGCCACACCTTCAGGCAGATTTGACGTAAGAGATTTTTCCTATTTATTATTTATTTATTTATTTTCGAATTTCTCGAATCGTAGGTGGTAATGATGATATTCCGACGATATCGTGTATGCAATCAAGGGAAAAGTCATGATAAATGCCAATATATCATCGATATCGGCAATATCGCATGATATTTTATGATATTTGTGCAATATACACAGGATTCCGTGATTTTTTTGTATTTCTAAGGAAAATCTTAGGGGTTTCGTATCACCGACCATCGATAACGATAATATCGACCGATAATATCGATATTACGAACACTAGTCCTAACCCATGCGATGTGAGGCTTGGGCTATGAGATAAAGGAATTAATTCACCATGCTCTATCAGTTCAAGCTTTTAGAGCAAGTGATTAATTGTCCTGCATCAAAGTGGTATCAGGGCCAAGTTGGTCTCACGTTCGAGACTCCTCACCGGGGGTGATTAATGCAGGGGCATTTTCATACCGGGCTCGAGTGGGGTAGCCTATGGGATGCGGGGACACTCGGGATGAGCGGAACCCGTGTGAGGTGGTACTCATGTGATGTGGGGCCCACGAGGGGGGTTTGGCTAAGGTCCTAACCCATGCGATGCGAGGCTGGGCTATGAGATAAAGGGATTAATTCACCATGCTCGATCTTTTAGAGCAAGTGGTTAATTGTCCCGCATCACCTTTTGACCAAACCAGTTTTCCGATGTGTCAAGTGATTGCTCACTATTGCTGCTAAATCATTAGAAGACTACTCCTATTCAAATCTTTTTCGAGCTTCTAATTAGAACCAGTGTTATTACCAATCTGTTATTGGAACATTCTAGAGTCACAGAAAATCACAACCATTGAAAATGTCAAGGTGCTATCAAAAGAGCCAGCCAGCAATTCAAATCACAACCACCGGAAATGTCACTAAATCCTTCAACAATCACTAAAAGTACCAATAGTTCACATCCCAAAAGTCATTGTAAGTGTTGTCCGCCTCTCAGCAGCTTCCTGAATCATCGGCAAGCCAGGCATACATGATACACATGCTCCAACTTGAGGGGGAGTGTTACGGTATCCCGTCTTTGATGCACGTGTATTGTAGTATATTTGAGTGTAAGATGCAAATACATTCAGACATCCCGTAGTGCACCATATCCTTAGAGATAGTAGTCAATCTTTTAGAATTAATTTGCATTTATTTTGAGCTTATCTCTTGTAATTAATTAATATTGTGAATCAAGGATACTAGAAGAGCCATATATACAAGTCCTCTCTCTCTCTCTCTCTCTCTCTCTCTCTCTCTCTCTCTCTCTCTCTCTCTCTCTCTCTCTCTTTATCTTTTGTGCCTCTTTACACAGTTGATAAAATTCTTTGGTTTTTTTTCTTTTTCTTTTATTTTTTTACGGATAGCAATAAAATTTTATAAAAAGAAGCACAAAAGAGATACAAAATGTCAATAGCTAACTAAAGGAAGAAAACATCAAACATGGGGCAAAGACTCCCTCATAAAAAGAGCACTTTGAGAAGCACCCCCTCCCCTGGTTTTGAATGATAGTATCAGCCGCCGTATCGGCCCCACGGAAAAATGATACAGTACAGCGTCGCATATCAGAATCGGGGTTGTATCAACCTTTTTTTAAAGCAAAAAGATATGAAAAAATATCAGAAAAATAGGGAAAATTTTGAGATATTCACGAATCTATCTTCTTCTTCTTTTATATTTGACCATGTATTCAATGGTGTATCAGACCATTCTTTGGTAAGAATGTTGTCCTAGCAGGTTGACCTACTGTAAGTTCTGGTATTGATTTTTTTATATATAAATTGTTGATATGTCATAAATTGATATCATATATTGCTAATAGTCTAACATGATTATATATCAACTATTGGGTTATTTAGTATTAACTATTAAGTGTCCAAGAAGTATCACTACTCACTAGTCTAGTCGCTAGCATTGTGCTTGCTTGGAGAATGTGCGTGACAGGCAAGGTGTTCCAAAACGGTAATGGTGGCCGTAACAGCCACCACTGTTACCATTGTGATACGACGGGCCGTAACGGCCCCCGTATCGATCGTTAAGGCCGTTTTTTTTTTTTTTTTTGAAAAAACTATTACAGGCATGGTGTGTCGTAAAGGCCGTTATGTAAAGGTAACGGTGGCAACCGTTACATGTTACGGGGTCGTAATAGCCGTTATGAAAAAAATGACCCGTAATTGCTGTTAACAGCATATTACATCCCCTATAAAGACCATAATAGCCCCGTAATGGTCTATTACGGGATATATACAGGTTTTTCATACTTTTTAATCAACATTATGGGGCAGATACGGGTTTTTCAGGGGTTTTTTTCAATAAATAAAAAAATTAAAAAAGAGACCGTAACGGCCGTTACAGGGTCGTAACAGCCGTTATGCCCCATATCGTAAAGGTAACAGTAGTGGCCGTTACAACCACCGTTACAGTTACGGAACACCTTGGACTTACAGGGCTATTACAGGACCGTTATAGCCTGTTTTTTCTGTTACGGCTGTTTCGACGCCGTAACGCGTAACGGTTATGACGGTTACCGTTACGTAACCGAGTTTGAATACCTTGGTGACAGTTGTATGTAACAATGTAAGTGTAGAATTACATTTCAAGTTTTAACATATTTATTTTAAAAAATTAACAAAAAAATTTGAAATTGAAGAAAACTAGACATAATATTTATTTTAAAAAAAAAAAAAACAAACAAACAAACCATTGAGATCTTGTGTAGATCTTCACAAAATTATCTGGAAAGAAAAAACATTTTCTGGAATTTCCAGAATTTTCAACAGAAATTCCCCAAAAAAAAATAAATAAATAAAATCCCGAAAGCAAGTCCCCTCTCCAGATCCATGATCTAAAAAATCTGGAATTTTCAGAATTTTCAACAGATTTAATTTAAAAAAAATTCCGATCAGATCTGCTATAGATTTGATCGAAAATGGTTCCCCTATCCAGATCTGAGAACAGATTAAAAAAATCGAAATTTTCACAAAAATCAGGCATAAATGGCCAAAAAAACCAAAAATGATCAAAACGATCTTCGAATATGGTAGTTTTTAGTAGTTCTGGGCATATAATAAACATTATTATGCATTTCAAAAAGGATCAACAGGAGAAAAAAAAAAAAAAAAAAAAGGATTTTTTTAAACCTATTTTCCGATTTTTTTTCTAAACCGGCTTGACACTGCTTTGATCCTTCAAATCGACTGAAATATGATGTTTTGATCCTCCAAGTAGTTGTTAATGGCATTGAAAATCCTAATCCGATGATGTATTTCAGTGATTCAAAAGCTTGGGGGGGGGGGGGTTGGCGAGATCGAAAAGGGAGGGTGTTTTTGCCCTTTTTATACCTGTATCATTCTGACTGATACGGGTACAATATATCGGTACCAATACGAGGTGTATCAACCGATACGGACCAATACAAGGTGACTGTTTCCAATATGGTCGATGCAGTCCCGTATCGCATGTCATATCGAGCCAATATGGACACAATACGCCCGTATCGGCCAATACAATACCGATTTTCAGATCTGTGCCTCCTCCCAACCAAACCCTTAACGTCAATTGTTCAACTTTAGTATCTTGCTTTACAAATTATTCATGGTTTTCATCATCATATCACATATTCAAGCTTTCGCCCCATTTGGCATGAACCTTGTTAAACTACCCACATGGCCATTACAGTGAGATCCAGAGACTCCTGGATTAGCTCGAAAATGCTTTAGTAACAACAATTGCCAAACGACAAATTATTCAGTTTATTAGTTTAACACTATGACCCAATATAGGGTTGGACTTTGTCAATTTAATGTCTACAATACTGTTGATCTAAACCCCATATGATGCAGCTAAGGGTCCATTTCGCTTCATTCCGCACTTTTCTACTGTGGTAGAAACATGTTCTGACAAGGGATAACATTGCCTCAATTTACAAAAAAGTAGCTTGTCGTCTTGCAGCAAAGAGTTGGCTTCTCTCGGTTATAAAATTCCAGAATACTAAATGAAGAGAAATGAACAATAATCTAGGTAATGGCATCCCCATCCGCACATATTTCTACTGTATTAAATCCTTGCGTAACTAAACCAAACAGAGCCTAGGCTCAAGGTTCTCAAATTAAAAATGAATAGCCGCAACCATTTAGATAGAATAATTGACCAAACCTCCACAATGTAGAAGAATCATAGAACTGAATAACATCAACATTGGTAAGACTAGCAAAAATAAAATAAAAATAAGGACAGAAAGGTTAGGGGTACCAGGACGGACCCTTTTGCTTATCCTTAGAGATAATTGATTTGCTTCCCGCATAACAGAGAGCCGTAATTGTAAAGGATAAACATCCGCCATACCATCTTCAGCAACGGAAGAGCTTCCACCATTCCTCATTGCCACATTTGAATTGCTATGCCTAAAGTTTTAAAGGTTCCGAATTAATATACAAAGATATAAAGATGTTATAGAAATTCAATAAGCACTCAAATATTCAATAACAAACCAGCAATGTCACATAATTGCTAGACGAGCGAATCACTTTAACTACTAACTATAAACCCAACCATAAGCAGCATGACATTGTTGCATTCTGAGATTTATAATTGTTGGGGGGATCGGTTTAAAAGATTCTGGAAAGATATGTGATACGATACTTTGCATGAACTGCCGACATTTTTAATTTGGCCCAGCATTCAGTACAGGTGGATCCAACTTTTCAATTAACTGTCCAAACACTAGGCCCCACCATGGATGAACTATGGAAAAAAATACTCTCTTGAACAATCTCAACCATCTAATTGGTCAACTTAACTTGTTCCATATAAACCATAGGATATACATCGTTATGAACCCTCAATCCCACCAGATGAACCGACTGAAACACTCAAAGGTGGATACCACCTGTATAGAACTGTGGCCCAAAGGAAAACACCACTTATTTGAATCAAGCATAGCATATGTCCTCTTCTTTAAATGGCCCCATTTTTTATTTGAAAAAATAAAACAAAGTGATGATGATGATGCAACTCTATTTACATGCTCTATTTTTAATAGGGAGATGTCACATACAACTAGTTGGACCACTAACTCACAGTCGTCGTCGTCATCTAAGCCTTATCGCAATTAATTAGGGTCGGCTACATGAATCCCATTCAAGAGTGGAATGGCCATGAGTATACTGAGTTACGGTCCAACTAGAACATAATTCCCAATGACTCTTGTGCATACGACATCCAACCCCTCCTAAAGGTTCATCCTATCACCTCACACAAAAATAGGCCAATCCACTGATCAAGTGGGCCATTAATAAGATCTGGCTGTCCATTCTTTCAACGGTCAAGCCCACATTTTGAGCGATGGACCTGATCTTTTGATCACGCTGTGGGGCCAACCATGTAGACAGGGCGTATGTGCTAGTTGGAGGGGAACTAATCATCCAATGACTCACTTTACTTATAATACCCCAACCCTCCCACAAAATGCTTGCCGGTCACAGAGAAAACAACATCATCAACAATGAGAATTCAAAGGCGATCATCGATCAGGTTTTTTCCGAGACTCACCATTTGAGCGTCTGCAGCCACACGTCCTCGAGAACCAACGCGAAGTCACGGCCCGACACGCCTTCCTCCGATTTCTCGATCCACTCCGCATCCTCCCCCTCTCGCCGCAGGTTGAAGACGAGATCCGAGTTGAAGATGTTGTTGATGATCTTGATGGGACCCATCACGTAAGGCGATGAAGAAGATGTTGCCGTGTAGAGAACCCCTTTCTCTCTCTCCACATCTTCCTCCTTCAACCATCTGAAAATACCATTTTTTAAGAAAAATCGAAAATTACATCCACCTCCGTAGCAATGCAGGTATTTAAGATTTTCAGATTTGGAAAAGGAGATCGATCCAGAAGTAGAAAGGGAAGATGATACCTGTAGGGAACGAAGTAGACCTGTTCGCCTTCTGCAATGGGGCGAGGAGGAAAGTTAGGGGATTCTGTAGGGGTAGAACCGTCCATTTGGATCGAGAGAGAGAGAGAGAGATGACAGGTTTTTGAGTGAAGAGGATTTAAAAGGAGAGAACTGCAGAGGAAATAAAAAACAAATGCGGAGAAAAGAGAGGAGAGAAAACTGATGTGGTTTAGGTAGTCGGCGGGAGTACTGTTTATAGATGGACCCAGTCGCTCCCACACGTTTGAGATATGTGGACTGTTCATCGGATGGCTTCACTGTCACTGTTGGCTCAGCTCAGAAAATCAGGACCGTCCGTTCATCAGGTGGCTAATGTTGTCGTTGAATGTGGGCCTGCCTTTTGGTTTTCTTTATTATGATCCGTCCGTGTATTAGTAAACTTGTTAGGCCCACCTGATGAGGACTTTAGGCCTGTTTCTACGGCGGATCATATTGATGGTGAAGCCCACTTTAACGTCCTGGATCTTTCACTCGTGTGGGCCATCTCGATCCGGTAAATACAGATGAGAATTCCTCCAAGAGCATTTTGGTAGGAGTTTTCCCCTATTATCCAATCCGTAGCAACATGGGATGAGAGGGTGATTGCCCGAAGACCCGGTCATGACTCTGTGGGGCCCACCGTGATGTATGTATTTATCCACACCGTTCATCTGTTTTCTCTAATTATTTTAGCCTATGACCTCTAAAATGACGAAAATCCAAAGCTCATGTGAAGCATGCTATGGGAAACAGTGAAGATAATGACACCGCCGTTGAAAAAACTTCATTAGGCCAATGAAGTTCTGTTTCAAACTGAAATAAACTGATATTTGTGTTTTTCATTATTCCATGTCTATGTGACCTCATGAACACGTTAGATGGGTGGACCCTCCAAAGGGTTTCATGTGGTGTGGTCCATTTAGCTTGAATCTGCCTCATTTTAGGTTCGTGCCTTGAAATGATCTGTCAGAACAGATGAATGGCGTGATAAAACACATATATCATGGTGGGCCCCACAGGTTGGGTCACCAGGTCTCCACGCAATCCGTTTCCCATGGGATGAACGGTTCAGATCATCAAGCTCGTTACCAACGACCCACAATTTGGGGTATTCATGAGGGCTACCTGCCTTTTTAGGTGAAATAAGTATAAAATACATCCATGAGCAGCTTTCAGGTTGGATATTTGGGTAATGATGTTTGTCACTTTCCTTACCTTTTTAAACTTGTGACTTGATTTCTATCCACATGGCAGACTTGTAAGAGATCCGAACCGATCATCATGGAAGACTATACCTTGGATGGGAACGGATTGGCTACTCCCCCTGACACCATCCAATGGCTGGTGGTCAGTGCTATGTGGGCCACATCATGATGTATGTGTTTCATCCATGCCATCCATATGTTTTTACAGATCATTTTATGGTAAAAGTCCAAAAATGAGGTATATCCAAATCTCAAGTGGACCACATTACAGGAAATAGTGTTGAATGAGGGTCGACCATTAAAAACATTTTGGGGGCCATAAAAGTTTTGGATCAAGCTGATATTTGTTTTTTCTCTTCATCTGGGCCTGTATAACCTAATCAACAGATTGGATGTCAAATAAACAGTATAGTGGGCCATAGGAGGAGTTTAATGGTTGATATCCAGTCACTATTGTTTTCATGTGGTGTGGTCCACCTGAGATTTATATGCCTCTCATTTTTGAAGTAAAGCAATAAAATGATCTTTACAAATGCATGAACAGATTGGATGAAACACATACATCATGGTGGGGCCCACAGAGCACCGAACACCAGCCACGGAGCTGGTGTCAGGGGGAGTAGCCTATCCGTTTCCACCTTGTATAGGCCATGGAAAAAAAAATGAAAATCGTGACCGTTCAATTGCAATATTAGGGAAAGTATAATATATATCTTTAAAAATAGTCAGCCGTTCATTTTGTTTCTTAAAATGCAGAAATCCAAGGAGTGGAATTGTCTACTTTGTCTGAATTTTGAGTTATGGCATAAAAGGTAGTTCCTACCTGATGAACGGCTCTGATCTGAAAAGCGTGTGGCATGTAGCATAGATGGTCACCGTAAGTTTTGCAAAGAAAGTGACGAACATTCTTAGATTTATCGCATTTTATAAGAAAGGAATCCCGAATATTCTTTTCCTTCGCTGTTTTCTTTCTCCGTCCGACCACATGGCCCGGATCTGGATACCGAAGAATCGTCATCAAGTGTCTTGACGCGCCGTTCATACCTTTTGAGCCAAGGGATGGGGTTTGCGTGGTGACATGACATGACATGACAGCACCTACCTCTGCAGTGGCAGCACTCTGTGGGGCCATCATGATTATGATTATATGTTTTATCCACGCCGTTCATCCGTTTTACTAGGTCATTTTAGGCCGTGAACCAAAAATTGAAGCATATCCAAAGTTCAAGTGGATGACAGGGTAAGAAACGGGAGCTAGATCATTGGTGGTGTGGTGAGATTTGATTGGAGTGGTTGAATGTCGTGGAGATGGGTCAGCTGTTTATGGGAAGTTGATTAAGTGCGGTCCTTCACGAGGGGTTAATCTTGATGTGCATTGGCCTAAAAATGAAGTAGATCTAAATTTCAAGTCAACCATATTGAATGAAAGAGCGGGATTGACCATTAACACCATCTTATAGGCCATAAAGTTTTGGTTTTATTTAATATTTTTTTTGTATGCACTTGTCAACAGATAGACCTAAGCTAAACAATAGGGAAACATTATTGTGCACTTGAGAAGTTATCTTCGAACGGAGCCTTCAATCACCATTATTTCTTATTATATTATAGCACACCTCATACTTGGATATAGTCATTTTTGGTCTCATGTCCACTGGATATTTGGATTTGCTCTTATTTAGGCTCGTGCCCTGAAATTATATAGAAAAATTGATGTAGGGATGAACGTGACGAGATTTATCATTGTCTTCCTCGAGAATAACTACTTTGAATCCATAAAACTTACTTGGACTCTTCACATGTACTTCTTGCACCAACAAGGAAAACACAAGAAAATATAAATAATATTATAGTAAAATTTTAAATTGATTAACGAATGAATGAAGAGTTTACACCCCTTTAAATAGAGATACTAAGTTATGGAAGAAATTTTGAAATTAAACCAAAACGGAAACTTCTAGAAATTAAACCACAATTGCGATTCCTACTAGTACGCATGGTTTTCGGCCAAAAATAGTAAGCGTCTTATTTGACTTCACCATACTATTCTCTTAATTATTTTAAGTACTTTTTATGTTCGGCGCAACTCCTAAAGCCCAACCGATGAAGAGTTATAACCTAATTAGAACTTAAAATAAATAGTAAATATGGAAATAAAACAGTATTTTGACTATATGGTATTTCGCAAATTCGGTGTGCACAACCCGGCGTAGTAGTTGAGTGGGTAAAGTAGCCCATCCTACCCCAAAATCATATATGGCATGTTGGATAACTCATTCTAATTTACAGTATATGTTTGTTTAAGGCCTTGACGGTCCAAATCACTTTCGCCTCCAAACGGGCCTTTTCTTAACCATCTTGGCCATGAAACTATCCATGACCCACTCTACATCAACAATACATACATCAAGGTGTGCCAACGGTAAGGGGTCATCTTGGGCAAAGCCAGGCCACACCTAATCCGCTCCACTATCCTTTCAAGGGGAGTGGATTACGTGAGGTCCGGTCTCACCCAACACCGCAGGTACACAAATTGGATACCAACCTCACTCGTCCTAAGCTCATAACATGTTGGGTCTCTAAAAGGGGCCACCATGATATATGGGTTTTATCCACACCATACATTCACTCTGTTGTATTGTTTTAGATTACAAGCACAAAAATAAAGCAAATCTAACACTTAAGTGGACCACATAATAGGAATTAAGTGCAAACTATCAAAAACTTCTTAAGGGAACAGAAGTTTCAGATGAAGTTGATGTTTGTGTTTTACCTTCATCCGGGTAGATGTGACCCTATGAACATGTCGAATGACAAATAAACATCATGGGTACATTTGAGATAGAAAATGCATAAAATGCATGGATAAAACATATACATGATGGTGAGCCCACAAAGTCCTACTACTAATGAGGTGGGTGGTGATAGTGTCACCGTGTAATATCCGACCTTAGAAAATGGAAGCATGATACAATATCACTTCGCTACAGCACGCGAACCACTCTTAGAAAATGGAAGCATGATACTATATCACTTTCTGATACATCAGCACCTCCCTGCGAATAAAATTTGATAGTTTTCATGCGTAGAGAATTTTAAAGGGTTATGGTACATCAGATGTGTACTGGTTACTGATGCACCCTACCCACACTAGTGGGATGATGCTATGCTAATCAAGAGCATTGGTATTATTAGGCCCACCATAGATGGGGGATTTTGAAGAAATTAATAATTGGGTATGCCTAGTTATCAATTCCTTAGCCCTTCCTCGATTATTGGATTCATTTTCCAACCATCAATTCATAGACCACTAATCTAGTATGCCCTAGAAGATTCACGGGCATCTCAATTCACAGCCGATGATTGCTAAAGCATTTGAGGGTTGCTTGATGGGTATAAAAGCTGGTTGGGCTTGCCTTGATTGTTGTTTGACTTTGAAAATTAATTTAAGTACCGAAAACTTAGTGTAAAATTGTAATTTTGAAATAGTCTTAGAGATATTTTAATCTAAAGTCAAAAGATCTTTTAATGCACAACTTCAATATTTATAGCTTTCAACTACTGCTTGATGAACTTATTTTCAACACTTATCACTTATTTCCGGCACAACAATCTAAATTATTAAGTGCTAAAATCATATTCACTAAAAAATATATGTACTTTTTTCAGCTCCCCTCCCTCTACTAAATGCTAAAGGTAAATTGTTGAAAGTAAAGGTGCATTAAAAATTCTTTTCACTTTTGACTAAGATATTCTTATAATTATTTCAAATTTATAATTGAACATTTTCAAGATTTTCAACCATTAACTTAATTTTCAGAGCTTATTTTTCAGTTTATCAAGCAACAAATGAATAGAGGTGAGTTGAAAAAAAAGACCCATATATTCTGGTGAAATTTAATTTAAGTGCTTAATACGTTGGATCTGCTGAAGAATTTGAATGAGTGAAAATCACTAAAAATATCAAATTTCAGTAATAATTGATAAACATAAGCTTTATCAAACAGTCCTAAGTCAATGTTGTCTTGGTTAAACCTATTTGTTGTTTGCTTAGATAGGCATTGGTCAAGCAAAAATAAGCCTACTTGATATTTGTTGAAGCAGGTTCGAATTTGTTTTTTTTTTTTTTCCTTTTCTTTTTTTCAAACATAAACCGTTTAATGTTTAATTGTCTATCTGGCATGTAAGAACTATATAAGGTGGGCCTTATTGATCATTGTCCTATCAGTTGGACTGTGTGATTTGGTAAACCGGTGGGCCCTACTTTAATGTGATCCACTGCACAATCTATTTGCACAGGTGTGTGTGTATTAGGATTGGAATGCTATAATCGTGTTACGCAAGCAATTGTTTGATTAGTACTGGGATTGTGAAAGCGTGGAGCAGGGTGAAGAGAGTTGCGATGAGTTGCAAACTCTCTTCACCTCAATTACTAAATAACAGAGCTAGGTCCCCGATCCTACGCCACGGCAAAAATTCGACTCCCATCAACTGTTTTGCAAAAAGGGTGTGAAAGAGAGGAAAATTCTGGCTTTATATCTCTCTGGTGTTCTAATTATTCGCCTATGATGTCTCAATTAGGTAAGTCATCCAAACCCTAGATCTTCATGTCCTATGCACAGCTCGATCTCAGGTATTTCCACATCCAGATAATCTAACATGGCACTCATTACTTGGGTGTTTAAGATTTTATATTTGAAATAGAACCTAAGATTTATGTGGTTAGAATTATCCGATTAGCGTGATTTTAGACATATGCTCCATACACAATGGGAACATAAAGTTTAGATGTTCTTGCATGTCGAAAATGGGACCTTAAAATTGGATTATCTGACTACCATATAAGAAATGGTGCAGAACTAACACAAAGTTAGATGGCATAGAAAACTAAGCTTTAGCGGCTAATATTCAATCTAAGAATCAACTACGTGGATCATAAGTAAACCAATATTACATTCACATCATAATCTAAGGTACATAGATCACTGCACAATCCTAGCTACTAAAATCATGTGCCACTTGAAGATTAATGGTTAAGATTGGTGTGACAAAGATGTGGCCCGCATCACCCATGGGGCCAAGCCCACGGAGAGCTCTATATGAGCGGGAACTGCTGAGAGGTTCATGCACAAGGCTTGGACGTCCTCCCTCTCTATATAATTCATCTCTCTCTCTCCCAATAAGAGCCACGTTAGGATTTTGATTTTTGAATGAGTTATCAAAGGGTACATCTCTCAAAGGTTTGGGGTTTTAAGAATCTAAGGTGCGTAGTCTTGGATACTGGATCTCTTGTAAGAGCTATAGCTTGAAGGGTTAGATTGCAGAGTGTCTTCTCCGAAACAAAAGAGGTATGGTTCTAACGGTCCTTCTTCTTGTCTTCTTTGTGTTTTCCTATTTGAATTGACCATACCAATTCTTTCATGTGTTGGGGTGTATAATGCTTAATTTTTAAACCCAATGGACTACATAACACTTGTGGCTTAATAACACATGTGGGCCATTTGAGGATAAAGGCGGCAATAGAGGTGTACACTCGTGCCAAGATCGACTCGGCCCGGCCACTAGCTGACCCCAGCTCGAACTCGGCTTGGCTCGGTCCTCGAGCCTTACTAGCTAACTCGGCACGATTCGGTCAGCAGCTCGGGCCAATTCAAGTCAAGTTTGAGCCAAGATCGAGCATGTGCGACATTTTTACAAACACATGGAGTGCACTTTTATTTTATAACTGTATGTAAAACAACATCAACTATTTACAAGTGTTTCATTAAACACCTTGTAGGCAACATCAAAATCAAGAAAAAATTGCATTTGTTTCATATACACACCTTCCTTGCCACCAGCTGAGTAGAGTCATTTCAACAAACACTTGGTGAGCAACATCAATATCAGAGTAACCGAGTCACCGAACGGTTCAAATTGTGCTGGGGTGGGCAAGCTCGAGCTTGGTTCAAAATTTTTCCGAGCTAAAAAAATAAGCTCGACTCGGCTCGAACTCAGTTCCAAATTGAGCTTTTTTCGAGTCGAGTCGAGCGAGCCAACCGAGCTAACTTGGTTCATGTAAAGCCCTATCGGCACATGTTGTACATGGCATATTAAAATGCATGGCGCATTAACATACATAGCCTTAGAAGATGAGCATTGAGACATGCTATATGTATGGCACATCGATGATGATTTTTTTTTTTTTTTCTCCCGAATGCACAATGGAATCAGTCATGTTATTTCCTTCATAAAATCATTTTATACTATCATAATGCCCTCCCAAGTTGATCGCATCAAAATTCTAATCAATCCAAAAAAAAAAAAAAAAAGTTTATATATTACCTTATTTGATTTGATGCGATGTACAATAATTCAATGAATGACAATTATTGAAGTTAGGAAGTCTCTCCTTATCTATCTCAAGTGAAATAGGCCAAAGAGCCGCTCTCTGTCTCTAACAGGGCTGATGAAGATGCACGCCATCAACACAAGTGCACCCTACATGATCATGCAGGAGTGATGGTTGAGATAAAATTTGGAGAAAACGCCCAGAGCGCACACTCTCTTCCAATGAATCCTAAGGGGTAAGCTACTGGGACATATGGGGCCACTTGAAGATGGGCTGTGGCACGTACGAATAGCTTAGAAGTGGGTGATGATACTTTGTAAAGGGAGGGGTCATCTCCTCTCATCCTTGCCATGCAATTGAAGTTTCTCAACAGTAAGGAGAGAAATTTTTTTTTTTTCAAGAAATCACAGGAAAGTGAAATACAAATTTTCAAGGAATTTATAAAAAATAAAAAACCAAAATACCATGTTCATGGAAAATGGCATTTCCTTGATTTACGTTTTTAATGAATCCAAACAGGCCCTCATATGAATTGATGGTAACCTTCTTTTGGTTGATTGGCACGTGCACGTGTCTCTGATCCACTGATCCGAATTCACGGTGATGATCAGAGTTTAGAACTAACGATGCAACACATGACACGTATACAGTGGGTCCCCCAACCCAAAGCCATCAAGTTAACTAAGGCCCGTTTGGACGGAAACGGATTGGCTACTCCAGCAGCCACCTGCCAATGGCTGATGGTCGGTGATCTGTGGGCCCTACCATGATGTATGCGTTTCATCCATGCCGTACATCTAGTTTTATATATCATTTTAGCTATGAGACCAAAAATGAGATATATCCCAATCTCAATTGTACCACATTAGAGGAAACAGTGTTGAATGAACATCGACCATTAAAAACTTTTTGGGGAACATAAGAGTTTTGGATCAAACTGATATTTATTTCTTCCCTTCATCTGTGTCTGTATGACCTAATCAACAGATTGGATGTTAAATAAACAGTACAGTGGGCCTTAGGAGTATTTTAATGGTGGATATCCAATTACTATTGTTTTCCCGTGGTGTGGTCCACCTGAGTTTTATATCCTTCTCATTTTTTGTCTCATTCCCTAAAATGATATATAAAAATATATGTACGGAATGGATGAAACACATACATCATGGTGGAGCCCACAAAGCACCGACCCCCAGCCATTGGCTGGCGGCAGGGGAGTAGGCAATCCGTTTCCCGTTTGGACGCACCATTTTAAACCCTGCGCACCGCTTCACCTCTACACGTGCGCCGTACGCAGCTGGCCGTGTAACAATACCAGCACCCCCTTCTCCCACACCGTAGCAGAGAGAGAGAGAGATGTGGAAGCGGGCCTTGTCGGCAGGGTGCCTGCGCGCCCTACGCCCCCAGCGCACGTTAGCGAGGAGGCACTCATCCAGCACAAGCAGCGTCTCCTCCGCCGTGGACTCCATCCTCCTCCGCTCCCTCAAAGAGCATTACCTCGAAGTCTCCAAAATGTCGCCGCCCCCAAAGGTAAACCCTCCATCTCCTTTCTCTGTCGTGAAAGGCGCGCTCGACAACAACGGTCCGGTCCTCCGTCGATCCTACGGTGACGAGGAGATCACCATCTCTGTCATGAGACTGGCCAGCATCATCCCCGGTGGCGGTGATGACGAAGACGATGACGGCATTAATCAGCTTTTCCTTCATGTCGACATCTCGAAGCCTGGGCGGAAGGAAAGGCTCCACTTCTTGTGTGGTCTCTATCCCGACGCAATGGGAATTCACTCCATTTCCATGCGCCCAACACTCAAGAATTCCTCCTCACAATTCATCCGTGTTCCGTCCACGTATCAAGGCCCTGCTTTTCAGTGCGACTCTCTCTCTCTCTCTCTCTCTCTCTCTCTGTTCACTGCTTTTCTTGTTATGTGTATGATTTTGGGGTTTAGTCTAATATGCACTGCAAGGTTCGTATTTTGGCTTTCGTGCATTTTCTTAGAAGAAACTAGTAGTAAGAGGCATTTGGGGTTTGTGCGAGAAGGATGAAAGTGAATTCAGTTGTCCAAAGTCCTCAAGCACTAAAGATAGTTCACTTGATAGCAATTACACATAACAAGTTATTGAATAATTCTACTGATAAAGCGTAAGGAAAGGGTATGAACTAAAGTGAACATGAACGTATATGTATTGATTTTAGGGCCTCAGTCTTCATATTCAATGAATTGCAAATGGGGATAGGTTTTGCAGCAATAACAATAGTGAGGAAGAGGGGTTTGTTGGGTCTCACTACAAGATTTGAACTCACTAACTAAAAAAATAAATAAAAATTCTTAAGATTTTTTTTACCCATCTCAGGAAACGAAAGAAACAAATACCATTCAATCGAATAGTGTAAATCACTGGGTATTCTATTCTGTATGTAAGGCTTTATATAGCCTCATGTGCATGTGAACTTTTAGTTAAAGAAGTTTTTTTTTTTTTTTTTTTTTTTTGTCATTGTTGTTGGTACAACTCTAGATATGCAACTATAGGTTTTGTAGGATTGCATGGAACCTCATTTTACCCTCAAGGGTTTATGTATGAGGCCTTAAAAAAAGTGTGGGGTTGGACTTGTGGCTCTCACAGTCTAATTGGTTGATAGTATGGGCTATTTGACTGGATCCATGTGCTCCCAGACAAATTGGATTTGGACCCATAATCTTGGCCAGCAATAGGATCCACTTCTGGACTATTTCAATGACCAGATGGTCCTGCATCAATTCCCTTGCTTGGAGGAACTTAAATCAAGTTGGTGCTTAACAATCTCATTTTGTTGCCTTTGTACCATGCTGTCGTCGACTTTGACAAGGGTTGATAACTGAGGCATGCTTATAAGCTCAACACCTCTTTAATAGGATGGTGTTAGAGATAATGCCACTCACTCTTTCATATTTGTGCAACCCAGGGCTTCGGTGGTGTCTTCCATTTCCTCTCTGGTTGTAGAGACACTTACCTTGAATTCTGATGCAGGACAATTAACCACTTGCTCTAAAAGCTAGAACTGTTAGAGTATGGCGAATTAATTCTTTTATCTCATAGCCCAGGCCCCACATCTCATGGGTTAGGACTTCGGCCGAACCCCCTTCGTGGGCCCTAAATCACCTGGGCTGCCCACCCCGAGTGTGTCCCCGCATCTCACGGGCTACTCCGCTCGAGCCCGGTGTGAAATGCGCATTACTCACCCCTGGTAAGGAGTCTCGAACACGAGACCTCCCTCGTGGGCCCCAAATCGCATGGGTCACCCACCCCAAGTGTGCCCCTGCATCCAACAGGCGACCCCACTCGAGCCTAGTGTGAAAATGCTCCTGCATTAATCACCCCCGGTGAGGAGTCTCGAACACGAGACCTCCCGCTTTGATACCAATTTGATATAGGACAATTAACTATTTGCTCTAAAAGCTCGAACTGTTAGAGTATGGCGAATTAATCCTTTTATCTCATAGCCCAGGCCCCACATCTCATGGGTTATGACCTCGACCGAACCCCCTTCGTGGGCCCCAAATCACCTGGGTTGCCCACCCGAGTGTGTCCCCGCATCCCACGGGCTACTCCACTCGAGCCCGGTGTGAAATGCGCATTACTCACCCCTGGTAAGGAGTCTCGAACACGAGACCTCCCCCGTGGGCCCCAAATCGCATGGGTCACTCACTCCAAGTGTGCCCCTGCATCCAACAGGCGACCCCACTCGAGCCCAGTGTGAAAATGCCCCTGCATTAAATTCCCTCCCATTCATAGCTTGTGGTTCATCTCTTAGCTCTTGTCTGATCAACTCAATTTGGTGCCTAGTGAGAGCAAGCAAGGATGAATGATGTTGTGGTTGCTTCGTCCTATAATCTTTCATTGGCTTTAACATAGTCTTGCGTCCATAGTTCATGAAATTATAAGTGTTCACGCAATTGTTGTGCTACACTTGTTGATCATAAATACATGGTTGATTTAGTAATACGTGATCTCCTTCCATAGGTGTTACATCATGCCTAATGGATTCGTCATAATGTTTCCAACATAAGGGTCTATACTATAGTCTCCAATGATGGCCAGAAATAGAGATTTCAATCACCTATCCTACTTTCAACTTCAACTTATCACCCAATTCTTAGGGAGCCATCTTCAGATGACAGCCGTCTTCTATCATTAGTTTGTGTTAGCCACTCATGAGTCATGACTACATATATCTGTGCAGAATCATCTGCAGACCTTATCTTCGCATCAAAACATTGGTATGGAAGGTATTGGTTCATGACCAACCACTCACTTCATCCTCAGGGCTTAGGGGTCCTGGGGATTGTTCTCATTACAAAAGTGACTTGGTAAAGGCCTTCAACACTTCTTGTTATAATTACTCCTCTTTTTTTGAAAGATGATGCAATATTATTACCTTTCAAAAAGAAAAGAAAAGAAGTTTCATCTCTTGAATTGGAAAGAGGTGTGTAAGCATGTTCAAGATGGAGGGGCCGGAATAAAAGACCTTAAAACAATGAATAGGGCTCTTTTACGAAAGTGGATTTGGAGGTTGAGATCCGAGGATGGTAATTTGTGGAATTCCTTAATAAAGCGTAAGCATGGGTTTTCAAAAGTGGGTTGGTGGACTAAATCTTCATCCATATTCAGAACTTCAACGGTGTGGAAAGGGGTCCTAGCTATAAAGGAGGAAGTCCTCAAACAAATCGGCTTCACAATAGGGAGAGGAGACGGGATCAACTTTTGGTCAGATTCATGGGTAGGGGATGGAGCGTTAAAAGAAAAGTTTCCGCGTATATACCGTATTGTGGCTAATCAGGACATTTTAGTAGCAGCTAGTTACTCAGTGAGTGGGGGTGTGGTAGTTTGGAATGTGGAGTGCAGAAGGAATCTCCATGACAACAAGGTTGAAGAGTATGCGGCTCTATTAAAATGTATTCAAGATGTCAAGATAGATACGGAAAGAAAAGATAAGTTGGTCTGGAATAAACACAAATCGGGAAAGTTCTCGGTTAAATCATTCTACAGGTGCATTGACAAAGGAGCGGATAAGGAAGAAGAGACCTATACCAACAAGATCTGGAAGTACAAAGCTCCTCCAAAGATTGTAGGGTTTACTTGGTTAGTGGGCAAGAATAGAGTTCTCACGAGTGACAACTTAAGAAAAAGAGGGATGATTCTCACTAATGTCTATTTTTGTTGTATGTCTAATGAGGAAACAATGAATCATTTATTTATTCACCGTCCCTTCATCAGCCATATTTGGAAGGATATTCTTTCTTGTTTTGAAATGAATCGGGCAACCCCAACTTCAGCTGGAAGCTTTTTAAAGGCTTGGCATGGTATCTCTCTCGAGAAGAATAAGTTGTCGCTATGGAGAATGTCGCTTCTCGCTGTTTGGTGGGCTGTTTGGGAAGAAAGAAATGGCAGGTGTTTTAATGGGATTTCCAAATCAGCAGATTATGTCGCTACTAGAGCTAGATTTCTAGTTGTTGAATGGGCTGTTAACGTAGAAAATTTAAAGGGCTGTAATTTACTGCTTTTAGGTTTGTAGTAGTCTGTGTAGCTCCCTCAGTGGTGCAGTCTACTTTTTTGGTTCTCTCTTTCGTTTATTAATATAATATGTGACTTTTCAAAAAAAGGAAAAAGAAAAAGAAAAGAAAGAGATGCTGCAATATTATTAAAAGGCCAAAGGCCAAAGGAAAACACAAACGACAAACAAACAAGGAAAAACAAAGAAAAAAAGAAAAAGAAAATACAAACCCCACTCAGACAACCCAACTCCAACCAACTCAGGGCAACCAAGTTGACAGAAACAAAAGGGCCCTGTTAAGAACCATACACGTAGCTACTTTGATTCTAAAAAGCTCGACTGTTTCTTTCTAACCAGTTCGACCACAAAACAACCAGCGATCAACTCAGGCATCATCAGATGTGCAGACCGGAGGATGCCGGACCACACCATCCCTTCCCCCTTTTCTCTGCCTAGTTCCTTTTCTTGTTCCTCTTCATCAAGTCTTTTTGCAGTTGTTGATGTTCTTGGAAGGGTATACAACTACGAAGTAACTTATACTACCATACTTATAACAAGAGAAGTTACTGTCCTTCGTGATGTCATACATGCTTCATAATTTCCTTTCGAACCATTATTTGATGTGGTAGAAATAGCACGCTAATGGCTACCACTATCCATAAGAACATTTTGACCACTGATAATATAGTGATATGGACGTTCATGGAGTAATTGCTCCGGTCAGGGGTGGATCATGACACTCAGTACCCCTAGCTTGAATTTTTTTGTATCCAGTGGTTGCTTTCTTGATATGTTCTTGGATTTGTAGGGATGTCTGGTACGCCTCACCCGAGCCATGATGTCTAAAGTATTGTTATCTCCCTTTGAATATCTCTCGAAGACATTGCCATAGTGGCCCACATTTTGTTACTCATTTTCTGCTATAGTGACGGCTCCCCTTTCTTCCTCCCTATAGTGCTTGTCGGCGTGATCCTCCAACCCGTTTTCTCTAATGTCCTATCTTCTGGGTACTTCACATCGAACCGTTAGATTGTAGTACTTTCCTATGCATCGTTGATCTTGACTTTGTGAGATAAGGTCTTTGATCATGACCTCTTCATCAAAGGGCTAGGAATTGCTCTTTCATTTTACTTTTCATCTCCTTCCAAGTACTTGTAGTAGGGTGTCTACCACGACGTGCCTGCATACGTTGCCACCAATTTCATGCTAATCCCTTTAGTTTAATCATGGCAAATCTTATTTTCAATTTGCAACTCATGGCACATGATCTAAATAGTCTTCCGACTATTGTAGCCAATTGTTAATTGTGTTCTGAATTATGGATTTACTGATAGAGCTAAGAAGTGCGTCCATGCAAAGTCCTTTATGGAAGTTTGGCGAGAACCGCTAATCATGCAAGGTGTGAGTGCTAAGGGATAACACCTCTAAACCAGGTGAGATCTACCCAAAGCACTAGGGTGAATTAAAGGATAACAACATTGGTAATAGATGGAATGGAGAAGTTTCCATGAGGATTAGGAGTCCACACAATTTTGTCAACCATGCTACGGAACACCTCCAATTGACTTATTTCATCGAAGTTGTCTACTAGCGCGGTCAAAAGATGGGTGAGGCAGAGGCCACGGGTTGTTTGAGATAAATACACTGATTTTGATGTCGAGGCTAACGAAATATCATAATGGCTCCAAAACGGTCAATGAGTCTACCCTAAGGTAACCCACAAGCTTGTCCAGAAGTGAGTAGAATTCCATTTTCAATGATTTGCCTGATGTGACGAATGGCCAAATGCCCAAAGCTCAAAATGCTCCGTTGAGCCCATGAAAAATCCGACACCACCTTGATGTCCCAAATTGATTTGTTACTAATCTATTTCATTTTGGTCTTTTTGCCCATCAACTCCACAAGCCATTGTCCCCTTAAACCATCTCCAACAATTGCTTGATTAGATAGGCTTTGTTTGTCGCTGGAACAGGAGTGATGCTTAACCTGCCTTGAGATTTAGCTCTTCAAATTTGGCTCCAACTACCCCCATTTTTTTTTTTCCACTTAGTGGCATCCATGCAAATTTTAAGTAGAAGAGAAGCATTAGACCAGTAGAGATGAAATATAGACAATGTGGATTTAATTTAATGGCATGTATGCAACCTTTAAGAAAAAGAGAAACATTAGACCGATAAAGATGGAACATAGGCAATGTGGATTTGATTAGCTCAATAAGAGCTATAAAAGGAAGCAATTGGCCATCCTCCTAACTTGCAATTGATTTTATCTATCAGGGAAGCACAATTGCGAATGCGTAACCTGGTTGAATAGAGGCATAGCCATAAATATTTGATTTAAGAGGGAGAGACCTTTTCTTTGTTTTTGAAAGATGATGCAATTTATTATGGCTAGAGGTTGAAAATGAGAATAAGGGCAACACGGGAAACAAAAGAAAAAAGAAAAGGAAACCAAAAGTAGAAAAAAGACTATAACTTAGAAAAACTAGACACCTAGGAAAACACCCGTAAGGAGCTCACGCCCTTATATACTTTGCACCCTATTATAAGTCCTCAACACTAAACCACTCAAGTTTCGGAAACAACGGTTATTTCTTTCCGTCCAGATAGACCAGAGAATAGCAAGCAATGCAATCCTCCATTTGGAACTGCCTAAGAGACCCCCCCCTCCATAATGCCAGGACCAGAACAAACTGTCAATCAAACTACGCATGACCCAACACATTCGTAGATTTGAGAATATTAGACCGAACCTCTCTCAAGAAGTAGTGGATGAACATGTGGTTGATAAACTCCTCGGCTTTCAAATATAGAGGGCAGACATTGGCAAAACAAGAGATCTCTTGCGTAGGTTATCAATGGTCAAGATACTATT
Source organism: Magnolia changhungtana (assembly GCA_030180095.1). Classification (NCBI taxonomy): domain Eukaryota; kingdom Viridiplantae; phylum Streptophyta; class Magnoliopsida; order Magnoliales; family Magnoliaceae; genus Magnolia; species Magnolia changhungtana. The sequence continues at coordinate 2,987,801 of JASAUF010000449.1, read as the reverse complement.
TTAACTAGCGAGCCATGAGAAGGCCACTATCTTAAACGTTTCTTCTTGGGACGAATTTGTTTTAGCCTTGGATATGGGAATAGAATCTAGTTCTGGTTATATCGGTGGATTTTAACTAGGCCTCTGGCTTCTACTTTCCCCGGTTTGGCCATAATCATTTCTTCAACTGTTGCTAAATATTTTTGGATGTTGGTTCAGGATCTTGGTGCCCGCCTTGTAGGAGATCCTTATCGGAGGCTAAAATCAGAGCGTTGTTGGAGCTCTTGAAGCTTCTTCAAGGAAGTCAACTCTCTGTCGGGGTGGATGATTCTCTCTCTTGGACACTGTAATTCATCTCATTGGTAGCGGGCCTGTAGCTCAGGATTCGATTCCCTCCTTCATCTGGTCTTTTGGAGGCCCCCCAAATGTCACAACCCTTATCTGGCTCCTTGCTAGGGGAAGAACGCTCATTGTGGACAACCTATAGTGCAGGGGAATGATTCTTCCCAATGTTTGCATTCTTTGCCTTGGCAATGAGGAGTTTATCAACCATCTGTATTCTTTGCCTTGGAAATGAGGAGTTTATCAACCATCTGTTTCTTCATTGCCCCTTTGCCTGCATAAGTCTGGTCATCAATCCTTATCAAATTCCACTCCTTGGGTAGTGCCTAGCTCAGTTTCCAGTATGCTTTTTTACCTGGCATGGAGGTGGTATTGGTAGTGATTAAAAAAGGCTTCTTCTGTTTGTGTTGTTGTGTTGCTTTTGGGTTGGCTTTGGCTCCAAAAAGGTCACAATTTTTAACGGAGCACCATAGGACCACAGGAAAGCCGTATGACTTCGGCCACCTTCGGGCTTTGATTGAGACAACAATGCATAGAATGACCTCACTGAGGAGACTCCAGATTTGCTGAAGTGCCAAACTAATGAATCTTGCATTCTCATTGCAGGCATGATATCCTATAAGAGAGACAACAAACCTACCAGTTCATCGAATTCCAAATCATTCAAATCTCGACGGCACAGAGGAAGCCACCCTTGGCATTTTTGTCACTAGGAAAAAAGGAAAAAAAAATCACAATACTCTTAGAGAAGTTGATAGCTAAACTATAGAAATGACTTAAATGCGTTAAAAGATTACGGATGGTCAACAAAGGAGTTTGCATGTGAAGACAAGAGGAGATCATCGACTCATCAATGAATAATTGGTGATCAATGAAAAGATCACCTCTAGAAAATAGTGTTTTTTTTAAAAAAAATAAAAAAATCAAACCATTGTAGTAGCATTTATTTACGAGGCTAGAAATCATTTCCACGACTACCACAAGGAGAAAAGGAGAAAGGGGATCTCCTTGTGCGATGCCCCTCGTACTTCTAAAAAGTCCACAAGCTTGCCCATTAACAAGGATCGAGAAAGCTAGTTCAAATATACAAACTTCAAATCCATTGAATCCAAGTGTCTAGGAAGTTGAGCCTTTAAGGGTGGCAAAGAGAAACTCCCAATCAAACATCGTCAAAAGCATTGCGAAGTTCCACTTTGATGCATATTGGAGGCCCTGGGTTCCTTTGAATACCTCTAATTAGATTGAGACCTAACAAGATGTTGTTGGAGGTTCTTTGTTGGTAACAGTGCTTGAATTATCTCCGATATTATCTTTATATCCAGTTCAGCGATACCGATAACACTTGTGGTATCCGAAATTCCAAGTATTAGCCATGTATCGCTATGTATCGCCAACGTATCAATATCGCTAATGTAATCACCAATACTTTCAATTATGTAAATTCTAAGTGTCGCTTGTATTGCCAATGCATCAATATCGCTAATGTATCATCAATATTTTTTACTATATAAATTCTAGGCAATGCTCGTATCATAAGTGTGTCGATAATATTTTCATAATATCACCAATGTATTGATATCATCAAATTTTTGTTAATTAGAAAAAAAATTATTTCAAAATTTTTTTTTTTTAATGGGCACATGGTTGTATGTAGTGTTCAATTTGTCATTGATAATATTAATAATGTCTCGATATTAGCGATATCGCAACTTGCGCGATATTGAGACCCCAATTTTTCATTTCCTTTCCGATTTTTGATGATTTCTTAGTGAAATATCACGTGTTGTTGATAATTTACAACAACACATGCTTTTAAGGTCCTTTTTGCATTTTGTTTTTTAATTTCTAAATATGCAAGTATGTACATTTTAACATCTTATGAAGTTTCGTTGAGAATTCTGCCGTTTTTCTCATGTTTTCCCGCATTTCCGGTTATTAGCGATATTATCGGTGATATCGATATTGTTTCCGTATCCCTGTCCAGTGAAATTTGTAGCGATACCGATACTTCGAACACTGGTTGGTAATAAAAGTAGATTGATTAGGACTGATGATCTCTAGCATGATAACCTTTATATGAACTAAGGTATATAAAAACGGTTATGTAATGGCCATAATGGCCATTATGTAATTTTAACAGCATGGGCAGTTATGCGATATGGGGCCGTAAGGGCCCATGTCAAAGTTTTCAGACCATAATAGGGCCGTAATGGTCCGCTTATGACGATGCGTAATGGACTAGGGTTGTTAGCTTGTTACATATATACAAGTCCCCTTTTGTGTGCTGATTTTCATTTCCCCCCATTTTTGTTCATCTCTTTGACATGTTTGCTTCTTGAGAATGTTTTTCACCCATGTTTGACTAGATTTGTGCAATTTTTGAAGATCAAATAAAACACAAGATTTAAGCCATGTTTTAAATAATCGAAGAGTAGACCCGAATTTAGGTAAAATTAAAAAAACGTAAAAATTTCTATTTTTTTATTTGTTTTTTCTTATTGCCAATGTATTAATCCAACATTATTTTCCCAAATCAACCAAAATTTTCTAGATTTGTGTTCAATATGGCCATGCTTTTTTTAGATGTTTTATATAATTTTTACTAATTTTCGTTATTATTATTATTATTATTATTTGTAAATATTTGGAGTATAGATTATTCAAATACATGTATGGGGTTTAGATCTACACATGCATGCATGAAATTAGTGTTTTTAATCTATTTTTCTAGTTTTGTTTGGAACTTTCATGTCATTTTGGGATGAATAGTGACATTAAAGTTTTTTGTTTTTTTTTTTCCCCTCAAATTTCTTGAGGGGAATCGTGTCAAATGCTTAGGGATATGCATTAGTGGGATGAATCCTGTGGATTGTATGAATTTCAGGCTATTTTAAAATCAGCCTGACACTATTCATTCAAATTTTATTTTATTTTTTTCCGCAAATTTCTTGGAGGAAATGGTGTCAAATAGTTAGGGGTATATGCATTAGTGGCATGTGTTCCACAAATTGCATCAAATTTGAGCTATTTTGGGGGTCGTTCGAGTGTATCTAAATTGGCTGGACACTATTCATCCCAATTTAATTTAATTTTTTTCTTTAAATTTCTTGAGGAAAATGGTGTCAAATGGTTAGGTATATGCATTAGTGGGATGAATCTCACAAATTGCATGTAAGCCGTTTTGGGGCCATTCAAGTGAACCCAAATTGATCAGACACTATTTATTCAAATTTGATTTTTTTTTTTTTTTTTGCCCCGCATGCCTCTCGCATGGCTTGCCATGGCATCGGGTGCCCCACATATGGCCTCGTGTGGCATTGTGTGGCCACGTGCGCCCTTTTTTGCCCCTCGTGTGCCCCTCTCATGGCCCTGTGTGGCCTCGCATGCTCCACATGCCCCTCCCACGCCACTGCGTCTCGTCGCATGGCTTCGTGTGCCCCTCCTAAGCCATCGCATGCCCTCGGTGTCAAGTGGTTAGGGATATGCATTAATGGGATGAATTCCACGCCTCCATAGGTTGTCTAGATTCCACGTCTTAGGGGCATTCAAGTGGTCTCAAATCAGCCCAACACGGGGGTATGAGTGCTAGGAGGGAAGGGTGGGAGTGAGAGTCATGGAATGTTTAGTGGTTTAGGGCGTGTCATTGGTGGACGATACCCTTCATATGCTCCTTCAGTTGCTGAAGGAGGTAGATCTTGTGCTGGTGACTTACATGAGTGGGTGTGGAGCAAGGTATTCCGTATCTGTTACGAGACAATCGTAAATGCCAATGCGTATAGGTAACGGTTGTGACCGTTATGCAATGTGGGGGTGTAGCAGGGTGGTTGGTTTTTTAAGACCGTATTGGTCGTCACGGTGCAGTCGAAAAATGACCACTTATATATATTTAAGTATGTTTTTCTCTTCAATTTTCTACTTATTCCAAAAACTCTCTTAATCATTCTATAGAAGATTTTGGCCATTCTTTCTATAGTTTTTAGGATTAAAATCTTAGATTGAAGCGATTTGAGCAAATAGAAGCTCTAAGAACCCCCTTTTTTTTTTTCTTTCTTTCTTTTGATTTTTAGTTCTAATGCTTGATTGTGATGTGTAAACATTAGAAACATATAACCGCATTCATAAATTCACCAAATAACCCGATACAACATTCTCACCAAAGAGTGGACCGTTATGCTACCATAAACATGTTCAAAACAAAAAACGAATACATATTTGGAATATTTACATTATTATGTATTTTCTAAATATGTTTTCAGATTTTTTTTGGCTGAAAAAAAATCCAACCATTATGGGGGTTCGTAACGATCATTATGCGTCCGTATCGACCATTACAGCTGATACCCGTATCAGTAATGGTGGTGACCGCTATGGCCACCGTTATTGATATGGAATACCTTGGACAATTCCCAAATATCTGAATGGTTGACACAAACAAGGAAGAGTGTCCTTCCAAATAGACCCCCCAAAAAACACTTTCTTAATTCGATAGTGAGAATTTTGGGGAAGGTACCAAGGAGTGCCACATCAACTTTCTAGTGACCTGGCGGAATCAAAGAGGACATCTCCGTGGAGAAAACAGTAATAGGATCTGGCAGAAAAAGAGAGCCAGAAGAGGTTAGCTTACAGGAGGGCAAGCCAAAGCATAAAACTCCTACATATCTCTTCTTCACTTAAATCCCCATGAAGTGAGGAGACCAAACCAGCCAACATGCGTTATGTTAAAGCATTCAAAAAAAGTAGGTGAATTTCCAACTTTACTTGAACCAAATTGTCATGCACAAACTGTTCAATGTGACAATCGCTTATAAGATGTGGGTTTTATAATTTCAAATGCTACAACAAGTACTTGGAAGAGACAAAACAGTATAGAAGTAGGGAAAAAATCGACTGCAGATGCAGATGGGAACCCTGATGAGCAGATTGAGATGACATTTTGCTCTATGGCCTGATGATGTTAGTATAGACCACAGAATGTTTTTACTGAATCTGTATTGTAGAAGATGGGCAAGATTATCGAGAGCATGTGGAAATTCTAAGTATGCCATGTTAGAATAGATGGGATGGGAGAGAGGTCGGGAGAATTCACCCTATTGGGCCTATTCTAATGAAGGCATTTTTGTGGACTTTCTCATTAAATCTTATGATCAGTACAAAGAAATTGCTATTACAAGGAACTTAACAAAAGACCAAAATATCCTTCAACAGTGTAACAGAAAATGTAGCATAAATGGTGCAACCTGGTTATTGACTCAATGAGATCTCGACATTCAAATTGCAAAGAAATGGACAAGAGTACACCCACAAGAATATTAGATAGAGAGGGAGACACACTTACCCCAAATAGAATTGGGAACGGTGTTTCAAACTAACCCTTTTTATAGATTCTAAGTGAATATCTAATGAGAATTCTCCAAATGAGAATTTGATTTCAAATAAATCATAGTTGACTTCAGATCAATCTAGTCTACCTAAGATGGTAAAAGCCTAATAATAATGAAAGCAACTACAGAAAATAATCCTAATTACATCTCTAAATCAGCCCTATATCTTCAATCATATCCCCCTCATTTCTTCAATCACATCTTTTAGTCGGTATCCATATTTTCCTAAAATATTAAATTGCAATCCTTGATTTAGGCTCTCAAATCTATAAATAAACAGTAAAAAAATCAGCACATCTTGGGCCATACGGTGTGCTGTGGGCCTATGTTGTTGGTGGTCCCTACAGTGGGCCTAGGCATAAAATAAACATTGACGATACTGATGAAAGATCACAAGGAAGATCACTCTAAGCCTAAACAGTAAGATGGAAAATGAATATATTGGTTCTCCACCAAGAACACCCTAATTACTTTGTAAGTTCTACAATTTCATAGCACATGGCTGAAACATATCAATCGCTTCCCTGTATTATTAAAGACCTAAACTAACCTAAGGCTGCATGTTTTCAAAATTTTACATCTCAGAAATCAACAATTGCCCTTTTACCCATATAAAGATCCTCTTGGTAAATTATTCTAAAGTGATTTCTTGCAAGGTGATCTTAACAACCACTCTGTATGTCTCCCATGCAAGATTTTCCTTTATCAAGTAATCCAACCCAACAGACTAACTGCAACTGCTACATTTTTACTGAAATCAGAGAACCAGACCAATGTCTATAATACAGTGTACCCGCCTGACGATTGGGTGGCCCAATTTCTGCATGAAGTTATCTTCATAGAGTGTGCCACCTTACTACGTCTCAGATAGCTGACACACTTGTGACTTGACATGTGAGTTGCACGTGACATTCACATATAACTGATTGTGGGCGTGGACACACGCATCTGTATGCATGTTTCTGGGTGGATTAAGTTTCTAATTAGATAATTTTGGGATGAATTTGCAGAGATCTTGAAGAGAAGATGAGGGATGCCCTTCATGGATTCATGGAGGAGCGTGGTCTGAATGAAAGCCTCTTTCTATTTCTTCAAGCATGGCTTTATGTGAAGGATCACCGGAATCTGATGCGGTGGTTCAAAACTGTGGGAACCTTCATCAATGAGCACAAGGCAGTTTGAACTGGTGCATGTTTTCCTTAGCTCCAATTCTCAATACAAATGATCATTGCTCTCCTCAGTGAGTATTCTACTTCAGAAAAAAAATGCTCTTCAATTTTGGTAAGTGTAGCTTGGGTTTTAGATCTTGAAATCAAATTGTTAAGATGAAGCACATGATTTTACTAGTCTATGAGACATGGCTTCTTATGCAAATGGTCTTTCTTATGCATTGCAAGAAATATCTATTTCACTGTTTCATTACATTTGTGTGGATGGCAAGAGAAGTTTTGCTCCAATTTGCAGTAGTTGAAATACATGTATCAGAGGTGTTTCTATATGAGATAGAATATTTAAATGAAATTGACAGCTTGATCATCTGCTTGGGCTTTACATATCTATTAAGAAATGTTGTTGATTATCAATGAATTGAATTGAGCTAGTTTCCTGCAATCCATGTTGTATCTTTGCGAATGCTTTTGCCATACATATCTATTGAGTTATGCTGTACTCTGGGCAAGTACGACTGCCCTTTTTGAGTGCCATTTCTGTCAATCTTAAACTGCCCAAATCATGGCTACCGCTATAGATGGAGTGTATCATTGAAATCAGATCAATTGGACAACCCTAACCACTTATTGATTTTTTTTTTTTTTTTTTGAATTCATGTGGAGTAATTTTCATTTTCTGTGCAGTTTATGTTTTATACCCCCTTTACAATGGTGCCCTGATTTGGACAATATGCATTAAGCAACATGCTTGCCACTTGTACAGTGGACACATGCACGTGCATAAATCCTCATACTCGTTAACATATCCTTCTACTCAAATAGCATCTATTTTGGTTGTTGTTTCTCAAAATCTGTTTGGAACGATATATAGCACAAGCAGCTTTTGGACCTTTTCCCCTCCTGATAGTTTCCCAGTTGCGAATAACTTTGAATATTTTAAGAACTTCAGATGATATTTATAAAAGAAGAAGCTAGGGGCTCTGACCCACGGTTCAGATTTTACCCGAAAAAGCCTTTTAAATTATACCAAGCAAAAAAACCAAGGAGGAAGGACAATTTTACCCTCACCATTAGTTTTAGGAGAAATTAAAACCCCATGATATAGTAAGGGTTTTTATAAAAAAAGAAAGGGTATATAAATGTAATATCCCTCTTTTTGAGTAGTCCACACCTCTCCTCCTCCTCTCCTATAGCCCGTCCTGAAAGCGTTCATTAGGAGCTCAGGTGACCAAACCTTATGTTGGGCCCACCGTGGTGCATGCGTGTCATCCAATCCATACATCTATTGTGCTAGATCATGCTAGAACGCCATTCCAAAAATGATGGAGATTTGAGTCCATAGCGAGCCATGAAATTGAAAAAAGTTGGGATGGGTTGTCCAACATTGAACCCTTCTTACTCTGTATATAAAACACATCCGTGTAGCGTCATCCTTTCCCTCCCTTTCTCTTCTTTTCTCTCCCGTAACCATCTCTCCCCTTTCCTCTCTACACATGCATTGGACGTGCCACACCCCCTTGTTTTAGTTAACTGTAATTATGCCTTGGAGATCTTGTTCTCTAATACATATTTTTGCTAAATACGGTAATTATCTCTACTAATTATGCATTAGAAATCTAGATCTCTAGTACATAGTTACTGCAACTAAAACGAGAGCAACTCATTCATTATTGTCTACCAAACAGGGCCTTAACCTTTCTTAGCATATCCTATTTTCAGGATAGTTGTTGGAGAGATGCTGTTTTTGGCTATTCATGGCTGCCATGGCCTTTGTTTGGCTCTTTTTTATTCATCATGTAGTTCAAAACGAAAGTTAGAAATAAAAGGAAAGTGGTGCAGTTCCTCTTCCTTGGTCTTAGTGGAATGACATGTTATTTTTGTAGAAATATGCTAAATTGGATGTATTTGCCTGGATTTTGTCCCTCGAGCTATTTGCTGGTGAATGTTAGCTGTAATTACAATTTCCTTTGGCTTTATTTGCTGTAATAAAACTTGTGTTGCCTATTCTATAGAGTTAGAAACTACCATGATAGCAGTACAATTACATGCATGAATAGTGTCTTGATGAATTTATTGGTAAAAATTTCTATTATTTAGAGTTTTCTTGGTAGAAGGATGGATGTATGTTGATGGATTTTGAGAATAGATGTGACGCTGATGTTGGTAGTTACGGGCATTTGTAGGCTCTCTCTCTCTCTCTCTCTCTCTCTCTCTCTCTCTCTCTCTCTCACACACACACACACACACACACAGAGGGGTTGAATATAAGTAACTGTCCAACCAGGGGATAACTTCCAACTTTTCTTGTGTCTACCACATCCAACCTCTCCAATAGGGCGGACGGCCTCATCGTGAGGACCACCTTTTGAATGGACCACACTCTTGTTTTGTTATTTATCAATGGCTGGACTTTGTTTTATATGGTGTGGTCCACTTGATAAGTAGATGGGCTTACTTCTTCCCTAGCTGATCCTCATGGTAGGGCCAACCTAACGGAAGGGTTGGATGTCACAGGCACTTAATAGATTGGAAGTTATTGCCTCATGTGTATGTATGTGTACCCCTGCACAGAGAGAGACAGAGAGAGAGAGAGAGTTGGTATGAGTGAGCTTTCCATGAGGTCGAGCTCTGAGGGCCCTACAGTTATGTGTGTCAGACATCTCCAGAAGTGGATTGCCTAGCGAGTAAACTCTGTGGGCCCCACCATGATTTATGTATTTTATCGGCTCCGTTCATCCATTTTACGAGATAATTTTAGGGATTGATCCCAAAAATGAAGGATATCCAAAGCTCAAGCGGACCACACCACAGGAAACAGTGTGAATTGAACGTCTACTATTGAAAAATTCCCGGGGGCTACATAAGTTTTGGATCAAACTGATATTTGTGTTTTCCCGTCGACCTTGTCTTTGTGATCTTATGAACAGGTGGATAAATAACCATCACTATGGGCCCTAGAAAGTTTTCAAATGTAGAAATAATTATTCCTACTGTTTCTGTGGTGTAGTCCACTTCAAGTTTGGATATGCTTCAATTTCGGGCTCAACACCTAAAATGAGCTGAAAAAAATGGATGGACGGTGTGGATAAACCATATACATTTACGGTGGGCCCAATGAAGCATACTGAGTTAGCCAATCCGATCTTGACATCTAAACCAAATTTGCCGGACATCTACACCATCCATTTGGTGGTCCCCTCTAGGTTATGGGATGTCCCAAATATCAGTCGTACGCAGAACTTAGGTGGGCCACACCACCTGAAACCGTTTGAAATTATTCCTAAAACATCTAAAGAGCCATTGGTGGGGCCCACTTGAATTGTAGAATGGCCTGAAATTTCGTGTGACCCCTCATCCAAGTGGGACACACAATGGATGGGCCCTATAAACAAATAATAAGAAGGTTTCAAATAAGTGGGCATCCGCTCTCAATTGTTGTCTGTGATGTGGCCCACCTAAGGCATGGATTACCCTGATTTTTTGGACCATGGATGTATGGATCTCTGACACATAATGGTGGGGGCCACAGAGCACGTCCTCATGAAAGAGAGATGCAAGTAGGTTACCTTACTGCCCATAAGGAAAGCGCATTATGTGAGGAGGATGAGGAAGTCGCATGTCATCTTTTCCTTGAAAATGTAATGTACCAAGGAATATTCTCACCTTTGTTTTTCACCTCTTGTTTTGGTATTTATTGATATTTTGGTGGGGTTTGTTACAAATGCTATGGAAAATGACTTCTTCACGACTATTTGGCTGATGGGATCTCTTCCGGCTTAAGCCCTTTTCTTTAGCTTTCATCTCATCTAGTGGTGGTGGTGGTGGTCAAAGTGCTGGGCTTGCAAGTAGATGGCCTGGGCCTGGGCCTAACCTTTTGGACCTCACCTGGGTGGATGGTGAGATTCTCTCATCAACGAGAGTTTCCATGTGGCTCATACACAGCAGGCTCATTGATCAATGGCCTGGATCATCACATAGCGAGGCACAAGAAGCAAGCAAAGGTAAACATTATCAACGGTCCACCACTAGGTTGAAATTGATCAATGTTCCCAGTTTTTGCGCATGTGCCCTGCTGATGATTTGACCGGCCAATTTCTTGGTATGAATGATTGGACGGTCCAGAACTAGCATATGCATGACACATGGCATGCTTTGCGGCGTTTAGAAACCTTTGCGAAGATTCTCTATTGCATGCGTTCGCATATTGTGATTATGACTTGAGGGCATGTTTGCATGTACTTATGTAAAAGGGGTTTTCCACAAATGGATTTTTTTTTTTTTTTCACACCTGTTATTTTAACTTGATTAGTTTTTCTTGAGTGTACTTTTTACTGCTTATTTAGGGTATGAGATGGGGTTTATAAAAGTACGTCGAAATGCAAGATATAAAATTTGACTCAAAGCGCCGTTTGGATGACAAACTCTTCCATTGAGGGCATATCTAAAACGGCCTAATAACCATTCCACTGTGGGGCTTACCATGAATATGTCTTATCCCATCCATTTTTCCATATCATTTTATGGCAATAAGCCAAAATTGAAGCATGTGAAAGCTCAAGTGGACCACTGGAAACTCTGTAGATAATGAATCCACCAGTGTAACCTTCCTAGGGCCAACAATGATGTTTATTTTTGTCATCTAACCTGTTCATAAGGTCACATAGGCATGATTGAATGGAAAATACAAATATCAGCATGATCGAAAATTTCTATGGCCCTCAAGAAGTTTTCAATGGAAGGAGTTCAATTTACACTGTTTCCTGTAGTGTGGTCCACTTTAGCTTTGGATATGCTTCAATTTTGGCTTTGTACCCTAAAATAATCTGGTAAAATGGATGGATGGTGTGGATGAGACACATTAATTAAGGTGGCCCCCACAGAATTTACTCAGCGCGCTGGAGCTACTCGGTATGCAATCCGCTTCCTATTCCATGTGGGGCCACTTCTCTCACAATCCAATGATGGGTGGAACGAACTCCAATGCGTATATTTGGGAATAGAATTTTCAGATGCCATTTACAAATGTCTCGTGATTCGTGCCCAAATGCCTTTTTGAATAGTAAGAGATGTTCATGATACGCTCATCTCTCTTCAAACTCCTTTTTCAGACTCTGGTACGGTGCATCTGCTTCCAAGGGCTCTTCCTCTGCCAAGGGACCACCTGGGATCGGGCTCAGCTCATCTGGTTTTGGCAGCATTTTCCTAGGACCCAGATCACAATAGTCTACAACACAGCTATGTGGGGCCTACCATATTGCATATTTAAAATCTATTATGTTCATCACGAAGGAATGCTTATAAGAACCATAAATAAAAAAATATTATCATTGTAGAAAACTCCTATGGGCCAAATTGAAATGATTTTTGCATCATCTCTTCATCCAGGTGAGTTACACTTAATTAACAGGTCTGTTCATCCCTACTGTTGTCTATTACTGGGAAAGCTAATTAGAGCGACTTAAGTGTGATGTGGATGGATTTGGATGATGTATTTGGAGATTTGTGGGGATATACCAAGAGTATTATGTAATAATATAGTTGAAGTGCATCAAGTGACACTGTGTCATCCATTAAGTGGTCGATTGAAAAATGATCATATATCATCGGTTACTGAATAGATGGTAGGAATAGAAGCAAATAAAGTTAAGATGCATTAAACGTTTGCAACAATACTAAGAATGTGAGAAGTATTTAGGTGGCTGGATTAAAGCTATAAATTGCAAGGAAATTCAGTAGAAAGATATGTCTCATACGACCCAATCAAACTGAATATATATTTCAATTATCCTTTCAATTACCTGTTATTTACATTTCTTAGTATAATCACTTCACATTTATGCAAGTCAATTATATTTTTTAGTGTAATCTTTTACTTTTCATATGTTATTTACATTCCATAGTGTAATATGTGGCGTTAATCAAGTAGTAAGTAATTGATAATCTTAGTTGTAATTTTAGTCTACACTCATACACTGGATTCAGTTCTTCATTTAGAAAGGTGTTCTGCAGCTATTCTTTGCGACCGACTATAAGATTTCATTTCATGTTTTTCTTTAATCTGTACCTATCATCAGATGATGAATTCTATCCTCTAAATATCACCTAATCCTATTTACATATTGAGGGGGTGGTTGAATAGGCAACTGATCTCATTCGATCACAGTCATATACTACGTATCTACTTATCTCGGTGCATGGGGTCATAGTTGTTCGGTTTGAATTGAGCTATAAATTTAATTATAACATGCATGCACTTATCTTATGACTATAACCGGAAATTGAGCACCAACATATGGAACACACAAACCGTTGTAACTCCATACACAAACCTATGGTTGGCATCCCATCCTCTTTATTCCTTGCGTGAGTTTTGTTCCCCGAGCCTGCAATAAATGGGATAGATCCTAATGGATTGGGTGGATTTCACATATGGAACATGATGCATCTCAAGGCATGAGTTCTGTGTAAAACAAGTGTTGTAGATGATTTTAATATGTATGAGCGGATTACATGTGGCCTCAGCCTCAGCCTCAGCCTCACTCAAGACGGTGCAACCCATACGGTGGGGCTCACCTTGATGTATGTATTCTATATCCAAGTTGTCCATCCATTTTCTAATTATTTTAGGGCATAAGACAAAAAATGAAGCAGATCCAGATCTCCAGTGGACCATACCATAGGGAACATTGGTCATTGAATTTCCTAAGGCCTGCCATACTGTTTCCGTGATGTTTATTTGTCATTAAGCTTCCCACCATTAAAAACTTCCCCATAATGTTTTCATAATGTTTATTTGCCATCCAACCACTTGATAAAGTCACATAAATCTAGATGAACGAAAACAAAAAAAATAAAAATCAACTTGATCCAAAACTTTTGTTGCCTATTATAAGTTGTTAATGGTCACTCACCACATCTTCCTATGATATGTTCCACCTTAAATTTGGATATGCTTCATTTTTGGGCTCATGCCCTAAAATGATATGAAAAAACAGATGAGCTGCATTGATATAGAATACATGCATCGAGGTAGGTCTCATAGTAAGGGCTGCACCGTCTTGGCGAGGCTGAGGCGACACTCACTAGGTAGATATGCGCACACACCAAGAGAGAGAGATGCCTTTCATGCCATAATCAACATTTTCGTCTCACTAATATCTGAGTAGTTGATCTATGTTCGCACATGAAATCATCACCAATATTAGAAAACTAGATAACTAACACAATTCACACAATTTTTATGTTCCAACCGCGTCATTTACACACTAGTGAAAATAGGGGGTACAGTGAACTTCAACGATCGCCGGTGACCCGTAGATTGTCGGGTTTGACGAACGCGGCGTCATGACGCATAGAATGAAGAAAGTATGGTTATCGTTCCTCGGATTCCCACGATCGATCAAGTTGGTGGGTCATTCCACTAAGCGAGAGTTGAAGAAAGTATGTGGTCCTCATACCACCGTGTAACTCCACTTGAGCTCATCATCATTACTGCATTTAAATGTTCAAATTGCAACCATCATTGCCTTCGCCACGAGGGCTTGGCATTTCTCAAACAAGAACCCTGTCCCACATGCATTTTACAATTGCATGGGGGTGGTCCACATGCAATGACATTTTCAATATAAAGCTACAAAATAGCTTTTGTCTTTGAGAGAGAGGTGCTAATCATCCAATTCCTCACCTTCATTTTCTTAATAGTATCTATAATGATGAGATGACGACGACGATGGCAAGAACAACCAGAAAAGAATTAGTATTTCGCCGCTGAAGAATTCTATTCGTCGATGTTTTGGGAATTAAAATAATGGATTTTAATATTGTAAATCACAGAAACCAATCTGAACCACTCATCGGGTGGGTCTACAAGTGTACTTTGGATCAAATAATGAATTTCTATTGTTTTTTTATGTGGCCCACATGAGAAGTGGATCATGGTGTGGGTCCAACCTTCTTGAAGGACTGGATTTTGCATTCACCTGATAAATTGACACTTACATGATAGATTGTAACTTATCATCCACCTTGCATGGGAGACCTCTCTCTCATTGAACTTTGAGATTGTCCAATCATGACTCTAATCTTCATTCATACAACTATTGGTGGGCCAAGATAATAAAAAACAAAAACTGATTGGCTGTCCATTTTATAAGCTGTAGATTGGACGGTTAATATCATCTGACCAAACCGTTCCTCTACAATCATGAGAAATACAAAGTGGGGTCCATTGAATAGATATTTCAATTTGACTGGAACTATCATGTCTTGGTTAGATCTTGACTCAGCATCTTTTCATATTAACGGCCGGATGCATTCTTGGATCCTACATTGTGTTTGGGAAATGAATGTCTCCAAAGCAACTAGTTGTATTGTAAACCCAATACAACAATATATAATCTGCTTTTCTAATTTTTAACCTAATTGCAAATGTCCATCCATGCTTTTTTTAAAGCAAATTACCTTGCTTTATTTTTCTTACTTTTTCCATGTTTTGCTATTTTCTCCTTTTTGCTAAAAACACATAAATGCCCCCTCATAGATGCTGTGCGGTCAACATCTTAAGGGCATTTTAGTAAATTTAATACTTTAGTTTTTGTTTTTTGTTTTTTTTTTTTTTTTTTTTGTTGGGGGGGGGGGGGTTGGGGGGAAGAATTTACCAAATAATCCCTCGAGGAGGTGAAACTACATAGGAGTGCTTATTGAGGAGAGTAATTAGCTAAACACTTCATTTTAATATTTTTTTTCTTTAATATGTGGGGGAAGAATTTACCAAATAATCTGGGTGGGGGAAGAATTTACCAAATAATCCCTCGAGGAGGTGAAACTACATAGGAGTGCTTATTGAGGAGAGTAATTAGCTAAACACTTCATTTTAATATTTTTTTTCTTTAATATGTGGGGGAAGAATTTACCAAATAATCTGGGTGGGGGAAGAATTTACCAAATAATCCCTCGAGGAGGTGAAACTACATAGGAGTGCTTATTGAGGAGAGTAATTAGCTAAACACTTCAGTTTAATATTTTTTTTCTTTAATATGTGGGGGAAGAATTTACCAAATAATCCCTCGAGGAGGTGAAACTACATACGAGTGCTTATTGAGGAGAGTAATTAGCTAAACACTTCATTTTAATATTTTTTTTCTTTAATATGTGGTGAATTGATAATTATGGGACCCTCATGTATGCATCTGACATGATGCAACTAGTACAACACATGCACCCTCACATGACTACTAAAATATTAAAACTATGGCAGATCCAATGATAAGATAGGTCAAACCATAGAAACCAAGTGGTGAATCTACGGGCTAGAATTTTGGGTGGTGTATGTATTACCACTATTAGGTGGGCCCTACTTGATCATCAGAGTAGATTAGACTATTAAATTATTGTCACTATGGTTAAAAACCTGACTGACTAAACAACAAGGCAAATAACTCGTATAAAAGATCAGATAAGAGCTCAGCCTCGACTACCGAGCATAACCTCCACGACCAATTCGAGCACCAACCATAGGTGACGGCCTCGGTCTCTTATCTAACATTTTATTGTCGCGACCAAGAAACGACTATAAGTACCGACTTGACCCTGATTAGACGCCCTAACTTCAAAGCTCGACCCTGACCACAATCGTCAATCGAGGTTGGCATGCAGAACCTCGACCAATACGACTTAGAGGTCGGTATCAACTACCGACCGTGACCTCTTTTGATACCGACCAAGGATATTTATTTCGTATATGGAAAGAATTACTTCCCCGAGATCTTCGCCGAGAATCACGTCGTGGATAACACTATATCCCTAGGGAAGAATCCCTTGTGTGATACGCACCTACATGGCAAACTCGTTACCATATATGAAAGAGGTGTCGAAAGGTTATAAATAAGGTCATTACCTATGGTAGAAGGTATGCACTATTACCCTAACTCGATTAGACCTAGAGTGCTTATTTTGACTTAAGCATCGGAGGGTCCCCGGCTACAACTAGGGCCTTCAATGTCATCTAGTTTTGCGGGTACTTGACAGTCTAATAGGGACGACCAGTTTTCAATATCAACAATTGTGATGAGCATATAGGTGAACTCTTCTTCATGCTCTTGTTTTCTATTTTACATTATTAGTCCATTCACTAACATGTATAAAAATTTAGTCCCATTAACATATTTTTTAAAGTAAGGTGCCAAAGATTTAAGAAGTCCCTTGAGCACACCCATCATGAATGACTTCATAATCAGGTATCAACATTTAGATCTCCATTATTAATACATAGATCAATCTTTTAATTTTGTAATTTAATCTAATGGAGTGAATATCATGGTTCATTTTATATGTTAGACATGTTAGATGTTATACATCTTGATGTAGAGCGGGTCGTGGACAGTTTCATGGCTAAGATGAATCAGAAAAGGCCCGGTAGGCGACAGAAGTGATCCAGACCATCGGACCTTAAATCGGGCGTATCTCACAATCCGGAATGAGTTACTTGACGTAAAATATATGATTTTGGGGTAGAACGAGCTACTTTAGCCAACCAACCCTGCTATGCCTAGTTGCGATGCCCGGAATTGCGAGAAACCCCTATATCAACAGTCGTTTCCCTGTTTTAATTTCATTTTTTCTATAAATAGTAAGTTTTAGTTTGATTATAACTCTTCATCCGTCAGGCTTTAGGAGTTAGGCCCAACGTGAAAAGAGC
Organism: Magnolia changhungtana; assembly: GCA_030180095.1. Lineage (NCBI taxonomy): Eukaryota > Viridiplantae > Streptophyta > Magnoliopsida > Magnoliales > Magnoliaceae > Magnolia > Magnolia changhungtana. The sequence goes on along the minus strand of JASAUF010000449.1, from coordinate 2,970,234 downwards.
TTAGAATAATTAGGAGAACAGTTTAGTGAAGCCAAATAGGACACTTACTATTTTTAGCCGAAAACCTTGCGCACTAGTAGACATCATGACCGTTTATAAATAGTAAGTTTACTATTTATAGTAAGTCGTGATTTCTAGGAGTTTTAGTTATAGTTTGATTCTGATTTCTTTCTCATTACTTGGTACCCCTATTTAAAGGGTTGTGAACTCGTTTTTATTGATTAATTAATCAATTTCGAATTTATTAGAATTTATTTCTATTTTATGCTTTCTTTCCTCGTGGATTCGAGAAGTCTCTGTGAGGAGTCCAGAGAAGTTCCGTGGATTCGGAATACTTATCCTCTTGAGGAAGATGGTGCTCGACCTCACGTCCTCCCCTGCATCACATCTACTATGCCACAGTCTAATTATGGTTTTAATCTTAATTCTTACAACCATTGGTGGGCCAAGATTTAAAAATAATAATTGGCCATTCATTTTACAAGCCATAGATTAACGGTCGGTATTATCTGACCAAACCGTTCCTTTGCAATCATAAGAAATCCAAAGTGGGCCACATTGAATGGATCTTTCAATTTGACTGGAACTATTTTTCTTGGTTAGATCTCAACAAAGCATTTTCATATTAATGGCCGGATGCATTCTTGGATCCTATCAAGTCTAGATTTGTGTTTGGGAAATGAATGTGCCCAAAGCAACAAAGTTGTATTGTAAGCCACTACAACACGATACATCAGCTTTTCTAATTTTTAACCTAATTGCAAACGTTTATCTATGCTATTTTTAAAGCTTTGTTTTATTTTTCTTCCTTTTTCCATATTTTGATATTTTCTCCTTTAGCGGCTAAAATACATAAATACCTTTTAAAGATTCTCACACATACGTCTCAAGGGTATTAAGTAATTTTAGTACACCACTTTAGTATTATTTCTTAGAAAATTTATGGCAAAATTCCTCATAAAATAGATTTTACCAAATAATGCTTCAAGGAAATGATTATGGAGAAGAGAAATTACTTAAATAGTGTCGCTTTATTTTTATTCCTTTAAAAGTTATGGATTGAGAATTGTGGACCCCATGAGGTATGTGTTTGATGGACGCAGATCGTTTCCCACCCAACCCAACCCAACCCAACTTGTCGCTAGCCACGAATGGGCAAAGGGGGCATTGTGATGTATCTATTTATCGATGTTTTCTATCCATTATTTAAAATCATTTTAAGTTATGAGCTCAAAAATGAGATGGATACAACGCTCAGTATGAAAGCTTGGGTTGCATTAAATGCATAAAACAAAAGTCATTTATGGTGTGGTATGCTTGAGCAATGGTATGGACAACGTAGATAAACAAACACATCACGGTGGGCCTCATCACAAATTTACTTATTCATGGTTAGGGACGGAGGGTAGGGCACAATCCATGTTTGACATGTTACCTATCTAATAAATGCACCATATTAGGACTACCAAAAGTATCAAAACTTGATGAATTAGATAATAAGATAGGCCAAACCATAAAAACAAATATACACAACTCAAAAACATCTAAATTCATGTTTTTAATTCACGTGTAGCCCATGTGGTGATTCAATGGCCCAGATTACTGGGTAGTAGTGTGAACATCATGGTTGATTTTATATGTTAGATAGGTTGGATGTTATACACGTATCACGTAGAATCTTTCATTCTTACCTATGGTAACTTTCAAAGAATAAAACAAACACGAAAGCATTTTTGTACTTCTACAGCATGAAAAAGCGTCGTACGGTAGAATACAAATTTGCTAGGACTTTTTAGAGTAAAAATCCAGCTTTACCTATTTTACCGTACACCTGAGCGAATTTATAAATACTCTCTAAAAGGGAGTGGCTTAGCTGTTACTCGGGTAACACTTTAGCTTGGTGTTGGCCTGTTTGCTTTTCCGGCTCAAGCGTAATTACCATGTAAATGGGTAATAATTATTTACCTAGGTAATTACCACATCTTTCTCAATTAGGATGTGACAACTTATCTTTTTAACATTTAAATGGAGAAATTTACAACATCAATGTGGGGCCGATTGTGATGTATGTTACTTATCCACACTGCTCATTTGTTATGCAAGCCAAATTTATGGCATGAGCAAAAAAATGGCGCAGATCCAAAGGTCAAGTGGACCACACAACATAAAACAACGGGAATCGAACGCCTACCATTAAAAACTTCTCAGGGCCCTTAAAAGTTTTGGATCAAACTGATATTTGTGTTTTCCTCTTATCCACGTCTGTGTGACCCTGTAAACAGGTTAGATGATGAAAAAACATCAATGTGGGCTTAGTGAAGAAAATAACTTTCAATGGTGGACTAATTAAGGCCACTGTTTCCTTTCGTGTGGGCCATTTGAGTGTTGTATCTGCCTCATTTTTTGGTTAATGCTCCAAAATGTTGTAATAAAATAAATGGACGGTGTGGATATATCATATACATTACGGTGGGGTCCACATATTTAAGTCAACACTTTTGTTTCGATTTTCGAGGTGGAATTACTCTCATACAGGGGTGTACACGAACCAAGCAAGCTCAGTTAGCTCGCTCGACTCGACTTGAAAAAGCTCGATTCGACTCGGTTCGAAGCTAAGTTCGAGCCGAGTCGAGCTGATTTTTTGAGCTCGAAAATGAGTTCGAGCAGGCCCCAGCTCGACTCGACTCGACTCGGATCGAATCCAGCTTGAGTTCAACTAGTTCGGTGACTCGGTTACTTTGCCATTGATGTTGCTCACCAACTGTTTGATAAAATGCCTCAACGAAATGTGGCTGGTGGCAAGGAAGGTTTTGTTGGTGGCAAGGTGGCAAGGAAGGTGTGTACATGAAACAAATACCTTTTTTTTTTTTTTTTTTTTTTATGTTACTTAGAAAGTGTTAAAGAAAACACTTATAAAACCATTGCCCTTGTTTGTAAAACAGTGGGATTTTGAAGTTGCAGTTCAGGTGTTTGTGGAAATGCCTCAATGGTGAACTCGGCCCGAGCTGGCCTGAGCTGCTGACCGAGCCGAGCCGAGCTGGCCAGTTAGGCTCGAGGACCGAGCCGAGTTCGAGCTAAGGTCAGCCACTGTTCGAGCTGAGGTCAGCCGCTATTCGAGCTGAGTCAAGCTGAGGTCAGCTCGACTTGGTTCAATTCGATGTACACCCCTGCTCTCATATTTTCAAACAACGTGAAAAAGTAATAATTACTTGTTTACCGTGATTTAAAATAAACATTAGGATCTGCTTATGGTGGACCTAAGGGAAGTTTTTAATGGTGGGCATTCAATCATCACTGTTTCCTGAGGTGTGTTCCACCTGAGATTTAGATCTGCTTAACTTTTTGCACCACATCCTAAAATGAGCTGGAAAAACAGAAGGATGGTGTGGATATACAACACATCATCAAGGTGGGCCCCATGGTAAGGATGACATCCACTAAGGTTTTATCAGGGTAACACCTACTCTCCCAGATGATCACTAATCTTGAAGACACTTAAGTAATTTCATTAACCTACTTTTATTTTTCTCCATGTTTCTTCTCCGCCATGAGTAGCGGTGTACACGAGTCAAGTTAGCTTGTTAGCTCGCTCGGATTGACTTGGAAAATCTCGGCTCGACTCGACTCAAATCGAAACTGTGTTCGAGCCGAGTTGAGACAGTTTTATTGTGCTTGAAACTTTTCGAGTTGAGTCCGAGTTGGACCTAGCTTGACTCGACTCGACTCGGTATTGAGCTCGAAGTCGACTCGGTTCGGTTCGGATCAGCTTTGATCGATTTTTGAGTAAGTATATATAAAAAAATTGAACGCCCAAAATAGGATTTTTTTTTTTTAAATCCTAAACCCCTAGCGCCCTCTTGTCTCGGCCGTTCACCCAACCCTAAAATCTCTAACCCCAGTTCGAACTCGACTATCTTCAGCGCCTGAATGGTGACTAGCGACCAGTACTACTCTTCTCTCCTCTATTGCTTGCAGTTCTCCAGCGCCTGACAATGATGTTGCTCATCAAGTATTTGATGAAATGACTCAATGAAGTGTGGCTGGTGGCAAGAAGGTATGTATATGAAACAAATACCTTTCTTTTTCTTGATTTTTATGTTGCTTGGAAGGTGTTTGATGAAATACCTATAAAACCACTGCTATTGTTTTACATACAGTGAGATTTTGAAGGTGCAGTCCATGTGTTTGTGAAAATGCTGTACAGGCGAACTTGGCTCGATCTTGGCTCAAACTCGACTCGAACTGGCCTAAGCTGCTGACCAAACAGAGCCGAGCTGGCCAGTCAGGCTCAAGGACTGAGCCGAGCCGAGCCGAGTTTGAGCTGGGGTTAGCAAGTGGCCGAGCTGAGTCGAGTCGTGCCCAGCTCGACTCGGTTCGACTCGTGTACACCTCTAGCCATGAGCTACTTACCATCTCAAAAATTCATTAAAACACCTTTTATTGCCTAAGCTAAATCGCATGGACTACTAGAGCTATTCATGACCACTAGCTGACCCTAGCTCGAACTCGGCTCGGCCACTATCTGACCCCAGCTTGAAATCGGCTCAGCTCGGTCCTCAAGATTGACTGGCTAACTCGGCTCGGTTCGGTCAGCGGCTTGGGCTAGTTCGAGCCGAGTTCGAGCTAGTGCGACATTTTATCAAACACTTGAAGTGCACCTTAAATTTCTCACAATATGTAAAACAACAGCAACAATTTACAAGTATTTCATCAAACACTCAGTAGGCAACATCAAAATCAAGATCCAAAGGTAGTTTTATCAAGTAATGTTTTTCCTTTTGGTAGTGATTTGTTTCATATCTATACTTTCCTCGCCATCAACCGATCCCACGAAGAATGTATGCACCCGAAACAACACTTCGTTGAGTCATTTCATCAAACAATTGTTGAGCAACATCAATATCAAAATAACCGAGTCACTGAACTGGTTTGATCTGAGTTCTAATCGAGATCGGCCAAGCTCGAACTTGGATCGAAATTTTTTTCGAGCTCTAAAAATCAGCTCAGCTCACCTCGAACTCAATTTCAAACTGAGTTAAATCAAGCTTTTTCGAGTGGAGCCGAGCTAACTCGGTTCATGTATAACTCTAGTAGGGTTGTCCTGGACCACCCTGCACACCACGAAATTATAGCCATTGAAATTAGGGTCATTTTGATCCGTACGTTTATTCAGTGACCCTTTTGCCAATGAGGATATAAAAGACAAAAGAGATTTCAAATTAAAATATTTCAATCGTTGGATCATTTAATTCTTGTCCTTCAATAATCAACAATCCCTTTAAAGGTTTGATGTTTGTACCATGGTCCACGGGTTAGGAATTTTCAAACTTGAACAATTTCAATGGTGTGGATCACCAAACATTACCCAGATCCAACATTAGTCCTCATATGCTATCACGTGAACTGTTTGGACCTATTATTCAATCGTTGGATCATTTAATTCTTGTCCTTCAATAATCAACAATCCCTTTAAAGGTTTGATGTTTGTACCATGGTCCACGGGTTAGGAATTTTCAAACTTGAACAATTTCAATGGTGTGGATCACCAAACATTACCCAGATCCAACATTAGTCCTCATATGCTATCACGTGAACTGTTTGGACCTATTATAGCAAACCCATCATCTTGAGTCTTCTGTTCATGGGTGAGAAAAAAGGGTCGTGAATTGTTTACAATGAGGGGCCATCGTGATGTATGGGTTTATCCACACCGTTCATCCATTTCGCCATATCATTTTAGATTACAAGTCCCAAAACAAGGTAGTTCCAAGACTCAAGTAGACCACACAGTGGGGATTAAAGAGCTATCGTTGAAAACTTTTTAAGAGCCACAGACATTTTGAATCAAGGTTGGCATGAAGAACCTCGACCAATACAACTTAGAGGTCGGTATCAGCTATCAACCGTGACCTCCTTTGATACCGACCAAGGATATTTATTTTGTATACGGAAAGGATTACCTCCTCGAGATCTTCGCCGAGAATCACGCCGTGGATAGCACTATATACCCAGGGAAGGATCCCTAATGTGATACGCACCTACATGGCAGACTCGTTACCATATACGGAAGAGGTCTCAAAAGGTTATAAATAAGGTCCCTACCTATGGTAGAAGGTATGCACTATTACCCTAATTCGATTAGACCTAAAGTGCTTATTCTGACTTAAGCATCGGAGAGTCCCCAGCTACAACTAGGGCCCTCAATGTCATCTAGTTTTGCGGGTACCCAACAGTCTAACAGGGACGACCACTTTTCAACATCAACAATTGTGATGAGCATACAGGTGAACTCTTCTTCATGCTCTTGTTTTCTATCTTACATTATTGGTCCCTTCACTAACATGTATAAAAATTTAGTCCCATTAACATATTTTTAAAAGTAAGGTGCCAAAGATTCAAGAAGTTCGTTGAGCACACCCATCATGAATGACTTCATAATCAGGCATTAACATTTAGTTTTATATATATATATATATATATATATATATATATATATATATATATATATATATATATATATATATATATATATATATTCTATCTGATCTCCATTATTAATACATAGATCAATCTTTTAATTTTGTAATTTAATCTAATGGTGTGAATATCATGGTTCATTTCATATGTTAGACATGTTAGATGTTATACATCTACTATGCCACAGTCTAATTATGGTTTTAATCTTAATTCTTACAACTATTGGTGGGCCAAGATTTTAAAAAAATAATTGGCCTTTCATTTTACAAGCCATAGATTAGACGGTCGGTATCATCTGACCAAACCGTTCCTTTGCAATCATAAGAAATCCAAAGTGGGCCACATTGAATGGATCTTTCAATTTGACTGGAACTATTTTTCTTGGTTAGATCTTAACAAAGCATTTTCATATTAATGGCCGGATGCATTCTTGGATCCTATCAAGTCTAGATTTGTGTTTGGGAAATGAATGTGCCCAAAGCAACAAAGTTGTATTGTAAGCCCACTACAACAAGATATATCAGCTTTTCTAATTTTTAACCTAATTGGAAACGTTTATCTATGCTATTTTTAAAGCTTTGTTTTATTTTTCTTCCTTTTTCCATATCCTGATATTTTCTCCTTTAGCTGCAAAAATACATAAATACCTTTTAAAGATTCTCACCCGTCAACATCTCAAAGGTATTTAAGTAATTTTAGTACACCATTTTAGTATTATTTCTTGGAAATTTTATGGCAAATTTCCTCATAAAGTAGGTTTTACCAAATAATTCTTCAAGGAAATGATTATTGAGAAGAGAAATTACTTAAATAGCTTGGCTTTATTTTTTTCCTTTAAAAGTTGTGAATTGAGAATTGTGGGCACCATGAGGTATGTGTTTGATGGACGCATCGTTTCCAACCCAACCCAACCCAACCCAACCCGACCTAACCCATCTCTATCCACGATTGGGCAAAGGGGGCATTGCGATGTATCTGTTTATCCATGTTTTCTATCCCTTAGCTAATATCATTTTAAGTTAAAAAATGAGATAGATCCAACGCTCAGTGTGAAAGCTTAGGTTGCATTAAATGCGTAGAGCAAGAGTCATTTATGGTGTGGACTGTACAGACAGCGTGGATAAACAAACACATCAAGGTAGGGCACAATCCATGTTTGACATACAACCTATCTAATAAATGCACAATGCTAGGACTACCAAAAGTATCAAAACTTGATGAATTAGATAATAAGATAGGCCAAACCATGAAAACTAATATACACAACTCAAAAACATCTAAATTCATGTTTTTAATTCACGTGTAGCCCATGCGGTGATTCAATGGCCCAGATCACTGGGTAGTGTGAACATCATGGTTTGTTTTATATGTTAGATTGGTTGAATGTTACACACGTACCACGCAGCATAATTCTTACTACGGTAACTTTCAAAGAAAAAAACAAACACGAGAGCATTTTTGTACTTTTACAGCATGAAAAAGCATTGTACGGTAAAATGCAAATTTACCAGGTCTTTTAAAGTAAGAATCCAGCTTTACCTATTTTACCGTACACATAAGCGAAATTATAAATACCCTCTAAAGGGGAGTGGATTAGGTGTTACTCGGGTAACACTTTAGTTGGTGTTACCCTTACTATGTGGGGCCACCTTGATGAATTTTTTTTATATCTACTGTTCATTCATTTTCTCAGTTCATTTTACCGTGGACCACACCACTGGAAATAGTGGTGAATAGCTATTAAAAACTTTTTATAGGGCCCACAAAAGATTTTGATCAAGCTGATCTTTGTATTTCCTCCGTCCATGTCTTCTTCGTCTTCTTTATTTATTTATTTAAATTTTAAATTTTTTAATTTTATAACACACGCACACACACCCCACACACTTACGCTAGTGGAATTTCACCACCTATGGGTACTCGAACCGGTGACCGGGAGTTGAAACTCCTGAGAGTCTACCACCCGAGCATTTTTTTCCTCCATCCATGTCTGTTTCATCTTATCAACCGTCAAACAAACATTAGTATCTGCTTATGGTGGAGCAAGGGAAGTTTTTAATGGTGGGCATTCAATCATCACGGTTTCCTGAGGTGTGTTCCACTTGAGATTTGGATATGCTTAACTTTTTGCACCACATCGTAAAATGAGCTGGAAAAACAGATGGATGGTGTGGATATACAACACATCATCAAGGTGGGCCCCATGGTAAGATGACATCCACTAAAGTTTTATCAAGGTAACACCTACTCTCCCATATGATAACTAATCTTGAAGACACTTAAGTAATTTCATTAACCTACTTTTATTTCTCTCGATGTTTCTTCTCCGCCATTAGTGGTGTACATGAGTTAAGTTAGCTCGTTAGCTCACTCGGATCAACTCGGAAAAGCTCGACTCGACTTGGATCGAAACTGTGCTCGAGCGGAGTCGAGGCAGTTTTATTGAGCTTGAAACTTTTTGAGTTGAGTCTGAGCTGGACCTAGCTCGACTTGGCTTGGTATTGAGCTCGAACTAGACTCGGTTTGGTTCAGATCGACTTGGATCAATTTTTGAGTGAGTATATATAAAAAATCGGACACTCAAAATAGGTTTTAAAAAAAAATCCTAACCCCTCAGTGCCCTCTCGTCTCGGCTGTTCGCCCAACCCTAAAATCCCTAACCCTAGTTCGAACTTGACTTTCTTCAGCGCTTGAACGACGACCAGCGACCAGTACCAATCTCCTCTCCTCTATTTCTCGTCGTTCTCTAGCGTCTGACAATGATGTTGCTCACCAAGTGTTTGATGAAATGACTCAACGAAGTGTGGCTAGTGGCAAGAAGGTATGTATATGAAACAAATACCTTTTTTTTTTTTTTTTTTTTTTTATAATGTTTTGTTTTTTTTTTTAATGTTGCTTGGAAGGTGTTTGATGAAATACCTATAAAATCACTAATGTTATTTTACATATAGTGAGATTTTGAAGGTGCAGCCCATGTGTTTGTGAAAATGCTGCACAGGTGAACTTGGCTCGATCTTGGCTCAAACTCGACTCGAACTGGCCTGAGCTGCTGACCGAACAGAGCCAAATTGGCCAGTCAGGCTCGAGGACTGAGCCAAGCCGAGTTCGAGCTGGCGTTAGCAAGTGGTCGAGTTGAATCGAGCCTTGCCCAGCTCGACTCGTGTACACCTCTAGCCATGAACTACTTACCATCTCAAAAATTCATTAAAATACCTTTTATTGCCTAAGCTAAATCGCATGGACAACTAGAGCTATTCACGAGTTGAACCGAGTTGAGTTTGGCACAGCTCGACCACTAGCTGACCCCAGCTTGAACTCGGCTCGGCCACTAACTCACCCCAGCTCAAAATCGACTTAGCTCGGTCCTCAAGATTGACTGGCCAACTCGGCTCGGCTCGGTGAGCAGCTTGGGCCAGTTTGAGCTGAGTTCGAGCCAGTGCGGCATTTTATAAAAAACATGGAGTGCACTTTAAAATTCTCACAATATGCAAAACAACAACAATAATTTACAAGTATTTCATCAAACACTCAGTAGGCAATATCAAAATCAAGATCCAAATGTAGTTTTATCATGTAATGTTTTTCCTTTTGGTATTGATTTGTTTCATATCTATACTTTCCTCACCATCAGCCAATCCCACGAAGAATGTATGCACTCGAAACAACACTTCGTTGAGTCATTTCATCAAACAATTGGTGAACAACATCAATATCAAAATAGCTTAGTCACCGAACTGGTTTGATCCGAGTTCTATTTGAGATCGGCCAAGCTCGAACTTGGATTGAAATTTTTTCAAGCTCCAAAAATCAACTCAACTCACCTCAAACTCAATTTTAAATTGAGTCGAATCGGGTTTTTTCGATTTGAGCCGAGCTAACTTGGTTCGTGTACAACTCTAGTAGGGTGGTCTCGAACCACCCTACACACCACGAAATTATAGCCATTGAAATTAGGGTCATTTTACAATGATACGTACTTTTATTCAGTGACCCTTTTGCCAATGAGGATATAAAAGACAAAAGAGATTACAGATTAAAATATTTCAACCATTGGATCATTTAATTCTTGTCCTTCAATAATCAACCATCCCTTTGGGTGTGTTTGGGTAGTGGGATTAGAAGCGATTAGGTGGGATGGGATTCACCTGGTCCTGTGCCAATTCCACTCCATGTTTGGGAAGAATGGAAAAGCTTGGAATTAGATTAGATGGAATTACATTGGATTCTGTGCCAATTTCACTCTATGTTAGCAAGTTGTGTAGGTCTCACCATGATGTGTGGACTATATCCACATCATCCACCCGTTTTTCGAGATTATTTTAGAGCATGGGCCAAAAAATTAGGTAAATCTAAAGCTCAAGTGGACCCCACTGTAGAAAGCAACGGGGATTGAATACTTACCATTGAAAACTTCTTTGGGGCCACATAAGTTTTGGATCTACCTTATTTTTAGGCTCATGCCATAAAATAAGGTTACAAAACAAATGAACAGCTTAGATATAACACGTGTGTTATTCTCAATGATTCCAAATGATGGTGGGTATATCCATTCAATGTACCACCATATTACCAACAAAGCATGACATAAATCTTATCACATAGGCAAGCAGGGGACAATCCCTGCCACGTGTAATAATTATGTTTTTTTTTTTTAATCCCATTCCACCTGATCCCTCCTAATCCCACCGCCCAAACGCGCTTGGCCGGGCGGATTGGAAGGGATTGGATGGTATTGGAAGTTACATGTCGGGATTGGCTGGGCGTGCCAAACAGACCGGGTGATCTGATGCGGGATATAACAATCCCATGGATCTCAAGACAATCCACTGACCATCATTACCTTTAAAACCCATCCAATCCACCCTAAGACGTGTTTGATTCTAGGGATTAGAAGGGATGGGATGGGAAGGTCTAATCTCAGGATTGGCCGGGCGTGCCGAACAAACTCGATACAGCAATTCCATCGATCTTAAGACAATCTACTGACAACACCGTCATTGCCTTGAAATCCATCTACCCTAATACCTTTCAATTCCTTCCAATCCACCCATCCAAATGGGCCGGTTTGGTGTTTGTACCATGGTCTACGGGTTAGGAATTTTCAAACTTAGAACAATTTAAATGGTGTGGATCACCAAACATTACCCATATCCAACACGTGAACTGTTTGTAGCTATTATAGCAAACCCATCGTCTTGAGTCCTCTGTTCATGGGTGAGAAAAAAAGTCGTGAATTGTGTACCATGAGGGGCCACCGTGATGTATGGGTTTATCCACACCGTCCATCCATTTCGCCATATCATTTTAGAGTATGAGTCCCAACACAAGACAGTTCCAAAGCTCAAGTGGTCCACACAGTGGGGATTAAAGAACTATCGTTGAACACTTTTTGGAAGCCCCAGACATTTTGAATCAAGCTAATATTTTTGCCCTTTCATCCAGGTCCATGTGACCTTATGAACAGCTCGGATGAAAATTAATCATCACGGTGGGACCTAGGAAGGTTTCAATGGCAGGTGTCATTATCAATGCTACTTCCTATGGTGTGGTCCACTTGAACCTTAGATCTACATCATTTTTGAGATGTTGCTCTAAAATTGTATGGAAAAATGGATGGACGGTGTGGATAAAACCCATACATCAAGGAGGCCCCTCAGAGGCCTGTCTTCCTATCTGGGGTAGTATCCAATCCGAAAAAAGCAGTCATGATTCAAGGAGGACCCATGTGTTTGGATGCAACACGTGTCAAAGATCTGAGACGTTGGCAACATGTAAAGATCCAACCGATTAAAGGAGGTTGTGGGCATATATTAAAAAAATCACATTAGTACAATCATAAAGTGGACCACAAATGTACATTGGATTTGGACTGTTGGACTTTTTTTTTTCCAGAGGCCATTATTCTCATATGGGTTTGACCTACTTTTGCTGTCCACCTTGATCGTTGACACGTGTCCACTTCTTCACATGAGGGCACCCTCATTTGAGAACGGATTGGCTACTCCCCCTACCGGGCTGGTGGTCGGTGATCTGTGGGCCTCACCATGATGTATGTGTTTCATCCATTCGGTTCATCCATTTTTACAGATCATTTTAGTGCTTAATACAAAAAACGAGGAGGATATAAGTATCATTTGCACCACACCACAGGTAAACAATAGTGATTGGATATCCACCATTAAAATCCTCCTAAGGCCCGCTATACTGTTTATTTGACATACAATCTGTTAATTAGGTCATAAAGACCCAGATGAAGGGAAAAAACAAAGATCAGCTTGATCCAAAACTTTTATAGCCCCCAAAAGATTTTAATAGTCGACGATCGTTCAACACTATTTCCTTTAATGTGGTCCAGTTGAGATTTAGATATACCTCATTTTTTATCTCATATCATAAAATGACCTATAAAAATAGATGGACCGTATGGATGAAACACATACATCATGGTGAGGCCCACAGAGCACCGATCACTAGCCATTGGCAGGTGGCATGGGGAGTAGCCAATCCGTTTCCCCTCATTGAATCACTGACCCCAAGACACACCTCATGTTCAGAACTGAGTTTTGGGGACAAGAATCTTGACTGCATCTCCACCACTTTTTTTTTTTTTTTTAAGTGGTGACTCATACTACTATACCTTCAGGTGGGCCAGATGTACGAGCATCAAGACCATCCAAATCGTGGCACGTGGATCTGGTGTTGTTTCCCTCACCACCGTTGGGGTGATGTGGTGATGTGTTGGGAGCTGTGGGGCTTACTATGATATATTCGTTTTATATCCATACCGTCCATCTATTTTTCCAGCTAATTTTCGAGCATAAAATAGAAAATGAAGTAGATCCGAAGCTCAAGTTGACCACACCACAAGAAACAGTGGTGATTGAACTCCCACCATTAAAAATTTCTAGGTGGCCATAAATGTTTTAGATCAAGCTGATATTTGTATTTTCACATCATTCTGTGTGACCTGACCAACAGGTTGAATAGTAAATAAAGTGGGGTCCACTTGAGCTTAGCATCTGCTTCATTTTTTGTATTATTTAAGGGTATAAGCTCAAACATGAGGCATGAGGCAGATCAAAGGGTCAGGTTGACCACACAGAAGTGATATTAACGCTCGTAATTGAAACCTTTTCAGGGCCCACCTTACTGTTTATTTTCCATTGAAATATGTTCATAAGGTCAATATACCTGAATGAAGGGAAAATACAAATACTGCTGTTGATTAAAACTTCTGCATGGTCTCAAGAAGTTTTTAATGGAGGGGTTCAATCCCTTATATGTGGTCCGATTGAGCCTTTAATCTACCTCATTTTTTGGCATATATCTTAAAATGATATGGCAAAATAGATGAACGGTGTGGATAAAACCCATACATCATGATGGGTCCCTCATAGCTCTGCCTGTTTTGAGCTGGGACAGGTGGGTGTAGTACCTAATCGACGTCGGGTCCATTCATCTGAAGTTGTACCACTGTGCACTGCTACGGCTGAATAGTCAGGTTTACCCATGGGAGCAGACTATGTGAGACCATGGACTCACCCAAAATGGTGTGGCCCACCTTGATTTATGTATTCCATATCGATACCGTTCGTCCATTTTTTCAGATCATTTTAAGGCGTTATCTAAAAAATGAAACGGATCCAATTAGCAGGTGGACCATACCATATGAAATAGTTGTGATTGAACATCTTACCATTAAAAACTTCTTAGGATGCATCTTAATGTTTTAATAGTGTTTATTTATCATCCAATCAGTTGATAAGGTCACATAAGCTTGGAAGAAGGGAAAAAACAAATATCACCTTAATCCAAAACTTTTATGGTCCACTAATGGTCAATCACCACTGTTTCTTATGCAATGGTACACCTGGTAATTGGATCTATTTCATTTTTGGGATAATGCTTTAAAATGGTTTTGAAAAATGGATGGACCGGCTTGGATGCAAAACACATTCATCAAGGTAGGCCCCACAGTAAGTAGTCACCATTTTGGGTGAGTCTATGGTCTTACCTAATCCGCTTCCTTTATGCACATTCCAGATGGCTACAGTTCTTGAACAAATGCATAGCTAAAAAGCTTTCTTGAATTTCCATACCCATCCAACTTTTCAAACACATGATGAATAACGTTACCATACTCATTACCACATGTCAAAATTTGCTTAGTCATGAATAACAATATTTAGGTACGAAGAGATTTCTTTAAATAAAGTTCAAATTATATTAGAAAAGTTATAAATAAGAGTTCTAAATAAATTAATATTATAAGGTCTGAGATATGAAAGTTGTTGGGAAAATTTTTATTCATATTTGTATTTGTGAGAGACATTAAGAAAGTCAAATTATGTAATTCGATAATTGAATTAATACTTGTAAATAAAATTAAACTTCCTGCGACACTATCATTTCGGTATCAGAGCTTTCTTATTCTACAGCCATGTCTTCTTTTGAAGGATATTCGTAGCAAATGCATTGGATATATTTTTTAGAGAAGGTCTGGCCCACCGGATGGATGGCTTGGATTACATGTAAGCAACCATTGGTGGTCAATGTATTCTCGCAAGCCTAGGTGAATGATAGGTAAAAAAGAAAAAGAAAAAAGAAAAAAAAAGGGTCCACCCTATAAAGAAATACTTGCTAATTCATATACAGCCGAAAGTTGGGCAACCCAACCGACCCGTGACCGACCCGTCATTGGGTTGGGCTCGGGCTAGGATATATTCGGTCCGGTCTCAAGCTTGGGCTATACAAATGCCAACCCGATAAAACTTAGGTTGGGCTTGAGTTGAGGTCTCAGGTTGCCTGACCCCACCCGAACCCGATCAATATATTAGTTACTTATAAATTATAATTGAGTATGGATTGTTTGTGTAGAAGGTATACTAGTGATGTCGGGTCTCATTTGTCCACGTCATTTCCAAGGACTCACGCTAATAAGATATGCCGGTTTCTCTCTCCCAAATAGAATGCGTGTTGTACTACATGACTTTTTAAAGGAGTAGTCCTATATTTTAGCTTAATTTTTTAAAGAAAAAAATGAAATTTTTTATAATGAATAATCACATATATAATTAATAAAATTATAGATACAAAAAATAAGTCCTATATTGAATTATAATAAACTAATGTAATAACGAAAATATTAGCATGTATACACCCGACCAACTCAATCAACCCGTCGAGCCCTCTTGGGTTGGGCTTGGGTTGAGAATTCCCAACCTAAAATTGGGTTGGGTTGGGTCAAGGTTTAGGTATAGGAACCTTGGGTTGGGTTAGGGTTGAGCATCACCCCGAACCATCGAAGTGATTGAAATTGACCACGAACTAAATGAAATAGATTTTTGACCATCAACCTGATGGAATCTTGAAAAATAACTAGGTTGGTTGGCTAAATTAGCTTCTCCTACCCCAAAATCATATGTGGCAAGTTAAGTAAATCATTCTAGTTTAGGAGATATGCTTGTTAAATAAATAGACAAAGAAATGAATTAAAAGATAGAAAAATATTTTTATATACTTATATATACATATTTATATAATTATGTATTATAAAAAAATGTAAGGGGAAAAATGTTCTCCATGTAAAAAATAAAAAAATAAAAATAAAAATAAAAAAGAGAAAAAAGTGTATAACACTACAGTTATGGCTACGGTTATAATCCGTAGCGATAGGCCAAGCTTTGACCCGGTTGACCCCAACTCGCTGGTTGCATTTTTTTTCCTCTGACCTGGTCGACCGTAACTTGTTAGCTTAGTTTTCGTTTTTTTTTTCCTGTCGTAATCCCCATCAATTTTTGTGGGTCCCATTATAAGGTATGTGTTATATCAAAACTGTCCATCTATTTGGTGAACTCGTATTAAGGCTTGAGGTGAAAAATAAGACAGATTTAGTTATCAAGTGGACCACACTGTAAAAGGCGGTGGGGAATTGAACGTCTACCATTGAAACCCTTTCAGGGGTTACAAAAGTTTTGGATCATTATGAAATTTGTTTTTCCTCTTCATCCAGGTCTTTATGACCCTATGAATGAACTTAAACGGGAAGGATTTCTCACAAACATCACAGTGGGCCCCAACTTAGACGGGGGAGGATTTCTAATGGTTGACGCTCATTCAACACTGTTTCTTGTAATGTGGTACACTTAAGATTTGGATATACCTCATTTTTTGTCTCATGCCATAAAATGTCCGGAAAAATATATGGACGACATGGATGAAAAGCATACATCATGGTGGGGCCCACAAACCACCGACGATCCGCCATTGGCGGGTGAGAGGTGGAGTACCCAGTCCGTTTTTGTGAAAAGGAGGGGTATTTTTGTCCTTGAATTTGTCGTCCATACGAGGAGATCTAAGTGCGTATGTTAAGTTTGTATTTCCTCAAGAATATCCAATGGATAAAATGTAGGGTCCACAGTCGTAAATTTCTCACTGAATAGTCAAGTTTACCCATGGGAGCATACTATGTGAGACCATGGACTCACCTAAGATGGTGTGGCCCACCTTGATGTATGTATTCCATATCCATACCGTTCATCCGTTTTTCCAGATCATTTTAAGGCGTTATCCAAAAAATGAAACAGATCCAATTAGCAGGTGGACCATACCATATGAAATAGTTGTGATTGAACGTCTTACCATTAAAAACTTCTTAGGATGCATCTTAATGTTTTCATAGTGTTTATTTATCATCCAATCAGTTGATAAGGTCACATAAGCTTGGAAGAAGGGAAAAAACAAATATCACCTTAACCCAAAACTTTTATGGTCCACTAATGGTCAATCACCACTGTTTCTTATGCAATGGTACACCTGATAATTGGATCTATTTCATTTTTGGGATAATGCTTTAAAATGGTTTTGAAAAATGGATGGACCGGCTTAGATGCAAAACACATTCATCAAGGTGGGCCCCACAGTAAGTAGTCACCATTTTGGGTGAGTCTATGGTCTTACCTAATCCGCTTCCTTTATCCACATTTCAGATGGCTACAGTTCTTGAACAAATGCATAGCTGAAACGCTTTCTTGAATTACCATACCCATCCAACTTTTCAAACACATGATGAATAATGTTACCATACTCATTACCACATGTCAAAATTTGCGTAGTCATCAATAATAATATTTAGGTACGAAGAGATTTCTTTAAATAAAGTTCAAATTATATTAAAAAAGTTATAAATAAGAGTTCTAAATAAATTAATATTATAAGGTCAGAGATATGAAACTTGTTGGGAAATTTTTTATTTATATTTGTATTTGTGAGAGACATTAAGAAAGTGAAATTATGTAATTCGATAATTGGATACTTGTAAATAAAATTAAACTTCCCGCGACACTCTATCATTTCGGTATAGGAGCTTTCTTATTCTGCAGCCATGTCTTCTTTTGAAGGATATTCGTAACGAATGTATTAGATATATTTTTTAGACTGATGGCTTGGATGTTGAACATGTAAGCAATCATTGGTGGACAATGTATTCTCGCAAGCCTAGGTGAATGATAGGTAAAAAAGAAAAAGAAAAAAGAAAAAAAAGGTCCACCCTATAAAAAAAATACTTGCTAATTCCCACCATCCCTACACTGATCAACTTTTGCTTCACTCCTCTCAGCTGATGAATGCATTGCAAAGTTGTTAATAAGCCATGCTTCAAAAAATGATAGGCTTTGGCCACTTGGTTGGTAACAAAATGCTTTTGATTGGATGATAGGAGTGGCTTTTGAGCTGTCAGAGAAGAAGAGGATAATTTTTCTAAATTATCTTTTTTATTTATTAATATGTATGTTTAATTAAAAATTTATGAATCTCTAATAGATTTCTCTCTTCATATATATATATATACACACACACACACACACACACACACACACACACACACACACACACACACACACACACACACACACCCACACACACACATACACACATATTCCAATTAGTATTAGTAAAACAAATAAGTTAATAGTTTTTACAATATCATTTCTTAAAGTTTAACACTTTTATATAACCTATAAGAGGATTAGACGTTGGACTATCTCGATTCTTTGGTACTGGGATTAGAGCTAGGCATAAGACGACTCGACTCATCCGACTCATTCAAATTTGACTCGATCCGAACCGAGTGGGTGAGTTGATCTGAATTGAGTTGACTTCATCCAATCCGAACTCAAACTGAGTCGAGCTTGAGTCACCCAGTAACTCAACTCGACTCGACCCGAAATCCAACTCGATACTGATTCGACTCAATCCAAAACTTGACTCATACATATATATTTAAAAAAACTCAGATATGATGTTTCATATTTGAGATGCCGTGTAGCTGACGGAGAGGCTACAATTTTGGCGAGTGAATCTAGGTTTTGATTTGTGATTTCAGCCCATGTATACCTGCTGCACTTAACCCGACTCGGTGTCGATTCGACTCAACTCGGTACTTGTGACCAGGTCGAACTCGGTCTGGATTAGTCTAGGCCAGACCTAGACTCAGATCGGGCCGATCAGGCATGTTGGACTCGATAGCGAGTCGGGTCAAGTTTAGGTCTGGCCTATTTCAAACTTGTATCAAGTCGGGTCAGCTTTAACTCAATCTGACTCAACTCGATGCCCTGCTCTAACTAGGATAGATTTGAGAGATACTCCTTAATTTAGGATGTGCATCACATACATCTCTTTTACACACATTGTGTGAAGGTATGATCTCCACCATTTGCACATATTGTTATATTGTAGAAATTTGATGTTATTGTAAACGGATATTCTTGGAATGAGTCCCATGATCAAATTATATTGTACTATATTCTGTTGTGTTTGTATGCTAGGGACTAACAAAGTGGCATTAAAGCTATCTCATTTGCAATAATTGTCGATATCTATTTTGATTGAGAAAATTCAGCATTGTTTCTAGTGGACAAAGGGTCGGTCAGACTATTGACTTTTAAATGAGGATCGAATGGGTTTTTGTTTCGCGTTGATCAGATTTCTCGATTTGGAAATCTAGTCTGTTGAAGTTGGCCTTATCGGGCACATATATCCTTTTGGGATCCGATTTTGGACACTTCACATCACAATGTTAGCGTAGTCCATTTTCCTTGATTTTGCACATGATGATTTTATGTTTATTTTCTTATTGATTGATGGTGTTATATTGCATAGATGTGGTGTGGATGGGCCATGATGGGAGATCACACATTATATATGTCACACGTTGTATATGTGTGAGATATGGCCCGTGATCTCTCATATTTTTGGTAAGAGCATTATCTTATATCTTGTAGTGACTATAAGGTTCATCATGATGGGCCCAAATTGGTAAAAAAAGCCATGATGATGTGCGATTTTTGGTCTTGCATTCCACACCATCCATGTGAATCTATGGATCATGATAGGTGGATGAGGAAACAAATTGTGTGTTCATGAATGTTACTAATATGGGGAGAGAAATGTATGGAGTGGATTTGAGGTAAGAAGACTTGTGTGGGGTCCACTGTAAGGACAATGTCCAGTTTTGTGAGGCACATAGGGTGTGTCTAAAATACCCTTTTTCCTTAGTGTGTAAGGCACCTTGGAGTTTTCTTTTCAACATCTCATTCTCTCTCTCTCTCCCTCTTTTAGTAATTTCTTAATGGTAAGACACCTAATTAGATCCTAATTGAAATTTTATTTTTTTTTTCCTAATTTGTATATATATGCCCTGGAATATTTCTTACATTATGAGATTTTGTGGGACCCACTTGTAAAAAAATTATTTCCATTGGTTCGTATGCGCATGTGTGCATCTAGAGGGCTTTGGTGTGTGCTAATATGAGCTGGACCCTACACCTTTGGCCATCTTTAAAATTGCATGTGGGGCTCACATGTTTGAGGCATGTTACGTAAACATGATCAGACCTTGCTGAAATGTTTTGGACAGCCAGCTTATGGATTACTTTTGAACTATTTTTCTGTCCTATGAGAAATATAAACCGTTAATTTGAAAGTACTAGTCAATACCTTCGAAAAGAGTACTCACATGCCCCAAACGGACATTGGATGGTTGAGATCTAGCTGAAACAAGTTTGGGTGTTAGGTGCATGTATTCTATGATTCGAGGTGACGCACTCTAACTTGTGACCCACTTTTGGGCAATCTGATGGTCTCCTTTGGAGAATGTAATTCGATAAGAAATGTGTTCCCAGGCGTTTTTCCCTATCGTAGTTCGAACCACAAAGTTATTCGACCGTTAAAACTGATTCTCCATTGATCAAGCAATGACTTATATTGGGTAGGCCATATCTCATGATTTACATATCAGATTGAGATTTTTTTTTTGAGTGATTTCAGAATGTTCATGTGTGATTGGATAGAATGGATTGGATATTGGGTGTCTAGATCTTCTTAGAAAATTCTTGAACTGTTTGTTGTTAAAGTTCCCTAGAAATGGACTGTTTTGATGAGATCCATTAGATCTGATTTTGGATTGGGCCCAAACTTGACCCTTAGCCCAATTTGCATGTTTTGAAAATATATGTCAACTCAGATTAGTTCAGGAAGTTCAAGATAATGAAAATCTGGTCAGATTAGTCAATGGACCTTGGTCGTTTTGGACAATTAATTAATTCATGTAGAATTGATGATCATGTGCATATTTGTTTGCATCCCATGTTTGAATTTTTATTTTATTTTTTTCATTTATAACTACGTGCTAGTGAGTGCAACAATCAACCTACATTTGAAGAATGTGATTGCCATAATGTAGTCGATCTTCACTTGCTCGAAATCGCATCCTCAAGGATTATACCGTTATTCAATTGTATTCACCTCAATTTAAGCTTGAGGAAGTGTTCATAAAGTTGAGTGAAATCCCTACAAGGTCATTTGGTCTTACAAGTGAATTGTGATTAGACTTTATAGCTTTTTGAGCATGTCTTCCTCAAGATTCATATCTCTCTCTCTTTAATATCATGCTCATGCACAATATGGTAATGGGAGCATTTGATGTTTACATCTCCTTTGCCCAAGACCTTGGGTATTCACAACATCTTAACTAAGTCCTTGTGAGAAATGAAAGAGCTTGATTCTTGGGCTAGAAGATCTTAAAAGTGTGATCCCCTAATGAAAAGTTTGGATCTTGTGCATTTACATTTCACTCATTTGAAATATAATTCTTACGAGATGAAAAAGAAAAGAAGAACAAAACTTAGATTCCTTTAAATGATTATAAGTTCTAATATTATATATCAAAACTAGGGGTATGGCTTTTGAAACATAAGTGAAGAGAGAGAGAAGGGAGGAGATGAATTAACACAATTTGAGGAAAGAAAATATGCATGCTTTTTCAGTAAAATCTGAGAAGTCCAACAGACACTGGACACATTTTTGAAGTTCTTGTCACTGTGAAAGTGCTGTAAAATTGACCACCAAATTCGACACTGGTCAAATAATTTTTTTAATTATTTGATGGTTGTTAGACGTCAATATTTTTAGTTGAGTTATTTGATGGGTAGGGGTTGTCGAATTTTTAAAATTTGGGGGTAAAAAATCAGCGCGAGAGAACCCATATCTCTCTCTCTCTCTCTCTCTCTCTCTCTCTAAAAAAAAACACACGCTCGCACACCCCCATACACTCACGCCGTAGTGGGATTTCACCACCTATGGATGCTCAAACCCTTAACCGGGTGTTGAAACTCCTGAGAGTCTACCAGAGCAAGAGTAAAGATCCCATCTCTCTTGGCACTAGCCATCCATCTTTGGCTCTCTCTCTCTCTCTCTCTCTCTCTCTCTCTCTCTCCCCAATATCTCTCCCTCCGGCGACGCCCCCTCCTTCCATCAGGTACCCTCTCTCATCCATGCCATCCATCTATGATTGGGATTTGCTACATTGTGGGTCATGCAAGGCGTAGATACACATCACCCCATCACGGTGGGGTCCCAAATGTGAGCCCCAGCACATTGTCCTATCAAAAAGGACTCTGCATATACAACACATACATCAAATGGGGTCCACTGTTGTGGCCCCTTGAATGGTTTCAACAGTGGATGTCTTTGTCACCACAACTTGTAGTGGGGTTCACTTGAAGATTTTGGATTTCATTTTTGTTATCATACCCTAAGATAGGCTGACAAATGGAGATGAAATACATGCATCACGGTGCACCCTAAAAGGTTCAATGAAAATTTTCGACGGCTTCTGACTGTTGAATTCTGAATTTGATGACCAAAAATTTCGTTGGGATTTTTCAACTGCAGCGTCCATCAAAATTTACTTAATTCAACTACTCTGTGCGGTCAAGAAATCCCACTTTTCACAGTGTTCAATAACCTTAACTTTAATTAAAATATCTTATTTTGTCCTAAAATTAGTTAAGATTATGCATTTAGAAAAATTAATTGTGACGGAAAATGTACATGACCTACACATTACATACAGTGGATATTATCAAAATATCCTTGCCATATAATCTTTCGGTGGCGTGATGCTAGTATAAAAATAAAATAAAATTCTAAATTATTTATTATAGGTAGGATATTATCAAAATACCCTTGCCATGTAATCTTTCGGTGGCGTGTTGCTGTTATAAAAATAAAATAAAACTACGAATTATTTATTATAAGTTTTAATTATTTTATTTTCATGTGCAAACACCTACCTGTTCAAAGCTTAAGAAAGAATAGAAAACAGCCATGGTTAGGAGTGGACGCTTCTACCTCGACGATATCAGACATTGCAAGCACCGGCCAATCCGCATAAAACTAATAAAAACAGAGGATGCTTTTGTTTCATGCCAAGGTCATTTTAGTCAATTTTTTTCGGATGGTGACATGCCATTGTTTTAATGACTTGGGTTGATCCGTCGTTCTGTAAGAAGTGTGGGCCATGCCAGAAATATATAACATGGAGTGGTTTGCTTTTCAGAAAACTGTAGCCCTTGGATATGCTTCCAAGGGTCACGTATCAACGATCTAAACCGTTCATATGATGGTGCGTGGGACCAAAAAGTTCTCGGAGTTTGGAAGATTTTGTAAGTGGCATACGCAACACCATCGTATAAATGACTAAAGTCACTGAATGAAAAAGAATAATTAAAAAAAAGAAAAAAAGATGAATTTTGCGACGGTTGTGGACCGTCTGCAAACAGCTACGGAGCTCCCATCCCATCATATAAACGGTTCGGATTATCCAAACATGACCACAGGTCCACCAGCTCCAGTCCTCGCTTAAAAATAGCAGTAGGTATGGATGTATTGTACAAACCTCTAATATGGAATGTTGGATTTGGAGCACTGTAGAAAGGAGGCTTGCTAGCTCCACGCGCGTTGCACGCAGCACGAGTGCGACCTGACAAGTGTTTTAGGCACTTCAGCCATGTATTAGGTGGACCGCGTCATGAAGATGACGATAAGCAAATTAAAGGCGGGTAGATTCGTAGTCATGGTGGGGCCCAGCTTATTGACTGCTCGGATGTCCCACACCCCTCCTCTCCTGAGCTCGGCACAAGCAAGGCTCTGAGGGGCCCACTGTGATGTATGGGATTTATCCACACCGTCCATCCATTTTTCCACATCATTATAAGGTGGAATCTCAGAAATGAGGCAGATCCAAAGCTGAAGTAAGCCACACCATAGGAAGCAGCGGTGATAATGACTCCCACCATTGAAACCTTCGTAGGGGCCACCGTGATGTTTATTTGCCATCCAATCTGTTCATAAGGTCACATAGACCTGGATGAAGGGAAAACACAAATATTAGCTTGATCCAAAACTTCCGTGGCCTCCAAGAATTTTTCAACCGTACTAGTTTAATCTACATTATGTGGCCCACTTGATCCCTGTATCTTCCTCATTTTGGGGCTTATACTCTAAAATGATATGGAAAAAAGGATGGTCGGTGTGGATAAAACCCATGTACCACGGTGGGCTCCTCATAGCCCTGTCTGTTCTGAGCTCAGGACAGGCGGAGTAGTACCCAATCCGCGTCCGGTGACACACGTGCCACATGTAAATGTGCATTTAGAAGCAGCAAGCATCTTTTGATTAACAACAGGAGGTTTGCTCGATTGCATCTCCCCGTATTGCAATGTAATGCGTAGAGGCTTTATCAATCGGAACTGTTTTTTTTTTTTTTTTTTTTTTTGTTTGTTTCTTCCAATGATCCAAATCGTTCATTTGATAGGGATCCACTTGGATGCCTGAAAAAATTATTGGTTTGGATGTTTCAAGCCTTCAATTATGGGAAATTATAGTGGCAGTCTATTTTCAAAGCAAAAGAGCCAAATTTCAAATGATTAAAACATTAGAATTTAAGAGATTTTATTTATTTTTATCTACTTCGACATTGGATCCATCATATAAACGGTTTGGATCATTGAAATACGGTCCAGATTCAAAGGATAGTTCCGATGTATCATATTTCTGTACATCGCGATGTCTCAAAGCTAACTACAAAACAAATGAATTTTTTTCAAAAGGACAGAAGGGTGTGAACGTGTGATAACATCAACGACTATCCTACAACACTTTTTAGAGTCAACGGTCAAAATCCAGCTATTCCATCAATTTCATGGTGGGTCCAAACTTTCTTATTCTATTAGAGCCGGAGATTCGTATTAAAAATAGAGGCTAGACTTTTTTGTCCTTACGCACACTCAAAGCCCGTCCACTTTCTTTATGCACGTGTGGTCCACCTGGTGATCAGACCAGGAATGCTTACGCCACTGCGGTGCACCCAGTTGGGCTGACTTAGATGAACGGCCAGAATCTCCCGGGTGGCAGAGTAGAATTGAGATGATCTCAGGGACTTCCATGCATCATGACGAAACAAAAGTCCCGGAGGAACACACCCAGATCCATAGCTACTGGCAGACTGAGTGGAGATACCTCGTTTCAACCCTTGAGGTTTTAGTATCGATCCCCAACGGGGGTAGCTAACAGAGAGTGTGTGTACTGACATGGGTGTGTACTAACAAGCTAACCCCCAAACCCCGCCTCCCCCCAAAACAGAGAAAAAAAAGAAAAAAAGAAAAAAAAAGGTCCTGTAGGCATGGATCCTTACTCTTGCTCAGTGGTATATTCTCAGGAGTTTCAACACCCAGTCAAGGGTTTGATTATCCATAGGTGGTGAAATCCCACTACGGCCTAGGGCACGTGTATAAAAAAATAGAAGAAAAAAAGGTTTTGGACGCATCTTCGAGCCTGACTAGCCAGCTCGGCTCGGTTCAGTCAACAGATCGGGCAGATCGAGCCGAGTATCCACTCAATCGCTAAGTGCATCACCCCTTGTTTAAACTATTTCCTGTAGTCACCACCCAAATCGTGTATAGCTTGAGTTTTTAGCCTTGGCTTAAATGTTGGTGTGACAACTAATAGTTGGAGTGTATTTTATATAATTATCATGATGGATTCTATAAAATCAAAGGCAGACATCTCTCTCCTAAGTTTCCTTTATCGTGGCCTACTCAAAATCATTAGTTAAATTGTTTTTTTGGTCCTGAGCCTAACTCAGGAATCAGGATTACACATCTAATGATAGGAGTAGATCTCACATACATATCACAATAAGCCTTATTAAAAATCCTGGGAAGTGAAAATCCCCTCTTTTTGTTTAATATAATCAACATATCTTTTCTTTTTTCGGAACAATTGAGAGAGGGCCCACCGTGATGTATATGTAAAATCCTCTTCGACCATTAGATATGTAATCCCACATTAGGTTTTAAGTAAAAAAAATAAGTTGACTTATGATTAGGGTGATCAATCACACAAAAGTAAATACGTAGAGATAAACGTCCGCCATTGAATTTTTTAATGACCATGATGATGAGTATATGAATTCCACCCTAACCTTGGATGCCAAACCCAAATTTAAGCTTGGGCCCAAAACTTAGGCCTACCAATGGCTGAACTGGTGATGAGTGGTTTGGATAGCCCGATGCGCACCCCTTCTCCCACGGCTACAGACAAGCCACGCCTACCAGTGTGGCAGTTGTGGGAGCATCCAAGCCACGTGTCAAGTGGGAGCAACCGTCCAGATCATCTGACCAAAAACCTAAGCTCTCTAACTTTTAGGTTTGTTAACAGATTACAAAAAACAAATGGACGGTGTAAAATGCCTTGCTACATTTTCATACATGCGTGGCCTTCATGATAATTGAGCAGCCTGAAATGTTGGCTGGATCATCTATAAAGCGGGCCCCACCTAATACACAGCTTGGATGTCTTGCTACTTGTGGGGGTTGACAAGCCTCGGTATAGGAATTATCCAAGCGCCACCCAGCATGCATCCTCATTTGGAGGAAAGCTAAGGAGGATAGCCCAGCTAAATGATGATCCAGACCGTCCATCTAAAAGTTCCCACTGTAAAAGTCTTACAGTCCAAAGCTGCCCACCATCCATACAAAGTTGATTTATAAGAGAAAAACTAAAATCTAATTCACGTTTGTAATATATGGACGGTCTGATCTCCATTGAGTAAGACCTTTTTCCATGCAGCCAATCTAGGATATGTTGATAATTTGATATTCTCAAATTGTAAATTTATAATTACCGTAAAAAAGAAAGAAATAAAAACTATTAAGGACATGCAGGCTGAAGCAGTATGATTTCACTGTTTTTAAACCATTTTTCATCTATTCGCAGACTAATCGAGACTGTTGATAGATTGCTGACAAATAGTTTATATGATATGATGAGCCTGTGTATGATTCCACGTCCAATAAGCACGAAGAAATCACTAATAATATTCTGTAAATACAATTTGCTAATAGATGAAAATTTAAAGGAAAATTCTCGTGTTAAAGAAAAAGATAGAAAATGAAATTTAACTTTGTCGGATTAAACCAGTACACTAGTTTGGCTCTTGCTGGCTTAGACGAGACCATTATACTGATCTAGTTCTTATGGACTTGTTGGACTGATTAGAGAACACTTAAAGCTTTACTAGTTCATAGGAGAGAATGAACCGAATGGTTTGTAATGTTGCAATGAACCAACCAAGCTTAGTTTATATAGACTAGGGTAATTGGACACTTTGATGTAGATGCATAATTACAATTGACAATTTATTTTTGTTGATGAGA
This sequence comes from Magnolia changhungtana, assembly GCA_030180095.1. Classification (NCBI taxonomy): domain Eukaryota; kingdom Viridiplantae; phylum Streptophyta; class Magnoliopsida; order Magnoliales; family Magnoliaceae; genus Magnolia; species Magnolia changhungtana. Next base: position 2,942,701 of record JASAUF010000449.1, on the reverse strand, counting down.
AACTGGCTATTATTTGGTAATTTTTAACCGCCTCTTAAACGACTAGTTTTAGCCCCCATGCATATAAGGTAGATAGGTTTCCCTCAGACCTCTTATCCACAATATTTTAAATCCAACCAGGTAACATATCTCTCTTAGCCATTGTACTGCGACTCGCACTAGTTAGCGTAAGGTTGAGAGGGAGTGACCCATTTGTGACATGATGCATATGTGCGAAGTGTGTCACTAGTGCTTCTAAAGCTACTGTCTCACATGCCCACGCCCTCACACCAAACCTAATACCATATGTGTGTGTTCCTCTAATTCACCCAAGAATAGTAAAGTACTCAACACCCTACTTATTAAGAAAAAAAAAAAAGTTCTTTCCTTTTCTAAAACACGAAAAATCACTTTTTCATAAATTATATATATATAATTTTTTATTTAAAATATTTTTAATCAAAACAATTTTCATAAAATAACAGGACTCTTTCCACGTATGAATGAATTGAATCATCACTTTGCAGAGCAGAAGGGACAAGATTATTAGCGTGAGCCTTCAGATAATCTCTTGCACCAATCAGGACACCGCCCCACCTTGGCCGTCGCATACCATAATCATCTACAGAGATTCTCCACTGGTACTGCACAAATTGAGTCAAGCTGGTGATCTTGACCATTGATCTGATCAAGACCGCCACTTTCATAAAAGCAAGTGGGCCTCACATGCACCTACTCGTTTGGAGAAAGTTGAGCCGAATGTATGATCTTGCATGCCGCTAAAATAAAAGGAAGTGGACCCCACATGCACAAATCATACAGCGTGTTGTCATACTCCATTGGAATAAGGTGGGCCGACCCATGACGTCTCTAAAGACCTTGACATCTCCATGCCCTCTGCATGACGCTTTTGTTCTCGAAAAAGCTGGTGAAATCGAGCCCATTCAATGCTGGCGAGCTAGACCATGGAAAACGGCTGGTATGGAAAGTCACATCAGTATAGTTCTAAAACTCGTTGAGTCGACTCGAAACTTAGAAGAGTTGGGAGTTGACGAACTCGGCCCATTATCATTTTTGAGTGGAGAGTGATTGGGTACTACCCCCACCAGTCCTTAGCTAGTATGGGTTATATCCACACCGTTCATCTATTTTGCCATATGATTTTAGTATACAAGCCTCAAAACAAGGCAGATTAAAGGCTCAAGTGGACCACACAGTGGGGATTAAACATTTATCATTGAAAACTTTCTGGGGCCCACATAAGTTTTGGATCAAGCTGATATTTGTGTTTTCCCATCATCCAGTTTTATGTGACCTTATAAACAGGTTGAATGGCAATTAATTATCACAGTGGGCGCTAGGAAGGTTTCAATTGTGAGTGTCATTATCATTGTTGCTTCATGTGGTGTGGTCCACTTGAGCCTTTGATTTGCTTCATTTTTGGGCTTGTTACCTAAAATGATATGTTAAAATAAATGGACCATGTGGATAAAACCCATAAGACCCAATCCAAGTCCAATATATATATATATATATATGCTATTCATCCATTTTTTCTGACTGATTTCAAGCCATGAGTCCAAGAAGGAAGCAGATTCATGGCTCAATTAGGCCACACTACGCTACTGGAGTAGTGATGATAAAGATGCCCATGGTTGGAACCTTTCTAAGAGCTTTATAATGTTTATTTTCTATTCAAACTGTTCTTAAGGTCCCGTGTGTGCCTATGTCGAGTTGTGTGGGCCCCACCGTGGTGTGTGTCTAACATAAACACCGTGCATTTGATGGACACACATTATAGTAGCTCATGGGAACTTCCCATGAGGTCTAGCTGCGTGGCCCCACCATGATATATGTTAAACATCAACACTGTGCATTTGATGGGCCCCTTTCAAATTATGGGATATCCCAAAAATCATCCTTATACAGAACTCACGTGGGTCATACCATCTAAAAATCATCTGGCAAAATAGATATACCGTATAGATAAAACACACACATTAAAGTAGCCATGCAACACTTCAGTTACTTTTTTAATTTTCTAATATTACATACTTGTATATAGCAAAATAACTAATGCAACTATGGTTATTGAGGTATTGAAACGAGTCGCTGACCCGACTTATACGAATATTGGGTGCAGCCGAGTTTTTTGGGTTTTTAAACTAAGTTGAAAATGTGACATTGCATCAGATGGATTAGGTGAGTCTGATGCATTTTTTTTTTCAACGTAGCACTTTAGTGCTGCTGACACTTTCAACGTGCATGCGCGTGCAAGTAACACTTTCAACGTGCCTACGCAATTTAAGTTAATGCAGTCTCAGTCCGATCAGCTGGAACTTATATTACCGTCCATCAATAGATAACCTGAAAGCTATCAATGAATACATATGACATCCAGCGTGTCTAATTGATTGTTCACAACATGAGGGTCACCTTGTATCAAAATTAGATCAATATAATAATCTGGTAGGCCATACCTTAGAAAATAAACTATGGCCATTAATAAATAACAAAATTCAAATGTGGTCCAGATAGTGAGTTTATTATGATTATTTTTCGTAAATGTGACCCTCATATTGAGATGAATATATTGATGGTTTGGATGTTAGATGCACATGGCAGGTATGTATATATTCACTGGGTGGGTAGTGATTTTTTGTCCAACTGGTTGGACTTAAAACCTAATCTTTTATAGGATTGTAATCCTCTACGGCACCTGTATCACGCCGTGGTAAAACAACTAATTCCATGGAGCTAACATGTGGCACATGAAAAACCCACTCCTCACGGGTTCTATATATATATATATATATATATATATATATATATATATATATATATATATATATATATATATATATATATAAAGAAGAAGAAGAAGAAGAAAAAAGAAGCTAAATCCCAAACTCAAATGTGTCTCATGGCATGGAAGAGTGAGGATGGGATGCTAATCATAGTTCAGTATGTGGGGGCGTCCATTGAAGAATGGGATGGGATGCTATCAAATCCATTAATCGTTTGTAACCCACCAAGATGAAGAAAATATATAAAAAATGGCCATATGCAAAACTCATACGTGAACTAAGTGGTTTTGGGATCATTTGTGGCCATGTGAATATTTAATGGGGTTTATCCTCTCTACATACAACTTAAAACAGTTCTCATTGCTGCAGTGGAGAATGATTCTAAGTTTGGTGTTATGTTTATTATTTTTTCTCTTATGGTACTGTGTGGTTTACTTTTAAAATTTTTTCTTATGGTATGTGGTCTATATACAAAAGGTCACACACACAAACATAAATCCTATTCTATTCCATTCATCTATTTTTGAAAATTTTTACTTCAAGGATTTCTGGTATAAAAGAAGAGATGTCACTTGTATTTATTTTATTTTTAGTTGAGAAGAAAACTCTATGATATTATCCCATTGAGTACGCATATTGCCAAACCATATATATCATTGTCTCTTGGGTCTTGTTTTAATTTGGCCCTTAATTTTTATGATTTTAGCTTAGCTTACATTTATCATGTGCTAGAGTTTTTTCGAAACACTTACTTTATAAGCGAAGTGGATAACTCACATATATAATATGGTGAACCTACATAGCTTATGTGATTCTTCGGCAAGGGGTGCTTTTTCATGAGTTGAAATGATTAAAATGCCCTCATTTACTTTTCTATGAAAAGCAGTAAAGTTTAGAAATATTGTGTTTCACATCTTGATTCATTATGCTCATATCTCCACTCACATTTTTTAGGAGAATGGTTACATATCATCTGTATCTGAGGTTTCTGAAGTGTCTCTTAATAAGGTGTCTCTCAATATTACTTGCAAGGGTTTGACATGTATCTACTCACAACACCGACTGTATGTGAAATAGCTAGTCTCGTAGAAACTATAATACACATCAAACTGCCAACTACTCTTGAATAAGATACACAAAACATAAACTATTTTTTTTTCATCTGTAATGGGATATTACTTTGAAGAAAGTCGAAAGTGAGCGGCATGGGATATGTCAGCTGGTTTAGCCTTATTTATCTCAAGCTTCACTAATACATTCTCAAGGTATTTACCTTGAGACAACGATAACATGCTCATCTCCCTATCTCCGTGTATATTAATGCCAAGAATCCTCATCGCACCCCTCAGACCTTTCATTTCAAATGTCTCTGATAACTGAATATTTAATATATTGATTTCAGACTTGTTATGGCTAGCGATAACCATATCATCAACATATAATACCAATACAATAAATTCTTCATTACCCGATGCCTTGAAGTACACACAATGATCATATTCACTTCTGGTAAACTGTCGACTCACCATGAAAGTATCAAATTTCTTATACCACTGTCTAAGTGACTATTTCAGGCCGTACAACGACCTCCTTAACCTACAAGCCTTATTCTCAGTTGACTTATATATCTTGAACTTCTCTGGTTGCTTCGTATAGATCTGCTCTTCCAATTCCCCATATAGGAAACCAGTTTTCACATCTATTGTTCTAGTTCGAGATTGTATTGGAAAAATAACGCCAGTACAAATATGATAGACATCTGCTTGACAACAAGTGAGAAGATGTCACTAAAGTCGACGTGTTTTTTCTAAGCATACCCCTCGTTATCAATCTCACATCGTATTTATTATGTTTCTTTCGATAGATCCACTTATAATTGATCGCTTTACGACCAAACGGAAGCTCCACAAGCTCTCACGTTTCATTCTTATAGAGAGAGTGCATCTCATCTTATATTGCCACCATTCGCTTCTCAACATCTGTATATAGTGCCTCCTGAAAGGTAGACAAATTTCATTCATCCATAATGAGAGCGAATGAAATATTTGAGTCATCTCTGTATCTTGCTGATAATCTGTAACATCTTGGTGGATCTTTTATCACAGGTGGCTGATTCATTTGCTCCTGTACTTGTTCATGCGGCTTGACTTCTTCCTGTATCTCATCTTTTTCAACTTCAACATCAATCACTGTTGATTTTTCTGTTTTCTTATGTTCATCCTTATGGAACAAGGAATCCTCATTAAACCTGACATTATGGCTAATCATGATTTTATGTGTGACTCGGTCGTACAACCTGTATCCATTCACACCATCACCATAGCCAACAAAGGTGCACTTCTTCACCTTTTGGTATAGCTTATCTCTCAAATGATGGTACATGAGAGTAAGTATTACTACCAAATACTTGTAGCCCTGAGTAGTTTACATCATGACCACTCCATACTTATGAAATTTTATAATTTATTGGCATAGAGGGAGACCGATTTACTAAGTAATAAGTCATATCGGCCTCAGTTCATAGCTTATTACCTAATCCGACATTAGAGCTGGCAGAATCCGACCTGATCCGATCCGAACTGAAGGCTAAGATCAGGTCGGATCGAGTAGGTCCACTCAGATGCGACTGTACATCGAGTCAAGTTCAGATCAATGGCCAATCCGGATCAATACGATCCGATCCACACAATGTTCATTCAACACTGTTTCTTGTAATGTTGTCCACTTAAGATTGTGATGTACCTCATTTTTTATTTAATACGATAAAATGATTTAAAAAAATTAGATGGACGGCATGGATGAAATAAATATATCATGGTGGGGTCCACAGAGCACCGACCACCAGCCATTGGCTGGTGGCAGGGGGAGTAGTCAATCCGTCCTCTCAGCTCATGGCTCAAGGTGCATCGAGCACCGAGCTCTGACACAAGAAAGGAAAGAAGATAAAGGAAGGGATGCAGATTAGATATCAACACGTTGAGTAGCCAACTCCCTATTGAAGTGACGTCACCAAGTTCTGTAGGGCCTACCATGATGTATGTGTTATTTCTATACCGTCCATCCATTTGGAGAGATCATTTTAGGGCATGAGACAAAGAATGATTTAGATCCAAATCTGGAGTGGACCCCATCACAAAAAACGGTGGGGAGAGTGACGTCCACCATTGAAACCTTCCTAAGGTCCACTATGATGTTTATCTGAGATCCAACCTATTTATAAGTTAAGATGGACATGAAAGAAGAGAAAAACAAATTTCAGCTTGATCGAAAACTTTTGTGGCCCTTTAAATTTTTTAATGGTGGGCGTCACTATCTCCACTGTTTTCTGTAGTGGGGTCCACTCGAGCTTTGGATCTGACTCATTCTTTTTCTCATGCCCTAAAATGATATTTACAAATGGATGGACGGTGTGGATACAACACATACATCATGGTGGGTCCCACAGAACTTAGTGACGTTACTTCAGTAGCGAGTCTGACACTCAACCTATCAGTAACTAATCCACGTCCTAAAGGAAGCGGATTGGCAAGTGTACCACGTGCCAGGCCAGCTGGTGTATTGACGTCAGCAAGTTCTGTGGGTCCCATCATGAGGTATGTGTTATATCCAAATCGTCCATCCATTTGGCGGGCTCGTCTTAAGGCTTAAGCCAAAAAATAAGACAGATCTAAAGATCAAGTGGACCACACTGTAAAAAGCAGCAGGGGGTTGAACGTCTACTATTGAAACTCTTTTGGGGGTCACAGAAGTTTCGGATCAATATGATTTTTTTTTCCCTCTTCATCCATGTAGTTATGACCTAATTAACGGATTGGATGGAAAATAAATGTTATGGTGGGCCCTACAAATTTTTTAATGGTGAAAATCATATTTTTTTTAAAAAAATTCAAAAAATAAAAAATAAAATAGAATATTTAATCCGAACCGTACCCAACCTGATCCGACTCGGTTTCCCTAACCGAGTCGGACTCAGTTCGGGTCAGGCCAGCAGTGCAACGGATCGGATCGAGTAACCCGGACTAGGTCCCGATTCGAATCGAGTTCAGGTTAGTGCATTGAAAATTTCGGACCAAGTCGAGTTGGCCCAATCTGGTCTGACTCGACTTGTTGCCCACCTCTACCCGACATTGATCAACATAATTTGGGCTCTCTCCAAGAGAGTCTAATTTATTTGTTCCGTCATACCATTCTTCTTTAGTGTGTCTTTCACTGTGTTATACAGTACGATCCTCTCATCTTTATAAAATTGATTAAATTCATTCAAAGTGATTTCTCCACCATTGTTTGTTCTTAATATTTTTAAATTTTGCCTTAATTGTTTTCTACCATCGCCTTCCACACCTTGAAGGTGGCGAAAATATTATATTTATGCTTCATAAAGTGAACCCATACATTTCTACAGTAGTCATCTATGAATGACATAAAGAATGATGACCTCCCTCTAAAAACAACAGGCGACGACTCCCATACATCAGAATGCACATAATCCAAAACACCTTTATTAACATGTTTTCTATATTTAAAATATGATCGTGATTGTTTTCCATATATACAATGCTCACATATATATTAAAATCAACACTTTTAAAAGTAGGAATCAAGCAATGATAAAAAAATACATTCATACCGCGCTCACTCATGTGACTTAGGCGCGCATACATAAACGTGTCGATGTGGATTTTATTATAGATGCTGCAACTTCGCCCAATATGGTACCAATCAACTTGTAAAGGTTATCGTTCCGCTATGCCTTCATCACAATGAGTGCCCATTTTGAAACCTTCAAGACACGATCAAATTCGGTGAACTTGCACCCAAGTGTATCGAGGGCTTCTAGAGATATTAGATTCTTCTTCAATTCAGGAACGTATCTCATATATGTTAGTATATGCTCCATTCCATCAAACATCTTAATGCACATCGATTCGATTCCAACAACCTTACAGGCAAAGGCATTGCTCATAAACACCTGGCCACCATCACACTCACTGTAACTGGTGAATCAACTCCGCTAAAATGTCATGCGGCATGAAGCTCCTAAATCCAAAATCCACTCATCGATGAGATATCCAGATTTGGATGCGTTAAAACGTCAGAACCATTCACTTGTTAATGCACCTATTTATTAATCACATGTGTGTGTATGTCAGTGAGTCAGTTGAGCCATTGGAAGTTGAAGGTCGAAGACACATGAAGATTTGAAGCATCGAATAAGTGAAGAACAAGTAACTTCGGGTACTTTGATGACCCTAACCTTAGATCCAAAACAACCTAGCCTCTAGATGTCCTGACTTTGGTAGGTAAAACTTGTTTGATCATCATATAACCCTAAGACCTTAATTGGAATATGTTAAGATAAACTAAAAGAGGTGTAAAGCCACTGTGAATGTATTTGCCCAAAAAAATAGTTTTTGAGTGGTCCTTGATCCCTTCGACAGCCTATCAATAGGTCTCGATGATATCGGAGACCAACTCGATAAAATCGAAGAATTAGTCCCACAACCAAACAAAAATTTTTTGAATTTTCTTGATGGGATCGAATGACCTTCGATTCCATTGAAGGGTCTTTTGATCATATCAATAGAGTCGTTAAATAGTTATTTTTATAGCCATTGGAAACCTTTTTGTATAAAATGGGCATTCGGTTCATGACCAGTATAATAGTTTTTGAGTGAGTTATAAGCCTTAGTGTGTCACAATACTTTCCAACACTTCTAAGCTCTAACCTAAGGGGATCCAAGTCGTCTTGCATGTGATTAATAACTCTCATGAGCATTTCAAGATCCTTATGAAGATAATCTTGTTTCCTTGCATTATTTAGAGGATATGCACTAATTCAATAGACAAATATTTTATCTTTTAAATCACTAGAATGCTCATATAGGTGAATCCCCATTTAAAAACCAACTAAGCCCTTAATTGTAGGACATTCAACCAAACTCTTCCCATTACATTGGTAGCCTCATTGGAGCATCAAGTGCAAGGTAACCGATACAAGGAAGTAGAAGGAGACTGACTTTAAAGATTGGGGAGTACAAGAGAAGCTGATTGAAGTACGAGAGAGCATTAATTAAACATATCAAGCAAGGTGCTACAAATGAGCTCAATCCGACAAGTAAGTTGTCAATTGTAAGAGTCCACATGTTTTTTCCTTTTATAGGATTGAGTATAGAATTTGTGACCCAAACTTACGTAGGTTCTTGTATAGGACCGTATCGTCACCAACACGGTGAGTACGTGTGTAAGTTCTTGTATTGCCTCCGATGGGAGTGTACATTTATTAAGTCCTTTTATAGGCCTCCGCTAGGAGTATATATATGTTAAGCCTTATGTAAGCTTTTAACATGAGTGTACGTTTGTTAAGTCCTTGTTTAAGCCTTCGATAGGAGTGTATGCGTGTCAAGTCCTTACGTAAACTTCTGACAGGAGTGTATGTTTGTAAGACTAGGCCTCTTGTGAGAGTGTATGCTTATCAAGGTTAGGGATGAATCTATTAAAAACTCTTAGGTGAATACTAGTACACTCGAAGAGAGTGCGTCCGCTGGAAATGGAGTAGAGAAACTGAATTATTATACATGACAGTATTTATAAGTGTCATTTAAGCACAGTTCTATTTATGCTTATATGTTTAGTTATTTAGATCATATGGATGCTTGAATTGGATTGTATGATAGACACTTATTTTGTAAGCATACACAAGCTCACTATATTTTATAGATCAGTTGCTAAATTGGCATATTCATTGCAGTTTATATGATTGGACTCACTTTGGCTTGGAAGTCTTAATGTTAATTGTATTGTTAGTTTAATTGGTAAATTATTTTTTAGGAAAGAATTTTAAATTGGTCTTAATCATCTCTCTATATGACTTAGCCATAATTATATAGATCTGCCAAGCTTCCGCACGCGCTGTGGTAGACAATCCACTTAATTTCATCACCTCTTCATTGGATTCCGTTGTGTTGGTCTCTTTTGGCGTTTCATCTATTTTTTTAATTTCTTTTTGGGCTTTAGAATTCTGACAATCCTTCTTCATATGCTACTGCCTCCCATAATTCCAGCACTTCATCTTTCCCTTGTCATTAGACTTGGCCGAGATCGTGAGTTTCTCTTTTACTGCTCAGAATTTCTTCCAATGCATTCGTAGAGGTACCACCGCCACTGTCATTCTTTCTTAACTACTTCTAATGAAGGGGTGAGAAGGCAGTTTTGACGTTAATAGTCCTCTACCTTGGCATATAGTGTCTATGAGACTCCCTTAAGGTTTTAAAAGGGAAATCAATAAAATTAGGGCTTGGTCTTCCTCGCCAATTGTCACTTCCACACTTGTCAATTTATAAAGTAACTGATTAAATCGCTGATGTGTCTATTAATATTAGACCTTTTGCCATCTTTAGGTTATAGAATTGCTTATTCAGATACAGATGATTCGATATAGATTTCGTCATATACAAGCCTTTTAATTTTTTCCAAACCCTATGGTGGTCTTTTGATCAAGGACATTATAAAGGACCTCATTTGACACATAATTGAATCAAATTTTTCGCTTTCTTATCTAGTTCTTCATACTCTTCTTCGGCCATAGTTTCAGAATACTTCACTATATTAAGGAGTATCTGTTGCAATCTTTACTAAACTAGAAAGCCTTTCATATTCACCTTCCATAATTCAAAGTTATTTTTACCGGTGAACTTTTCAGTTTCATATTTAACGTTTGTCCTAATGTATAGCTATGATACTATTTGTTGAGGACTGTGAAAAAAAACCTTGAATCCGAATCAAATAAGCGAACGATAAATACACCAAAGCATGCATAGGAACACACAATTTTACATGAAAAATCCTAGCCGAAAAAAAAAAACCATGATATAAGGGACAAACAAATTCATTATGAAGAACAAATTACAAGCTATTAGATGAACTAACAAATGCAAACCCTTGAGAAAATCCTAGTATCCTTCAAAACCCTCTTCGAAATGTTTAAGCTCTCTCCCACATCTATCCTAGATAAGAAGAGAAAATGAGTCGACACACCTAACTTAGATCAATGTCAGGGCTTCACATAAAAAGCAGTTTAAAGGGTAGACCCTACACATGTGATGTGTGGATACAAGGAGGGAAGAGAAGTAACCTCTTTCTCCTCTTCTCTCTCTCTCTCTCTCTATGTGATGATGTATACAGGAGTATGAATATTTAAGGCTTTCTTTGAATCTCTCTGTAATAGAATATATTTATGAAGAGCTAGGGTTTTAGGGAAAGACACTATTATGTTGCTATCATGTCCTTACAGACTTTATTAAGCCCTAATCTAAAGTCTGTAATTTTATTTGATTGTGTACTCAAATTGACTCAATCCCCCACTTACCATGACCATCTATTCTTGATCCAATTCCTATGCTAATGATCGTAACCATCAAAATTATCATAAAGAGTGATTAAAACCTTTTTCCAATTAAAAGAATAATGATTAAAAACATTCATAAACAATTTAAGACCTTTTATGTCGGAGCTAGTAAAAAAACTTAATATATATATGGATTGATTTATTATAACTCAACCTTAAGAATATACCTACATAGTTAATCCCTCGTTGAATCATATTGGTCTCAATTTTATCCTAATGAACGAGCACAGAACACTAACATAAAAATCACTTCAATTGACTTTGTAAGGTGGGCCGAAGCATATTACACTAGGAACGTGAACTCCCATATGTCCCCAGCTTTAAAGAATTAGTAAAAGTTGGTACACATGTAAGTAGATCTAGACTAAGAATGATAGGCCTTTTGATCTGGAGACTTGAAGTAATACTCTAATGCAAGTATTTAATGGATCCAATCCAATATTAATGGACACTAACACTCCCACGGTAAGGCAAATATATTGACTTGTTGTCAAACTCGATGACGAAAATCTTCCATCTCAACTCAGCATTCATGCCCTCATACAAAATCACAATATATGAATAACTGCAGGTTCATCCTAAAATGTATTATGTGGTCATGGAACAACATTATACTTAGATCAATGAAGCACAACTCTTTATTGATTAGTGATTATTGTGTTTAAATTCAAGTTTCCGAGGACAGTGATGAATTTCTTTCCTTTGACCCAATATATGTATTATTAACATACACAATCGTATTAGTATGACATTAATAATGTGTCTAATACTAATTAGTACATATAATAAGGTGAGAACTAGCCTATTTTCATACTAGATTTATAAATAAAAAGTGCTAATTATTATTAATTAGTTATTAATGATTATATATATATATATATATATATATATAGAGAGAGAGAGAGAGAGAGAGAGAGAGAGAGAGAGAGAGAGAGAGAGAGAGAGAGAGAGAGAGAGAGAGAGAGGAATGCTTCGGTGTTCTCAAAGCACCATAAGTTAGAGTGCTCTTAGTTGCATTTAGTTGTATTAGGGCACTTGATTTGTCCAATCCAGTGATCTATACCGTTCATTAGCTCCAACACACACGTCTTGGTCTACTATACAAGAAAGAAACTAACCTAATAAACATTAACCATTTAATCAATGGTCTTTAATTTAGACTATCAAGATCATTTACTTAAAAATAGGACCAATCAACAATTTGATTCATCTACTCCTTAGAGATCGCTATCAATTCTTATGCTTCTCAAGAATCACTTATGTTAGGTAATCATAGCCATCCCACTCATGGTCTGGATAAAGGATGACTATAGAAAATAAGTCCAAGTTAAGGATATATTGGATTATCCAATCAATGCCTTTTTTTTTTTTTTTTTTTTTTTTTTTTTTTTTTTTTTTTTTTTTTTGGCACAATAGCTTGAGAAATTCGTTCTAGACATAATGGACGGTTTAGATCAATTGATTGGAATGTCTAACTAAATTTAGGCAACTAAAAGCAGGAGCACTAGAGCATTTCCCTATAAATACGTAATATTTAAATATAATCTGTTTCATGCTGGTTTTAGGTACAAGCACAAATACATGCCTGGCCATTTATTAAATGAGCTGAAATTGATATTCAAACATGCACTTACACCCGTTTACCTAAACCACGCCCACCTCATGTCAGGCCGGGTCCGGTTATCCACTGGACATACCCGGCCGATTGCCACCCCCAGATGTGGCCCACCCTCACTCAATACAAACGTCAGGAGTGTGGCCCACTGAGCAAAATCAATATGATCAAACAATCCTGACCATTGGCCACATCAACGGACGGTTCTCCATTAGTTTACACCGCTGAAAACTGTTCTTCTAAATAATCTAATTTGATGTTTGAGAATTGACCAATTAGATACACTGATCACATAATGGATGGCTGGGATCGAGACTGCAGGTTGGTGCCTGTGCATGATCCACCATACTCTGCCGTAGCATGGTATAGCTCCACTTCCTCGCGTAACAAAGGAAGAATCGGTTGTCCACAGCCGCGTGAGTATAATGTACGTCAGTGATGAATCTAAGTCACCAAATGGTGGACCCTACTCTACTTGATCCTTCATCATGGGATCTGGTGTGATTGTGCGGTAATCCGAGTGGATGGTTCTATGAGAAATAGCCAGTGTTCCAAATCGAAATAACAAATGCTCATCAATCAAGGGCCAGGATTTTTTAGTCTATCTGGTTAAAGAACACCCCCATAGTCGATGGGCCAGTCTTTTGGACGGTTTGGATTGAGGTATAGTTATTTCATCTGTCAAATAGCCATGTGTACGTGTATGGGTGGTTATAGTCTACCAGATTATAAAAAAGCTGGCTTTTTCAAAATGTCAACGGGAACCCTGAGAGGGATATCCCTGATGAGCTGAATCTGTAGGGCTCACCATGATGTGTATATTTTATCCACCCGTCCATACATTGTTTCATATTCTTTTAGGTTATGGTCTTAAAAATTAGTCAGACAAAAATCTCAAGTGGACCACACCATAAGCAAAAGTGGGGATTGAATGCTTATCGTTGAAATATTCTTTAAGGGCACCGAAGTTTCGTATCAATATAATATTTGTATTTTCCTTTAATTCAGGTATTTTTGACCTTATGAACAGATTGGATGGAAAATAAGCACCGTGGTGGGCCCTAGGAACGTTACAACGGTGGGCGTTAAAATCCCCACTTTTTCCTTTGATGTGGTCTACTTAAAATTTGGGTCTGCCTTATTTTTTGTATTTTAAATTAAAATGAGATGAAGAAAATAATGGACGGAGTGGATGAACATATACATTAAGATACGCCCCACACGAGCAATCTGCGTAAAATGTCAACCTGCCAACGCACCCACAGATTTTCGACGCGAGTTGCCTGTGCCCCCAGGCCACGGGAAGTTGCTGTGGTCAGAAGCTAGTGGGGCCCACAGAGATGTCCGTTACAAATCTACTCCTTCCATGAGTTTTTAAAGACCACTTTAGTGAAGAAGTACAAAAATCAGACAGATTCAGAACTCAGGTGGTCCACACCATAATAAACAGTGGGGATGGAACACCTACCATGAACACTTCGTGTGGACCATACAAGTTTTGTATCAAGATGATATTTGTAGATACAGTTCATCTGACTGGTAGTAACCCTATGAACGGTTTGGGTTGAATATAAACATCATAGTCGTCTCTAGGAAGGTTTCAACGGTAGACGATTCTGTTCTCACTGTTTCATTCATGGCGTACTGTAATCTTTCGAAACTGAACGGATATGATTTGTCAGGGGCATCTCTGTCGGCCCCACAGCTTGTGACCCAGGAACTTCGTGTGGCGTGTGGAGCATCTTGGCAAGTGCATCGGTGGGCCCCACGATATGATAGTGTCCATGTCGAATTAGGACCACTCATCAGGCGGGGCATTTGCGTCCACTAAATGTGCTTGTGGCTTTACCTTTTTATCATCCTATTTATTGTTGCGGTATGTGTGGCCCACGTGATGAGTTAATCGGCTTGACTTTCGGTCTATCCTTGTTGGGTCCACAACGTGTCATTTCAGTGGATGTGGAGGTGCGTAAGAGAGGAATGGGGTTCGCTAAAATACATCCAGAAGCAGATTGCCTCCAGCACCCGCCGTCTCCCTCGCAGGCTCTTAGAAGCTGGGTGGGCCCACCGTGATGTTTGTCACTAACCCACCTCTACTCATCCATTTTTCTAGCTCGTTTTAGGCTTAAAAAATAATAATAATAAATAAATAAATAAATAATGATGTTTGTCAGTAGCCCACCACTAATCCATTTTCTAGCTCATTTTAGGATATAAGCTAAAAATTAAAAAAAATAAAAATAAAAAAAATCTAAAAATCAAGTGAGCTGCATCACAGGAAAGAGCGGGTAATGAAATGTCTATCTTTGAACTCTCCTTAGGGTCCGCTATGATGTTTCTATGCCACTTACACCGTTCATAGGGTCATCCTTGGGTAGATTAGCTTAAACATAAAAATATCTGCTTAAACCAAAATTTCAATGGCTCCCTATGAATGTTTACACGTGTATATTCAATCCTCTTTTTCATGGTGCAGCCCACTTGAGTTTTTAGATTGACTCATTTTTTAAGCTTATGTCCTAACATGATTGGATAAAATGGACAGAGTGGACTTCTCACAAACATCACTATAGGTCCACTAATATTTCTCCTACTGAACTTCTCATTGCTACAGATGTACACAAGTTAAGCTTAGCATAGCTTGACTCGGCTCGGCCACTAGCTAACCCCAGCTCGAACTCGGCTTGGCTCGGTCCTCAAGTCTGACTGGCCAACTCGACTCGGTTTGGCCAGCAGCTCAAGCCAATTCAAGTATGTGCGGCATTTTCACAAATATATGAAGTGTACTTTCAATTTCTTATGTATGTAAAACAACAACAACTGTTTATAGATATTTCATCAAACACCTTACAGACATCATCAAAATCATGAAAATATAATATTTGTTTCATTTACATATCTTCCTTGTCACTTGCCGACAAACACTTGGTGAGCAACATTAATATTCAAGTAACCAAGTCACCAAATTGGTTTGATCCGAGTTTGAATCGAGTTGGGGTTCGATCTGAGTTGAGTCGAGCTCGAGCAAGCTTGAACTCAAATTGAAATTTTTTCGAGCTCAAAAAATCAGCTTGAGTCAACTCGAACTCAGTTTCAAACGAAGTTGAATCAAGCTTTTTCAAATCAAGTTGAACAAGCTAACTTGGTTCATGCACAACCCAACTCACTGCAGGGACTTCCTTGTACTGGGTGTGGCAGGCAATCCATGGGCCACCCCATGGCGCGAGGTGGTCAAGAACTTTGCGGCTCATTTTCTTATATTAGCCCAAAAATAAAGTACATACAAAATTTAAGTAGACCACACCATAGAAAATAGCTGAGATTGAACGCCTGCTATTAAAAACTTTTCATGAGACATAAAAAATTTGTATCAAATTTATATTTGTGTTTTCCCTTAATTGAAGTTCATAAATAAACATGGTGGTGGCTTTAGCAAGGTTTCGATGCCGTATCCACTCTTTCTTTCTTGCGATGTGTCTACTTTAGCTTTTGATCCGCTTTATTTCTGAGCTCAGGCCGTAAAATGACCGGTAAAAATGAACCGACGGTGTGGAAACAACATAGATATATTACACTAGGCCAATATAGCTTGGGCCACGTCGTGCCACCAGGGATACCATGTGGTGGCGCGTGCCGCACGCAATCCGCTTCCAATGCGTCCGAAATATCGCATAGGATACGGCGAGATTATGGCCGTTGGTTCTGCGGTCACAATCAATTAATGATCCAAACCGCGAATGGATGAAATACAACGGCAAAAGATGCATGCCTCAAAAGTCTCTAGAAGAGGGTCTACATTCAACGAAAAAATTAAGTAATTAGTCAAAGTGCCAGATAATTCCAATAACCAAGTTCTTTTTTTAGAGATTCTCGATCTAAGATGAAGTCCATCTTGTGGACGGTTGGATCACTGACTAGGACACCAGATTGAATGTGATCTAAACCATTAAAAAAGAACGGTCCACCTATCAGGTGGGCCACAAATGGTAATAAAGATTACCAATACTCAAAATTCAATTGCACGTATGCCTCACCTAATGAGTGGGGCGTGCTTAGCTTGTGGCACGGTTGCACCAGCTAATTAATGGCCCACTTCATAACACGTGTCATGCGTCTGCAAGAGTATCTCCTAGGGCGTGGATTGGGTGCTACCCCATCAGGACATAGATAGAGACGACGGTCCTGTCAGGGGATCTGTACCGTCCATCACGATGTATACGTTTCATCAGGGGATCTGTGCCGTTCACCATGATGTATACGTTTCATCAGGGGATCTGTGCCGTCCACGATGATGTATACTTTTCATCTACGCAGACCTTTCATTTTGATAGATCATTTTATATTATAAGCATAAAAGGAAGAGATTGAAGGCTCAAGTGGGCCACATAATAGAAGGCTCATTTTAATTCCTACCCCTTTTATATTATAAGCATTAAAAGGAAGAGATTGAGTGTTTTATCTAAACCGTTTATTTGTTTTGTAACCTCATTTTATTACATGAGCCTAAAAATGAGATAGATGCAAAACTTACGTGGCCTCAAGTATTCAATCCCCGTTCCTTTCTATGATGGGTTCCACTTGAGTTTTAGATTTATCTGATTTTTGGTTCATGCTCTAAAACAATCTCAAAGAATGGGTGGACGGTGCAGAGATAGCCTTACACATCATAGTGAACATATACAACTTGCTAACATTGAGTAAAATTAGAAGGGACGATACGATTCCCTCTAATCTAATTCCAAGATTTTCCATTCTTCCCTAACATGAGTGGAAATGGCACACGGCCAGATGAATCCCATCCCACCTAATCCCTTCTAAATCCCACTACCCAAACACGTCCTAAAAGTTTTGGATTTAGCTAATATTTATATTTTCCCTTTAGAGGTTTATGTGGCCTTATGAACAGATAGGCCTTTGAAAGCTTTCAATGGTAAGAATTAGGTCACCATAGTTTCCCATGGTGTGATCCACTTAAGCCTTCAATCTTTCTCATTTTTTGGATTTATTTCTTAAAATGATACGTGGAAATAGATTAACAGTGTGGATAGAACATATACCAATGTATAGTCCGTTCGGGTAATACTCAGTCCGCAGATACACTTCAATCTCAAATCGCGCGAAGATTCCTCATATATTTAGTTCCGAAAGTCGAAATCGGAATGCGTCCAGCCCCGTTTCGACGGAATCGGGGCGGAATCGGTCCAGGAAGGGAATCTTGCGCCCGCCGATGTATGGGTTTAATCCACGCCGTTCGTACATTTTTTAAAGATTATCTTAGGATGGGAGAATACACGTTAGGCAGATTCAATATTCAAGTGGACCACAAATGGGGGATTGAATTCCCACCATTGAAAGCTCTTTGGGGCCAAAGAAGTTTGGATCAAGATGAAATTTGTGTTTTCAACGGTGGCCGTCTGCTTCATGTGGTGTGGTCCACTTCAGCAGTTAATCTGCCTAATTTTTAAGGCTCATTCATTGAAATGACCTGAAAAAATGTACGAACGGCGTGGATAAAGACGCGAGGGAAGTTACTCGCCAAGAGAGAGACGGATTGAAAAGGCGTTTGAAGGTACATATATCTACCTGGCACTCATGTGGAAGATCCGAGCCATTCATTCCACGAAGTGCCCTTTGAACAAGAAATATTCCAAAAACCGTACAGATCGGTATGCATCGGAACCCATTATCAGTGGACCTTTTTGAGGGGGCCAATGAATCACCTACAGTCAGTTGTACAGTACCTTAAGATACAACGCATCTCTTCGGCTACTGTCTCACACGTGTAGGACATCCAAACCGTGCAAAAGGCGTGCCCTACCATGAAGATCACCGTCGGAGCAAATAATAATAATAAATAATAGTAATAATAATAATAATAATAATCCAGTGGAACTACACAGGTCAGTCAACTCATGAAAAAGGCCTCCGTGTACGAAACTAGTAGACTATTTAACCAGAACTGTCGATTGCGTTATTCATCCTATTTGTGTGGCCCACCTAATGGATGGATCGGGTCTAATCCTCATGTTGGGGCCCACCTTCACATAGTTTGAAACGATAGCACGTTTGGTTTGACGGATTTTACCAAACCGTAATCGGGTCGCTCCTTCTGATGGGTTACCCTGGTTCCTCGCTCGCACAGGTGTTGGATGTCTGCATCGAGAACTGATCCTTTCCAGGGAAAGTACCATAACTTGTACTACTGTAGCATCTTTCGTGCTAACATGCCATTTTTCAGAAAATCAGGACCGTTAAAACCGTAGTAAAATATTTGATTATTAACTTACATAAAAATCACTTTATCGTTTATCTTAAATAAACCACACAAATCAAATCAATGGTAAACCAACGGTTTGAGTGAATATACATTTATGGCCCACCTAGTTAGCGGATCATCTTGATTCTTGAAGATAGTCATGATCTGTGGAGTCTACCATTCTCATGGTTTCAAGGTCCAACGAAAAAGGTATATTAGCGGGAACGAGAGTACAGTACCACAAATTGTGGTACAGTTGCATGTATCAATTCTCAAAAACACTCTCTTCGCGAGAAGTATCGTCCCATGAGTTATTCCGCCCGACCGGCTAGAGGGAAACGAACCCAACGGAAGCGGATTGCGTCCTACCCCCGCCCGGACAATAATCCGTCCGTGCATGGCTATGTGGGGCCCATATTGATCTAAATATTTTATCCATGCCGTCCATACATATTTAAAGATAATTTTATGATGAAATATTAGAAATTAGATGGAAAAAAGACTTAGGTGGACCACAAAATGGTGATTGAACTTAAACCATTAAAAAATCTTGGGAGCTACAGAAGTTTCAGATCAGGCTGATATTTGTTTTTTCACTTCATCCAGGTCTACATGATATTATAAATAGGTTAGATGGTAAAAAAACATCACGGTGGTGCTTAGAAAATTTTCAACGGTGGGTGTCATTATCACTCCATCTTCGTTTCGTGTGGTCTACTTGAGAATTTAACCTGCCTCATTTTTTATATCATAACATAAAATGATATGGGAAAATGGATGAACGGAGTGGATAAAACTATTAAGTTAAATTGGGCCCCAAAGATCCCTGCCCGGACGGATAATCGTCCGGGCGGGGTAGGACGCAATCCACTTCCGAAACCAACGACACGTTTTTACATACAGCGACTGTACGTGAACTTTCATATCCGTCCACTTTTCGTCGGCCCAAAATTCAAATATTTATAAAATCTGATTCGTGAAAAAGGTGGGCCACACGACGAACATTACCTAAGATGACGCCGATCTACTAATTAAATGATAAAATGTACACTAAATAATACGATCGGATGCCCGTTGATTTTGAGTTGCGTGTTTCTGATTTTACTGACCGGAATGATTTTTCTTTCATCCAATCATAACGGTGTGGCCCACCTTTTTAACGAACCGGATGTATTATACATTCAATGCGTTTCGAAGTAAAGAAAAGGCTGTAGGGAGTAAATCATATACAGTGGCTGTATATGATCATAACCCAGCTACTCCTCAATGTGGTTAACTAAGTAACTATGGTTAGTCATTTTACCCAGTCGCATGGTTAAAACCCTAGAGAGAGAGGAATTTTCATGAGATATGCTGGCCGGCATTGAAAGTGTAGCAGCTGTTGCGGTTATAGTCCGAGATTTTCTCGCCCTTCTTTTATTTATTTATATGTATATATTCCTTGCCATTTCAAATAGGCTTCTCTCAGAGAGAGAGGAGAGGGATTTCTAGGTGTGAGAGAGATTTCCGGATTAGATATCGGGCGTTTCCGAAATTTTCTCGAGCTCTTCGGAAAAAGAATTCTGAGTTTTTTGCACGTTGAAGTTTCTCATCATTTTGGTTTTTTTTAGATTCTCAGTTTTTTGGAGGTTTCTGGAGATTTTATTCGTTTTTCGTTAGAGATTTGACGATTTTGGTGTTTTGACTACGATTTGAAGGTTGTGAGGTCTTCTGCGGAGAAATCGTGGTTTTTTTTTTTTCTATATGTTTTGATCGTTTTCTGCTGACAAATTTGGGAATTTCTTTAGTTTTTTAGTTTTTTTGCTGAGGAATTTGGAGTTTCCCACAGATTTTTTGTTGTTGTTGTCGTTTTTTTTTTTTTTTTTTTTTTTTTGTTTTGTTTTGTTTTTTTTTTTTTTTTTTTTTTCATTTTCGGGTTGAGGTTTGAAGAATCTGTAGATTTTGAGATATACGGTGGAGATTTGAAGGTTTTGAGGTTTTCTGCGGAGAAATTCGGAGGTTTCTGTAGGTTTTTATTATATTCTGTTGAGAGATTTGCGGATTTCTGTAGATTTGGGGCATTTTTGAGGAAGTTTTTGGAGATTTATGTAGATCTCTAGCTTTTTTGGAGGAAACGTTTGAAATTTCTGGAGATCTTGATCTTATCGGAGGAGTGATTTGGCGGATTCTGTTGTCAGTTTATCTAGTGTTTGAATCGGTGGTGGAATGGTGGTTAAGATGATGAGATGGCGGCCATGGCTGCCTCTTATTTCAAAGAAATTCGAGGTCAAGCTTGTTCTTCTCAGGCTCGAAGAATTTCCTCATTTGGAGGAGGAGGCAGAGGGCGAAAAGAGGCTGCAGTCGGACATGGCGAGGTTGATGGTGGAGGTCCGATGGAAAGGGCCGAAGCTCGCCTTGACCTCTTTGAGGCGGACGGTGAAGAGGAACTTCACCAAGGAGGAGGATTTGAGGAGCAGTGGCATTGTCGAATGGAATGAGGAGTTTCGGAACATCTGTACCCTTTCAGCTTACAAGGAGGGTGTGTTCCATCCATGGGAGATTACTCTCACGGTTTTGAATGTGAGTTGGACTCTCTCTCTCTCTCTCTCTCTCTCTCTCTCTCTCCATCTTGAGTTGATGCTAGTTTTGTATTTCTCTGTTATTTTTCATCATATATTTATTATAATTATTTTTTATTCTGCCTGAAAATAGCCTTTTGTGGCAATAGGCTGAATTGGAGGTTGCCGCTGTTTTAACTGACTCCATTGAATTATTTTATGATTTTTGATTCTACAGCTCGGCCCAGCAACTTTGACCACTGGCCCACCTTTTTCATCCAAACCAATTGGTGGCCTGTGAGTAAACTGTACAGCTAATTGTCTATGTTCAATGGGGAAAATTCTAATTCATCATATTGGTAAAATTTTCTACCATGTGAATCGATCAGGGAAAAAAAAAGATAAAAAGAAAAAAAAATTTCTAATTCATCATATTGGTAAAATTTTCTACCACGTGAATCGATCAAGGAAAAAAAAAAGATAAAAAGATTTTTTTTTTTTTTTCTAATTCATCATATTGGTAAATTTATTATATATGGAAATGGATGTGTTGGTGTGTAAGGCTTTATCTATCTTTCAGTGTTTTTAGGACTTCTGTTGTAATAGGATCATAGATTGACCTGTTTTAGGAAATGAGTCTTATGAGGTCCTTTTTCACATGGAAATTGATGTTTCCTTGTATTGGTTTATCAATGTTTAAATCAATTGATAGGTTTCATGACTAGGATTCAATTTCACATCTCTGTCTAGATGTTTGTCATTTCTAGTTCGTTTTAGGTCGCAAGACAAAATCTCCATGATGTGGGATTTAGATCTCACCACCCGATATTTGTTTGGTACTGGGACAATATTTGTTCAGTCAGCAGGCTTTTCTTTGTTGTGTTGGGTATTGGGCGTTTTGGGTGTGTTGCTGTCTATAATTAGAACATGTTTTTGTGTGCATCTTAAGCCATTAGGGTTGTGGTCTTCAGTAAATATTTATTCTGTTTGATGGTGTTAGGCTTGAACTTGTACATAGTTGAATTCTCCTGTTTTGTTTTGTTTTCAACTTAACGAGCCGAAGTTTGTTTAGATTTCTGCAGTCCACATTCTTTATTTTTTCTGGAGACATTTTACTATTCACGATCATCATCTTAGAACTTCCACTGATGTACTATTACAAGTGGGGAGTTTCCTAATGAGTAGGCTATTTGGTTTTCACCTATAAATCTAGTGGTCTGAACCTTCCCAAGTGCATTTTGGACTCCTTTGTGATAACCTTTATCTTAGGTTCGAGTCTGTATATCAATTGCAGGATGACTTCATCTTCTACCTGACCTCTGCAATCTGCCAGGGAAGATTCTCACATAAGGTTCAAATTATTACAAGGTTTCTTCTGGGAGTATTTAAATTCGAGCGTGTTTCAACAATTTGGTTATTCTTGTGCATCGGAATGTTCTGATTTTGTGACTGAGATGTATCATGATCTTCTAGCAAAAAGATCATTTACCTACCTCGTTTTACGATATTTTTATTTGCCACTCTTCTGAAACTGGTTCTTTTTTTTGGCAAGCATTCAAAATGCTAGCCAGCAGAAGTTCCATTTTCTTTTCTATTGGTATACTTTTGTTAAAAGGGTATTTATTTTGCAGAAAAAAAAAACTCTTTTCAGGTATGGTGAGGGCTGGTCAGTCATGCGACATTAATGTTTAGAAAAATATGGTTTTGAAATCTCATTTGATGTCTTAATTGAGTTTTGTTAGTTTAGAACATTTATGTTGGTGTCTGTGTTTGAAATGTTTCGATGCTTGATTGATTTTTTTGAGTAGCGGATGGATCCTTGGGGCACTTCGCCCAGTTTGTACGTTGTAGAGGTTTTCTTTTGGATTACAAGAATAATTTTTGTGGGCATATTGTGTACTCCGAATTTTGTTTTTTGAAATGACTACAAGATTTCTTTTCCATGTCAACTTATGAGTGTTCATTTACATGTCAATGTATGAGAGTACTTAGCCTCTGAGATTTTTTTTTTCTCCCAGCTGGGCTTTTTCTGATAGTTTGAGATGTCACGTAAATGAAAGAAGTCATTCTGCGCCATACTATTAAATATGACTAACTCATTCTCTTCTTTCTGTGGAGATCTCTGAACCTCCTTTCATTGTGATTTCAGGGATTGACTCAAGGTTTGAAGAATAAAACCTCTGTTATTGGAACAGCTTCGTTGAACCTTGCAGAGTTTGTGTCTGTGGCTGAAGGAAAGGATCTAGAAATAAATGTTCCTCTGCCTCTGCTGGACAGGACGGCGGAGCCTCATCCATCTCTTTGCGTATGTCCATTTAAATTTGTTTCCATGTCCAATATTCCTGCTTCTGAAATATTATCCACCTTATTTATTCCAACTTGACCACAAAAGCACTCAGTCTGAAAAAATAAACAAGCAATAGCACTCTTGTCTGAATAACCTCCTCCCTGAACGAAATAAATTGCTGGCATTACAATTAAGCCACATTCTGCTGGTAAGTTTTTTCTATCTAAATCTGCAATGTAATCAAATCTGAACATTCTCATGCCATCAAAATAATCCATAAGCCCGTATTTATATTGAGAGCTTTTTTGAGTTCATGTGCTACCATATAGCTGCACATCAGGTGGACTCCACTAGATGGTCTGATACAAAAGTCAGTCATAACTCATCAGGTTGACCACTAATGTATGAAGAAGAAGAAGAAAAAAATCCCGACAGCATTCCACACTTAAAAGTACACATGTGGCCCATTTGATTAGTGGGGGGGATTGGATGCCCCACTCTCGTGCAAGGATTGAATTCTTGGTTACAAGTTGGCGTAGGAAAACTCTCTGTATGAAATCCAAGGCTTTGAATGATGGTATTCGTAGGCATTTCGGCCATGCCCAAAAATGAGATATGGTACATGGACCCATATTGGCTGAAATGTTTTTTAGTATAAGATAATCTTGAAAGGTAATGGGAAAATAGGCAAAAAAATGTAAAACATCATAGTCTAAAACTGTTATTGTTTTTAACATGTATTCAATATCATCTCAGACGATTCTTTGATCAGAATGCTGTCTGCCAGCTTAACCTGCTGAAAGTCAACCAAATAGGTCTTGGATCCTTAATGAACACAAATCAAGATTGATTTTGTGGATTAGAGCCCATTACATATGAATACCAAAAAAAGGGGGAAAAAAAAGAGAACAAAAAAGGTGAGGAACAAAATGATAATGTGATGGATTTTACTCCAGACGTTTCCCAAAGCGGTTCATTTCGCTTTGATTCATTGAATCCCACCTCTTGTTATGTTCCTCAAAATAGGTCTAGATCTAGTCTGAAATTAGTTTCTAAGCTTCCTTCATGATTGAAATGAATTGGAATAAAGAGGGAAATTTTGAAAATAAAAATTTCAAAGTGGGCTGGTCGTATCGACCGTAGTGGCCTATATCATTGCCGATACAGGGAATATCGGACTGTATTAGTTGAAATGGGCCGATGTGGCTCAAATTTTATTTTATTTTTCTCTCAAGGACCTGTTCATCCCTGTAAAGCATAATGGGGGAGATCAATACTGTTACGTTACGATCAATATGATTGTAAGTTACGGATATTCAAAACATGATGAAATTTCAATAGGTGAAGTGAATTTAAATTAGGTTTATTTCAAATCAAACGATCCTTCAAATGTTCTTTATGATTAACATTACTGTTTACAATTTTCTTTCCCTTTTCTTTTCCATTTTCTCTTGAAGTTCAGGTTTTGTGACATTGAGCTCTACTCTTGTCCAGCTATCACTGAGCTTATTGGAGTTGAGAACTGCCCTGGAATCATCAGGACCAGTGCAGAGATCAATAGTGCCTGTCCCATTGTCGCCTCACCCTGGTGAAGCTCTCTCGGAAGAGAAAGATGAGCTTTCCGCCCTCAAAGCTGGACTGAGAAAAGTAAAAATACTCACAGAATATGTATCAACTCGAAGATCCAAAAAGCCATGCCGGGAGGATGAGGGTAGCGATGGGAGGTGCTCTGGTAGGAGTGAGGACGCTGAATACACGTATCCATTTGACTCAGATTCTCTTGATGACTTTGAGGAAGGAGAAATGGAGGATGGCAAGGAGGATTCTAGTTTTCGGAAGTCATTCAGTTATGGTACACTGGCTTCTGCAAACTGTGCGGGAGGGTCTTTTTACTCCGAAATGAGAATAAATGGGGAAGATGAGGATTGGGTTTACTACAGCAACCGCAAATCGGACGTTGGTTGTGTGCATGTTGAGGAAACAACATCATCCATCCCTGACCATTCTCTGTTGCAGACTTCGAAACGAAGCATCCTTTCTTGGAGAAAGAGGAAGCTCAGCTTCAGATCTCCTAAAGCAAAAGGGGAGCCTCTATTAAAGAAAGCTTATGGGGAAGAAGGCGGGGATGACATCGACTTTGATCGCCGGCAGCTGACATCATCTGATGAAACTCTTGCCTTAGGGGTATGCATTTGTCTTTTCTTGCTTACAATTCCTGTTCAAGAGTTTGGGTAGTTTCTAAAAGAACAAGGGCCCGTCTGGTTGCCACTCAAACATAAGTTCATTTTATTTTATTTAATTTAGTTATGTAGTAGGGATCAGTTTTTTTTTTTTCTATTGCGTGCTTGATGCTAGGTAAAATTAGATGAACTCATAAGTGGCGATCATACGTGCCCTAAAACTTTTAGAAGAGAGCTTTGCTAATTCCACACACCTGTACAAGGCAGATCATGTACATGTCACCATATGTGCGAATATAGCACATAAGTTCAAAATCCAGTCTTTTCATCAGAGGGTTCCTGATATGTAGATTTCCCAGCCCAAACTATCATCATCATCTAAGCCTTATCCCAACTAATTGGAGTCGGCTACATGAATCATTTCTGCTGTCCACTGCATCAAGGGCCATAACTTCAGTTAGACCATAATACCAACATGTATACTTACAATGTGACATCGCTCAGCCCATACCATAGGACCGTATAAATTCATGAGTTTCCATTCATTCAGCCAAAGTATGAATTCAGATTTCAGAAGATTGGTCTTGAAGTTGTCAGGTTTTTTTAGAAGAAGTGATTTTCAGACTATATTGCTTGAATATGAGCTCCTTGCTTTTTGGATGCATTTTGAGTCAGATAAGTAGTCCTGATGGTATTGATGAATTTTGAAATTAGGTTTGTGTGTCTTTGCTGTATCAGTTGTCATGGAAATCTCATTTTCACTCTCCTATTTCAACTCTCCAAAATAGAAGTACATCATCTCTGAAAACTATTTTTTCTGGCAGTGGTATAAGGCTGATGATGATGCAGCTGGAAACCGGTCGTCGGTTTCTGAATTTGGAGATGACAACTTTGCCGTGGGCAGTTGGGAGCAGAAGGAGCTGATAAGCCGCGACGGGCACTTGAAGCTCTGCACCCAAGTGTTCTTTGCATCCATTGATCAGCGAAGTGAGCGGGCTGCTGGCGAGAGCGCTTGCACCGCCCTGGTCGCTGTCATTGCCGATTGGTTCCAAGCCAACAAAGATGAGATGCCCATCAAGTCCCAGTTTGACAGCCTGATCAGAGAGGGCTCGCTCGAGTGGAGAAATCTCTGCGAGAATGAGACGTACAGGGAGCGGTTCCCGGACAAACACTTTGACCTCGAGACTGTCCTGCAGGCGAAGATCCGCCCGCTCTCCGTTGTCCCTGAAAAGTCCTTTGTCGGGTTCTTTCATCCAGAAGGCATGGATGACGGCTTTGACTTCCTACATGGCGCAATGTCCTTTGACAATATCTGGGATGAGATCAGCCGTGTGGGGTCGAGCTACCCCATCGACAGTGGCCCACACATCTACATTGTCAGCTGGAATGACCACTTCTTCATTCTCAAGGTCGAGCCCGAAGCTTACTACATTCTGGACACGCTGGGGGAGAGGCTATATGAAGGGTGCAACCAGGCATACATCTTGAAGTTTGACAGGGACACATCGATCCACAGATTACCGAATGAAGGGAAGCCAGGTGAGAAGGGCAAACCTGCCGCATCTGATCGCCAGGTGGCTGTTGTGGAACCTGTGAATGTGTCCACCCAACCCAAAATGAAGGAGGCCCCAGTGGCCACAAGCACATCAGGAAAGCTGGAAGGGCCGGGAAATGGAGATGGAGAAGAGGAGGTATTGGTGTGCAAAGGGAAGGAGTCCTGCAAAGAGTATATCAAGAGCTTCCTGGCTGCAATTCCCATACGGGAATTGCAGGTTGATATTAAGAAGGGCCTGATGGCTTCGACACCGCTCCATCACCGCCTACAGATTGAGTTTCAATTCACAGAGTTGTCTCAGTCGATGATGATGGTTGCATCTCCCACAGTGGAGGCTGCTGCGACGGAAGCCACAGTGGAGGATTGAAGAGTTGTATAGGTCGTAGGTATGTGTGATTATCTTTGTTGTGTTTGGGTTTTTGCTTTTTTAGGTTTTAATCTCTGATCATCTGAGAGACGAATGGGGGGAAAAATAGCTACAGAGAGTAGTGCCCATTTATAGTGTGGTTTTTGGAGGCAAAGCTGTGTGTGTGTGTGTGTGTGTGTGTGTGTGTGTGGTGTAGTGGGATCTTTGAAAAATGTTCTGATCCTGACTTTGGTCTTTTTGCGGGTTTCTTGTAAATGACTGTTGATTCAAGTTACCAGGTTTTTTTTTTTTATCTTCTTCTTCTTCTTCTTCTTCTAATGCATATGTTTGGATTCGTAGAATATGCTTTTTCCCAGGGAGATGCTATTTTAATATAACTGTTGAAAAGGAAATCCTTTGTTTGGCAAACAGAAATTTTACTTGGTAGGTCCATCAAGGCATTGGGCTGGGAGAGTGCAAGATCAAGGCCAGCCAGGAGTTGCTATCCATGAATGCAGAATGTCGACAGTGCAGTCAAAGCCTCGGGTACCCCTGTATGCGGCACACCGGCTTTCTGTGGAAACAGGGTTTCAACCAATCCAAACAGTGAAAAAGCTGGAAGAAGGCTGCTTTGGAGGGAACCTATTTCCTTTGTTGGCTTTCAATCTCCCTTTTAGATGATCCTAGCCATCTGATTGTTGCCCACCAAATAGAAGGTGGATCTCAGATGATGGTCAGAAAAGAGTAGGGTGGAGATAGTACGTTCCAAACATCACACAGACCTTCGAACTGATGGTCAGAAAAAGAGTACAGTGGAGATGATATTCCTTCATGTTTTGAGATCTAATGTTCTCCAATCTGTATTCTGTAGGGACCTGAGAAGGCCCCATCAATTTCGACCAACATCAGAAGGATTGAATTGATAACATGGTACGCAACCGGGACTGCCTTTTCTCCTTTTGCATGAGCTGTAACGGATCTCTTCCTATCATAGGGACTTTTATTTTTATCTTTTTATTTTTAAATCCAGTCATCTCATACCTGATGTTTGACACCTCAACCAATTAGCAATCCAATTTTTTTTCTATTAATTTTACAATGTGGCCCACTAGAAGAATGGTTCAGCTTGATTCTTTTCTCCAATGATTTTAAATGTGGGCCCATTTAAAAATCAGGTCTGTTTCGGGCTCACCATGGTATATCCGTTTACAGGCAGGGCCAGGTCAGCTGGTAATGATAGTTATATGATGCATGCATCCTCGTAAATGCATAAGATGCATGCTTTGCAGTTGCATCTTTTCCCTGGCCTAGATGGAGGGCCAAGATTGTTTCAGGAGGGGGGTCATGAGGGACCCCAAAACTAAAGTAAATAGCCGACGCTTTGGTTGGCAGAAATATCTTTTCCGCCAACTACTGATCCATCACCATCGTTCCACGGTTCTGCAAATCAGAGACCTCAGTCGTTAAATGCGGACAGCTGAATATCTTTATGCACTCTATTTCCCAGTTTTGGATGGTTTGTTGGGTTTCCCAGGATTTGAATTAGAATAGTTACTCGCTAGTGTTTATCGAGGGTCTCTCTAATTATCTACCTACTGTGGCAATATGATTGTTGTTTTATGCATCATGGTCGCTATAAACACACTCATTCAATAAATGATGAGAAAATTACCCTTTAATGGATGTTGAAAGTTGGGCCGAACGGGTTCACACGATCCAATATTCCATATAATTTTAGGACCATTACAAAAGTCAAAGATGGATGGTGAAAGGCCAAAGGTCTGCCTAACTACTATTCAAGCAAAGAAGATATTATCATCCTTCTGATTTATGATTAAAATTGCCAACGGATTACTATTAATAATTTAGATCGTTTATAAAATGGGCTAGATGAATAATGAGTATTAAATCCTAAAGATCCCATTTTCATTCATTTAGTTCCAAAAAGATAATTCTGAAAAGTTAGGGAAAGTTGTTTGGGACTCACCCACTAATGGTTGCCTACAAGTGGGCCCCATAGCGCATATCTAGCAGATACAAGAAGAAATTAAACCCAAGCCCATCAAAAGGGTGGGCGAGAAACTCCTCTCTATGGTTGACTTTGGTATGGGCAGCTCAAGAGAGTGGTGTGGTGTCTGTCTGGGTACCATAAGGAG
The DNA here is from genome assembly GCA_030180095.1 of Magnolia changhungtana. NCBI lineage: Eukaryota > Viridiplantae > Streptophyta > Magnoliopsida > Magnoliales > Magnoliaceae > Magnolia > Magnolia changhungtana. The sequence continues at coordinate 2,912,579 of JASAUF010000449.1, read as the reverse complement.
AGACATGGTGGTGCGCAAGTACCTGATGAAGTACTAGGAGAATTTGATGTCATGATGCTGAACGAATTACTCGAGGCTTATTAACCCTAACAACGGACATCAGACACCATGTTGATCTCATACGGATTCTAGCAGCATATTAAAGTCCAAAGGAAAATGAGGAAGTGCATGAATTGTTTTTCCATTGTTACATTCAAGAGAGTAAGAGATCATTTGTAGTGCTAGCACTTCTCACACTCAAGGATGGTTTCTGGTGGATGTTTGTGGATAGATGGGCTATCAATAGATCATGATGAGCTATCAATTTTCATCCCTTAGATTGACGATATGCTACATTAATTTGTCAAGGCCATCATTTTCTCAAAATCGATCTGAAGAGTGGTTACCACCAAATTCATATTTGACTTTCTGACAAGTGGAAGACGAATTTCAAGACTAGAAAAGACCTCAACGAATGATTTCTTATGCCTTTCAACTTCTTTGATGCACAAAGAGTATTTATGATGTTGGAGGAGATGAACACTAAGTGCCTCAAGATTGATCTCAAGAGCAGTTACCATCAAAATTCATATTCGCTTTTCAAACAAGTGGAAGACAAAGGTTAAGACTAGAAAGGGTATTTACAAGTTCGTTCCTGTGGCTTTCGAATTTTTTAGTACTGGAAGGACATTCATGATGTTGGAGGAAATAAATCTTAAGTGCCTCGAGATCCATCTCAAGAGCAGTTACCAACAAATTCATATTTGCCTTTCATACAAGTGGAAGACAATGCTTATGAATACTAGTGCTTTCTTATGCCTTTCGACTTTTACCGCTCGAAGAACATTTATGATATTGGAGGAAATAAACACTAAGGTGTCTCGTGATGGATCTCAAGAGCAGTTACCAACAAATTCATATCAGTCTTTCAAACAATTGGAAGACAACTTAAAACTAAAAAGAGTCTTTACAAGTGCTTTCTTATGCCTTTCCACCTTTTTAATACTCAAAGAACATTCATGATGTTGGAGGAGATAAACACTGAAAACTGAAAATTTACACCACGACGACAATCAAAACTGTTTATTATTTCTTATTTTCTTTGCAACATGCAGAAAATCAAGAAGCCACTCTTTATATTTGGAGGTTGAAATGCTTCATATTTTAGTTGAAGATGAGTGTTTGAGAATGGTGAAGGCCAACACTAGAGGCACTCTAGTTTAATATGCTAAATTTCATCCTATTCCTTACAAGAGAAAACCCTAATCCTCATGCAAGTCTCAAACCACATTTTTCTAGTTCTTCATGAATGACCAATCAATCACCCTTAAGACGTCTGTCAGCTATGTTACCTAATTCAAAGAAATAAAGAAAGGAAGAGGCACATGTCCAACAGATAAGATGGATATTCAAGTTTTATAAAAGATAGTACGGTTTCTAACATTGGATACGTTATGTCGTTATGAAGTTGTAAAATTACACATCGATTTTACTTACAAATATTAAAATGTCATATTACAACATGCCCATTATTTTCAATCAAAATTACAAAACTGCCATCTTGCCCATACAAGTAAAATAGGTTAATGCAATGATGAATTTACTACTATTATTTGTTTCACATAAAAATGTAAAAGTGATAATTTTATTGTAGGAAAATGAAATGATTACAATTTCCTTCACCAAACTTTATTGGTGTATTTGACTTTTGATTTATAAGCCATCATTCTTGTTTAAACAAATACCTTGAAATGGTAATGATGGCTCATTTACACAACATTATATAGGAAATTGGAAAACCAAACACCTCTTTAAAGTAAATATATTAAACATTAAGGGGGTGTTTGGATCCTAAGTTACTTTAGTTATTTATGCTTTAAGTAGCTTATCTTGATTTTTACTTATTAAATTGAAGTGATAAGTAATTTTAAATAAAAATGCTACTTATAATTGATTATAAACCAAACATAGTTATTTCAAATAAGTTACTTATCTACTTATATAAGTAGAAAAAGTAACTTATTTGGTGGTATCCAAACGGGCCCTAAATTTCTACAAACATATCTTAACTTACCTGTTTTCTATTCAAATATAACTCACTGTTTTAAAAAGAATAAACTTAATGTGTTAAACAAATTTTTATTTGGATATGCAAAATATTTGAATCAAAGACTAGTTCAAAATTAATGAATATACTTCAATTTAAAAGTTAAGAAGAGTAATTATCAATTGGGAAATTTAAGTTTATAATTAAACTTGGTTATCATATACCTTTGATTTTATGTATAAGATCTAAAGTGATCTTTCTTAAGAAAACTTGGTGTAGGTCAAGCATTAGGTGTCCATATATCATTCTCTTTTCATATAGGTGGTTCAACTTTAATAGTGCCCTTTAAGGATGAAATCTTATCATCGAGCCATTAAGTGCTATCCTTACAACATGGAGGATTTATCTAATAATACTTTATTAAGGGTATAGGTTTAACAAGGTCATATCTCTAACATTCCTTGATTTGACACAAAAGACTTGAAGCATTAATTATCTAGTATGGAAATTGCTACAATGAGAATTCCATCTATTCATATTAAATCATTGAGTTATCATAATGAGAGAAGACTAAGTTAGGAAGTAATTGTTAGATTTTTATGAAACACAACAAAATTTAATGTTTTTCAAAAATCCATATTGTTAATTAAGCTTTAAAGATACCTATTGAGGTCAAAATCTGGATCGCCCTCCACTCCTTGTGATGCTCCTCGGATTGACCCTGGTCCTGCACAAAGGGTGGACAAAGGAGACCCTGGCTAAGCCGGGGGACCCTCCGATGCTTAAGTCAGGGCAAGAGAATCAAGGTCTAAGTTGAAGAGTAGAGGGAGAGTGCAAGATATTGCATACTTGTAGCGATGGGGTCCTCATGTATTTATACCTGACTGTCGAATGACCTGGGTCCGTTAATCTCGGCACGATTCACTCAATCAGGGAGATTTTCGAATCGTGGAGATACCGCACGTAATCCAAGGATCCTATATTATATCATGCACATCGTGTGTATATCTGCAAGTGAAGTAACCGACCATGTCCACTTATGGTAGTTTCTAAGTTTAGCTCGTGGAGCACCCACTTCGGGACCTAGAATCGGCTCGGTCCTGTTGGCAGACGAACCCCCAATTAGAGTGATTACAAGTCTTCTTCGAACAGTGACTGTGCCTGCTGTCCGAGCTAAGCTGGTAGACAACTTCTTGACAGTCCCGCGTCTCGTTCTCTCAAGAGGTCCGGGGTGAAGCGTCGGACCTGGTTTATCGGGTCGGATATCCTCTCGGCCATTAGTCTCAAATCCGAGGCAACTTGGCGACTCACTGGTGAATCCTTCAGCAGCGGGTGTCGTACGGAGTAGTTTTTGGGGATGTCGGCCCACGAAATTATAAGGGGCTCAGATCTTCCCATAACAATAATTGTATTTGATAATCTTAAAATTTTAAGAAATAAAAATCTAAAATGAGCAGTTTAAATCTTACTTAAGTAGAATGCACACATGTGAAAACTTGAACCATGTTGATACTGATCTTTCAACACAAAGTCTCTCCCCAATCTATCCTGGATATATGAAAGCAAGAGATTCTAATGTCAACCCAATGTAGGATTGAGATGATGTGTGCCATGCCTAGTGGACCCACATGCACATTGTGATGGTGGAAATAAAGAGAGATGAAAATTTCTCCACTTAACTTTTCTTTCTTTTCTTCTCTTTAGATCACACTTAAGGGGTCCAAGCTCCACAAGTCTAAGAATCTCTTCTCTTTGGGATATGATATATTTATAAGGAGATATTTATACTACAAAAATTTATCACTTATAGTATTATGCCACTCTACAGTTTTTCATATGGTCTCCATTGTTGGAATCATACGGTATTCCCTTGTTCAAGCAAGTACATTTGATTTAATCTTTTCACTGCCACAACGATCTATAAAAGACCAAATGCCTATGCCAATTAAGTGGTATATTATTAAATGTGGACTATTTGATTATTATTAAGTGTGATCAAAATACTTTTAACTATTAAAATAAAATTTTAAGGGTTGAAAAGTTTTATAAAATCTTTTGAAACTTGGTAGGTATTGAGCCTAGTGAAAAATTACTTGATGAACCTATGATCTCTTATATCAACACCATAAATAAGTTTCTAAGAAATCAATACATCCCTTATTGTCTAATGCAAGAATCAACAGACCTTAATAGATGTACCTAATCACACACTTTTATTGGACATGTAGCGACTTTGTAAAATGAGCTAAAGCACATACGATAAAAATCTTGAACCTCGCATATCCTTGAGTTTAAGGATTAATTAAATTCTGATGCATCATTAAATCTATCATAATCCAAGTAAATGGGTCCCAATACTAATGACTTGACCTCGATCTACTAATGCAAGTGCCTAATAGATTCAAATCAGAATCTTATATCCATGGCACACTCACACCGACTGTAAATAGCCAATGATAAAGACATTTTATCCTGACCGAATTTAGTCCCCTCATATAGCATAACCATATCCATCATCATGTAATGACTAAAGCACAAGTTTATCTTAAAACTTGCATGATCATGGTATAAGATGGTATTAAAATATATAGACCACAACTTTTCCTTTGTTAGTGGCTATTTGTTTCCGATCTAAAGTTCTCAAGGATAACTTAGGGAATCACTCCTCTACTTAATTCATGTTCATGTATGTTTCAAGGACTTTCACATATTCTAAGACCCTTGGTCATTATGATATATGGGAGATCACCAACATCACATCCTCATGGCTAGTAGATTGGACTTTAACGCAGGGAAGGACGTGAGGTCAAGCATCGTCTTCCTTAAGGGGATAATTGTTCCGAATCCACGGAACTTCTCTGGACTCCTCACAGAGACTTATCGAATCCATGAGAAGAAAACAAGCAAAATAGAAATAAATTCTATAAAATTCATAATCTGATTGATGAATTAAAAAAATGAGATTACACCCCTTTAAATAGGGATACTAAGCCATGGAAGAAGTTTCAGAATTAAATTACAACTAAAACTCCTAGAATTCGTGACTTACTATAAATAGTAAACTTATTATTTATAGACGGTCGTGATTCCTACTAGTGCGCATGGGTTTTGGCCAAGAATAGTAAGTGTCCTAATTGGCCAAATCATGACATTCCCCTAATTATTCTAAGCATTATTCATGTTGGACGCAACTCCTAAAACCCAACGGATGAAGAGTTATACTCAAACTAAAACTTATTATAAATAGTAAAAACGAAAATAAAACATGAATTCGACCGTCGATCTGATGGTATTTCACAAATTTGGCATGGGAAACCCAATGTAGCGGGGTCAGGTGGCTAAAGTAGCTCATCCTACCTCAAAATCATAGATGGTACGTCCGATAGCTCATTCCGATTTGCGAGATACGTTCGTTTTAAGTTCTGACGGTCCAGATCACTTTTATCGTCGACTGAACCTATTCTGATCCATCTTGGCCATGAAACTGTCTGTAACCCACTCGACATTAGACTCGTATTAGTTTTCTGATGCACAAGTCCAATAATCTTCTACTCGCTTTAAAATTAATTCATTATCAAATCTCTTAAGCACATATACCCAACAAAAATTCTTAGCCAAGACGATTGGGGAGTCATAATAGTCCTCTTATGAAAGCCTACACAATTTCTTTAATGGTAACTTCAATTGTCTAACATATGCAGTTAGTCACAGATCTAATAATATTAGTTCCACAATTATCATATATATATATATATATATATATATATATATATATATATATCCCATGCATTTAATCCATAATCATAAGTAAATCATCTGACTACCCTAGTTCACTTAAGAACTCCATGATCCACTAAGAGGGTAAACTCATGCATCATATAAGACTGGATCATCATGGAATTGATCAATATGCCTTATTCTAAGCCCAACAATGTTTCCATCAGAGTGACATAAGTAATCCAATGTCTGTACGTAACCCTAGGAAAAACCTAGTCCCTCGAGAAAACCCTTACAAGCATTGGAAACCCTCTTAACTTACGAAAACCCTTGTCCCTTAGAGAGAACACTCATATTCTTTTCAATAATAAAAGCCCCAATTTGAAATTATCCTTAAATACTACATATGCAATGTCAGTCATACCTTCGATCGACCGAGCTTTCAACAGAGACTCTCAGTCAACCAAAATAGTCCTCGGTCAACTGGGAACATTACAGTGAAGTTCAGTCGACCAAATGATTTCTTGGTTGATTGAACTACTCCTGTAGCTTGGGCAGCACCCTGGGTGGCGCCGGCCACGTGGTAGACCCCCTGCCTTGGTAGGGGTAGAGCTGGGCAGAATCTGACCCCATTCGACCCGATCTGATTCGAACCAAAGGCCAGGATCTGGTCAGATCGAGTAGGCCTACTCAGATCCGACCATACATTGAGTCGAGTTCGGATCAGTGGTCAATCCGAACCGATTCGATCTGCACAATGTTCATTCAACATTGTTTCCTGGAATGTTATCCACTTGAGATTGGGATATACCTCATTTTTTGTTTAATACTATAAAATGATCTAGAAAAATAGATGGATGACATGGATGAAATAAATACATCATGGTGGGGTCCACAACACCAACCACCAGCCATTGGATGGTGGCAGGGGAGTAGCCATTCCGTCCTCTTAACTCGTGGCTCAAGGTGCATCGAGCACCGAGCTATGACACGAGATAAGAAGGAAGAAAATCGTTCTTTATGGTTAGGCTCATGGAACTTCCCATGAGGTCGAGTTGTGTGGGCCCCACCATGATGCGTGTCAAACATCAACACCGTCCATTTGATGGGTCCCCTTTGAACTATGGGATATCCCAAAAATCAGCAGTATACGGAACTCATGTGAGCCATACCATCTAAAATCACATGAAGACATTCCTAAAACATATAAAAGCACTTGGTGGGGCCCACTTACAATTTGGATGCATCTGAAACTTGGTCTGACCCCTCATCCAAGTGGGACACACATAATGGATGATTTGGATTTGTGAACCACACCTCGGTGGGCCCAAAAATGATTATGAATGTTTTAATGGGATGGTAACCCGTCTTCTGTATGTGAAGCTGATTGGCAAGTGTATCACGCACCAGGCTTGTTGGTGTATTGACCTCAGCAAATTCTATGGATCCCACCATGAGGTATGTGTTATATCTAAACCATCCATCCATTTGGTAGGCTCGTCTTAAGGCTTAAGCCAAAAAATAAGACAGATATAAAGATCAAGTGGACCACATTGCAAAAGGTAGTGGGGGGTTGAATGTCTACCATTGAAACTCTTTTAGGGTCATAGAAGTTTCAGATCAATATGAAATTTGTTTTTCCTCTTCATCCATGTAGTTGTGACCTTTTTAACAGATTGGATGGAAAATAAACGTTATGGCGGGCCTCGCGAATTTTTTAACGTGAAAATCATATATTATTATTATTATTTAAAAAAACCAATCCGAACGGTACCCAACTCGATCTGACTCGGTTTCCCTGACCGAGTTGGATTCGGTTCGAGTCAGGCCAGTAGTGTAACGGATCAGATCGAGTTAGAGGACCCAGAATCGGTCCTGGAATGAATCAAGTTCGGGTCAGTGTATCGAAAGTTTCAGATCGAGTCAAGTTGGACCCACTATGATCGGACTCGACTCGATGCCCACCTCTAGGCAGGGGTCTCCAACGCATGTGGAGGTCTCCTTAGAGTAATGTGAATAGTGTGGAGAGGTGTAAAGACCACTGTACCTCTCCCTTAGGCCTAAAATCACACTTTTACCTGTCGATCTAACCATCAAGATCATGCCATATGGAAATCTTGAATTCTCTAGCCTTTCAAGCCATTTAAGCTCCATACCTCTTAGGAATTATAAGAAAATCAGGTTTGGAGGCTACAAACAGCTCCCCCCCCCCCTTTCACATTTTAAGGTATTCCAAAAAATCCTGAAAGTCCAGAAGATCCCTTGAACCCTTTTTAGACATCTTATCTATCTAATCCCTCCACTAAGGAGAGGAGAGAGTGACAGAAAGAGTCCATCCCAGGTCAATCTAGTCCATCCAAGCCTATAGCCACCTGAGCAACCGGAGCCTCAGTCTTAGCTGTTCAACCTAATCCTTGCGATACCACTGTCCATCCCATCATCCAATCTTAAATCAACTTTGGCTATTTCCAGATTATCATCGTGCAACATACATTCCCTTCTTAACCACTTCGCTATCTCATATATCTACATTACATCACATAACATCGTGCACCTAATCGATTACGAGCGTATGCTTTGTGGCTAGCTGATATAATCAGACCCTGCCCATCAGAAACTCTGGTCGATTAGTTTACACTTCGACAAGTGGAAGAGTCAAGGTAAATTTATCCAACTAAGGCAACACCCCATCATAGGCATTGCATTCAACACCGTTTTCGTAATGCCCTGAATTTTGGGGGTCGTGTAAGGCCCGACTCTCGATTTTCTCAGTGTCACTTATGCCGTACGAAAGTGAGAAATTTCGGTTCATGTGCTTGGAGTATGAGCATTTGAGAAATTAAATCGATCATGCAAAGTATACTGAAGTAAACATAACTTAGACTCAAGATATGAATAGCAAAATGATGAGTATTCGATTAGCGCACAGGACCACGTCTCGGCCAAATACATATAGTCCAAAAATATACAAAATGTCCCTGCCCTACGATCCCATCATGGCCCTAGTGCAAACTGTAGTGACCTGCCCAACAATTGAAAATACGAGAGCTCCTCCTCTGAGTCTATAGACGCTTCGTCCAGCGCATCGGACTCTGTGATACCTGCATCTAAGATAGGGTCTGGTTGGTATTTTAAAGCATCATCCTAGAGTGGGAGTGAGTGATCAACTCGGTAGTTCCATTAACATCAAGTTACAGAAGTTATTAAATCCACATGTATAATTAATGAAAAACAATCTAAATATACAGTCCCTATATACTTTGTTAATGCACGTGTATGCTATTATAATATGATGCATGCCCTTACCATCCAACGTCCCTCATAGTGACTCCAACTTCACATTCGCAAATGACCAACACTCCCTCATCATGTGACCTCAACTGCCAAATCACCACACCTAGCTAATGCAATGCGATAATGGTCATGTTAGTTGAGCATTTAGTTAAGTCCGTTCGTCTAGCAAGGTTGAAAAAACTTAGGCACTCCCACGATATCAAAGGCCCTAACTTGACTGTGAGACTTAAGGCTACCATGGTGGTCCTATGCCTGTGATCCTTGATCCCTTTGAGTTCGTCACTCCCAGCTAAACTCATACGATAAGTAGGGGTTGTAAACTGGCTTGCTCGTGGTTACTACCGGGAGGCTCGTCACCCCAGCGTAGGCTGACAGCACAGATACAGTATCCCATACCACCATGCCCGGCTCTTGAGACTTGTTGATCGTGTTACTAAGGTTGTAAGTGGGCATTTTAGGGGCGTAGGGTGCTCTAGGTTCAGGCAGGTGTGATCATACATAGTAAACACGCATGGTTGGCCGGCTAATGGATTAATTCGACTGACTCAGGCAAACTACAACGCAACTGGCACTGGGTGCAAACATCCCGTGTAGTCTAACTACCATTGGTCATCCGTGTTCATCCTGAATCAGTCGGATTTGCCCAGGGCAGCCGATCCATTAAGTCTACCCTTGCGAATTTTTCCGATTTGTTGGCCAACCCAACCCAATTGACCAACAAGCTAAAATTAAGTAGCATGCTACAAATATTTCTATTTCAGGATCAGGCAAACATGCTTATCAAAAATTTAAGATAGTCCATTTAATATGGAAAATCAAGCGGACATGCAGGTGCATCACACAATTGTCGCAAAATTTACAACATTAAGATAAAAATGCATGTATCAAGGGATAATGTAGGATAAATGGGGAGGCATTTTAGTAAGTCTAGTCCCTTTAAGCATTAGTTCAAATGTTCAGCGACACTAGGCATGATTCATAATTTATGGAGGACGATCAATCAAAGGGTGTTCACTGATTTTCACGCAATCACAAATTCAAGCATGATTCACAATTTGTGGAGGATAATAAATCAAGGGTTGTTCACTGATTTGCATGCAATCACAAATTCACTACACAATCATTATTTGTGACATAGGTTCAATAATTGGCTACTTAAAAGTAATGGTCCGCACCTAGGGGTAGTCCAATTTCCTAGCGCTGCTCCTAGGATTTCAGTCCCTGTATAGACGTATTGATGCCCTGCATTGAATAGGTTAGCTCGCAAGGGCACATGCAACAACCCACAAGGCTCAAATTATGAAAGGGGGCTAGAGGATCACCTTTCTCTTGCTGCCTGGCTGTTCCCTACGGCAGGGCGTAGATGTGGGCTCTGACGTGGGCAACGACAGTGGAGAAATTCTCCAACCCAGCTCCCCAAGGGGCTCCTTCTTTCACTTCTGAATTAAGATTCATATTTATTAATCAAGAATTATTTAATTCAACAATGAGATGATCTGTATAATCTCTTGCGACATTAACTCTTTGAAAGTGGGGGAATGGTTGGGTGATTCAGGCTAGTACTTTACTAGATCTGCACTGTTGGATAGACTAAGCCCAAATAAGAACTTCCAAATGGTACAATGCTAAACCAACAATCGATGGTGGCCTACCGATAGTACACCAATGGTACACATTGAACAAAATTACAAACTTTTTATGACAAGGATGTCCTAAACTGGAAAATTATATGGGAATAACCCATCATGGACCTGCACTATGCGACTAATGGCTTGGTTCACCAAACAATTAGCAACACTTAAATCATGTGTACCATTGGTCCTTACTCTTGCTCCAGTGGCAGACTCTCAGGAGTTTCAACACCTGGTCAAGGGTTCGAGTACCCACCAGTGGTGAAATCCCACTAGCGTGAGTGTGTGGGTGTGTGTGTGCGTGTGTATTACAAAAATAAAAAAACAAATCATGTGCTAAAAATAGAATTGTGCATATTATTTGATTAAAAAATCATACGATTCCATAGCATACCCATAAAAGTTTTGACATCCAGATAGAAAATTAAAACATATCAAATACAAATTAAAATCTCAAATATTAAAAAAAAGTAATAATAAATAAAAGAAGAAGAGACTAAGATAGGATTTACTCGCTTTGCAGATCCAAATCTCGAGTGAATTACACCATAAGAAATAGTGGTGATTGAACATCCACCATTAAAAACTTCTTGGAGGGTACGAAAGTTTTGGATCAAGATGATATATGTGCTTTCCCTTCATTTATGTCTATGATGGGCGTTCAATCACCATATTTCTTGTGGTGTGGTTCATTTAAGATTTGGATTTGCCTCATTTTTGTGCTCATGCACTAGAAGGAGTTAGAAAAATGGATGGACGACATGAATAAAACATACATCATGCTTATGAAGCTTTTCTAGTAGCACGGGATATAGTTGTTGTGTGAGGCCTATATTCGAAATCCTAGTTTTTTAAAAAAATGTAAACTTTTCCGTTCAATCCTAGTTTGTGTGAGCAACGATTTCAGGGAATTATTCCATGTACACATCCTCAGTGAAATTACTATTCAGTAAAGTGTTCTTGATGTTCAATTGATAAATAGGTTAGGAATTATTTATTGCAATACAGAGCACGACTTACACATGGTTCAAGTTTAGCAATAGACGAAGAAGTATCTTCGTAATCTAGCTTTACAGTTTGAATGTAGCCTTTACAAACAAGTTATGCCTTCAAGCATTTAATGGATCTATCAGGTTGGTATTTGATTGTGCAAACCTAAAGAAAAATAATTGTCTTCTTTTTTGGAGGTGGAGAGATCAATGTCTAAGTGTTTGTCTTATATATAGTGGCCATTTCATATTTCATTGATCATCTCCAACCAGGTTGGGTTAATGCATCATGATGTGATGTGTGAATGACCACTTTAGACGAGGACACGGCAAAGGTATGTGTAGATGGAAGTAAGTGATGGTATGAAATGTAATTGAAAATGGAGTAAAGGGTACAAGAGTGAATACTTTTACGAATAGCTACCGGTATATTTAAATTTGAAGGTTGTAGATGTTAAGGAGCTGTTTCTAATGGAGATATTGGTGGAAACTATTAGATTGAGTTCATGAGGTGATGTATGCTTATCTTGATGCTGAAAAAAATTCTAAAAAGGTGCGACAGAAGGACAAAAATGGTAGAGTGATTTATATATAATCTCCCCTCCCCCATTAGAAGGAGAGGAAAAGAATGGTTTATCTTCAAAGAACGTCATACCTGCAGTAACAACAATATGTTTTTTTAATGTAGAGCAGGTTGCGGACAGTTTCATGGCCAAGATGGATTAGAAAAGGCCTGGTCGATGACAGAAGTGATTCATACCGTCGAACCTTAGATCGAGTGTATCTCACAATCTGGAATGAGTTATTGGGCGTAAAATATATGATTTTGGGGTAGAACGAGCTACTTTAGCCACGCAACCCCACTACGCTGGTTTGCGCAAGCCGGATTTGAGAAATACCCCTGGATCGACTGTAGTTTCCCTATTTTAATTTCGTTTTTACTATAAATAATAAGTTTTAGTTTGATCATAACTCTTCATCCGTTGAGCTTTAGGAGTTGCACCCAACGTGAAAAGAGCTTAGAATAATTAGGAGAATAGCTTGGTGAAGCCAAATAGGATACTTACTATTTTTGGCCAAAAACCTTGTGCACTAGTAGGCATCACGACCATCTATAAATAGTATGTTTACTATTTATAGTAAGTTGCGAATTCTAGGAGTTTTAGTTGTAATTTGATTTTGATTTCTCTCCCATTGCTTGGTATCCTTGTTTAAAGGGTTGTGAACTCGTTTATTTTATTCATTAATCAATTTTGAATTTTATAGAATTTATTTTCTATTTTGCTTGCTTTCTTTCTCGTGGATTCGAGAAGCCTCTATGAGGAGTCCAAAGAAGTTCTATGGATTTGAAACTGTTATCCTCTTGAGGAAGATGGTGCTCAACCTCATCATGTTCATCCTTGCATCAATTGGTATTAGAGTGAGGATTCCCCTCTGGCCGATGGCAAACAACGAAGGTATGAGCCAAAATCTTATGGATAGTGATCCACGGATTCGTGATCTTGTGGAAAGAATGAAAGCTTTCCACCGAGAGAGTCAGTTAACTATGTAAGGGCTGTAGGTTACCCTCGACCATCCTGCGGATGCGCTACTTCCGCACTGAGCCCTAGGTAGTGCTTTGCTGCCTATGGTTGCTTCACCGCTCATGGTTGCTGTATGACACAACTCCGATTTTCGTAGAGCATTACTAGTGGCAAACCGTAGGGCTACACCAGATGATTCAAGTTCTAGTGATGAGGACCTTAATGAAGGTTTTGCTCAATAACCAATCCATGGAGGTGATCATCTAGATCGTGCTAAAAGAGACTATTGAGGTAAGGCAGAACTTTCTAGTTTTAATGGTTTATTACGCATAAATGATTTTCTCGATTGGTTAGCCAAAGTAGAGAGGTATTTTGATTTTATGGACGTGCCAGGTCATAAAAAGGTAAAATTGGTTGCATTTAAATTAAAATCTGGTGCTTCTGCATGGGAGGAGCAATTACAACTCTCACGAGCCTGCCAGAACAAGGCGCTCATCTCATCATGACCACGGATGAGACGTCTTCTTTGATCACGATTTCTCTCTAGTGCTTATGAGCAGATATTATTCCAACAATACCAAAATTATCGACAAGGAAATCAAACTGTCAAAGATTACACTGAAGAATTCCAGTGGTTGGTAATATGAAACGATCTATCAGAATCTGAGTCACAGAAGGTGACACGATTTATAGGAGGGTTACGATCGACAATTCAGGATCGAGTTCAGATGCAGGCAGTCGGGACCATCGATGAAGCGGTTCAGTTGGCAGGTAGGGCAGAAATGCAACTTGCAAGAGTTTAGAATTGGCTTTACCCTTCAACTCAACCCCCCATAACGGGTCCTGCACAAGATCTAATGCTGGCACGAGAAAAAGAACCGGTAGGAGAATGTCCTTAACCTCCTGCAACCGTAAACCGTGATATGGGGAGTGGCTCATCTAGGTCTCAATGTGTAACACCCACAACAGCGGGCCCAAGTATAGTTTCAAATCCTTACAGTCAACCAAAGTCAAACAATTGTTACCGCTGTGGCCAACCGGGCCACTTATCAAACACCTGTGCTCAACGTCTCATAGCATACTTGACCATAAATGAAGGGGACACTGAATGTAAGGCTGCAAAAGAAGACCCTGACTTTGATGAACATGAATAAGCCACTGAGGAGATAAAAGATGGTGATGAATTGACGGGTGAGGATCGTGGTGAATTTCTAGTTTTGAGGCGATTACTGTATACCCCATAGAATGAATTACATCTACAATGATATAATATATTTCATACGCAGTACGCTATTAACGAAAAGGTCTGTGATGTGATCATAGACAGTGGTAGTAGTGAGAGCATCATTTCAAGAGTGATGATGGGCAAGTTGCAGCTACCAATGACAAGACACCCTTCCCTATACTCAATTGGTTGGATAAAAAAGGTAAATGAGACCAAAGTAACTGAACATTGAACTATCTCGTTTTCAATTGGTAAAAAATATAAGGATTAAATACTTTGTGACATGGTCGACATGGAAGCATACCATATGTTACTCGGTTGACCCTGACAGTCGAACCGTGATGCGACCCATCAAGGACGAGACAATGTCTATATATTCGTCAAGGATAGTCAAAAAATAATCCTTACCCCTATGGCACTAAAGAACCACCCTTAAGCCTCTAAAGTGAAGGAGAGTTTTCTCTCGATCATTCAGGATTTCATGGAAAAATCCAAGAAAACTAGCGAGGTATACGCCGTAGTGGTGAAGGGCGAAGAATCGGAACCCTCAAACATTTCTCCAAGTTTAAGACTATTGCTAAACGAATTTAAAGAAATCTGGCCTGAAGATTTACCTGATGTATTGCCCTTCATGAGGGACATTCAACATCACATAGATCTCGTCCCTAGGGCTAACCTGCTCAACCGCCCTTATTATCGGATGAATCCGAAGGAGTGTGAGATACTTCAAGGGAAGGTGAAGGAATTGATCGTAAGGGTCTTTTGAGAGAAAGCATGAGCCCATGTGTTGTATCAACATTATTAATGCCAAAAAAAATATGAAAGTTGGCGCATGTGTGTCGATAACCGGGCAATCAACAAAATTATTATTAAATATCAGTTCCTAATACCACGGTTGGATGACATGCTCGATATGCTAGAAGGGGCCAAGGTGTTCTTTAAATTAGACTTAAGGAGCGGGTACCATCAGATTCGTATCTGACCTGGTGATGAGTGAAAAATGACATTTAAGACTAGTGAATGATTATATGAGTGGCTGGTCATGCCCTTTCGTCCTATCAAACGCATTAAGTACTTTTATGCGTTTAATGAATCAAGTTTTAAAACCGTTCACTGGCCGATTTGTGGTAGTATATTTTGATGATATACTGATATATAGCTAGGATGATACGGAGTATATGAAATATCTCAAGTAGGTGTTGCAGGACCTACAAATTAACAAGTTGTACCTCAACTTGAAGAAATGTAGTTTTTTAACGGATAGCCTGTTGTTCCTACGATTTGTTATAATGTCCACGGGCATCCGTGTGGACAATGAAAAGGTGCGAGCCGATCTCGACAAACATTCATGAGGTGAGGAGTTTTCATGGGTTGACGACCTTCTATCGTCGATTCGTGAGAAATTTTAGCACAATAGTCGCGTCTATTACAGATTACATGAAAAAATAAACCATTTCAGTGGACTGATGAAGCTAACAAGAGCTTTCACGAGATCAAGCATCGTTTGTCCACAACACCGGTTTTGATACTTCCTAATTTCAACAAGTTGTTTGATGTTGAGTGTGACGCTTCATATGTCGGAATTGGAGGAATATTATCACAGGAAGGTAGGCTGGTGGCCTTCTACAGCGAGAAGGTCAGCAAAGCCAGAAAGAAGTAGTCGACGTATGAGCTTGAGTTATACATTGACCAGCAAGCATTAAAGTTTAAAGTTTATTAATAGTCAGACTAAAGTGAATCGTGTGCATACTAGGTTGGTTGCATTTTTACAGGAATTCACATTCGTTCTGAAGCACAAGTCAGGGCAATAGAACAAGGTGATTGATGCACTTAGCTGTCGTGCATCACTACTTGTTACGATGAACAATGAGGTGATCGGCTCCGACTGTCTTAATGAGCTGTATGCAGAGGACGAAGACTTCAAAGATTCTTAGGTGAAGTGCCAAGAAGGTCACCCCAGTGACCTTCATATATAGGACGATTTTCTCTTCAAAAGGAATCAATTGTGCATCCCCCAAAGTTCATTGAGAGATTAGATTATTCAGGAGCTACATGGAGGTGGCCTTGGTGGACACCTTGGACGAGACAAGATGCGAGCTCTGATAGAAGAGCAGTATTACTGGCCGCAATTGATACGTGATGTGAGAAAAGCCATATAATATTGTCATGTTTGTCAGACCTCCAATAGACAATCTTATAATACGGGCCTCTACACCCCGTTACCTGTGCCTGACGGTCCTTGGGAGGATTTATTTATGGACTTCGTGCTTGGACTCCCACGAACACAATGCGGCATGAATTCAGTGTTCGTAGTGGTAGATCATTTCTCCAAGATGGCGCACTTTATCCCATGCAAGAAAACCCTCGATGTAACACATGTGGTGAATCTATTCTTTAAGGAGGTCGTACGACTACACGGGGTTCCCAAGACTATTACTTCGGATCGTGACACAAAGTTTATTAGTTACTTATGGCGGACTTTATGGACTTGATTTGATACACAAATTTAATTCAGTAGTGCCTACTACCCACAGACTGATGGGCAGACCGAGGTTGTGAATCGTACATTGGAAAACCTACTTCGCTGTATTTTGGGAGAAAAATCGAAGCAGTGGAATTTAGCCTTATCTTAAGCAGAGTTTACATTCAACAATATGGTTAACTGCTCGACAGGGAAATCACCATTCCAAATTATCTATGGATGAGTGCCTCGCCACATACTTAACACGGTCCCTCTTCCCAAGCTTCTAGGCACTAGCATTACAGTAGAGCATATGGTAGACATGATCATAGGCATCTATGCGGAAGTACAGATTGAGCTACATGCCTCAAACAAGAAGTACAAGGAACAAGCGGACAAGCATCGGCGAAAAAAATTGTTTGAGGCGGGCGACCGTATTATGGTCCATCTATGTAAAGAGATATTTTCGACCCAGACGGAGAACAAGTTGAAGAATAATAAGATTGGACCTATCCCAATCATCCGAAAGATCAATGACAATACTTATGTTGTTGATCTTCCAGATGACATGACAATCTCACAGACTTTCAACGTCACGGACCTGATCGAGTATCATGTACCAAAGCAGGACAAGAACTCAAGGACGAATTCTTTTAAAGTGGAGGGGACTGATGTAGAGCGGGTTGCAAACAGTTTCATAGCCAAGATGGATTAGGAAAGGCCCGCTCGATGACAAAAGTGATCCGAACCATCAGACCTTAGATCAGGCGTATCTTACAATCCAGAATGAGTTATCGGGCGTAAAATATATGATTTTGGGGTAGAACAAGCTACTTTAGCCACCAAACCATGCTACGCTAGGTTACGCAAGCTAGATTTGCAAAATACCCTTGGATCGACGGTTGTTTCCCTGTTTTAATTCCATTTTTACTATAAATAATAAGTTTTAGTTTGATCATAACTCTTCATCCGTTGAGCTTTGGGAGTTGCGCAAAACGTGAAAAGAGCTTAAAATAATTAGGAGAACAGCTTGGTGAAGCCAAATAGGACACTTACTATTTTTGGCCGAAAACCTTGCGCACTAGTAGACATCACGGCCGTCTATGAATAGTATCTTTACTATTTATAGTAAGTTGTGAATTCTAGGAGTTTTAATTGTAGTTTGCTTCTAATTTCTCTCTCATTGCTTGGTATCCCTATTTAAAGGGTTGTGAATTTGTTTATTTCATTCATTAATCAATTTTGAATTTTATAGAATTTATTTTCTATTTTGCTTGCTTTCTTTCTCGTGGATTCAAGAAGCCTCTGTGAGGAGTCCAGAGAAGTTCCGTAGATTCGGAACAGTTATCCTCTTGAGGAAGATGGTGCTCATCACGTTCATTTTTCTGATAGATCAAAGCACTTACATCCTTTCTAAGTATGAGAGTATCCAATAAAAATACATTTGATAGCACGAACATCAAGTTTATTAAAACTAAGATATAGGGTATGAGTATACATAGGGTAACCAAATACTTAAGCGGGAAGAGGAAATGGAGAAGCTTATAAAAATAACATAAAAAGGAAAGTTTTACCATGAAGAATGAAGGGTATTTACTTAATGAGATGACTTGCTATAAGTATGAAAAAAATATCAAGAGTGTTTGGAAACATTTATATAAATAAGAAGAGAACTTTTAACTTTCAACATGTGTCTATATTTTTCTAGCAACTTCATTTTATTGAGTATGGGCTCAAGATGTTTAATGAGTAATGCCAGTGGAACTTAAAAGATTTAAAAAGAACTAGAGAGAAATTTATGTGTATTATTTGACCTAAGATATTTGTTTTAATTATTAAATTACGTATGAATCTAGGAACGAAATATTTTAAACATTTTAAGTACTTTAGAGAGATCTTTATCATAAATATCAATATCATTCTTAAATAATTATAAATAATATAATAAAATATTTAAAATTATGAAGATTAGGTATTAGAATTAGATTCCAAACATCTATATGAACCAAATCAAATGCAGATAAACTTCTTTTATTAAGACATGGAAAAAAGTTAATATAGTATATTTGGCCCATTAGCGTGCTTCACATTTGATGAAAGAAACAAATGATAAGGATAGAACAAGGATTTTCAAGAAATCAAGTAGGGATGACCAAACCAAACATGCCTTTGTAATGGAGTAGTGTTGACACTGATTGTAGCTTGGATAACTAGAGGTTCTAAGTAGTATAATCTTCATAGTTCACGTCCTCCACCAATTATATCATTTAGTTTGAGGTCCCAAAACACTAGGAATGATAAAATGTAATAGAGCATTGTAATGTGGTTACTTACATATAATCGTTTATGATGAAAGTCAAGTACACATAAAATTGAGGCTAAGGGAATGTGAACGTGAGTGGGGCTATTCCATGACCAAAGACTTTATAAAAAGATTCAATAGTTAAGGATACTAAGGAGCAATAATTGATGTATCAAGATATATGAAGAGGGATAGTGTACATGTCATATGGTTAATGGCCCCTAAGTTAATTACCTAAGTTGATACCCTGAGGAGGAGTCAAGTGCATTACCTGAGGTAACAAGAAAAAAATAAATGAAAAATACCATATGAGAAGGAAACTAATGATGACTGCATAACAAACAGGCATGTTGGACATAAATGCTTGTTAGGTGATAAACAATCAACGATAATAAATAAATGCTCCAAGTGGGTTCAACAAGTGAGCTCAACAATATCATGACAAACATTCCACCAGTTAATTAGGCTAGCAATATCCATACCTCAATTCAGTAAATAAATGGACAATTATGATGGACAACAAAAAAATGGGACTAGTAATAACTAGAAATATCAATAAGATAAATAAGGAACTCTAGCAATATCAACGACACAATATAACTCATAGCCACTGATCTCTAAGTGATACTAGCTGCGGTAACTTGCACTTGCATGAATTGGTGGAACATGTTTTGCTTTGCTTTCATGCATTGTGCCAATTCTTGGATACATTGCATTGGCATGACTTCTGCCTGTTGTGGTTGTGCAGGCTGAGCTTCTACAAGATCGAGAACATGGAAGGGTTGAACATCTTCCTCATCATGATCTATTACTGGTCGAAATATGGTGCGGATTATACTACGATAAGGGAGACTTCTTTGAGAAATCTTGACTCACGAAGGCATAATTTTTTGTTCATTTTATTATGAATGTTAATGTAAATACGGATGCATATGTAGATGTGTGAGAATAGATATTCTTCAGGAATCTATAAGATCTTTTTTTTTCAAGTCGGGTCGCGACTAGCGTGGCTAGTTCTTCCTCAGCAGAGTCGTTATTCTGTGGATGCTAGAGGGCGAATTTTCCATGGTACGGGAGATTTACTCTCTTCTTTCCATTGGTTGCCTTGCTCGAAGGCTTTTATAAAGGGTGTAATATTTTACCAGAGTTGCCACTAACCAATTATTATCATTTTACAATTGATTAAAGCCTGTAAAAATGCTTAAGATTGAGGACTCGAAGATCCTTAACCCAAACATGATTCATGAGTTTACGTTTTGGAGATTCTAAGGGACCGCGATTACTGAGAGGGAAGGCGTTAAGTACCCATTATACCCGTACAGATGTACGTTCTTTACTTCACAAGATTTGACTAATTTATGAAGAATAAGGGTAGTTCTCACATGTGGAAAATGTAAAATGATGTAATGATAATAGTGAGTGATCGATCCGATTATATCTGCGAGCCGCAAAGCATACATTCGAAATGATCAAGTGTAAGGTGCAAAGTATATATATGTCAGATGTTTGATATTGTATGGATGCTTATGATAAAACGACGGCCAACCAGCTAAGGTTTCTGGTGGACTTGTTGCGATTATATCAGTAAGTCTCAGAGCATACGCTCGCCAGTCATGTATGTGAAAATGATAGAGTGCAATGTATATGCTTAAATGACGAGTAACTAGGGCAATATCCGATTATATCAGCAAGCTGCAGAGCATACATTTGCTAATCAGATGCGTGCAAATAATGAAAATGCACTATGATATTGTTGTATATGAAGAGCAGGGGGTTAAGAAGGGAATGAATGTTGCACGATGCTGATGCATCGATTTGATGAAACCGATAGAGGCTTGAATGGTAGGATGAATGGTAGTGAGACAGAAAGAAAGAGAGCCTAACCCGGGTTTAAAAGGGAAGGGGGTTATTTATAGTCTTCCAACCGGTTTTCCTGTCATTCCTGGTGATTCTAGGGGCAAAAGGTGTTTGATGGGCTAGGATTGGAGATTGCCACATGGCATCATCTCATGGGTTGGATGAGGTGGTAAAAGGGTAATTTAGGGTAAGAAGATAGGCATCAGAGTAAATGTACCTCAACCACACACTTGAGGTTCGAAAAAGGAGTATTCCACATGCTTGAGGGATGTTGCCTCAAAGAGGGGGAATGTCACATAGCCGGCGGTAACCTAGCTGCCGTCGGTCACCACTTGAACTCCCTGCTTTGGCAAGCAGCATTTTCCAAGTGTGTGGAGGCTCTGCTATGAGGGTTGCTGCTTTGAGATTTCGGTCATTTATCCGATTGGGCTTGGGTTCAGTCTTGGTTTTGGTATTAACTAGGTGAGTTGACTGGGTTATGGGGTTAGGTAGGCTGGTCGGGTGAGTTGAGTCAGTGAGTTGACCAGGTAAGCTAACTTGTCGAGTTGACTCAGTGCTATAGGGTTTTGGGTTCCTAGGGTTTAGGGTTAAGTAGATTGGGTTGATTGGGCTGAGTTCAGGGTTTAGGAATGGGGTTCCTAGGGTTTGGGCTTCTAAGATTAGGGTTTAAGATTGGTGTTCGGTTGTCCATCCATCAATTCAAACTCAATCAACTTATCAGCTTGTGGTGAGGTGTCTACACTATCCAACATCCATGTTCATTTTTCTTTCTACTCATAATAAATCATATTTTAAACATGGTTCTTTAAATTCTTTATTTTTTATTTCTTACCTTAAATATTCTTCCTTATACCATTCATTGATACTTGGGTACACATAGGCTTCGCTCGTATCATTGGTCCCACTTCAGAAGAGAGCAAGAACATCCCCCTTTCTCTTGGTCATGTTTGTTGGCTTGAGAGACAATCTTGGGCATTAAAAGGGTCTTATTCAGGATTTCAATCATGGTCGGTACAAGCGAGCCAGTTTGAGAACAAACTATGGTCGTTGAGGTGGCCTTGGTCAAAGTGAAGGCCTTGTCATTAGAGGACCTTAACATAAAGAGTTGCTTTAACCATTGAGGTAGCCTTGGACCCAAGAGTGACCTTAAATGTTGCAGTGGTCTTAGCTTGAATAACATAAACAAGTAGCCTTAGCAGTCCGCTGAGAAGGGAACAACAAATTTTCTACTAGGGAGGAAAAACACAAATGTCTTTGTGGGGCAAGCCATTTCTATTTCTTCAAATAGTTTGTTTGGATAAGTGTTGTGGGATGCTTGTAAACTACAAAAAAAAATATCTCTATGAGAGAATAAAATGTAAGTAGCCATGCTGTCCATGTACACATGTACATAAAATGTTTTCTTAATTTTTGCCTTAAAAATAAATGGAGGAATATTCGTATAAGGAGTGGCCATTTTTTTTGCACCACTTATGATACCAAAAGGCCTCTAATCACTAGTCATTTTAGGGAAAAGTTATCAAGAGGAGAAGAGAATAAGAGATTTTGGTTCCATGAGAAGAAGTGATACTTCAATGGTTAGATAAAAGTACCTCCTATTACATAATGGAGTTCATTTGATATAATATCTAACTTATGATAAGTTTTTATATTATCTGAGTATCCACTCCACTACAAATGGTATGCACCTACATATGCCCTGTCAAGAGTATTTTATTGATATGAGAAAATAAAATATATTCTGGGTTCTTGTTTGGTATAGGTCATTAATTCTAGTCACTGGGGGAAAATTCTTGATTAAAAGATAAAAATTAGAGAAAACTAATTGTAACACTCAGGCACAAGAGAGTAGCGTCCTGGGGTGTCCACTAGCGGACTGCCATAGGACCACATTAGACAGTCGCATTGTGTGCACATGCGGGGCCCATCTTCGATAAGTTAGGATAAATTAAGTCACTAACGTGAACGAGCCTAAGAATGTTCAGGTCGGGCAAGGACCGTAGCGTCAGTCTACCCAGTAATACACTACGACAAACTGTAATATCCGTGCAACACCCGTAAAAGGTCCAATAAGTTTGAAACTATGGAAAACTATGGACCTCACTGGGCTTGAGGTCCATCGCGGACGGTAGACCCAAACGACGCCTTAAACTGGGCAATTTAGACCGTCAAGTTAGCACTTGCAAGGCGCGACTCTCCAGGCCTAAAACCTGAAAGTATGAAATTTAAATAACTGGCCCCACCACTAAAGACAACAAATTACGATTTTCTTACTGTTAGATTTCATTCAAACTCAAGCCATAGATCGGAGATATTTCTTTGCTCTTATCCGCCAAGTCAGTCTCCTAATCAAATAATAGTGACCATCGATCACAAATCGGAACCCTGCGATCAATTGCCTCATTTGTTTGCCACAAAACTTGGGACAACCCTTCATTAGACTATGTGACACTTATTCCATGGCACAGATGGGCTAGGGGGCTATAGGGACCAGAAATGTACCCAATAAGGTTATATGCATTAGGATTAGCCACCCTAGGGCCATTAGGGTTAACTTTCAGACTATATAAACTCAGAAAACTCTCTCCCTTACTACCATACAAATTTTTCAGCAAAAGGGGAGAGAAAGGAGAGTGTAGAAAGGGAAAGAGCTCCAAGAAGCTAGGAATTGAGGAAATTCCCTCTCCTACCACAACCCCAGGCCAGAAATCGCGACTCCACCGCCATAAAAGTGGTTTATCGGTGATCGAAAGGTACGCACCCTAGCTTTTCCCAAATTTTAGCACATTGAGCCACTTGTATGTGTCCTAACATGCATCTCCATTTGGCATAGGGCTCTGACGCATCAATTAATGAGTCCGGCACCCTAAAGGCGACACCGCAAGCCCTCTGTAACCCCTAGGTGCGAACCATTAACTATAGGTGGCCATTTATCAAACCTAGGCCGAATTTAGTGATTATGATTGTAGAATTTACTTTACATGTCAATTGCATGTGTGGTAATGGTAGATTTGGAGTGACGTCTCGGATAAATTCCAATTAGGGAAGAAATGTTGGACTCTCAACCGTCTTAATCCTTGCTTAACCTGATTTCTTGTTTACAATGAAAAATCAAAGCATGACATATCCCCAATTTTTAAAACAAATAGGAAAATTTCTGCTGCATGTCCCCTATACACATGACTAACCACCAATTTCATTCTATGCATGTTTAATTTCTCTGTAATTTGGCATGTTTACATACTATTTAGAATTTTCATGTATTTAAGAATCCATGATGAATTATGATGACAATGACTATAATTTATTGCTATGTATGCCTAAATCCTTCAAAACTAGAAGTAGATCGACATTTACTTTAATGTGATTCATTTATACAATGCCCCCTTTCAAGGATTGGCCAGCAATTTCAAAACCTGCATGGGCAGCCCCTCCGGTAGGGCCGCCCAAGAACTAATTTAATCCAGTTAGTCGAAATACAGATAGTCAGCAGTAGTTGGACTACACAGGATGCTTACTCCCAATGTCATACATTTCATAATTCGTCTAGAGGGGACAAATTGGTTCATCAGATGGCTGATCATGTTCGTTAACCATGTATGTACATGCCTGTTTGAACCTGAAACAACCTGCATCCATTTGCGCCCATTGTAACCAGCTTGTTACGGCCCATAAATCTTGAGAGCCAGGCATGGTGGAATGAGACACTTTATCTGAGTTGTCGGCCTATATTGGGGCGACCAGCCTCCCTGTAGTGACCGCGAGCAAGAACTCTTCCCTACAATTGCCCCTCATATGTTTGAAAATGGGAGTGACGAACCCAATTAGGTCAAGGATTGCGAGAGCAAAATCGTCACGGCCGCCCGGGTTGCGCGATCAGGATAGGGCATTGATCTGTTAGGGTGTCCCAGTTTCTCCAAATTGCTGGATGAACGAATATAACTAATCAACACGGCTAACATACTCACCATTACATCGCATTAGTTAGGATAACGACTCGACAGTCGAGGTCACATTGAGGGAGTGTTTGGCATTGCGAACGTTAGATAGTGTCACTCGAGGGAGTGTTGGATGTGAGAGCATGCATCATATTATGAAACCATGCATATGTATTAACAAGAGTAATTAGGATCTTGTGATTGGTTGCTTTTCACTAACTTTGTTTATGGAATTAATAATATATGTAACTTATTGCTAATGGAACCCACTGAGTTAATCATTCACTCCCACTTTGGGATGGTTTTTTGATTCCATATTAGTTGAACATGAACTCAACTTTTTGGTCTTAATCTATGCTGCATGGTCCACTGCACTTCCTCATTGCTTACAAGACAATCAAGCTATGCATATCTAAAGGAACTCATAATGCATGACTGACACTCGAGAATTTGGGAGCCGAGTATTTACTCGTCCCCCGAAATTTAAGACGTTACACTAATCCATTACATAGTATAAAATAACGTAATGCAAACAATGCATAAAAGTAATAATCTATGGTCATTCATCTTCAAAGTGTCCCGATTGTTAGGCCTAATAAAAAAACATTTATTGATGGTTTGATTTACCAAATCTTAACCATAATAATTTTACTATGTAATAGTGGTTCCATTATTATAGGGGCCTCAATTGTATTCTAGTATATACACATAAACTTATCCACATATAAACTATTACAATTAGCTTTATGTTGTAAGCCAAAGTACATTACACTAGAAACTTGAAATTCCCATAATGCTCTCAGGTTTTAGGATTAGTGTAATGCCCCGAATTCCGAGGATCGAGTAAATGCTCGACTCCCGAGATTCTGGGCATCACATGTGCTTTATGGAAGCTGGTTTCTTGATTACTTTTACATTAGGCAATTAAGCATGTATGAGATTATACTAAACATTGTATCATACTTCAAAATAAATACGATTAAAGCAATTAATTAAATAGAAACGCATGTAGTATGGTTATCCGGAGATTAGGTCCAGCTGGGTCCAATATACAATTCCAAAATTAACAAAAAATGTGGAAAGGTGGCGTCTAGCTAAGCCCGACCGCTCGACTCTCCCTGTTGAGAAGTGCGCAACCTACATCGGCCCTTCCGAAAGCTGGAAGTAAGAGAACTCCTCCTCATCCATGCCCACCTAGTCCAATGCATCAGCCTCGGTGGTCCCTACATCTATATCAACGTCTGGTTGGTATTTTAAAACATCGTCCCAAAGTGGGAGTGAGTGATCAACTCAGTGGTTCCATAAAACATGAGTTACACATGTTATCAAGTCTAACAATACATGAAATGATAAAGTGATGTAAACAACTACTTCCTAATTACTCTTATTAATGCGCATAATGGGGTTTGTGAAATGCTGAATGCACTTACAATCCAACACTCCCTCAACACACGATTCCGATAGCCAGGTTCGTAAATGATAACACTCCCTCAATACGCGACTTCAACTCTTGATTCATCGAACATTGGCACAACTGGCATGGAATGTGTAAGCATCCCGCGTGGTACAACAACTGTCGGTTGTCAGTGTTCGACACGAATCAATATCGAACTTACCCGGGGTGGCCAGCCTAATTCAGTCAACCCATATCTAGGAATTTATCGACTAACCAGACTACTCTTGTAGTCCCATTTTCATTCTAATTAACTTAGCTAGCATTTACAAACATAAGGATTCACATTTAATAACTAAATTCAGTAACATACTCATTCAGGCATTTCATCGAACATGTAGGTATTGCCATACTACAATTTGTAACTCATTGGATAGAAATTAAAATACACCTAAGTTATCATGCAAATTCTACATTAACAATCATAAAATATTAACTGAAACAGTAACATTGATAAACCGCAACCTAAGCACTTATGGTCCGTACCTGTAACATCCCGAAAATCGGGGGGTCAAGCATAAACTCAACTCCCGAGTTCCAGAACATCACTTATGCAACAAAATGAATGATGATTGAATGTTGACTGTATTCGTGCATTGAACATGAGTGAGATTAACCCAAAACAGCATATCATACTCCAGAGATAGTTAAATTGCAAGCGGAAGACTGTGATAGATATATAAAATATAAAAACTGTGGTGAGTCTCCAGAGTGTGATAAAGTTACTAGGTTAAATAATTACAAGTACAATTCTAAAATTTACAAAATGTGAGGAAGTGTAATGTCTTCTATCCCAAGTACCATAGCCCCGTTAATACATTACCAGGTCTTCATAGACCTGTCAGAGAGTTATATGTAGGAGAACTCCTCCTCAACATCATAGTAGTAGTCCGGCTCTGCTTCATAAGCATCGCCATCACCTGAAACTCAACAAATCTGGTTGGTGTTGCAAACACCGTCCCGTAACGTAGGAGTGAGTGATCAACTCAGTGGAATAATAAAGCATAGGTTAACATGTTATCAATTCAGTCAAGCAGTAATAATAAAGTAGTAAAATCAAACACTCCTAACAACTCTTATTAATGCAAGTATGAATGCAGTCATGATGTATGCCCTCACCACACCCTCCCTCGTGCGACACCATCTTACATTCACGGTATGCTTTCATCCCTCAGTGCTCCACATCTTTCAGGCACATGCAATGCATGATGAGCATGATTACCGAGTATTTATTAGTCCATTTCAAACAGCAGGATTGGAAAACTAAGGTACCTCCCTTATATCATTCTCAAACATGATCCATTCTATGGTCGTCAGTCTTAGTTAATCTTAGACGATGGTGCGTTTTCTAGGTCACTACAAAGGCTGCCAGGGCTATTACGCACAAAGGTTACACCACTCCCCCATCACCTCTTAAACGATTTATCACTATACAGAAACAGGCCTAGTTCATACTCTCTACACTGCGGCAAAACTCTAAGGCTCACCGCAATTTCAGAGTATGCTCGAGGTCACTATAAATGGCTGCCAGGGCTGTTGCCCGTATTCGTTGCACCACTCTCCCATCACCTTATCAATGTAGGCCGACAACACGAATATAGTGTCCCATACCACCATAATCGGCTCACGAGTCTGGTTGCTCACTGGTCACTACGGGGAGGCACGTGGCCCCAGTGTAGGTCGACAGCTCGACCACGGTGTCCCATACCACCATGCCTGGCTCATGAGTCTTAGCGAATCAAGGTACCATAGTTAAAAGGAATTTCACTGGTAAGTTTGGTACCCTAGGTTCAAGCAGTAGCGACCAAACATGGTGAACATACATTAGACATATCGGGTTACTTGACGAGCCTGACTAGCTCGAGCGCACAATCAATTGAATGACATGAAGTGCATAAGTACTTCGCGTGGCCTAACCACTGTCGCCAACTGAAGTACGACTTAGGTTCGTCAAACACATCCTACGTGGCGAAATAAATCTCAACCACGATCTCAAGTCTGGTACCGATTGTCTGGACTATAGACATAGTCCCAAACTCAATCAATTCTTATTCATAGCATGTGGAGTAAAGCATAATAAACAAAGTAATTTAAGCATGTTAGTAAGCATGTCATAAAGCATGTTATAAAGCATGTTATAAAGCACTACATAAATAGAAATACAAACACATATATTTCACAAGTAAGTGGTTTAGGTAAACAACTTCATGGAGGAAATCATATATGTCTTTAAGGTAGTTGAGAATCTCATCTCAACACCCTCCTAAGGCATCAACATCCAAACACTAACTCACACAAGCATTTTCACAAACACTTAACATACACTATTTCAACATACTTAGTGTATGTTAACAAACATGTATTAGGGCGAGTCCTTTCACCAAGCAAATATTTTACGCATATATAGTATATTTATATAACAAATAATCATGGCAAACACATCTCTAAAATATGTATGTTTACGGTACTGTCTACAATACGGTATTTCTACATACATAGTGTATATTAGTAAAACATGTATTTGGGCGAATCCTTTCGCCAAATAAGTATTTTATCCATATATCATATATTCATATAACAAATAATCATGTCAAATACATTTCCAAAATTTATACGTATACGGTATTTTCTACGAATACCTATAATATGTAAAATTCCATAATCTACATCTTTAATCGAAACAGGAAACAGAAAGTACTTTATACATGTGCAATTGTATACAGATCATGAATCTATCATTACCTGACATTGAAAGCGTTGAAAACCATAACCTATATACCTAAAGTCCGCACCTTTTGTTGTAGAATCGTAACGGAGTCGATAGGTTTGCTAAGCTTCTGTATTCGGTAGTTTGGCAACCTATAGAATGAAATAGGTTAGCTATTTTATAACCTACAACCTACACAACCCTAAAACAGATTAGGGTTAGGGTTTCTTACCTAGAAATGACGTCGGAATCGCTGAGAAAGTGATGAGAATAGTTCGTAGAATGGCAAGGAAAAGTAGCAGAGAGTTTCTCCTACTTCTCCCACACTTTCTCTCTCTTTTCTCTCTTCTCTCTCTAGGGTTTCTCTCAAATTCGTATGACTGCAATGAGAGAGGGTTTAAGGTCCTTATATAGTCTAAAAACTCACTGAAATAGACTCTAGGTCAAAGTATACTTAGGTTATAACCAAAGCGGACATGTTTCAGCTCAACGGAGGACTTCTGGCGGCTCCCCTTGAGCCAAAAGTCGAACTTAAACTCACAGACATTGGATCTACGTGGAGTTAAGTTTTTATTTCAGTCGAATTCCCAGATCACTCGTGGCGGACCAGTTTCAGTTCGACGGTCAGTGGGTCTCGATCGGAGATTCCGAGTACATGTAAATGTTTATGAAATTTTTCCTGATCCGAGGGTGTAATTTGGTCAGATTCTGACGGTCTGGTTACTTAATACTGATCCGCAAGTGACGAGTCTCAGATTACTATTCAAGATATTTATTTTGTAAAGAAACAAGTGTTCTCACACTCTCTCGCTCCGGACTCAAGCGAACAGCTGTGGGACACTGTCTGGATTTGATTTCCGAGATGGTTGTCAAGCCCAGCGAGGCGGTCCTATGTCCTTAACCTCGTGTTATTCGGACTCTCGATGTGCGGTCTAGAACTGATATGGAGTTTCGAGATGCTCCCGAGAGTAGTCGGGTAATGAGATTAATCCTAGATTTTAGGGAACCTAGCATCAATGATTCTACAAGTTTTGGGTCTTGCAGATCGTATTTAAAGTGGATCAAACGGATTTCGTAGCTAATCTAGTTTTAGCACTTGGTTAACTTTGTCAAATTTCTAAAGGGTTTAATCCTAAGTGACTTTTGATCGAGGTGGTACTCAGTCCTTTGTAGTAATGTTTAGTTTAAGTATTGTTCTTCATCACCTAAACTTTAAGCTAGTGTCTAATGTGAAAGTACTTAGAAGGATTTAAAGAACGAGGTGGTGAAGGGTGGGATTTATGAAGGAAGTGGGTTCAAATGCGGTTGTAGACTTTGAGATTGAGTTCTGACAGGTTCATAAGGTGTTAGGATTGACCCATTGCCTAAGGACGTCTAATCCCATGTTGGAAAAAATTTGGGCTGTTACAGTACCTATTGCTAGTACGTCTGACTCAGACTCATTCCTAGGGTTAAGTTTCCAAGGAGGCATCGTCAGCCACCTACACAAGTACACGGGTTTGTTAGGGTTGGGAAAAACCCATTTGAAGATCTACATCTATAAGGAAGGTTCATAGCTTTACCCTATAGTCGCCGGAGGAGTTTCGATAGCGGGAATGGTAGCGGTTAGGCTAGCGAGTCAACGGGAAAAGAGGCAAATCTCTTCTAACAACCACAGCTTCGATCTCTCTCATCCCTTTTTGTCTTCTCCATTTTCTTTCTCCTAATTTAGGGTTGCTAAATTCAGATGGGGAGAAAAGAGTGCAATTTGGGAGTTATTTATAGCTATAGATGGTGTACAAATGGCCCTAGGGCCACTTCATTTGTCATATATGCCCTATGGGAGGTCATTTCTAACTAATGGGCCCCTCAGGAGGGCCTGCGGGCTCATTTATACCATGAGGTAGGTCCTCTTCCAATGGATCTATACTAGGACATCCTTAGCACGATCGGACATGCAAATCGGCCGTGGGGGACCTATGTTAGATCAACGGTCATCAATGCTTGATCATGGTCGCTATTATACGAATGTGTGTGGGGAATTGTCTTTACCCTACAGGCAAAGTTTGCCCGTAAACCGACGGTCCAAAACTCTCAACTTCAAGAAAGAGTGCACAACTTAATTCACTTAAGTTTCAGGTTCTTCTCTAGGGTATTTGTACTTCTCATGCACCCGTCCTTCAGCTCGAGTTGAGCAATTCTAGACACTATCTAGGTTCGGCTCCCGTGATGGATGTCAAGCCCAGCAAGACATGGATTTTTCTATAGTTTCAAGGCTAGTGGACCCCCAATGCATGGTCTAGGTCCCTTACGAAGTTTCGGGGCACTCCCGAGAGGGGCGGGCCCTCGGAATTTCTCTCAGGTCTTAGTTGGTGTTGGGGCTAGTCGTGCTTTCGATCCTAGCCACCCGTTGTTCGTATAAATAGTCGCCCGACCTTAATTACTCTAACTTTTGGTACTACCGTACACCTCGCCGTTAGTAGCTAGTTGGGTATGGCCCTCGGGCGGCTCCACTAGTGGCTAAACTCAGTTTCAGTACAGATTTTTTCAGGATGTTATAATTAGTCAGAGCCAGTACATGCATAAGTTGACACGGACCAAGCATGATGGGTCTCTCGATCTAGAAACTTGAAGTGATTCTTCAATTCATGCATTTAAACTCATTGGTAAATTTGGTCCAGTCTAGTCTATCCTTTGTCATTCAATAGGGTCTACCGTGGACTGCTTTCATTCCCATGTGTGGGAGGGTAAAGGCATGGATTCGTTGTCAAGCCCGTGGTGGGGATCTTCCATCTTAACTCGTCATTAGTCCCCTCATGACTATAAATAATCATAGGTTCATCTTAAAATTTTCTAGTGATTATGGAATAACTGGATTCTAAGATTTATGGAGCACAACTCTCTCTTTGTTGGTGGTCATTATGTTCAAACTAAAATTTTCAAGGACAACAGAGGAAACCCTCTCCTTTAACTCATGTTCTCATGCTTATTTAAGGTAAGTCCACATATTAGCTATGACAATAATAATATGTCCACATGAGACCCATGGCTATCATGATTTATGACCTCATTAATGTTAATGATTAAAATACACATTATTAATGGACAAATTTTATTTTATCTTTTCAAGGGATACAACCCTAATAGGTACCTAACATAGTTAACATGAGGCGACACTACTGGTCTCAGATTGTTAGCATGTGGCCACATTGTTGGAGGTATTTCACCACTCTCCTGAGATGGAGAAGAAACAATGAGTCCTCAGGCTTCATAGGGAAAGAATAATTAGCCTTTATACTCCACTATTCTCACCTTGTCTCGATCCTTATGACAAGAGAAAGGAATACAAGAGCTTTCAAATATTTAAAAACAAGAGTATGTCAAAATGGCATCAATGTTGGAAATGATGGCCCAAGAGGAAAAATTATCTTTACAAAGTCTTGGATTCCTTCCAAAAGTTTTTGAACGATTAATTTCCACTCAAATAATATTTAGGTTGTTATTTCTTACTCAGAAGTGTTTATAGACATTTGTCATCGATTGATTGGACGATTTAAGCATTCTACACATGAAGTGGACTTCTGTTTTGCGTTGTATGTATGACAGTTATGTGCTAACTCTGGAAATTAGCACAAAATGGTCTTCTATTGGGAGGATAGTCATTGTGCACCAAGTCTTACACTTAGTGTAAAGTGGACTTGGTCATTTACTTGGAGATTGTGAACTTCATCTTGTGCCAACTCTTGGTTTTGAGCTTGAGATGCCGTTATGTTCAATAAGATCATCTCGCTTTAGCTCTTTAATAGAAGGATGAGATGTCCAATAAGTGTAAGACTTGGTGCAAAATGAAGGCCCGTTGTGATCGTATGAGGCCCGTTGTGATTGTATGAGGCCCATTGTGATTGTATAAGATCCGTTGTGATTGTATGAGGCCCGTTGTGATTGTATGAGGCTCATTGTGATTGTACGAGGCCCAATTGTGATATAAGAGGCCCATCATATGTGTGAGGACCATTATATGCATGAGGCCCATTGTATGTGTGAGACCCATCATGTGTAGGTGATTATTGTACACCACCTATTCACTTATACAGGCCATGGGCCGTCTTATACCGGCCCACTATGATATATGTGATTATAACCATGCTTGGTATACTTAATGATACATGCCCACACGCATTATCCGCATGCTTGTTATGAGAAGTGATTGAACATAACATGTGCCATTGTGCTGATTATTTATGGGACTCCCGAGATTTATAGGACCTTTCGAGATCACTGGCGCATTGGCGCCGTGGCTCATCGGCTTGCCTTACCATTTTAGTTGTCTGGCGTCCACAACATTTTTCATGTCTCTATGTTGAAGAAGTGTGGGTTAGACATCATTCCTGTTATTGATTGACAGTCGTCAAAGGTTCATAAGGATGCTTCTTACATTGAGTAGCCAGTTCGTATCCTTGATCAGAAGGAGCAGGTCCTTCGGACCAAGGTCATTCCCTTGGTGAAGGTCCAGTGGAGTCACCATTTTGTTGATGAGACATCTTGGGAGCGCAAGACTGAGATTCGAGAGCGCTACCCCTATCTCTTTGATGATTGATTATATGTTGTATCTTGTATGCTGTCTCTGAATTTATATGATGATGCTATGTTTCCTTTTTCCTTATGAGTCTTATCTAATTGTGTTATTAGTGTAAATTTTGAGGACAAAATTTTCATTAGGAGGGGAGAGCTGTAAGGCCCATATCTTTGTTCATACCGTTCTTTAAACCTCCACGATCTTCCTCATTGAATTTCGGCAACCTGCAACCTATAATCGGCATTTGGGTGTGACCCTGACTCGCACCCTATCAACCCGAGTTGACTCGACCCAAGCCTTATACCCTTGCGACCGCGCTGTTGCCGTAGTTCCAACATCGCATCTCGTGCGCTAATGTGATACCTAGGCCAGGAATTGTGGGCCCACGTATATTTCAAGGAAACGCCGCGCATTGTGAATCCTGAGAGAATCTCTACCTAAACATCACATCAATCAATCTAGTACAACCCATCCCTCTCTTACCAACAATGCATGGCAACTAGGGGTGTACACAAACTGGGCTAGCCCTGGTTGCTCGCTAGTACCGAAAAAAACCGACGGCTCCGACCCGAATCAGTTCGGGTCGCGAGCCAATTTTCTAGGCCCGAAAGTGAGTTCAGTTCGATACCTCCTGGCCAGGCCCGACTTGGTCCAGGACTTACCTGGGCGGCTGACCCGACCGGCCAGGCCACCACCCGTGTATTTTATGCTTTGTCAAATGTATGTAAATGTATGTAAATGTCCTGACTAGTTAGATTTTTTGTGGAGTCTATAGTTCAACTATCTAAACCGTTGATCGAGGGCCTTATAATGGGATGCGGATTACCCGAAAGCTCTTCCTACTTGTAAACAACTCACATCAACTCAACTCTCGCCGGCCCGGTTTCTAGATGTTACAACCCCGGTCGGGTCCGGGCTTGTGTGGTTGTTAAACTTGGACCAGGCCGGGTTCGACTCGGCCCGACCCGTGTACACCCTTAATGGCAACCCATACCTCTCCCATTCCCAAAGTCAACCAAGCCCATACCTCTCATGTCACTTCCCTTATAACACCCATTCATCCCATCTCCCTTACAACAAAAATCCTATTCTCTCTCTCTCATTCTCTACCCATTCCAAGAGGGAGGACCGTCCAAGCTCTAAGGAGACCAAGGAGCCAAGTGTGGCTCACTTCCTACCCCAAGATCTTACCATCTAACCCTTCAATTCTCATTATCCTCTATTAAAGAGGAAGCTTAGGTGCTCGGGAGATCAATGAGCCTACAAGAAGTGGAAATCAGTGGGTGTTTGTCTAGGATTAGATCCTTCCTTTCTTTCTTTGATCTTTAATTTTCATTTGCATGGGACCCATCTCGATGTATGTTGTAGATCCTAGAGGGGCCCATAGTGGTGGGGTCCCTCCATCACGCCGTTCTTTCTCCCTCTCGCTCCCTCCTTCTCATTTCATTTTTTTGGTGATGATGTATGATGGCCCACCTGATGTGTACAACACATCCATACCATCCATGGACCCCATTGTAATGTATGTATTTAATCCATGCCAGCCCTCCATGGGGCCCACCTTGTTGGATTGTCCAGCGGACTGGCTTGCTGCCTGTCCGTCTGGGCTAGCCTACACGAAGGAAAGCACAAATATCAGCTGATCCAAGGCCGATGGGTCCCACACGTGTGGACCCACCTAATGCGTGCGTTATATCCATGCCATCCATCACGGTGGAGCCTGCCTTGATATGTGTTTGTATCCAGATTGTCTGTCAAACGAACATCCAGGGGCTAGACAATAAATAAAATAATAATAATAAATAATATTATATTATGGTGGGCCCCACATGGGACCCACCTGCTATAAGCTGATTGGCTGGGGTACCTCACACCAGCTATGTAGCTGCTGTATGTGACGTTAGTAAGTTTTGGGTCCCACATGAGGTACGTGTGATTTATCCACACCGTCCATCCAACTCCCAGGCCATGGGCCTGGGAATGAGACAGATTCAAATATTAGGTGTAGTGTGGCCTGGGAATGAGACAGATTCAAATATTAGGTGAAGCACACTACCGTCCATTGCTTAGACGTGGGGTCCACATGGTGTACGTGTTTCATTCACACCGTCCACCACATGGACCCACCTGGACGTGTGTGATTTATCCACACCATCCAAGAATGTGGCGGATTCAAATCTCTGGTGGGCCACGTACATGGACCCACCCATGATGTATATGTTGTATCCATATCGCCCATAGTCTGGACGATGGACACCCACCCGCTGACAGACCATCCAGATAAGTGGGACCCACATGACGTATGTGTTGTATACACACTGTCCATCCTAGTTGCTTACATGATGCATCTATTTTATCCCTGCCGTCCAAGGGCCCCACATAATGTAAGGGTTATATTCTAACTGTCCGCAAATGGCCCCACATGATGTACGTGTTATATTCACCACTATCCGCATGTGAGGATGGTGGGACCACCTGATGTATCTGTTCAATCCACACCGTCCACGTGGGACAGTGAGCTATGCGGTATGTATTGTATATCCACACCATCTAGTAGGGACGGTGGGACCTGCCACGATGTTGGTGTTTCATCCACACCATCGTCCATTTGTTGTAGGTGCGAGGTCCACCTGTTGTACACGTGAGGCCCACCAGCTGTACATGTAGGACCCATCATGATGTTTATTATTATCCAGAACATCCATCGGTTGGACGCCCGGTTGGCCCAAGTGATGGGGCCCATTGTGATGTATATGAGGCCCATAGGATGTGGTCCAATATGATGTATGAGGCCTTTGAATGAGGCCCAATGTGATGTATTTGTGACCCATCTAGAGAGGCTTAATGAGAAGTATATATGGCCCATATGATGAGGCCCAATGTAATGTACAAGAGGCCCATGTGATGAGGCCCGATGCAATGTATATGTGATCCATATGATGAGGCCCAATATGATGTATATTAGGCCCTTGAGTGAAGCCATGGGCCCCACTATATGTTTGGCTCTATGTGGGTCACCCCTTGGGAGCAATGTTAGTTAAATGTCTAAATTGATGGATAATGATGGTTAAATGTCCACATTATGACCTTCCCTTAGGCCTTTGTTAGGCCCATTCTCATCCTCCTCTAAGTGGATTGACTCTGATCATTGGGCCCTGTGGATAATTACATGATCTGTCTATTCTTATTGGGCTAACCCAAAATTTTGGGCCCCCATTAGTTGCTAGTAGGGTTGTTTTTAATCTTAGAGTCCATCTAGGACTTATTTGGGGCTCCCTAGGGCATCTAGCGGGCCATATGATAGTATGGTGAAGGAAGCTCGTTCCGGATCCTTAGGATTATAGGTAGGCCACCTAGGCCCAACCTTGATATGAGGAGAGTTCATCATCATCGTAGATGAAAGGATCCGTGCTATAAGATTTGGTATATCTACAGTTGAGGGTTGACCCTTATGTTATGGATCTGTTGTCCATCTATGGACCCCGCCTTGTGTATAGGCCGATTATCGATGCCGACTATGAGTACGTGCTAGTATAACATCATGATACAAACCATTGAGATGGTATGAAGCCCATTGTGATTGTATTAGGCTCATTCTCATTTTCCCTTATTGGGCTAACCCAAATTGATGGGCCCTTATTATTATTAGTATGATCCATCTCGCCTTATTGGGCTATCCCAATTCTTTAGGTTTCCATTGATGCTGGTAGAAGTACCCAAACCTGGAAGCCCACTCTTAGGCCCATGAGTAGGCTATACAGACCCATCCTTGTTACGAGGAGGATGCATTATCACCTTTGTCTATAGGTAGAAAAATCTATGGTATTAGATTTGGTGTATCCGCTGTTGAGGACTGATCCTCATGTTATGGATTAGATCTGCTGTCCTTCTATGGACCCCACCATATATAGGCCAATTATTGATTATGACTATGTTAGTATACGCATTGAGTATGTGTTAGTATAGTATTATGATTGTATAAGGTCATTGCAAGGTTAATTATTATATGAGGGCTATTGTGACCATGTGAGGTCCGTTATGATTGTATGAGGCCCATTGTAATTATATGAGGCCCATTGTGATTGTATGAGACTCATTATGATGATATGAGATCCATTGTGATGGTACGAGGCCTGTCGTGATCGTATGAGGCTCATTGTGATTGTATGAGGCCCGTTGTGATTGTATAAGACTCATTATGATTATATGAGATCCATTATGATAGTACGAGACCCGTTAGATTGTATGAGGCTCATTGTGATTGTATAAGGCTCATTATAATTGTATGAGGCCCAATTTTGATGTAAGAGGCCCATCATATGTGTGAGGACCATTATATGCGTGAAGCCCATTGTATGTGTGACACCCACCATGTGTAGGTGATTATTGCACACCACCCATTCACCTATACGGGCCATGGGCCATCTTATACCGTCCTACTATGATGTATGTGATTATAATCATGCTTGGTATACTTCATGATACATGCCCACACGCATCATCTGCATGCTTGTTATGAGGAGTGATTGAGCATAACATGTACCATTGGGCTGATTGTTTATGAGACTCCTTGAGAGACGGAGTTGCCCCACATGAGCGCGCAGTACGCGCAGGTTTGATGCATGACTGGATGTTATGACTCATGCATATCGCATTTTGTGATATAACCACCGTATGCCCTAACGAAAGTAGGGCCATGACCTCCACAGGCATGTCGTGGATGGCCAGATGGGACACCGAAAATGTTTGGTTCTATCATACGGGCGCGATAGATGTCCCTAGGTGAAAATCCCTAAACCCCTGAGGCCAGGGGACGCCCCAACGTCTAAATTGAGTGGATATATATGAGCTCATGAGGGCCGTATACCAGTAGGTCACGTCTCCCACTGTGTCGTGGTCGGTTGGGAGGGGGTGTGGCCTTACCCGCTTGAAGGAGTAGGCAATATTAGGCTGAGTCTGACCAGCTTATAAATGGGTCCACTATCGACTAGCCGGGCCGATATTGGCAGGCGGATAGTGAGGTCTTTTTCACTTACCCAGTTGTAACCTTGATGGGACGGCAGGCTGGCGTAGAGTGTACTAGAGCCCGGTAATGATCCCGAAGATGTATGGTACTGATATGTGGACTTATTGAGCAGGAGTTGCATACTTAGCATTTTACTCATTCGTTCATTCATTCACTATCCACTCAGGCTGGTGGTGTGCAACTAATTTGTTATGTTATGTATACCTTCGCAATGGTTGGGGCACACGACCAACCTGAGATTAAGAGTTTACCACATTGAGTCTAGCTATCTAAATTTAGGTATGAGACTGGTTTGGATAAAAGTCCCTTGTATTGGACCCCATAACTTGCGATGCTACGTACTATCATCCCAACTTCATATTCCGGTTTAGTCATTTCTTTCACACCGTTTATTGCATTGCATCCTCATCACATAACATTTGGTTTACAATGCTTCTGTATTGCATAGCCTGAATAAGGTTGATGGTATTATGAGCTCGACAGGATCTGTATATTGCATTACATCCATGGCATTTGGCATTTGGGTTGCTATGTTTCTGCATTTATATGGCCTAGATGAGGCTGATGGTGTTTGTAGCTCTTCATAATTGCATATTGTATTGCATCCTCGGTATATGATATTTGGCTCATTATGACTCCGCATTGCATAGCCGTTCTGCATTGCATACTCTGATATTGAATGACTTATAGCCTTGTCAGTATTCCGCTTATGCTGATATTTGTGTGCTTAGTACTTATCTTGCGCACACACGTACACTACCCTCTAAGCTTTCTATAAGCTTATGCACGAAAGATGTGTGCATGTGACGATAGGACGCAGTTAAGCTGAGGCAGGAGCGTGCGACAGAGCTTATGGAGCTTTTGGCATTTATCTTGTATTTTCCCTTCATGTATTGTACTCAAGTTTTTGATATTAGTGGATATGTGATGATAATGTTGTCTTTGTGATTTGGGTACACTTGTGGTTATGCTTGTGCACAAAGAAATTTATGTTGAAAATCCTCCTTGTAGGATACCTGTAACGCCTTGAAAATCGGGGGTCGAACAGGAGCCCAACTTCCGAGTTCCAACGCATCACTTATGCAACATCGATAGTGATGATTAAATGTTGTCCGTGTTAGTGCATTAAAGATGAATGAGATTATACCAAATCAGCATATCATACTCCGGAGACAATTAGATTATGCAAGCAGAAGATTGTGATAAGTATATAAAACATATGAGCTGTTGTAGACCTCTAGAGTGTGGAAATGTTACCAGGTTAACTATGTACATGTATACTCCCAAAGTGGACAAAATGAATATACACGTATGTTCCAAAATACAAAATAGCAAGTGTAATGACATCTAGTAAGCAACCCAGTAATCTCCGTCGATCAGAACATGGTCTATATAAACTCGCCTGATAACTGCATGTAGGAGAACTCTTCGTCATCAAAAAAATCAGGATCCGCCTCATAAGCGTCACCATCATCTGCAACTAAACCAAAGTCTAGTTGGTGTTTTAAAACACCGTCCCAGAGTGGGAGTGAGTGATCAACTTAGTGGTACTATAAGGCAAAGGTTAACATATTATCAATTCAATCAAGCAGTAATGATAATGTAGTACAACACTCATGTTCTAAGTACTCTTATTAATGCAGGGATGATATGCTATAATGATGCATGCCCTTGCTTGCACTCCCTCAGGGACATCATCTCACGATCGCGGCATGCACCACTTTGGACACGTGCACTTCCTCACCAAAGCATATGCAATGCAGTGCATGATCATGTTAGCTAATACTTAATTAGGTTTATTTATACAGCAGATTCGGGAAACTGAGGTACCTCCCTTTATATCATATACCCAAACGATGATCCATATAGGGTCGTGTAACGCCCTAAAAATCGGGGGTCGAGTGTAACTCAACTCCCGAGTTCCAACGCATCACTTATGCAACATGTTTAATGATATTTGAATGTTGTCTGTGTTAGAGCAGTAAACATGAATGAGATTATACCAAAGCAGTAATTCATACTCCAGATCAATTGTATAAAAGCAAGCTAAGA
Organism: Magnolia changhungtana; assembly: GCA_030180095.1. Taxonomy (NCBI): domain Eukaryota; kingdom Viridiplantae; phylum Streptophyta; class Magnoliopsida; order Magnoliales; family Magnoliaceae; genus Magnolia; species Magnolia changhungtana. The sequence goes on along the minus strand of JASAUF010000449.1, from coordinate 2,871,823 downwards.
CTGAATCAGTATATATATAGTATGTAAAGAAACAAAATAAACGATTCATTCTCCGAGTATGAATCCAACCGAGTCCATATACATTTCTCGTTTGTAATAAAAAAAGTCAAAAATAATTAGGCACAATCCTGTGGAACCCATCGATCCCGCAACCTAGTCGGCCGCCAGAGAATCGCATATACGAGAACTCCTCTTGGTCCTCGTCAGAATCAGCTCCGCCTCCAGAGTAGCTCGGATCGCCTAAACCCGAGACAGAGTCCGGTTGGTGTGCGCAACACCGTCCCGTAACGTGGGAGTGAGTAGCTAACTCAAGTGGAACGATAAGGCATAAGTTACCATGTTATCAATACGGTCAAGCAAGAATGATAAAGCAAGAATTAAACACTCCTAGTTACTCGATTAATGCAAGTATGAATGCAGGTGTATGATGGATGCCCTCACCGACATACTCCCTCAAAGCGACACCATCTCACATTCGCGCATGCTTACATCCCACAAGGTGCTCCACATCTTCCAGGGCACATGCGATGCATGATGAGCATGATTACCGAGTTTTTAATTAGTTCGTTTCAAAACAGCGGGATTGGAAAACTAAGGTACCTCCTCAGTATCATTTCCAAACATGATCCAATCTAGGGTCGTCACCCTAGTTAATATCGACGATGGTGTGTTTTCTAGGTCACCGCAGAGGGTGCCGTGGTCATTTACGCACAAAGGTTGCACCACTCCCCATCACCCCTTAAACGATTCATCACTATACGTAAACAGCCTAGTTCATACTCTATATATCGCAGTAACCCTAAGGCGCACTGCAACTTTGAGAATATGCTCGCGGTCACTACAAAGGGTCGCTGTGGCATTACGCACAAAGGTTGCACCACTCCCCATCACCTTATCAATGTAGGCCGACAAATATAGTGTCCCATACCACCATAATCGGCTCACGAGTTGAGTTGCTCACCGGTCACTACGGGAGGCACGTAGCCCAAGAGTGGTTGACACCGACCACGGTGTCCCATACCACCATGCCCGGCTCATGAGTCTTAGCGGATCGAGGTACCATGGTTAACGGATTATCAACCGGTAAGTTTGGTACCCTAGGTTCAAGCATTAAGAACCAAACATGGTGAACATACATAAGACACGCGGTTTACTTGACGTGTTCGGCTAGCTCGAGCGCACAACAAGTTGGGCGATATGAAGCGCAGAAGCACCTCGTGTGGCCAACCACTATCGCCAACCGAAGTACGACACGGGTTCGCCAACACATCATGCGTGGCGGAACGAATCCCAACCACATCTTCAAGTCTGATACCGGATGCCTGGACTATGAACATAGTCCCAAGCTCAGTCAAGTCCTAACCATAGCATGTGAAATACGGCATGATAACATGGTAATTCAAGAACACTAGCAATCATATTATAAAGCATATCATGAAGCATGTTAATAAACAAGTCACAAAGCATGTTCAAAAGCATGTTATAAAGCATTATGCAAATAGGGATACAATTACTTATATTTCCTAGGCGAGTGATTAGAGTGAATAACCACATGGAGGATGTCATAGGTGGCTCTAAGGTAGCAGAGAATCCCACCTTAGCACCTACCTAAGGTTCTAACACTTAAGCACTTACACTCACAAGTGATTTCACCAACACTTGGAATGCACTATTTCAACATACATGACGTATGCTAGAGAAATGTGTACTAGGATTGTCCCTTTACCAAACTAGTATTTTATACATATACATCATGTTCATACAGCAATTAAACATGGCAATCACATCAGCAAATTTTATACGTATAGGGTACTTCCTCGTATACCCAATTTCGACATACATAGTGTTTACAAAGGAACATAGATTGCGGCGATTCCTTTCGCCAAACTAGTATTTTAATCATGTACTGTATAATCATATATTAAATAAATATGTCAAACATTATTCCAAAAGAAATACGTATACGGTATTTCTAAAATACGTAATTTCGACATACGTTTCATTTACAAGTGAACATATATTTTGGCGGTTCCTTTCGCCAAACTAGTATTTTATTCATATATTATATAATCATACATTAAATAAACATGTCAAACATTTATCTAAAAAAATTACGTATACGGTATTTCTACGTATACCTAGAATATGTGAAATTCCATATTTCACAACGTTAATCAAAACAGGAAACGGAAAACACTTTGTACATGTGCAATTGCATGCAGATCATGAATCTACCATTATCTGACATTGAAAGCGTTGAAAACCGTAACTTATACACTTAAAGTCCTCACCTTTGCCTTTTGAAACGCAACGAATCAGCAAGGGTAGTAGAACTTCCGTATACGGGAGATTTCTAGCCTAAAGAGCGGAATCGGTTAGTTGTTACGCAACCCACATCGATCCCACCTCAAATCAGACCTAGGGTTAGGGTTTCTTACCTTCAAATGGGACAGAAAACGCAGGGAAAACGCCTAGAATAGGGCGGTGTAGGCCGTGTAACAAGCCAAAGCAGCGGGAGGAGGAAATCGGCAACAATCTCCAAGTCTTTCTCTCTCTTTTCTCTCTCTCCCTCTAGGGTTTTCTCCAAAATTCGTATGGCTGTGAGAGGGGCTGTTCTAAGCTCCTTTTATAGCCACAAACATTACGAAATTAGACTCAGGTTCAAGGGGTACTGCTAATATAGGATTTTTGTCGCTTTTCCAGCTCAAAAGGGAAGTTCTGGTGGCCCTCCTTGAACCAAACGTCAGACTTAAGCTCACCATCGATGGATCTACGTGGGATTACGTTTTTGACTCGATCGGATACCCAGATGGCACGTGGCGGACCACTTTCAGTTCGACGGTCAGTGGGCCACGATCAGAAATTCCAAGTACATGTAAATGTTCTGAAATTTTTCTTAATCCGAGGGTGTAATTTGGTCCGATTCTCGACGGTCGTTGTTGCTTATCGACGCCACAACGAATGATGCCGATCACTATTCCAGATATTTATTTTTGGATGGGAATAGTGTTTTTCACACTCCCTCGCTCCGAATCGAAACGAATGACCGTGGGACATCGGATGGAGCTGATTTTTGAGATGATTATTAAGCCCAGTGGGGCTGTCCTAGTTCCTTAGCTTCGGGTTAATCGGACTCCCGATGTGCGATCTAGACCTAATACGAAGTTTCGTTTCATTCCAGAGCGGACGGAAATGAGTTTGGTTCTAAACTTTAGGGTAACCTAGCGTCAATGATTCTGCAACTTTTGGGTCTTGCAGATCGTATTTAAAGCGATCCTAACAGATTTCACGACAAATCGAGTTTAGTACTTAGTTAACTTTGTTAAATTTCTAAAGGATTTAATCCTACGTGATTTCTGGTCGAGGTGGTACTCGCCCCAATGTACGGAAATTTTCAGGTCGTTACAGGTCGTCAATCCTAGTTAATCACATATGATAGGCAAGTTATAGGGCAACGTCACCCCTGATTTAAAAGCAGTGAACAAGCAAGTTCAGGTCACTACGAAGAGGCTTGTCAACTCAGCGTAGGCCTTAGTTTATACTCGAGGTCACTACGGGAAAGGCTCGTCACCTTACGTAGGCCAACAGCTCGAATACAATATCCCATACCACCGTATTCGGCTCATGAGTTTGGGTTGCTCAGTAGACACTACGGGGAGGCTCGTCACCCCAGCGTAGGCCGACAGCTCGACCACGGTGTCCCATACCACCATGCCCAGCTTATGAGTCTTAGATGATCGCGGTACCAAGGTTAAACGGGCTTTTCACTGGTAAGTTGGTACCTTAGATTCAAGTAGTAGTGCCCATACATGGTGAACATACATTAGGCAAATCGGGTTGCTTGACAAGCTCATTTGGTACGAGTGTTCGTTGAATTGGTCGACATAGAGCACATACGCACTCCTTGTGGCCTAACCACTGCCGACGATCATCGTATAACTCAGATTCATCGAATGTATCTGTTACGGCGAAACTACTCAACCACTCGGTCGGAGGCTGTTGCCGATTGCTTGGACTACGTAGTAGTCCCAATCACACTTAAATGTAACAGGAAATCATATGTGATAAGCATATCGATATTGAACAAATAATTCGAATAATACAACACTTGGCTTTATGAAATACAACATTTACATAGCATTACACATATGCATTTCATACACAAATCACATAGTAGGATATACATTATATGAAGGAATTTATACATATGGCTAAGGTGATTGAAAAATCTCTTCTCAACACCTCCATTAAATGCATTCCATCAAACAAGCACTCATTCAAACATTTTATCAAACGCCTTGTAACATCCCGACTTTTCAGGACCCGAGTACACGACTCGTTTCCTAAATACCCGAGTGTTAACTTATAGCGAACCAAATTCTATATATATTTTTTTCTTTCATCAGAGTAAGTAGATGAATGTAGAATGGACAAATCAACATAAGGAAAAATTTCAATTACATTTAGAGTATACGAGAGGGTGCCCATAATGACTTATACAAACCAGTGTCTCCAAAATTAACAAATACAAGAATTACATGATCCAATATATGCGAAATAGTAGAATGCATGTAAATTTGAGCCGCTAGACCCTTCAGCTCCTCCAGTTAGATATAGTCATGCAACCCTGACACTTGAACCCGGCTCCTCATTAGCCCGAACCTAAAAATCACTTAAGCCACCTGTGCTACTTATACGGTTATATTTATTTGATGGATGAGTGGCCAACTCAGTGTGAACTCCCCTTAGCATTACACACCGTCGCATTAGGTAAACATAGTTATAAAAACATGGCAAGGCATATAAAACAATACATGATAAAGTCTTATCAAAATGCATGAATGCGTGCACATGCTCACAGACCTGGGGATGCACATCCAGCTGGTAAAAGGTCGTCCAAGGAGAACTAGTCACCCAGAAAAGACTATGATATATAGATCGCCTAAGGAGGACTAGTCACACGAAAAAGTATACAAAGGTACGCCCAAGGAGAACTAACTACCCGGAAAAGACCGTAATAATACATAGATTGTCCAAGGAGGATTAGTCACCCGGAAAAATATGCAAAGGTACACCCAAGGAGAACTGACCACCCAAAAAAGACCGTAATAATATATAGATCGCCCAAGGAGGATTAGTCACCCGAAAAAATACGCAAAGGTATGCCCAAAAAGAACTAACCACCAGGAAAAGACCGTAATATATGCTTTGAAAATGCATGATTAGCCCAACCGTTATTATTCCAAATTCAAACAATCAATTTAGAAAAGCTCAAAGGTCACTATGGGGGGTTGGTCACCCAGCATAGGCCGACAACTCAGGCATAGTGTCCCATTCCACCATCCCTGGCTCATGAGACTACCACCTTAGGATGTTTAATGAATCCTAATCGACTAGTGATCAATCATATTCAGTATATGGGGCTTACCATTGCATGGTTGCATAAAATAAAACATCGAACCCATATAGGGCAAATTCTAAAACAAAGCCACTAAGGCGATATCAAAACAAGACACCTAGGGCAGATATCAAAATAAGTCACATAGGGCAAGTATCAAAACTATGCGATAAAGACCGTCCTTAAAAACCACTTGGACACGACCCCTAGATGGTAGGCCCACATCAATATTCAAATCACCCCACCACTCAATAACCACTAAGTCGAAGGTTCATTACAACTAAATCAATCGAGTTACATCCCAAGTATGGGCTTACATTTATAAGTGAGGATTTCCCACTAATGTACGTACCAGTTTAAATCCCACAAGCAATCCATAGGTAATCCAATAGCATGAATTGAATAAAGAGGATAAACATTAAGCATGTAATGTAGCAATTCAATTCCAACAATTAACACATATGGCTATAGAATGGAGATATCAATTATAAATTCAAATAAAAACTATAACTTAAACTAATGGAAAAATGGAAAGCTTAAGGGGATGAATCATCACCTTATGTTTTGAATCGCCCTATAGTGTCGTTAAGTGCTTGTGCCCTTAGAATTGTATCCTACCATAAATCATGAACTTATATAATTAGGTCCAAGTTCTAATCACTACCTAGGGTTTAAGATCATCACCTAGGGTTATCTTTTAGAGTTTTAGTGGAGAATTAGGGTTTTCGTCTTAGAGTTTAGTTTTAGTCTTTGCTTAGGAGTCAAAACCTAATTTATATAATTAATTTATAATAATATTGGAAGGGATAATAAGTAGTAATTGTCAGTTAATACTAACACACTATCTATGGTTAGGGTATCGACCTAGAGTTTTGTTATAGGCTTGAGGTTATGGGATTTGGACTCTAATTTGCGTGGCCATTAATGATATTGTTAATGGGAATCATTGATGAACAAAAATTATAAAATGAATTAGTTGTTAACTTTAGGAATATTACAATGGCTAATATTATATCCATTTATCTAATGACGCCCACTATGAATAATAATATTAGTAATTCGCAAAATAATTTTTTTTAAATATTAACAATATTCATAATATTAGCTAACATGACACTAATAATTATTTTAATGAAAATGATTAGTGTGTTCTAACATTAATAACAATATTTTAAGAACTACAAGATATTAATGATAATTTTTATATGTGATAACTAATATTCGTATGGGTAACTTACTAATTGTTAATCATACCTATCTTTAATAATCCTAAAAATGACAATAATAACAGAAATGATTATTTAAATTAGAACAGAAAATGTGGGCTCACCCAGTCAACTCAGTGCGAGCCGAGTTGACTCGGACTCTGCCTTCACTAGCTTTTCTTCTCCTCCTCCTTCTTCCTTCCTTTCTCTTTTCTTTCCCTTCTTCCTTCTCTTTCTCTTTTCTTTCTCTTCCCTTCTCCCTTCCTTGCAACGTCCAACAAGGACTAAGCTCGACCCACGACTAGCCTCAATCTGAGTCGACCCAGCCGATTGCTGACCCGATGGTGAACCTGGCAGCGTTGCACTAACGCACGCCCACACCCTCATTCTCTCCTCTCTCTCTTTGCCTTCTCTCCATTCTTCTTCCTTCTTTAAAGTCCGGCAACACCACTGGACTTGACCCAGTCCAACTCAGATCGAAACAGGCCCGACAACTCAGAACCCGACTAACTGATCCAGCTCAGTTCGAGTAGGTGCAGCAACGCACCACTCTCTCTCTCTCTCTCTCTCTCTCTCTCTCTCTTTCTCTTACCTTCTATTTCCTTCTTCTCCTCTTCTCTTTTTTTTTTAATGCCGGAACATCCAGTAACGCCTGGAATAGACCCGAGCCTGAGTTGAGCTCAAGTTGGCTAGGTTGAGCTGGTGTAGCAGCACCCCACATTCTCTCTCTCGCTACTTCCTCTTCCTCTGTCTCTTTTCCTCCTTCTTTCATTTCCTTTCTTCTCCTTGTTTTCTGTTTCTCAGGCTAGACGCAACTCCGACCTGACCAGAATTCTTCATACGTTGGAGTGACTTAGCGAGGTGCGGGTCGAACGGAGAAGAGGAAGACGACCATTAATGGCGTATCGAACAGCACCACTCCTTTCTCTAATCCAATTTTTATAAACGGTCCATATGGACCCGGAGAAGCTTTTGGACGAGCTCTTACTAAGCTTGAGAGGGATTTGTATGGTGGGTTCGGATTTGGGAGGAAACGGCTAAGGGAGATCTGTTTTCGGTTGCTAATTTTTGGATTTTATACTTTCCTTGCAAAACCCTAACGATACACGGTTGAGATTGCTTGAGAACGGAGGGCTGAGATAGACGGATCTGGCCTCACGCGGATTGCCAAGCTGGCAATGCAGTAGAATGCTATTTCTAGCAAAGTTGTGTTTGTAGGGCTCTTTTGCGCTAGCGTTTGTGTGCACGTGTGGTTGTATGAGTGCGTATGAAATACATGATTTTGTTTAGAATGAGCTTCTCAACATGATGGACAGTTTGGATCATGAAGGTGAGTCCTCATTTATGGGCCATGATCATCACAAACGGACCTCCGTCCATCCGCTGTAAACAGCGAGGTGAGAGAGAAACCTCTCCATTTTTGGAAAGACGCGGGTCAGAGCTAGCTGACCGGGCTTGGTGGTCCGGTGCACCTTGAGTGCTCCCCTGTGGTGCACATGCGACGCGGGTGTGGGGTCCACCGCGACGTTTGTGGAAAATCTACTCCCTCCATTTTACATGGTGGGCCCTGTCATGGCCTCTGCCCAGTTATTAGGTGGATCCAATTCTTAGGTGGGCCCTACGACTTGATTTGGGTTACATTGGTGGATTCCCGCTAATCTAATGGTCAGATTAGCTCGAAACTGAACGTTAATGGCTAAAAGGGTTCAAGGGTCCATTTAAGGCTTTCCTCATGCATTATTAACTAATACTAATATTAATATGGATTTACTTGTAATTAACATAATTAAAAACTCATACATATTTATAAATATAATTTCTAATGTTAACATGCTACTAATCACATATTTATTAATATAATCCTCAATATACAATATCAGATTACACATATGTATGGATTGAAAATAGTACAATATCTCTTTTAAAATCACCTTGTTAAATAATATACTATCTTATAAAATATCTCATAATTTTTGTATAAAATATTTAATACTACGTTGATATTTATAATTTAATTATACATTGTAAAATTACCATCCATCATGCTTAGTTAATACAATATCATTTCCATAATATTTTATGTACATTAATTATATAGGTGCAGACTGTTTTTCAACGGTCAGATTTAAATTAACTAGGATGAACATAAGTGTTTACTTAGGCCTAGCTTGTATTTATGCTAAGTTTGGTTATACGGTAATACCTAAGTACTGGAAAACACGGGGTGTTACACACCTACACTGCACATTTGAACTTATATGTTGTAATTTGGTTGTAACCTATATTAGGGTAAATCCTTTCATAAGGAGTTGTCATGCATGCAACAATCATATATTCATGATGAATAATCATGGCAAGAACAAAACATGATTCCATATTCATTTGAACATTTCAACGAACACATGGAATACATTATATTCAACATAATTCATATATATATATATGTAATATGCGAGAAACAATGCATTTAAGTACATGTGATAGCAATCAAGTCAGTCATAAATCATTAAGTGACATTGAGAGCCTTGAAAATCATAACCTAAACGTTTATAGTCTGCACCTTTCACTGGTAAACTAGAATCGAACTTAGTTTGAACACTAAGTTTCCGTCTACGGCATAACGGCAACCTATAACATGAAATAGGTTAGCCATTTCATCACTTACCCTATTTAGATCCCTAAAACAGATTAGAGTTAGGATTTCTTACCCAAAATCAGAACCGAAATCGCCGGAATAGCGATACGGAAAGGATGATTCAGCACGTGGAGCGATAGAGAAGAATCCTAGCAACTAACTCTCTGTCTCTCACTTTCTCCTTTTCTTTTTCCTCTCTTCTCTTTCCTAGGGTTTGAAATTCGTATGGAATGAGAGAGGGGTGAGTTTAGGTCCTTATATAGGCTCAAAACTGGTGTAAATGGCCCCAGGGCCATGGTATACTTAGGTTATAGCTAAAGAGCGGCTACTTCGGGCTAACGGAGCTCATCCGAAGGCCCCTTTTCTGCATACGGTCCAGGGGAAGTTCCCTGACAATGGATCTAGGTCAGGTTAAGTTTTTGGTCTAATCAAATTTATGGATTGACCGTGGTAGACCAGTTTCAGTTCAACGGCTATCGTCACTCGATCAGGGCCACATGTACACTGACATGCAGAGGGAAATTTTCCTGATCTGAGGGTGTAATTGGGTCAGATTCTGACGGTTAGAACCCTTATATTTTGCCTACAAGTGAATGACCCAAATCACTTAAATCTGAGTTCATTTTCTAAAGGTATTCGCGTTTCTCACATACTTTGCTCCGGGTTTAAGTTGTGCATTTCAAAATATTATTTGGACTTGATTTCCGAGACGGTTGTCAAGCCCAGTAAGGCAATCATAATCATATAGCTTCGCGGTAATCGGACTTTTGACGCGCGGTACAGGTTAGAAACGGAGTTTCAAGCGATACCCTAGAGCAACTGGATTTTGAGATTGATTCTAGGTTTTTAGGTAATGTAGCATTAGCGATTCTACTAGTTTTGGATCTTACAGATCGTATAGAAAGCTGTTCAAGCTAATCTACCGATTAATTCAGTTTAGCACTTAATTAATTTTTGTCTAATTTCTAAAGAATTCGGTCCTTAGTGATTTCTGCCTGAGGTGGTACTCGGGTCTTTGTATGGATTTTTCCAAGACGTTACAATACTAGGATCGAAATCTGGCGTATGGGTGGTTGAAGCCGAGAACGGGATACTGCGGAGGCTGTCGATACCAGATTTGGCGATCAAGAATTTTGTGAGCTCGGTTTCCGAGTTTGGGGTGTGACAAGTTGTCATACAAACTCGATTAATGAATATGAATTAAACTTTATGTGCTCTAGATGAGTCATCAAAATGAATCATGCACCAACTTTAAGCTGTGAGTGTGAGGTGAAAATATGGTCTCACACGAACTCTTAGTTATTGGTGTAAGTCGAGGATGACCATCACTTACCAATGATGCAACATAATTTCATTATGTGCCAACTTTATGTGGGCACAAAATGAGCCTTAGTCATTCTCCTTAGGTTAAAAACTTGAAATTGTGCTTTAGACCATTCATTGGATGTATTAACAAAGCTCGTTTACCTTTAAAATGGTGGTGACTCATCCTCGATGACACCCACGTATGCTCATTTAGAACATTTAGACTACAAGACATTTTATGCGTGGACCACACACTAATTAGAAAAACTAACTATTTAATGGGATAGTTGAAAACAAAATCATTAATAGTCCAAATTTCAAGGAAAGCATATTTGCATATATATTTTTGTTACGCAACTTGGCTTTGGGATAGCCCACACATGTTGGAGAAGGTTATTTAGGTTGGGTGAAGGAGAGGAGAAGGAGAAAGAGAGAGATGGAGAGAAAAGAAAGAGAAAGAGAAGAGAGAGAGAGAGAGAGAGAGAGAGAGAGAGAGAGAGAGAGAAATTTTGGTGCTTGTAGGGTTGATATTTCTTCAACCAAACCTTTGGCTACTACCACACGTTTACCGAATTCACCCATACCAAGGATCGAAGGTAAGAATTATATATTATCCTTCAATTAGGCAACCTAGTGTAGATTTCTAATCATTATTGGTGTTTTCTTGATTTTAATTTAGGAATTGATTATTTTTCCCAAAATCCCTAACCCGAGAAGCTTAAAATCAGAGATTCCTTCTTAAAGGTGCGAACCATTATCTCTAGGTTGTCGTTTATCGAATCTTATGCTTCAGTTAATGATTTGTACTTGTAAATGTATGAATGCATGCTAACATGTATACGTATATTTTGATTTCCTTTTCATAAATTGGTATTGTCGATATGGTGAGGCTTGCATGTTCATAAAATGCCCGAACGAGTAAATTGCTAGATTTATTGCTCATGTTTCATTCTTGAAAATTATTATTGTGGGTTAACTAGTTTTGTTGAGTGATTAGAACTACTTGAGTAGTCGGGTTAGTCGGCAAATCACAGAACAGGGGGGTGGCCCGGGTTTGGTCTGCCACCCCAGATTCATTCAATTGATCTAAGTCGAACACAAATGACCGACAGTAGCTAGGCTACGAGGAATGCTTGCACCCAATGCCGGTTGTTTTGATGTTCACCGGAGTCAACCGAATTCATCTAACAACCGACTAACCACGTATGTTCACCATGTTTGATCGCGATTGCTTGAATCTAGAATACCCCATACTATTTGAAAAGTCAACTAATAACCATTAGCGGTACGATCCTCAAGTCTCATGAGCCGGACATGGTGGTATGGGACACCATGTCCGTGCTGTCTACTTATGTGGGGTGACGGGCCTCCCCGTAGTGATTAATGAGCAGCCTCCCCGTAGTGACCAATGAGCAGCCAAGAAGGCTATGAGCCTAGTATATCAAACTGTAATGATGTCGTGACCGCTCAACATTTGTGTTTGGGTGACGACTCTTATATATTTGTCGGCGCTCTCCACCCATCAATGGTTTGCATAACCCTGTGCGTCCAGGCTATGTCATCCGGGTCCTTAGTGATCGGTTGGGCCAGTTGGTCAAGCCAGTGTTAGCCTCACATTGATTGGAAAGTTGTCGCCTGGGTGATAAACGTAAATACGGATCAAAGGACACATGTATGAAGCCGCTACGACCACCCCTATGCTTAGTGATCCGGATGAGACTAATGACCAAAATGGAGGTACTCTAGCTTCTCCAATTTTATTGGATTAACGAACTTAATTAATTCACTCGGCTAACACGAACATTTATCACATCGCATTAATTTAGTCTGTGGCGACTCGGCAGTTGAGGTCTCGTACTGAGGGAGTGTTGGTCATTTGCGAACGTAAGAGGGAGTGTTGTATGGCGAGGGCATACATCATATCATAATGGCATACATGTGCATGAACGAGAGTGTCTGAGGACTGTATGCTTAGGTTGATTTTCATTAATTATGTATGTAGATATGATAACATGTGTAACTTAGAGTTAATGGAACCATTGAGTTGATCACTCACTCCCACTCTGGGACGGTGTTTTAAAACACCAACCATACACTTTTGTAGATATAGGTACTATGGAGTCTGATGCGTTGGAGGAGACGCACACAGACTTGAAGGAGTCCTTGTACTTCCAGTTGTTGGGTGGGCTGATGTAGGATACTTTCAGGACGTCAATGAGATCTTAGAGTCGATAATTTTGTATTTTTGAAACTGTATATTTTGCTCAGTTGTAGTCCCATACTCTGAGTAAACATATTTTACTTGTTAGTCGATTTACTTGCGTTAAAATTTACATTTATTCTAAAGTACATTGCATAGTCTATTTTAATTCCAAAAATTGCTCAAATGCCAGGTAAAACGAACTATAGAACCCCGTTTCCACTAAGCATAAGTGACACCCGGGATATCAGGAGTTGAGTATCTACTCGCCCCCCTGAAATCCAGGGTGTTACATTAATGGACAAAGTTTATTTTATCTTTTCAAGGCATACAACCCTAACAGGTGCCTAACATAGTTGACATGAGGCAACACTACTGATCTCAGATTATTAGCATGTGGCCACGTTGTTGGAGATATTTCACCACTCTCTTGAGAGGGAGAAGAAGCAATGAGTCCTCAGACTTCATAGGGAAATGATAATTAGCCTTTAGACTCCACTATTCTCACCTTGTCTCAATGCTTATGACAAGAGAAAGGAATACAAGAGCTTCCAAATAGTTAAAAGCAAGAGTATGTCAAAATGACATCAATGTTGAAAATGATGGCCCAAGAGGAAAAATTAGCTTCACAAAGTCTTGGATTCCTTCGAAAAGTTTTTAAATGATTAATCTCCACTAATTAATATTTAGGTTGTTATTTCTTACTCAAAAGTGGTTATAGACATTTGTCATCGGTTGATTGGACGATTAAAGCACTCTACACATGAAGTGGACTTCTGTTTTGCGTTGTATGTATGACGGTTATGTGTTAACTCTGTAATTAGCACAAAATGGTCTTCTATTGGGAAGATGGTCATTTTGCACCAAGTCTAACACTTAATGCGAAGTGGACTTAATCATCTACTTGGAGATTGTGAACTTTATCTTGTGCTAACTCTTGGTTATGAGCTCGGGATGCCGTTGTGTTCAATAAGATCATCTCGCTTCAGCTTTTTATTGGAAGAATGAGATGTCTGATAAGTTGTCATACAAACTCAATTAATGAACACGAATTAAACTTTATGTGCTCTAGATGAGTTGTCAAAATGAATCACGCACCTATTTTAAGCTATGAGTGTGAGGTGAAAATATGGTCTCGCACCAACTCTTAGTTATTGATGCAAGTTGAGGATGACCATCACTCACCAATGATGCAACATAATTTCAATTTGTGCCATATGTGGGCACAAAACGAGCCTTAGTCATTCTCCTTAGGTTAAAAACTTGTAATTGTGCTTTAGACCATTCATTGGATATGGAATGGATATATTAACAAAGCTTGTTTACCTTAAAAATGGTGGTGACTCATCCTCGATAGCACCCATGTATGCTCATTTAGAACATTTAGACTACAAGACATTTTGTGCGTGGACCACACACTGATTAGGAAAACTAACTATTTAATGGGATAGTTGAAAACAAAATCAATAGTAGTCTAAATTCCAAGGAAAACATATTTGCATTTTTATTTATTTATTATTTTTTTTGTTATGCTTTGATTTAATGATTTCGATGGCTTAAATTGTTGTTTTCTTATGCAACTTGGCTTTGGGACAACCTACACATGATGGAGAAGGCTGTCTAGGTTACCGGTTGGGTTTGGTGGAAAAGCACAAACCCAATTTGAACTCAAGTTAGATTTGGGTAGAGCAACCTCACTTTCAATTAGATTGGGTTGGGAATAATCACATGTGATTGTGTTAGTCGGGTCGAGTTGAGTTATGTCAATGTGATTGTGTTGGTCGGGTCAAGTTGAGTTATGTCAAGAATAGAGGCTCTATGATAGGGTTGAGGTGGGGCACCTTAGGTTGGAATTTAGGTTGGGATAGGTCACAGGTTGGGTTGACCCATAACCCAACCGGCTAGAGTTGTACTCCTGATGCTATTTTTTTAGTTGAAGAGTCGCTACCAATTTCTTAGTGACGGTGAACCGTCTACGTTTTTTGCGGCACAAATTGAAATCCTGGATTTAAAATTTTAGATTTTTAAATTTGTTTGGTAGTATAGATTTTAAAAATCTTAGATTTCAACGATTGTGTAAGTTGAGGATTACCATCACTCACAAATTTGTTTAGGACTCTTAAATTCATGTAATCATTGTCCTTCAAATTTGTTTGGTAGCATGTATTTTTAAAATCTTAGATTCTAGAAATTGTGTGTAGGAGTTTGGATTCTAACTTTTGAATTCAAGAAATTATTTTGTAGTATATTTATAGAATAATGAACATGATGAATTAAATGCTCTCAAATCTTTTAAACATGATATACTTTATCCAAATAAGTTTATTAGGGCTATGAACAAATTGTAAGATAACTTTATCCAAATAAGGCATTTGGGCCTGATTGATTTTTCAGCTCAACTGTAGAAATTTACAAAATCAATGTGGGCCCATTGTGTTGTATGTGATTTATCTACACCGCTCATATGGTATGCCAGTTGAATTTAGGGCATCCAAAGTTTAAGTGGCCCACATTACAGGAAACAGCGGAAATCGAATGTCTGCCATTAAAAACTTCTTTGCGCCTTTAAAAGTTTTGGATCAAGTTAATATTTGTGTTTTCCCCGTATCGATGTCGGTGTGACCGAAAAACCTGAGTATGGGCCCCGCAAAGGAAACAACTTTCAATATGGGTCCTTAGATGATTTTGGAAAAACGAGCAGTGAAAAAGTAATAATTACTTATTTACCGTGATTTGCATGTATCATGGAAAATCAATCGGTGTTCTGTATCTACGGTCCTGCAGCAGTAAATGTGATTGAAGGTATTTCAAATACAACTTTAGGGCCTGTTTGATTTTTCCGTGCAAGTGCAAATACCGGGTAAATCACTAATTATGGCAATTTCACCCGTTTGAAAATTTTTGGAAATTTTTACCTTGGAAACCGGTTCAAAAGTGTTAGTTAATATTTTTAAACCTCATAATGATATATGTGACATATCTGTTCCGTCCATACATTTTACCACAACATTTTGAGATATGAGTCAAAAAATCATGTAAATCCAATACTCAAGTGGCCCACACCAAAAGAAACAGTAGCCTTTAGAAGTTTTTAACGGTAAGGGTATGATTTACTTTTTTCCCTGGCGTGGTCCACTAGAGCTTTGGATATGCCTCATTTCTTGGCACATGATATAAATTAATGAATGGACGAACGGTGGTATTTCATTTGCAATATATCAATTCCCGTTTAAAAAGTAGATAGTTTGGTTGAAACGCTGCAAATTTAATTATGTTGAGACATTGTCCCGAAAATCAAACAGGCCAAATTTATGTTGAGACAATCGGCCATAAAAATTCATGAGTATGCTTGGTACGCACGTGCATGTGGGACATGGAAGCGTGTATTGTAAAAAGGTTTAGTTTCATAAAAATATAATGATATCTTTACTTGAAAGGAACGTAATGAATTTGGACGGTCGAAACTAATACTTATTTTGAGAGGCTCAAATATCATTACCTCACATTATTGAATTTATTTAATAAGCAATCCTTAGGGAGTACTATAGACTGGACAATTTAGATATGATAATATTTATCACATGTATGTAGGGTCTGCATGCATGAGTATCAATCATCATACTCACCCAACGTGTCAGTATTTGACTCTTGTTTCACGGACGGTACTACCCCGCCTGTTCCGATCTCGGGACAGGCTGTTTCTCTGAGGGGGCCACCTTGATATATTGATTTCATCCACACCGTCCATCCATTTTTATATATCATTTTAGGTTATAAACCAAAAACTGAGGTACATCCAAATCTAAAATGGATCACACCAAAGGAAGCAACCGTGCTAATGACGACCACTGTTGAAACCTTACTAGGGACAACTGTTATTTTTATTTTCCATCCAATCTATTCATAAGGTCATATAGATATGGATGAGGTAAAACAGAAATATAATCTTGATCCGAAACTTCTGTGGCCCTGAATATTTTTTCAACGGTACGAATTTAATAACCATTATGTGGTCCACTTGAGATTTTAATATTCCTAATGTTTGTTTTTATATCCTAAAATGACATGGAAAAATGTATGGACGGTGTGGATAAAACCCATACATGACGATGGCCCCTCAGAAATCCAGCGTTTCTGGAGCTTGAGATAGGTGGGGGTAGTACCCAAACCGCGTCCGCTTATTTCACCGTGAAAGGTGGTGCCAGTCTGCCAGATCGCTTTCGCGCGGACAGAAGCTTGGATACTCTGGCAGACACTGCTGGACTATACACGTGCACTCAGAAATTGTGCAATGAGACACATGTAACTCACTTCAACCGTCAAAATCGTAGGCCACATTTTGATGAATCAGATAGCTGAGAGTTACATTTTTTTAGTATCGTTCGTTGATGAAACATAATGAACGGTTTGGATTGCAAAACAATCAACGGCCAGAACTTAACGAAATTAAAGCCCAACAGTAGGTTGGGATCGCCGAATAATCTAATTTTAGGAATGGCACACCTAGATATGTGTTGGACGTAGGCAACTTGGGCGCGGCTTTGGTGGATCCCTGACTGTGGGGCCAACCTTGATGTATGTGCCTTACATCCACGCCGTCCATCCATTTTCAGGGCTCATTTTATGGTTTGATCCAAAAAAAATGTAGCAATCCAAATCTCAGGTGGACCACACTACAGGAAACAGGGTTATTAACCATTAAAGACTTCTTGCGGGTCACCAAAGTTTTTGATCAAGCTAATATTCTTCATCTAGCTCTTTGTAACCTTATCAACAGGTTGGATGCAAATAAACATTCCGGTGGGGCCATGGAGTTTTTAATGGTGGGTATTCAATTACCACTGTTTCCTATGGTGTGGTCAACGTAAGATTCGGATATGCCTTTTTTTTTTTTAGATAATTACTTAAAATGATCTGTTAAAGAGGATGGACGGTGTGGATGTAAGGTATATACATCAAGGTGGGCCCCACAGTCAGGGACCCACAGAAGCGGTGCCCATGAAACTTGTCCAAGAGTGCGTAAAAAACATCGAATGAGGGTAGGCCCACCCCACTGGAGCTGGGCCATAACGCCGTGAAGATGGGAGAACGGGACGGAGTGGGGCCCACTTATCATTCCATCAAAATCACAATAACAACAAAACAGGGACAGGAAACTCTCTTTTACTTCCTCTCTCCTCTCTCTCTCTCTCATCACCACTCTCTCCAATTTTCTTATCTTCCATCTCCCTCTTTTTCTGCTGAAACCTAACCCTGATCCCTCCAAGATTACTCTCCTTTACTCTTTTTCTTTTTCTTTTTTGGGTTGTTGGGATCTCTTTCTCCAAAGGGAGAAAAAGACTATTATGCCCTTTTCTCTCTTCCTTTATCTCTGAAATACCTTTCTTCCTTGATGGGTTTTCTTTTTGTCATTTCTCTCTCCAATCTGGAAAAACCCTAATCTTTCTTCTCCTCTTCTACTTCTTCTTCTTCTTCGTCTATTTCTCCCCTAAAATGGGGTGGGCTTTGTTCTTATTTTTGATGGAAATAACTCAATCCTTCTCCTATCCCTTTCTTGTTTTCTCCATAAAAATCTCCTCCCTTAAATAAAACCCTACTCTCTCTCTCGGCAAATCTTATCTTTCTTTTTAATCTATCTTGATCCCTTATTCTCCAAATCCCATTTTAATTTCCTTATCTAATCAATCTATTTTGGCTGTTAAAATCCCTAATTCCAGTCTTATTTCCCATCTAGGGTTCCTATCTCTATCTGTACAAAACCCAACTCCCCCTTCAACTGCTCTCTCTCTTTCCTCCTAAAAATACCCAAATACCCACTCCTCTCTTCCTAAAATACACCCAAAATCCCCCCCCCCCCCCCCCCCCCTCTCTGTCTGTCTGAAAACCCATCTTCTTCTCCTTGATTGTAAAGTCCAAAACCCCACCTTAGTTAATGATAGAGATTGATCGGACCCGATCCGCCATGTTCTCGACCCCATTCGTCCTCTCCTTCGCACTCCTCCTCTCTCTCCCACTCCTCTTCCTCCTGGCACCACGTATCCTCCCCCACGCAACATCCCAATCTCCCTGCCCGACGAGCTAGACGATCTCGCCCTCTTCCGTCGTGCCGCTCTTGCCTCCCTTTCCCCTCCTCCACCTCCTCCTACCCCCAAAATAGCCTTCCTCTTTCTCACGAATTCCGACCTCTCCTTCGCCCCTCTTTGGGAACGCTTCTTCGCTGGCCACGATCCTCTCTTCAACATCTACATCCACGCCGACCCCACATCCCGCCTCCACCCCCCCTCATCTGGCGTCTTCCACAACCGTTTCATTCCCGGCAAACGCACTCAACGTGCTTCCCCTACTTTAATTTCCGCTGCCCGCCGTCTCCTTGCAGCCGCCCTCCTCGACGATCCTGCCAACACCTACTTCGCTCTCCTTTCCCAGCACTGCATCCCTCTCCACTCCTTCCGATTCGTCTACCACTCCCTCTTCAGCGACTATCCTCCCGCCAATTACTCATCTCCTTCCAACTCCACTCCCTACCGTTACCATTACCATTACCGCAGTTTTATTGAGATCTTGGCCGAAGAACCCAACCTATGGGACCGTTACACCGCCCGCGGCAATGACATCATGATGCCGGAAGTCCCGTTCTCCGACTTCCGAGTCGGTTCTCAATTCTTCATATTGACTCGCAGGCACGCTCTCCTGGTCATCCAAGATCGCCGTCTATGGCGGAAATTCCGTCTTCCATGCCACAAGGCCGAGTCTTGCTACCCTGAGGAGCATTACTTCCCCACGCTGCTGTCCATGAAGGATCCGAAGGGCTGCACCCACTACACACTCACACGAGTGAACTGGACCGGGAGCACCGGCGGGCATCCACACACGTATGGGCCCGCCGAGGTGTCGGGGGAGCTTGTGGAGCGGCTTCGGAAATCCAATTCTACTTACTCATACCTGTTTGCGAGGAAATTCGCCGCCACCTGCTTGAAGCCGTTGATGAAGATCGCTGACAGCGTCATTTTCCGGGATTGAGAAGGAAATGTAGCAGCTTCCGGGACACCGATTGATCAGGTCTGCTCTGCTTCCATTTCTGCCTTTCTCTACTGGGTTCTTTTTCTTGGGTGGAATCGTCCGAGTCAACTCGGACGCCGAGTCGATTCGGATCGGTTGCAGAACGGGTCGTCAGGAGTAAAACCGTTTTGGATTGCGTAGAATCTGGCGTTTAGAACAAAATAAAAAATCCCCTTTTTTGGGATACTATTTTAAAGAGCTTCGCTGAGCTTTTGCTAGCGTTGTCGGCCACGTGCAATATCCGAGTCGTCCATCAAGTGGACCACACTGTCTAGAATCTTCTGCGTTGAGATAGAGGTGGACGGGTTAGATCAGCCAATTTTTTCGTAACCGTACATTGCTTAGTTGATTGTGGCCCACCTGTCAAATAGGCCGAGCTGGTTCTTGGGATAGGGAATGTACGTAGTGGTGCCGTTCTGATGGATGGCTTGGATACTGCACACGTGCACCGTGCTTGCGCGTGCGTTAGCTGATGTGTACATGCGCGTGGGTTTGGCGAAGCTCTATTGTAGGATGAGGGGAATCATGATTTCCATTCGAGGGGCCGGTTCGGTAGTCCAGCGTTTACCAGATCGGATTGGCCGAAGGCGCACGTGAGTCTGGGTCTTTTCGGTTCTGTGCACGTGTGGAGTAGCTAACTCGGGTGCGGCCAGCCCCGAAACCATGGAACAAAACCCGGCTGGCTTAACTACTGATAGACCCGTGAAATGTGGCACTGTGTCCTGTTGCCAGGGAAAGTCGCGTGCATACTGCTAACCTAGGGGGGCATCCATGAGATCCACGCCGTCCATCAGCTGCAGTGCCTCATGTTGGCCCTCGAACCCAAGAACGTAGCCCATCCGAAATGCAGGTGGGCCACACTACATGGAACGGCTGAGATGTGGCGTGGGGCACGCCGTGGTGTTTCTGTACCATCAGATCCATCCATCTGACGCCCCTTACTAGATGATGGGGTGCCCCAAAAATAAGCAATTCTAGAATTGAGGTGGGCCATGCCACATGATTTTAGATATCTCAGGTGGGACAGATTAGGCGTGGCCTGAGCCTCACTTAACACGGTGCGGACCTTGATGTATATATTGTATATCCATGTCGTCCATCCATTTTGGCAGCTCATTTTAAGGTACGAGCCCAAAAATGAAGCAAGATTCAAATCTCAGGCGGACCATGCCATAGGAAACAGTGATGATTGACCATTTTAATAGTTATTATGGGATCACAAAAGTTTTGTATCAAGTTGATATTTGGTTTTTCCTTTCATTTATGGACAGGTTGGTGGGCAAATAAATATTAAGGTGGGATCGGGCATTCCATCACTACCATTTTCTATGTACTGTTTCCTATGCTATGGTCCACCTGAGATTTGTAACTGCTTCATCTTTTGGATCATGCCCTAAAGTGAGCTGGAAAAGCGGATGGACGGCATGAATTGTGGGCTGCACCTAACCTGCCTCCAACTTGGGCATGATTTTACACCCTTCCTTATGGTGTGGCCCACCTGAGCTTTGGACAGCCTGATTTCTAAGATGAACGCCAGGCATGAGGTGGTGCACTTGATGAACAGGGTTATTGCGACGGCTTCCCCCCATATGTGTGACGGTTCCACTGATGTATCCATTTATCTGACCCAACCAACTAGTGGACCACCTCATTGATTGTATAATTGTCCAAATCATCCGGAGGCTGGCTGCTCTGACTGTTTCCTTCTCTCTTTCTTTTTTTCCTCCTATGCCACTTCTCTAGACATTCCTGGACCGTCCAATTAGTTATGGACTTCCAAGTTACAATTGAGCCATGATTCACATTTGTGAAGCACAGGACCCTGATCAGATGGTTAGTATGGATTTTTTATTTTTATTTTTATTTTTGGGCCGCTGTTAATCCCTGGCGAGCTGTTGATGAACCGTCCGGTCCAGATCACCCACTAGCTCAAACGTGCCACTACAGACTAGTCTCCCTTGGAGTTGTTTCTACCCATTCTTTTTATCTTTCTTCAGCTCACTTTGTTTTTTTCTACGAGTCAATTTTAGTACCTGCCACTTTATCTTCAGTGTTTATATATGGGACTGATGGTTAGGTGATTTGGACCATTGATCTGATTGGACCCCACAGTGAGTGATTGGGAGATCCTGGATATCCATATTCTCCTTCAAAATAAAAATAAAAATCTACCGATTGCAGATAGTTGCTGATGCTAAGGGTTGGGATCAATATGTGGGCCACAAATAAAATGGTTTGGATCTTACAATGTATGAGATTTTTGTGGCATGGCCCATCCACATTGGCTGGCCCATCATTTCAACGGTATGGATGGTTAAAACCATGGGCTCCCATCACCATAGGTATAGTCCATATTACTTGGAAGATTGAAACATAGTTGATGCACCTAACTGTAACTAATAATCTTTTAGGACGTCACTACAATAGGGCCTATGTCATGACGTGACATGATCCGGAATGTGGATTGGACGGACCCACTCTCCCGTGCGCATTGATTGGTTCGATCGGACGATTGACATTTACCCAAACCAGTGCTTACTGAGACAGACCTATTGCTTCTTTTTCAATTGGGAGGCTGTGTGGGACCATTCCAACGAACGAACCTGAATCAAGGCGGAGAAATCAATCGATCTTTTGTCCGTAGGTTAGGTGATGTACGACTTTTATATATATATATATATAAAAACAAGTCGGAGCCATGGTTCAGCCATCTTACATCATCGACGTCTGTTTAGATGACATTGCACCAACTACCGATCCCTTTGTGTGTGTGTGTGTGTGTGTGTGTGTGTGTGTTTTGTTTTTTCGGAGTGGGTTGAATGTGAATTGATGTATGCAGTTTAGTCATCAGGTAGTTGAGCAACCATTGAATGGTTAGGATTGAAGGAGCCTAAAAATGAAGCGGATCCAAATCTCAAGTGGACCACACCACAGGAAACAGTGATGATTGACCATTAAAAACTTCTTCTGAGCTATAAAAGTTTTGGATCAAGTTGGTACCTGTACTTTTGGTTTGTGTGGCTTTATCAACATGTTGGATGGCTATCTATGGTATG
This sequence comes from Magnolia changhungtana, assembly GCA_030180095.1. NCBI lineage: Eukaryota > Viridiplantae > Streptophyta > Magnoliopsida > Magnoliales > Magnoliaceae > Magnolia > Magnolia changhungtana. The sequence goes on along the minus strand of JASAUF010000449.1, from coordinate 2,848,965 downwards.
GTCGACCTGAGATTTGGGTTTGCTTCATTTGAGCTGGTAGAAGGGATGGACGGTGTGGATATATAATGCGTCAAGATGGGCCACACCTAATCCGCTCCATCCAATGGAGGGTTTGGATCACTAAAACACGATTATCACGTGTGTTAATATCATTGTACAAACTGGGCTTGGTAGCAGTGCATTATTCCCCCTTCTTTTGGGCAGCTTTGTTGACCACTTATTAAAAGGGCGCTGATGGGATGCACGGCACTTTTATCGTATCCACGTCGTTTACCGTACACGTGGCACATGCGAACGATGATCTGTAAACATGCCCATCATCAAAAGAAGGGTGGAGGATGATGGCATTTGTTCCAGTCTAAGTATGAAACGATGGATGAAAAACAGTATCGGGTCCCATCATCTTTAGAATAGGTGATTGATGGTGATGGATGGCTGGGATCCATCCCCCAGCACGTGCAACTTTTTTTCTTTTGTTGGGGGAGGTGGGCAGTGCATGGCCTGGAATCTTTATAGTTTTTAACCCTGGCCTTGTCATGATTTTTCACGGGCAGGCATGAAAGAGAAGGAATCCGAGGCAGAGCCGACAAAGGAAAGGACTCTCTCTCTCTCTTTCTCACTCAGCGCTTGGGAGTGAAGGGAAGAGAAGGGAAGGTGTAGGTGGTGGTGGACCCGCCACTTTTAAGAAAACAAAAGGAAAAAAAAAAAAGGAAATAGGAATGGGAAGGGGTATTAAGGGAAATAAAATCTTTCTATAAAATGTATATTTTTTCTTTTCTTTTCTTTTCTTCTGGGGTTTTTCTTTTCCTACTCCCAACCCATGGTACCCTTACTACTACTACTCGTTCATTGAATTAGGAAAATTTCTTTTCTTGTCTTTTTGCCTCCCGTGCCCCTGTATATACTTCATCTCTCTCTCTCTCTCTCAAAAGAAAAATGTGTTAATGAGAAGTGTGAATGAGGTTGCTTTTGTGGAGAGGACCTTTTTTGCTTTTTATTTTTGTTATGTTCACTTCATTAGTTTTTAAGTAACGTTTGATGCTCTGGCTGAGCCTGTGAGATGATACGCAGGCACTAAGAAATTATACACGTGGAACACACTAGCAAATCAAAAGCTAACTGCGAAAATAAATATTTTACACTTATTTTCATTTATTGGGCTGTTGAAATGGAAACATCCAATGGTCCCATTTCAACTAATAAGTGTCCACCAAACTGAAGATTGGATTATTCAACGAATCTGAATTTTGGATCCGTACTCGTTTACATTGGATTCAATAATTTGTTAGGCTGTTGACTGTCGAGTATCATAGACAGCCAGAGTATGAAATAGCTCCTCTGTTGGGTAAAAAGGGTAGGTGCACCGCCGGAGCACCTTCTTTGTCCTGGGAATGGGGTACGGACCTGCCTCTGTGGGCCTTACCATGATGTATGTGTTTCATCCATGCGGTCCATCCATTTTGCCAGCTTATTTTAGGGCGTGAGTAAAAAAAATGCGGCAGATCTAAATCTCAGGTGGACCACACCACAGGTAAATGTGGTAATTGAATGCCCACCATAAAAAAAAAAAAAAAAAACTTATGGCCCACAAAAGTTTTGGATCTACATAGTATTTTTGTTTTCCCTTCGTCCATGGCATGACAAATAAACATTACAGTGGGCTGCAGGAAGGTTTTTTATGTGGGCGTTCAATCACCAAAACTCTTTTCCTGTGGTGTGGTCCACTGAGATTTGGATGTCTCATTTTTGGGGTCATGCCCTAGAATGAGCTGGCAAAATGGATGGATGGCTGTGGATAAAATATATCTACATCATGATGGGCCCACCTTGGTAAATGTGTAGTATACCCGTTTTTTTAGTTCGTTTCAGCTGATCTTTGTATTTTCCTTTCATCAAGGTCTGTCTGACCTTATGAACGGATTGGATGGCAAATAAACATTATGGATCTTCTTATGGTGGGCGTTAGATAGCTTTTAATGGTGGGAGTTCAATCACCACTGTTTCCTGTGGTGTGGTCCACCTGAGATTTAGATCTGCTTAATTTTTTTCGTACCACGTGTAAAATGTGCTGAAATTTTGGATGGACAGCGTGGATGTACAACACATCATCAAAGTGGGGCCCACGGTAAGGGTAACACTCAATCCGCTCAGCGTCCAACGTAGCTGTTGATGAGCTGTGGTCCTGCGCTGCTTCCATCTGAAGAGCACAAATGAAGCGGTGCTCTCGCAATGTACGCAGCCGTCGAGGGAAGTAAACTAACCCCCAGTAACCAATGTCAATGATCTCTATCTCCCTTCCACCGTCCGTCATCTTTTTGGTTCTAGTGCACTGTACGCTTTTTTCTCTTTTTGCGTTCGGACTGTTTTTAGTTTCTACCCTCGACGGATCTGGACGGACGCAGATTGCTCTATGAATGACTCAATACGAATTAACTCTGTGGGGCCCACTCGCGATTCATGTGTCGTAATGCCGTCCATCCATTTTTCCAAGCTCAGTGCAGGGCATGATCCCAAAATTGAAGCTTATCTAAAATGCTCAAGTGGACCACGCCATTGGAAAAATCGAACGCGGCCTTCAACCATGTAGGGCCCACGGAAGTTATGGATCGAGCTGCTTGAGGTGTGTTTTCATTAATGTCCGCGACCTTATCAGGTGGTTGGATGCTAAATAAAAATCACTGTGGGCCCCACGAAGGGATGAGCTGATAAAAACAAATGGACGGCGCATGCATCACAGTGGGTCCTACTGAGTTTACTCAGTAGCAGCGGCACCACGGGGTAGACCCATTAATGCCTGGTCCGTAGAATGAATGGTCAGGATCATCTCTGGTTGGAATGTCTGTTGGGGATGGCATCCTAGATTAAATATCTCAATCTCATTCTTGCATGGCTTACCAATATTTGATTGGGCAATTTGGTTCGCAGTCATATAAAGTGGACGGTAATTTCCTGCCAAAGCTAGGTAGGGCCCATCGCGATGTTTGTGAGAAATTCACGCCTAATCTACACGTGACATGCGACTGAAAATGAGGTGGATCTAAAGCTCAAGTGGAGTGGGCTGCATGAGAGGAAACAGTGGGGATTTAATAACCACGTATCATACCAATGGGAATGACCTCATAGAACATTAAGGTGGAGACCTCGCAAAACAGATGTAGAGAATGGATTTTTTCTAACAAACATAATGGTGGACCATTTGGCATCCCTTGCTTAACTTTCTACGAAAGCCTTGTACGGTAAATCCATGTCCCTCCAAAAGCATGCCACAAGGAAGGCTGTGGACATGGATTGCATACTGAGTGCCACCCACCTGACAGCTGTGAGGTTGGTACATGGATTGAGTCTTGCCCTTACCTTATTACAAGTCCAATGTGGTGATCGATTTGACAGCAGTCCGTTCTTTTGACTCTACCACATAAATATTCCTGTGCCCATAGCTAGAGGTGAAAACGAGTCCAAGCTCAACTCGGCTCGGCCAACCCTAGCTCGAACTCTGCTCGGCTCGGTCATCGATACTGATTGGCCGGCTTGGTTCGGTCAGCAGCTCAGGCCTGTTCAGGCTGAATTTGCCTATGCAATATTTTTACAAACACATGGATTGCACTTTTAAATTCTCTCAGTATGTAAAACAACAACAGTGGTTTTATAGGATTTCATCAAACACGTTGTAGGCAACATCAAAATAAAGAAAAAAAAGGGTATTATTTCATATATATATATATATATATATATATATATATATATATATATACCTTCCTTGCCATCATCTGACACATCACTGAGTTATTTCATCAAACACCTGGTGAGTAACATCAATATCAAAGTAACCGAGTCACCAAACTGGTTTGATTTGAGCTCGAGCAAGCTCAAACTCGTTTGAAATTTTTTGGAGCTCAAAAAATCAGCTCGACTTGGCTCGAACTCAGTTTCGAACCAAGTCGAATCGAGCTTTTTCGAGTCGAGTCGAGTGAGCTAACTTGGTTCGTGTACAGCCTTACCCATAGCTAGTAGTGCTGGCATATACATGTGATAAATCCACACTATTTATCTGTCCTTTACAAAGACCATAATTAAACAGCAATCTAAAGATCAGACAAATCTAAAACTTATGTGCGCCAGACCACTGAGGATCAGGCAAATCTAAAACTTATGTGCGCCATTCCACAAGAAAAAGTAGGGATTTAATGTCATTGTGACAAAAGTTTTGTATCATGATGATGTTTATTCAAATGTTTTAACTGAGTGTTAATAACCCTATGAATAGATTGGATGGCATATGAACATCATGGTTAGCTACAAGAAGGTTTCAACAGTAATGTTTCTGTTACACCGTTATTTTGTTTGGTGTGGCCTACCTTATGAATTTAGCATTTGCCCGATTTTTAGACTCTTATTCTGTCGTGGTCTTACAAAACAAATGGATGGAGAGGCTTGGTCATGAACATCTTTGTAGGCCACATACAACCCTAAGCAAGGAATATCTTTGTGCCTCATATCATAAGCAATTTACTTTTTCCAAAGGAGACTCACTTGTCTGCATGGACTTGGTACAAAAAACAAAGCATTAGAATTTGATTTGATGGCAGGCCACGCTAGAAAATGAAGCTCACAACAAGTTATAAAGTTATTACTCCCGAATGCTCTATCTTTAAGAGCAGCCTGCAGTCTAATTAAATCCCATTATATTGTGCCTGTATGACATAGCAATACAGCCCAACCAAATCCCATCATGCCCGGTCACCATGGGAGCCAGTTTTGGTAGGGTCACGCCCGGTTACTAACAAAATATAACCAATGGTTCTCATGCACCGTCTATTGATAGGGACGGTTGACATGGTAAAGAAAATATCTGTCCATTTCTCATCCATGGGATGCTTCAAGACTGAACCGCTGCCGACACCATTGAGCTAGTGACGTTGCCGCTGCTTTGTGGGCCCCCGTATGCTATATGTGTTTTATCCCCCACAGGCCATTCATTTTAGGGCTTGATCCAAAAATTGAGGTATATCTACGGGGGACCAAGCCTCATGGAAACAGTACCATGAACCAGGAAGATTAAGATAAAGGAATATATATATATATATATATATATATATATATATATATATATATATATATATGTATATATATATATATATGTGTGTGTGTGTGTGTGAAAAGGTTCTACACACTCGACCTTACTGTGGCATTCCACAAAAATATTAGTTTGATCTAAAACTTTTGTAGCCCTTGAGAAATTTTTAGTGGTGAGCATTCAATCAACATTGTTTCCGGAATGTGATCCACTTGAGATTCAGATCTACCTTGTTTTTTAGCTCATGCGATAAAAAGATATGAAAAAAAATGGATAAATGACATGGATGAAACACATACGTAATGGTGGGGTTTGATTTGGATCTATCTTATTTTTGGGCTCATGTCATCCACAAAAATGAATGTAGACCACACCATCATTTTTTTAGTCGTTCATTTATTCCACAGGCGTGCTATGGCTCACTTGATAAATGGGCCAGGGCATGTACATGGCGGCCCCCACCTGATGAATTGCCCGGATCTACCTCGTTTGGCTCCTGTTCCCTCTCCCCTACCACCTCTCATTTTTATGTCTTCATCAATGACACGTGACCCCTTTATATCTCTCTCTTTTCAATTATTAATATATTTTCAAGGGGCAAACAGTAGGCCATCGACTCCGGGAGTGGATTAGGTGTTACCCTTACCGTGGGTCCACGTTGATGATTCGTTGTATATCCACGCCGTCCATTCATTTTTCCAGACCATTTTAAGGATGTGGACCCTAAAATTAAGCAGATCCAAATTACAAGCGGACCACACCACAGGAAACTATGGTGATTGAAAGCCTACCATTAAAAACTTCCTAGGGACCACTGTAATGTTAATTTTCCATCCAACCCGTTGATAAGATCCAACAGACCTGGATGGATGGAAAATACAAAGATCAGATTGATCTGGACCACAAAATTTTTTTAATGTTCATTCACCCCTGTTTCCAGTGGTGTGGTCCACCTTATTTTTGGATCTGCTTCATTTTTGGGATAAGCTCCTAAAATGAGCTGAAAAAAGGATGGATGGCATAGATGTACTATAAATTCATCAAGGTGGGCTCCACACGGCAAGCGTAACACCCACAAGGTTGCCCAGGTAAGCACCTTATGGTACCGTGCTATCTTTCCACATTTCAATTGCGTAAGAAGTCATGGTTGAAAACGATAGGCCGAGCCATCAAGATCACCCTTCTCCCAGAAATTAAGGCTGATATACATATTACGTAGGCCTCACATGTTTATTGCTTTGGACCTTCCATTGTCCATTGATTCCAACGATGTGGCCCACCTACCCAGGTTACCTGCCTGCTTTATTTTTTCTAAACAAAAACAAGTGGCTGATTGCCAGAAAATATGGTATACGGTACATTAAGTTGTGGCCCGAGCAAATAGAACTATAGAAGGTTTTTCTTTCTGCGAAAGTAGACTATGTCTATGATCTCTGTAAGCCGAATGAAGGAAAAGTCCCACGGGAGCGGATTCGGTGAGACCCTGTGGGGCCCACTGTGATTATTGTGACTAAATCCACTCCGTCCATCCGTAATAAAAGCTCATTTTAGGGGATGATTCAAAAAATGAAGTAGATACAAATCTCAGGTTGACCATAATACAGGAGACTTTGGTAATCGACCGTTAAAAACTTCTCGTGGGCCACAATAGTTTTGGATCAAGATGATATTTGTGTGGTATCCTCAACCAGATATTTGTGACCTTATCAATGGCTTTGATGGGGAATAAACATTCCGGTGGCCCCATGAAGTTTTTAATGGTAAGGATTCAATCATGACTGTTTCATGTGGTGTGGTCCACCTAACGTTTGAGTCGGCTTCATTTTTGGGATCATGAGCTAAAATGAGCTTTTATAACGGTTGGACGGTGTGGATTTAAGGCACATACATCACAGTGATCCCCACAGTCAGGGGTCCCAACCATCTCCGTGGATCCCGGATCTCACCTAATCCGCTCCCCAGTTTTCCTGGATTGTGGTTGCTGCTCCTTGTCGGTGAGTTGCACCATTTTTTAAGGATTGTCTGTGACCCCGGGCACTTAGATATTCCTGTGCCCAGGGATGTGTGGGGCCCACATAGATGTCCTTGACAAATCCACTCCGTCCATCTGTTTTGCAAAACCACAATACGACAGGAATCTAAAAATTAAACAGATCTAAAACTCACGTGGGCCATACTACACGAAACATTGGAGATTGAATGTCTGGGGTGACAGAAGTTTCGTATCAGGATGATATTCATGCCTACAGTTATATAATAATCCTGTGAACGGTTTGGATGGCGTATAAACATCATGTTCAGCTCCTGAAAGGTTTCAACGGTGGACGTTTCCGTTTGGTGCGGCCCACCTGATTTTTGGATCTGCCTGATTTTCAGCTTCCTACAATAATCTCGTCTTTCAAAACAGATTAACGGAATGGATTTGTCACGGACATCTCTTTGGATCCCACACTGTCCCGGGCACACAGGTATATCTATGTGCCCAGGTCACACAGGCAATCCGCTTCCCCACAGGAAGCTCCCATGATGACTTTTCAAAGTAAATATACCCATCCACTTGAGGAAATCCTCCTCCGGAAGTGTATGTAGTTCTCATCAATATCTCTAAAGATTTTTTGTCAAATCATTTTGACTATTGGAAAATTGAGGAACAAGTGGGGGGTTAGGCAATAGGCATAGTGTAAATTGGCATAATGGCAGTAGACAAATTAATTAAAGTCTCTCAGTCAAGGGTTCGAGTATTCATAGGCGGTGAAATTTCACTACAGTGTGAGTGTGTGGGGGTGTGTGCGCGTGTGTAAAAAAAATAAAAAAATAAAAAAATAAAAAATAATAATAATAAAATTAATTAAAGTCTCTGGCATAAGACAAGAGGTGACTTTTCCAATCTTGGCAATGATCTGGCTTGGGTGGCCAAAGTTAGGTGTTAGAGTTGTGCCTTGGAAAATGGTGTCATGGCTGGACATTGGAGTTGTGCCTGAAAAACGCCCTAATAAACTAGCTATGTGAATGTGATAGATCAATCTCAACCATCGATCTTGATGACTATAGATTATTTTAAACAATTTGATATGCTTTTGTTGATATACGGTGATGCCTTAAACTTATTATAATACGGTCTATATGAGTAGTGGTTCCTTCGTAGTCTTAGCGAACTTGAGATTAAATATAGTGATTATTGACTATAGACACCCACCTAGGATAAGAAAAAGTAATTCCAAGACTGGCCTGACTTGGCCTCCAATCAACTCGAAAAAACATCAAAGATCTGAATGGGTCAAATAAAAATGATCCTCGAAACTTCTTGAAACTGGCTAACGGCCACAACTGTAGATTTGGAAAGCCTCCTTGGGAGGTGCATGTAGTTCTCATCGATATCTTTAAGTTTTTTGGCCAATCATTTGACTATTGGAAAATCTAAGAACAGTTGGGGGGTTAGGCAATGGACATAGTGTAGATTGGCATAATGGCAGTAGCCAAGTTAATCAAAGTCTCCTAGCATAAGACAAGGGGTGGTTTTCCAACCTTGGTAACCACCTCAGACCTTTTGAATCATCTCGCCGAGGTTCCCATGGCTAGGTGTTGGAGTTGTGCTCTGGAAAATTAATATGCGCCCTAATTTACATGCCATGTGAACGTGATATGATGATTTTAATTGTTGATCTTGATGACCACATATCATTTTAGACAATTTGATACGCCTTTGTTATCATGCCCCAAATTCAATTTCCGACCCTCATTCGTCATAAATTGAATCCGGTGCTAACAACATCTGTGATACTTTGATCTCTGATTTCGATTTGTAGCTTGTGTCAAGTTTCAAAAACAGAATCCTGCAAGGAGGATTTTCAGGATAATTTTTTAAAAAAGGAAAACATAATCATGAATGTACCATAAGTCAAAAATCATCACATTCATTCATTATAAAAGAATTTGAGTACGGTACTGGAAAGGGAAATACAATACATATAAAAAAAACTCTAAAATGTTAGACATGTGCTACCGCCTCACTACTGCTGGTGTCTACCATAACCTGCATGTGAACAACGTGCACAAGCTTACTATGAAGCTTAAAGAGTACATGTGTGCGTGCGCAATACACATGATAAGTATAACGATATCAAAGTATACAGAAATGATGGAGAGTTATGTTGCCGAGTCCATAAATGCTAACGGTCATACTAAGGTTATACAAAGCAAAGGCCCGTCAAGCCAAATGTCATATATGGTCATGCAATATAAAAATGTATGATGAATGAATGAGTCATAATACGTAGTATCGTATGCCGGTAGGGGCCTCGCACCCAGGGTTATAACACATATTAGTCTCATACCTAACATGTAGTGTAATTATAGGATAATAGACCCCTGATCCTGAATAGTCCCATACCTATTAGGGACTCGGCCCACGATTGTATAACACTGAATTATATTTACGCATCTACAATCTTGAGTGCTACATGGATGTATGATTATCATATGTCACATGCTAATCCTGATGTCTAATTCACATCTCATAATAGTTTACGATTGATCATCACTAGGGTCTAGTATACTTCCGACATTGGTTTCCACCCATCATGTGTGAGACTAAGCGAGTGCAAGAGACTTTATTATCCGCCTTGTCAGTGGTATACAAAAACTCACCCAGCTCGTCGATAGTGAACCCATTCACGAGCTGGTTAGACTCAACTTAGCATATAACCCTCTTCACCCGGGCGAGTAAGGTCAAACCCCCCGACATAATGAGAGACGTGACTTACCGGTATCTAGTTATTCTGTGCTTATGAATCCACTGGGTCTAGACAGTGAACATCTTATTGGTACCATAAGGTTTAAGAACTTTTACCCAGGGATGCCTGTGACGCCCTGTAACCTCAATAGTTTTTCGCGTCCATACTCATATATGTCAGCCACATTTTGGCCGCAATGTAATTACATCCCTGATGTCACTAAGGAGTAGATGGAGTATGCCATACATAATGCATCATGCATAATCACACTATTCAAGTTATGCATCAAGTCATATGATGATCATGCGAGCGATCATGTCTCGTACGGGTTCCCAATGAGCCGTGAGGCATATACTGTAGGTTTGTACTTCTGTCAGGTAATCTAATTCATGATATAGGTACCAACTATAATTCACGGCTAGGTGTATGCTATGATATATTCACATCTAATATCATGCATACATATGATGCGTATGAGCTTATGAATGAGTATGGTATGCATTACACTAAGCATGTTATCAATGTCGGCCATTTTCAAGCTAGGTATACTAGCATGTTACCAATCATAGAGGGACTCCAATTTGGTAGTGACTTTTCCATTACCAAGGCTATACGTTGATGTATGTGTTTTATCTATGTCGTTTATCCATTTTACTGGCTCATTTTATGGCATTAGCCCAAAAACGAGGCTGATCCAAATCTCAGGTGGACTACACATTGGAAACAATGATGATTGGAAAACCACCATTAAAAACTTCTTAGGAACTACGAAAGTTTTGGATCAAGCTAATATTCGTGTTTTTCTTTCATCATGATGCGTGACCTTATCAACAAGTTGTATGGCAAAAAAACATTACAGTGTGCCCTAAAAAGTTTTTAATGGTGGGCATTCAGTCACCACTACTTATGGTGCTGTCCACGTGAGATTCGGATCCGCCTCAATTTTCGGCCCATGCCCTAAAATGAAGTAGAAAAATGGACAGATGGCATGGATGAAACACATAAATTATGGTGGGACCCATAGCATCGACTAGTACTGGGACCTTTGTACTCTAGGGTTCACTCCCTAATCCGAAGCCCTAGAAAAAGAGAGTGCGACTGCTCAACCAACCTCATTATGGGACATGACCTAGTTGTTCCCCGGTTTAATTGGGTTAGTTCATCCGTGCCACGTGTACTATATCTGAGTGCCTGTATCAATGTCATACATTGCTTAGAGTATCATTTACCCATTAGCTTATATTACAAGTGAGCAAGCGACCCATTTTATGAAAATGTGGCAGATTGCGCATTGAGTGTGAGGTCCACTGTGATGTATGTGTCTTATCCACATGGTACATCCATTTTTTCAGCTCATTTTAAGGTAGAAGATTGAAACTGAAACATATAGAAAGTTCAAATGAACCACACCACAGGAAACAGTACGCCTACGGTTGAAAACTTCTTGGGCCTTCTAATATTTGTGGTTTTCATTGATCTATGTTTGTAAAACCTTATGAACATGTTGAATCACAAATAAACATAACGGTAGGCCCTAGGAAGGTTTGAACGGTGGATGTCATTGTCCCCACTGATTCTGGAGGCGTGGTCTGCTTGATCTTTGAATATGCTTTAATGTTGGGTTCATGCACTAAAATGAGCTAGAACAATGGATGGACGTCCTGGATAAGAAACATACATCACATGTGCGCCCTACTGAGTTTACTCATTGCGCTAAGCTATGCAATCCGCCTTCATCCGCGACATGCAAAAGGTTGGACTCATCATTAGAGCTGGGCACGAGACGACTCAACTCGCCTAACTTTACTCATTCAGACCTGGTTCGATCTGAACTGCCTAACTTTACTCATTCAGACCTGGTTCGATCCAAACTGAATAGGTAAGTCGGTCCAAACTGAGTAGGCTTTGCCCAATCTGAACTCAAACCGAGTTGAGCCGAGTTACCCAATAACTCAACCCGACTCGACCGAAAACTCTATTAGGTCAGACTCGACTCAATCTGAAACCTGACTCGACTCGAATTGGAATGTGTGTGTGTGTGTGTGTGTGTGTGTGTGTGTGTGTGTGTGTGTGTCTATAAAAACGTTCTAAGTATCTCTAACCTTACCCACCGCACCGACCCCGACCTTGACCCCATCCCAAACTCTCTCTCTCTTCCTCCCTCATCCTCATCTTCCAAGCCCGACAGCCACCCACCACCATCACCACTCTCTCTCTCTCTTCCTCCCTCATCCTCATCTTCCAAGCCCGACAGCCACCACCATCCACCATCACCACTCTCTCTCTCTCTCTCTCTCTCTCTCTCTCTCTCCCCCCCCCCCCCCCCTCAATCCGATTCGGTGCCAACTCAACCCTACTCAGTACTTTTGACCGGGTCGGACTTGGTCCGGATTAGTCCAGGCCAGACCCAGACCTAGATCGGGTCAGGCATGCTAGACTCGGCACCGAGTCGGGTCAAGTTTGTATCAGGCCTATTTCAAAACTGGATCGAGTCGGGTCAGCCCTAACTAGGTTCAACTCGACTCGATGCCTAGCTCTACTCATCATAGATATCACCTTGCGTGAAATTAGGATGATCCAAGCTTCATGTTGGACCCACTGTCTGCCCCAACCTACTGGTTCAGGGACTCAGAGATCTATGGGCCCCACCATAATGCATGTGTTTTATCCACCCTATCTATCCATTTTTTACATGTCATTTTAGGCCACAACCCAAAAAATGAGGTAGATCCAAAGCTCAAATGGACCACACCAAAGGAAACAGTGTGGGATTGAATGCCCACCATTGAAAACTTCTTGTGGGCCACAATGGAATTTGGGGAATGCCATGTGTAGAACTTATAGATTAGGTGGATCCAAATTCCATTGTTCTGACTTATCTCTTCTTAAGGCAGGCCTTTGCATAATATACAACTAGTAGTGCACATTTAATGAGGACGCAATAGGATGGACCGCAACCTGCTGTAGCCTGAATTTTGAAAACCAATGTTATATGGAACACACATCATGAACATCCTTCAGCCACAAACTTTGAAAGAAAAAAGGACCCTTACCTTGAGCAAGATTTACTTTTAATAAAAGATGATTTATGTTCATGCCATGCCCACAGCTACTTGTACAATTCAAGTGAAGGATCTAGCATTGTACATATAATACCTTGTTAGAAAAAGACACCCCCAAATTCCAAAATGCAGAAGCCCAATACAAAGGAAGAGAATAAAAACAAGAAAAAAGTGCAGATTGATTAAAACAACAGACAATTTGTAAAATTCACATTCCATAAGCACCTAATTAGAATTGAAGTAACATGATAAGAGAAGCATCCCAAAAAGATAAACATACCATCAGCCATGCCTCTATATTTTATAGATATTTCATCACTGTCAAGATCTCTACATTATAAGACATGATATAGCTAAAAAAACACTCACACGGAACTTCATAGGTGGTCAGCCACTTTTTCGGGTCTCTAATAAGCTGGTGTCATACATAACTTCTAGCATGCCATAGGCTGGTGTCGGTCCAAAAAGGAAAGAATTTGTGGAGTTGTCCCTTCTAGCGGGGTTGTGGTCCATTTGAGCAGAGAGAAATGATAGATGCTTTCATAATTGACATAGGTTGCTAGACGAGGTGTTTAGAAAGGCAAAGTTGGTATCATTTCGGGCAGGAGGGCAGACATCCCGCCCACATTTCACAATCATTTCAAACAGGCCCTAATATCATGCAATATGCAGATGAAACAAACATGTGACAAAGATATTGGCAGTTGGCCCCATTTCCTCTGAAAAGAGCTTGGATCGAGGACTGGTTTTCCATTAAGCTTCAACAGAGGCGGTGAAGGGGCAGCAGGAGCAGGTAGACCCAAACCTGGCAGATCATCAATGCCTGAGCTGGTTTGTGGTGTGTAAGTCGGCAAAGTGGAGCTTGAATATGCTGTTTGAGATGGCATCTGCATAGTGGCCAGAGATGTAGAAGAAGCATCAAAGTCAGGAGCACTGTATGCAGAACCGTTATTGCTAGGAACTCTAATTTCTTCCTTCAGTTAGATGCGCAAAAGCCAGTAGTAGAAAAAGGCTCTATCATGAACATCCTACAATAAACCAGTTTATTAGTAGAAGATTTGTGTATAAATAGTAATGCATGAACTCCTCATTCTTAGTAGCTGCAAGTAGAGTCTGATGGAAGACTCAGAAAACTACAAATTTCTAAGAACAGGACATCAAGATATCAGTCCCTTCTTACTAAAATCGAAAATAGAAACTCAACATTTCAAGGATCTTGTGCAGCTTGAATCCAGATTCCAGGCTGTGAAGTTAAGAAGCACCCAAGAGGGCAAAAACATTAAGGCTGCATTTGGATGCACAAGTGAACATAATTACAAACATTCAGTTTAATCAAGAGAATTACAAAATGAAAATCTGTAGCATTCTAAGTCAAGAAATGGCCCTCATGTTAATGGAAAGCAGCAATTCCCTAAAATCTAAAGAAAATCCAGAGACACCCATCTCTCCAAATCTAACAAAACAAACATTCATAAAAGGAGAATAAAATTTTGAAAAAAAAAAAAAAACCAAATATAAGAAGAATCAGAAGGGAAAACCCAATCAAATGAACAGATCCAGGGAAGTTTATTCAATTGAGAATCCAAAGCTAACCATTTATCAACTTCGGCAACAACATGTTGAGATTGAACTTACCATCAACATTCAGCAACAAGAAAATTACAACAAAGATCCAAAGGTACCAACTGCAATGAAAGTGAATTGAAAGGAATCAGAATTTCAGAACAAAAAAGAAGAAGAAGAAGAAGAAGAAGAAGAAGAAGAGGAGGAAGAAGCATTCATCCTCAAGTACATATGCCAAATGAATAAGACCCCTTGCTAAAAAAATTAAATTAAATAAAAATAAAACTGCCAGTTTGGGAATAAGGCAGACATGCATGTTCACCATCCAAAATGAGAATGCAACGGTACCCTACACCCTTTTCAAAATCTAATTCAAGTCCACTGAAAAGATAAAAGGTGGCATATAGAAAGGTTTTCTAGGCCTGGATGAATGGAGAACCTGCTACATACAGAAAATGCATGCATGCATCATATGATGATTCCACACCTATGAACTCTATGTAGAGGAATTATGTGATCTTGAGCTTCATGAAATGTATAATTTGTTGCCATTTCCTGCCAAATCAAACACAACATTCTTAGAACAAACCAAAATTTTCAGTCAAAAGGAGAATAGTTAAAAGAGGCTAGAAATCCATCTTCACATGTTGACTTGAACCCAAGGTCTTGCACAAGCATGAAATGCCCAAGAACGAAGGCAAATGGTACACGTACTGCATGTCGACATGGTGTAGGACTTCAACATGGATGCTCCCCATCTTGACTGATTAAAACTTATAAGCAAAACAATAATAGAATTATTTTACGTGGTGTGAAGGATTTTAAAATTCACCATAACCTTTTCACACATATTCATGCAGATCTTCATTCAATAACTTTTGGTCGTCATGCTTGAAGCACATGAGTAGAAAAATAATCTAAAAAAGAAACATGTAAAGTCGTGGCTCCAGCAACTGATACATACTACTTTTTGAAATGCTGCACAAAACAAAACCAAATTTAATCTAAGCCTATAAAGGCAAAAACTAAAATGAGAAAGAAAGCAATAATACTTAGGGAGTTTAGTCCAAGAATAAATGAGAAAATAATTTAGAATTGTCTATGATGCAAGAATGGCAACCAAGTAAAGAAAAGAAAAAGAAAAAGAAAAAAAAAAAAAAGAATGTCTAGGAAAGTACGGATATGATGCAGTGGTGCCTCCACTCTAATATTTCAAGACTTAAAGAAAATTAGCAATAACAGTGACTTTATTTTTCTAACAAGACAACAACCAAGATATATGGTAGACATGCATAAAAAAATAAGTGTCTTCAAAGAAAGACTAGTCAATGGATTGACAAGTTAACTGGTTTGGTCAAACCAGACCATACAAGATCACCAAAATATAAGTTTGCATGGACCAAAAAGTTAGAGAAAGAAAAAGAAAAGGTCATCTCTATTAATTCAATGATGCACAAGGAACATCTTTTACCATGCTTTAAGCAATAGTTATCTAAAGTGGAAGCAGGAACACATGCAAAGGCTTCTGTCACCAAAATGATTCAAAGAAAGTTTCTGGTTTACCGCATTAGTATCTGAACTAGAGTAAGAACATTTGAAGTAGGATCAGACACTTGGAATAATTGGCACCAAAAAAGCTTCCAAAAAATTTAGGAGCATTCTTATCGACAATCTGTATAAATAAAAACTCAAATGGAGCATAACCTATGCTAGAAAATAAAGAACTTCAGTGTGACAGCTACTATTTAGGAGCATTCTATCCAACTGAAGTAAATACGGATCTTTCACCTTGTAGTGCGACAGCTACTATCTTCTTGTCCATCGGCTTCAATTGTGATTGCTTATGCCAGACAAATCTGTACACCAAAACTGCTTCTTGAATCTATTCATGTACTAGAACATCAATAAAAAAAATTTCTTATATATATATATATATATATATATATATATATATATATATATATATATATATATATATATATATATATATATAGACACACACACACACACAATCCTGCTGATGTACTTTAGATAATTCAGACTACTTGAAACAACTTGAAAAACGGATTAATAAAAGAAAAATCAGGATTTACCTGAACAAGTTGGTCTTCATTTAGAACCGACAAACTAACTAGGATTGGAAATCGTCCGATAAGTTCTGGTATGAGACCATACGAAATAAGATCGCCACTTTTAACATGTGTGTCACACAACCTGTGAGATCCGGCATTGATCCGATCTCCAGTTTTCAAAAATCACTAGAAGAATCACTCGACTAATCCATGTTCACATAAGTTCAAAATGACCCCAAACATCAAGGCATATCAATTTGTCCATGTGAGATTCATGGTTATCATGATCTACGGTTGAAACCAACCCTATCCCCATCCACATGGCCAGTGGATTGGGACTCATGTTGATTTTCCAAGCACATACTCTAACAAAATTGAAGGCCAACCTTTTAAATAAATGGAACTGTGCTATCAACAGTATCTTTGCACAATAACCCATGAATTGCATGCTACATCTATTACATAGCCCAGAATCTGGATTATTGAGTGCAATGCACTGTCGAGTGATGATTAGGAGAGAAAGGGGGGGAGAAGCGATTATGAAAACCTGTCTTCCAGAAAGGCATGGCTATGTTGTTCTGTTTAAACTTCATGGCTCTTGAATTTTGAGGTCATGTTTCAATGATCTTGAGCTTTATAGGATAGGCCTCATTGTGGATGGGGTTTGCCTTCAAAAAGTATCCAATCAAAATATTTCAAACATCCATTGTGTGGCCTACCTCATAAATCGTTTGGATCATTGCAAATTAGCCATAATCCAAGGATCATTGCAAAATTCCCCTCATATGCATTTCATCGAACAGGTTCCAAGCATCACACAATGACTTTTTCATTCAATATAAACAAAGAAATCCATCATACCTACAAAAAAAAAAACAAACAAACAAAACAAAACAAAACGAAACCACAATTCTCGACAAAAAGAAACTCCAGACAAAATTCCTCGTAATATCTTTGATTCCAGCAAAAGATTTCAAGAGAGAGAGAGAGAGAGAGAGAGAGAGAGAGATCGAAGTCTGACCACTTGAAATCAATGCCTCTGATTGCCATTACAGAAGTCCTTCATCTATAACCCTAGAAATCTCTTCAAGAAAACGCCGCCCCTACTTTCACCAGCGATTGGACGAAAACCTCACTCAATAAGAGAATGTTAAAAGGGAAGATTACATTTAAAAAAAAGGGGGGGGGGGGGGGGGTGGAGAATATCCGAATTAAAATGCTGGAGGACTTTCTTTTGCTGATAGAGACGGTTTGAGATGAGTCGACTAGGGGGTGTGAGGCCATGGAGGAGGATCAGGTCGAAGAATCGATAGTAGAGATTGATGGAGGATAGGGAAATGAAGGAATTTAGAGAGAGGGGGCAACAGAGAGGAATAGACAGCTCGCGAGAACGAAATCCCTCTCGCGGGCTTTTTTTTTGGACGTGGATTCGTATTACCCCAGATGTACAGGGCTGGAGACGGACGATCCCGTAAGGGGCTCTGAGGGGCCCATCATGATGTATGTGGTTTATCCACACTGTTCATTCATTTTATCTGTTAGTTTCATGGCATGATCCCAAAAAAGAGGCAGATCTAAGACCCAAGCGGGACCACAGCACAAGAAGCACTACGCAATTAATCTTCACTATTTCCTCCTGTGTGGTCCACTTGTGCCTTCAATCTGACTCCTTTCTTGGGCTTATGGCCTAACATAAGTTGTTAAAATGGATGAACGTCTTAGATAAAACACATATATTACTGTGGGCTCCATAGCTCCCCTTATGGGACCGTGAATATCTAGTAGGTTAGTAGCTTTTAGATACGGTTTAAATCCGTAGTAATATATACGAATTATATTCATAGCAAAATACCTCTATAGTCCGTAGCTTGTACCACATCTTTGGGTGTAAACTCATTTATTCCTGTATCAACCAAATTACACATTTTATAAAATTTATTTTCTATTTTCTTTGTGAATTTAAGAAGTCCCCACGAGAGGTCCAGAGCAGCTCCAGCTCCATGGATTCGAAGTAGTTATCCTTGAGGAAGACGATAATCGACCTCATCACATTCATCCCTGCATAAACAACAAAAGAGCTGGTTCCTTTGGACCAATACTCCTGGGAGTTTCAATACGTATGGTTGTGTTTTCAAAAGCAAGCCTTAAACTTCAATTAGGAATATTAAAATTCCAAATCGTTCATCTTGCTTGAAAAAACACCAATGCTAGAAAATCATTTGAAATGCATGTGAAATCTCTCATTTTAACCTTACATGTGAAATTCATGACTTCCATCAGTTGAAATCTCTCATTTTAACCTTACATACGAAAATGTGATCACTTAGTAAAAAAGGAAATTATAAATAAAAAATAAAAAGCTTACCTAATTAATAGGAAATTTACTTTCTCGTACCTTTTTTGAAAACCTCTTTAAACAATTATCATTCCACTAGCTTCTAGTGAAGTCGTCTTGTGTGTACATAGGTAGGTGGCTGGGGTGGACCCATTATGTTTATTGGCAAAAGGCCTAAATTTTTATTTGTAAAGTAATATATAGTTGAGTAGATTTTAAATAATTAATACATTGACCCATGTAAAATTAGGGGTGAACATCCCTTTAAGACTAAATATTTAATGGTTAGAATGGATTTTATATAAACATGATAATATTTAGGACAGACGTTGAGACTTGATCTTTGGCGAGCCCCATCATTATGTGTATGCAAAATCGAAATCGGATTGGTATGCTCTTATTGTACTGAATAAACTGATTTGGGACCACCTTGAATGTATGTGGTCTATCCACACCATCCATCCCTTTTTCCATCTAATATAAGGGGTAAGCCCAAAATTAAAGCATATCCAAAGATCAAGTGGATCATGCCACAGGAAAGAGTGGAGATAATGATTTCCACCGTTGAATCCTTGCTAGGCTCCAAAGTGATGTTTATTTGTCATCCAACTTGTTTATAAGATCATTAAGACATGGATCAATGAAAAACAAAAATATAAGCTTGATCCAAAACTTCCGTGGTCCCCAAGAAATTTTCAATAGTAGAAGTTCAATTCAACGGTTTCATGTGATGTGGTCCATTTGAACATTGTATATACTTCATTTTGGGCTCATGCTCTAAAATTATCTGGGAAAATTGATGAACGGAGTGGATAAAATACATACATCATGGTGGACCTCACAGAATTTACTCAGTATGCTCTACTTCCTGCAAAATCCACTTTGACCATTAGATGCGTGATCTCAATTTAGTCCTTGGGAAAAAAGAAAAAAGAAAAAAACATTAGGTTCACTTGATCCTTTTAGTTGCCTCATTTTTTGGTTCATGTATTAAAATTATCTGAGAAAAGCGTCCAACGGTGTGGATAAAATACTTACATCACGGTGGGCCCCACAGAGCCCTGCCCGGACGGATTATTGTCCGGGCGGGGGTAGGACGCAATCCGCATCCAGAGCAAGGACCCTCAAGTGTGTTAGTGAGGATGCAAAAGAAGATACAAAAATCAGCCTTATTGGAAACTCAGATAAACTATACCATTTAAACTTAGAGATTTTAGGTGCAATCTTACATATCTTGTCATTGATGTAGCCTATTTTAGTTTTTAATTTTTCTTTTTCTTTTAGAGAATTTTATAAAAATCTACTTAATTAATTTGGAGCTTACATTGTCATGCATTTCTTTCAAAACGTCTTCAAAAAGCTATTTCATTAGGTTAGTAGGGTGGGCCTGTGAGGAAATGGGTCAGCTGCTTGGGTGGACATTACAGTAGACATGTTTATGTAAAATCCACCTTAACCAGTAAGTGTGTCGCCCTATGTTAGACCATGGGCCTAAAATTCACCTACATCCGTGATTCAAGTGGACCACGTGAATCGAAACAGTGTACAAGGTAACGATCGCCCACCAAAGTATTTCACTTGGTATGACCCACCTCAATCATGGATGAACTTGATTTTTAGGCCCCAAGCTTAAATTTTGGTGTGTCATCTAATGGTTGGATTAGATTTCTTATAATATTCATGGTGTCACTGTAAAAATCAAAGGTACGCATTTCTCTCCTAACTGTATTCTTTGGTGTGGCCCTTTGGATCAAAAGTGAGCCTAATGTTTTCTTCTTTTTTTTTTTTTTCTTTTTTCCCAAGGACTAAATTGAGATCACACATCTAATGGTCAAAGTGGATTTTGCAGGAAGTAGAGCATACTGAGTAAATTCTGTGAGGTCCACCATGATTTATGTATTTTATCCACTCCGTTCATCAATTTTCCGAGATAATTTTAGAGCATGAGCCCAAAACGAAGTATATACAATGTTCAAATGGCCATCATATTAAGTGAACCTATTTAATTTAATTTAAAATAGGTAGATCTAATTCAACCCCAACCGACCCATTTATAAATGGATATGGATTTGGTAGGGGGAGATCCACCCAGACTCATTTATAAATGAGTTTGGTTAAGGGATATCCATACCCTAAACTAGATTAGGCCGTTTAGGGATATCCATGCAAAACAAGAAGGTGATAGCATATGCTTCTAAGCAGTTGAAGAAACACAAAGAAAATTATCCTACCCATGGCCTAGAACTCGCCGCAGTTGTCTTCGCCTTGAAGATCTGGAGACATTACCTATATGGGGAAGAGTTTGAATTATTCTGCAACCACAAGAGTTTGAAGTATATCTTCACTCAAAAAGATCTGAACATGCGGTAACGTCGATGGATGGAAACATTGAAGGACTTTAGATTTAAAGTATCCTATCACCCTGGCAAGGCGATTCTTGTAGCTGATGCCTTGAGTCGAAAGCGGAATCACGACGTTATGGCTGGGCTTATGCTAGATTCTATTCAAGATGATGATGCACAATTATCCTTCAGAGGACTGAGTATTCTAGTGGCTACATTGGTTGTCGAACCAGGCCTAATTCATCGTATCATCGAATCACAAGATCAGGACGAATCACTGAAGAAGTAGAGGCTGAGGTGCGTAAACGAAAGAATGTAAGACTGGTATGTTAGCTCGGATGGCGCCCTAAGATACCGAGGCCGTATATGTGTACCGAAAGTGCCAGAATTGAAGCAAGCAATATTGAACGAAGCGCACAAATCTCGTCTAACCGTTCATCCTGGTACTACGAAGATGTATTGGGACGTCAGGCGTCAATATTGGTGGGAAAATATGAAACGGGATATTGCAGAATACGTTTCAAAATGTCTCACCTGCCAGCAAGTGAAGGCAGAACACTGCAAGCCGCCAGGTCTTTTGCAGCCATTACCCTTAGCCGAATGGAAGTCGGACTGTATCAGTATGGACTTCATCTTAGGACTTCCAAAGACACGTAGGAACCATGACTCCATCTGGGTGATAGTTGACAGACTGATGAAGTCAGCCCGGTTCTTCCTGATACGTGTGAGTAATTCAGTTGACGACTTGGCTAAGCTATATATTAAGGAAATCGTCCATGCATATGGCATTCCGCGTGAGATTATGTCAGATCGCGATACTAGGTTCACCTCCACCTTCTAGAAAAGGCTGCAAGAAGAATTGGGTATAGAGTTGAAATTCAGCACAACATTTCACCCCCAGACAGATGGTCAGACTGAAAGGGTGAATCAAGTACTAGAGGACATGTTGAAAGCCTGTGTGTTGGACTTCAAAGGCAGTTGGGATGAGCATATCCATCTCACAGAATTCGCTTATAAAAACAGCTTTCAAACCAACATTGGCATGACTCCATTCGAAGCTCTATATAGACGGCCTTGTCGAGCACCACATTGCTAAGCTGAAGTCAGAGAGAAGAGTTTGCTAGGACCAAAACTAGTTCAGGAAACTATAGAGAAGATTGGTCTAATCAGAAAAGCTTGCGTACGGCTCAGAGCAGACAGAAGAGTTACGCAAACAATCATAGGCGGGATCTAGAATTTTCAGTTGGAGATCACTTATTCTTGAAAATTTCTCCTATGAGGGGCATCATGCGATTTGGGAAGAAAGGAAAGCTCTCTCCCCGATTCATTGGACCATTTGAGATCATGGACAAAGTCGGAACCGTAGCCTATCGTCTTGCTCTACCCCCGAAATTCACAAATGTTCATAATGTTTTTCACATATCTATGTTGAAAAAATATAAACCAGATGCATCTCATACCATCAGCTGGGAAGAGATCGAGTTGAACGATGATGCTAGCTACATCGAGGTCCCTGTTCGTATTCTGGATCACAAGGAACAAATCCTGCATACCAAAACTATTCCATTAGTGAAGGTTCTTTGGTCTCGTTGTGGAGTCGAGGAAGTAATGTGGGAACGCCAGGCTGAGATAGAAGAAAAGTATTCGCACCTTTTTGATGACCCCACTCAGGTACAATTTTGAGGACAATTTTTTTTTAAGGGGGGGAGATTGTAACAACTCACTCCTTAACCGAAATTCCTAAATAAAAATTTAAAATAAAATAAACTCCCCATACACCGTTGCAACTAAGATTAGCCACCTAATACCATAAGTTAACGGTTAAACTATAGTTAAAACGCCTCTTTAAGAAATATGATGTCTCAGATCTCTTCAGAGGATCGGGTGGGACCCGCTTTAAAACCCCACTTACACCTGAGAGACCATAGGTTCCCCTAGAATGGACATTTTTGACGAAAGTCACCTATGGTGGCCAACCAAATCTTTTGATCATGACCTTGAGTGATCGGCAGTCGTCCCACAAACAAATGGACGGTACTGATCAACTCCTGTCATCATGTGGACCCCACGTACGAGTCGAGTGCACACACCGGTAGCATGCTCCCGCTATACAGGAAACTTAGCAATCGGGTCAAATGAACATTGACCCGATGGAATTCACATTTGAGGTGGAATTTGAAATTCCTCTCCTGCCCAACGTCGTTTCAACAGGACCGTCCATTTGACGGTGCAAATGAGCATTCTCTGAATAAGAGAGCCAAATCTAGACTGTCCATGTGATAGATAGGGTCCCACCAACCACACTCATGAAGAGACTCAGGATTGAAAACCGTCCGTTCCGCCTCTGTACACAAACCAGCAAGCAACATACGAAAATGTCACTGACGAAGATGGAATGTCCACGTCCGCCTCTCCTCTGACTTCGGGAAGCTTCTCGATAGCAGATCCTGATTGTCCGCGTTAGGGCAGTATGAAGATCTCGTAGCAACGCCGAGATTTTGATGAGTTGACACTTGGACGCGAGTCACCGCCTCTCCCAGATCAATGTCATAATCACCGGTTACTACGCATTATCGAGTGGGCCACGTAGTCATCCTGGGCACCATCCAATCCTTCTAGACGCCTCTGATCAACGGATAACCTGACCATGGCAAAAATGCCATGATCAGCAGGTCACCTTCCTCGATTCGATCGTGAAACCCACACCCAAAACAAGTGGCTCGTTCACACATCCAAACCGTTCATCTGATGGCCCATCCCACCTAAAACTCACTAGAGAATGTTATTTGGGCCATTACAGACGTTCAGTGACTCGAGAAGATTCTGATGGTGAGCTCTCTCGGCAGCTGAGCGTTAACCACACACTAATCTTTAAGATTAGCCGTAGAATGACCCAGAACCAGTCATGGTTATAAATACCCATTTTATATGGGCGAATCCCAAGAAAAACGGTGTAGAAAAATAGTAAGAGAGAGAGAGAGAGAGAGAAATCATTTAGAAGTGCACAGCTGAGCGAGTTATAAGCCTCAGTAGCAACTCGACTCAGTCTGAGTCGCCCATCTACTGAGTTAAGATCGAGTGGGAAGAAGGAGAAAGCTGAGAGAGTAGAAGGAAATACCAAGAGAGAAAAAGAATAGGAGAGTGGAGAAAGGAAGAAGAGCCGGCTGGAACGAGTTTTTAGCCGTTGTTCTT
Source organism: Magnolia changhungtana (assembly GCA_030180095.1). Lineage (NCBI taxonomy): Eukaryota > Viridiplantae > Streptophyta > Magnoliopsida > Magnoliales > Magnoliaceae > Magnolia > Magnolia changhungtana. The sequence continues at coordinate 2,824,592 of JASAUF010000449.1, read as the reverse complement.
ACTCAACCCGTCACACTAGAGCTTGCTCCATCAAACTTAGAACCTCCAGCCTCCTCTTAAGTAAAAATACCTAAGAACCATCCCTGTCGTAAATCCATACTAAACCATTAGCACCTGATCCAATCTGCTGAAATCTCGGGCCATTTCGCTTCAAAACAGTGAACGGAAACGAGTCCGGGAGGTATATTCCTAACATCCGATGCATGTGGACCCCTTTTAACGACCCCACCACACTCTAATAAAGTAATCTCAAAGAAATCCTCCCTCAGTTCTTGTTGAAATCTGCCTACCCGGTTGACTGTATTCACAGTCACCTCAACTCGGTCACGAGTTGAGTGACTCAACTGCATTTCTAGGTGGAAAAACCCAGATCTAGATCCAGGGTAGTGACCGGCCTGCCTTGCATAGGGATTAACACTACGATCCGATCTCAGATGATTCCACCCAGTTACACGTTGTTAGCCATAGGAACTCGACTGGATCGAGCTAACACTGAGCCAACTCAATTCTCAAAGTCGGGCTGACTTGATCAGTTTCCCGATTGAGTAAGGTCGACTCCGATCATTTGGTGATGATTTGAAGTTGCATGGCATTCTAAGGATTAGCAACCCAACTTTGATGATGGTAGATTTATTAAAACTAACTCCTCTAATCGTTAGTTGAAAACTCCATCTGAGTCAACTCAGTCATGACTCACTGGGATTTTGAAATGCCTCATCTAAGTACTATTTGCGACCGATATCCTTGGAAAACACTCCATCCTTCAATCAGTCCAAACCAATAAGTAGAAGTTATATTTTATGTAACTATTAAGCTAAATGTGAGTTAAGATTAGAAGTTAGAACTTACATTTGTTTGGATTTTAGGAACATTACACTCACCACTTAGGAACATTGCAAATCAGAGAAAATACCCCCAAGGTGAGGGATATCCCACATGGCCTCCTCATTCATTGATTTCCAAATTAGCTTACGCTTAAAAGTATGAAGATTATATAGTCATGTTAAATCTTAAATTGATATGTCTTGAATCTAGCTATTTTAATTCAATCTCATGAGAATTGTGTGATGCTCTTTATGTCATACTTAGCATTACCTTGTTATAGGTGCTCTTTCACTAACTGGGATAGGAAGTAATAAATCTTGCCTCCTTTGAATGATATGTTTACTCCATAATACATTTTATATGCTAAAGTCATTCTAATCTGAACCCATAGTGTTTGAAGTCTTAGGATGGCATACTATTTCTTTCCATCCTAATTAGTTATGTTGAATGTTGAATAATATGCTAATTACCCAAGTCCTACATGATCATGGGGTGATTTGGACTTAATTGTGCATACTCCAAGTTACTTTTGTAATTGTAAAGATTGAGGCATGATCCTATTAGTAATTACAACTATGATGATGTCTAAACTCATTCTCAAGTCCTCTAATGAACCTTAAGTGTGGAACGCCAACCATTATGAGAGATGGAAAAAACTTGTCTCAAAGTTAAATTCATTGATATGCCACACCTATGGGCCTCCTTGGACTTAGTGAGAGCAAAATATTTATACTTAGCTCTTACTGAATGTTTGTTATCCTATTATAGACCACAAGCCTTGACCATATTTACGAGAATAACCTTATACATGAGTATTATGGTGCATGATATCCACACATGACATGTGAGCTTTTCCGAGTGCTCATGTAAGCCACACCCTGTTTGAATTTCTGAAGGTATTAACCATTCAGTTTTACTCACAGGTCATGTGCATTTGGGTCACTTTGGGCGCTCTTTCTTTTCATGGGGCTTTTCCGGGATTAGACACTCCTCGGGCTTACCCCGTGTATTTTTCCAAGAGATATCCTTGGGTGCACTCTCTTACATCGCTTTTTCCAGGTAGATGATCTACCGCGGGCGGTCTGCATGGTCTTTTCTGGGCAACTAGTTCTCCTTATATGTATCTTTGAGTATTTTTTCGGGTGACTAGTTCGCCTTGGGCGACCCCTTTATTTTGACAGTTAGATGTGCATCCCCAGATCTGTGACTTGAACATACATTCATACATCTATACATTTGTTCCTAATTTCATGATTAATCTCCTTGTAATTTGAATATGTTGATTTAAACTATTTTGGAATGACATGACATGTATGAATTCTTGTGGGAAATTCCTACTGAGTTTTCACTCACCCAATCGTGCAGTTATACCAAATAGACACAGATATGATAGAAGAAGATGGCGCCTATGATGGGACCTCTAGTGCAACTGATGAGGAGTATGGAGAGGAGGGACAATATACTGATACGGTTGAGCCAGTGGAGCTTAATTGATATTATAGGATTTATTTGCTTTCTTGTTTTCACACATTTGCTTATTTGAATTTGTAATTAAAAATCCCCTACTGTGGGATCTTGCTTTACTTCTTACTTTTAGTTATGTATGTTGAACTCCTTTCATTAGTTTATACAATGGTATATCTTGTTGTTATGAATCGTATTGATAATTAGTTGAATGGTAGTCTGATTTCATGACGTAACCCTCGGGTTCTCGTACTCAAGCGATCATCCTCGGGTCACAAAAATCAGGGTGTCACAGAAAGAGAGGAAAACCTAAATTGAATCCTAACCCTGATTTCCTCATCCAACGGTCCTGAAGAGTTAGGGTAAGTAAATAAAAGGAAAAGGATTAAACCACATCCCATTTCACCATGCACCGTTCTTGCAATCGCACTCAAGAAAAAATGGATGTTTCTTCCCAAGCTCGAACCCACCTGCTCGATCTCCTCCAAGCTTCGGTTTCTCCATTTCAGATGCTCCCTACCACCAATCCAGAGCCACCACTAGAATTGGATCCGAAGAAAACCTCTTTGTTTACAATCTGACATAATCGCCCATGGTTTTCTTCCTCGATGAAGCAAGCTGCACCACATCGAGTTTGGACCAAGTTCGGTCTGAGTTGGATGAGTGAGGTCCGATTTTAGAGCTCAGTGAAAGTTCGAGAAGAAGAACAAGAAAAAAGGAAAAGAAGGAGAAACATAAAGAGAGGGTGTTGGGTGGCCGTACTACTACCAGGTCGAGACGCTGTCGAGCTAGGATTGACTCAACTCGATGACGAGTTCGACCGAGCTTGAACCAGGCTAGGCTTGTCGTCCATTTCTGGACGTGTCTAGGTGGAAGAAAATGGAGAAAGGAAGAGGAAGAAAAAGAGAATGAGGGAGACTGTGCCACACTGAGTCGGGGTTGCTGTCCGGCCTTGTGTCGCACCGAGTTGACGTCATTCGAGTCAGATCGAGCCTCGCTCGGTCCAGGTTATCCCAGGGAAGAGAGGGAGAAGAAAAATAAAAAGAAGTAGTGAGAGAGAGAGAGAGAGAGAGAGAGTTGGGGTGCTGGTCTGTTCACCAGGTTGGGCTGCGAGTGGGTCTCAATCGTGTTGACTCACCACACCAACTCAACTCGTTTTCTAGATATTGGGTGGTGGTCCAGGTTGCTGGACATGTTTGACAATAAAAAAGAAAAAGGAAGGAGAAGAAGTATAGAGAGGGAGAGAGGGAGAGAGGGAGAGAGAGAGAGAGAGAGAGCACTAAGTCGACTTGGCTGAACTCCATGAGTCTAGCTATGCGAGTCGGGTCAGGAATAATGGATGCTGCTCTTAAAAGGAAGAAGAAAGGAAAAGGAGAAGGATAATAGGAAGGAAAAGAAGAAGAGAAGCAGAAAAAGGGGGTGAGAGAAAGGAGAGAAAATAAGAAGAGAGGGAAGAGATGGAGTCAACTCGGCTGGAACCGAGTTAACTCGATTAGAACCGAGTTAACTCAATTGGAGCCGAGTCCAGCTGGGTTGGGTCATACTTGGGCCCAGTCCAGGCATGGTTGGAGTTCCAATAGGGGAGAGAAGAAAATCGAGAGAGAGAGAGAGAGAGAGAGAGAGAGAGAGAGAGTAGAGTAGAGTAGAGTGTGGTGTTGCACCACATCAAGTTAGGTTGCAGGATGCTACCGGATTGACTCAGCCACTCATTAAGTTGGCCAAGCTAGGCCCACTGCTGAGTTTAAAGCGGGTTGGGTCCACATCTACCAGATGCATTTGGTAGAAAGAAAGGAAGAAGATGATCGAGTCATGAGGCGAGGTCTGTCTCCAAATCACATTAAATTGCATCGAGCCAAGCCAGGTTGACATAGGTGAGTTAACATTTCCTCCCAATTCTAGTCTTGTTTTGATGTACCATTATCATTGTTACCATTGTTATTATTAGGATTATTAATATTAGCAATGATTAGCCATTAGTAGGTTATTTATGATAAAACTAATTCGTATAAACAAAATTGCAATTATCATATAGTAGTATTTATTTATTATTGTTCACTCCCCAAGTGCAGGGTTGTGATGTAGTACTAAACTCGGTAAGATCGAGGTCGAATCCACAGGGACTGAAACCTGTACATAATCTGAAACTAACTAGAACTAGAACTAGAATGAGATGAAATCCAAACCAGGTGAATATGAAGGAATAATGGTGAAAATATTTATCTAAAACTAGTGAAATTTAAAGGTAGGAAACTAGGGATTCAGAGGATCCACTTGTAGAGATCAGGAAGATCTTATGCCTGCATAAAGAAGTCAACTGGGCTTAGAGTCCATCTTCATCCAGTTGAAGGGTGTAACCATGAAAATCAAACTGAACTTACTATGATCTAGTTTTCAAGAGATGAAAGGTATATGAATTAGAATGGATTCTATCACCAAACCATGCCCAGGAGACAAAGTAAACAACAGAATTAAACTAATTATCAACCAATCAACATAATATGAAGGTTAGGAAGGGTACCGTCATCCGACCATGCCCAGGAGACAATGGTGAACAACAGGGCTTCCTGACGTCATAAACATAAGAGGAAAGAAACATGCTCAAAGCTATCGTAGACCCATTGTAATTTTAGTCACAACAGACCATTAAAAACTAAAAACATCCCCTTAATTAACTAAAATCAACATCCATTCAGTCTAAATAAAAAGGACAAGCAAAGAGTCTCCCCTCATGTTACAAGCTTCACCTCTTAGCCCTAGCTAAGAGGTTTAGCCACACATGATTGGGCTAATCATCTTAAAAGGAATAGAAATAAAAATAAATACAAAAAAAATAAAAATATATTACTCTTCCTCTCTTCTCTGCTTCACGTCAGCCCTCCATCCTAGCTGTCCACAAGTCTCAAGATGCCCCCTTTCTCTTCTCACGTCCTCTTTTATAAGTAGAGGGAGTCGGCTGGAAAGAATGGTGGAGTCCGTGGCCAAACAGGACTCTGTTCCTGTGTGAGAAAACGCACCAATAGTCCCTACGTAAGTTCTTTTACGCAGTCAGGGAGATGAGCCGCGATTAGCCCACTTTCCTCCCTTCCTTTCCAAACAGTTAACGTTACATGGGGTGTTTTTCGACAGACTACACAATGAACGGTCTGGATCGTCCATCCGACGATGATCACGGACACACTGGGGCCCACAGTGGCCAGTTTTTCTGGACCGCGTAACAGAGCTTACGCGAGGAGCTCTGGCAGTCGGTGGGGCCTACTTCGTTGTTAATTTGAGAAATCCAAGCCATCCAGTAGAACGCTCTCGAAAAACCGTTTGGGAGTGTCAAGATTAGGTTGATTTAGGTGTGGTCCACCGGATATCTGACCTGACCGTTCGTCTGGTGTTTGTACGATTGGAATTTTATACATGCTTCTTCTCGGAGATTTTTCACCTAGGTGTAGGTCAAGGCCCCCCTCCAGACATGATGAACGAATCAGATCATTGATTTGCACGATGATAGTGGGCCATTGACGGATCAGCGGTCGGCCTTGCGAAACGGAAACAGAGACTTTTGTTCTTTGCTGGAAAGTCGGGCGGCCGCGGGTTCGGTTTGACCCGACTTTGCATTCAGTGCACCCCCAGTGCACGTGTGCTATGCACACTTATCCCATGTAAATGGGTCCCACCATGATGTTTCGAGAAATCTGCTCCGTCCATCCACTTTTCCAGCTCATTTAATGTGTTGAAACTTAAATTGAAGCATATCCAGGTATCAGGTGGGCCCTAAATCAAGGTTTTATGAGCTTATCTGTCAGTTTAGCCACTTCCACAGGGATCCAATGGTTGAGACTTTACATGTACGGTTAATTTAAGGTCCTGTAACGCCCTGAAAATTGGGGGTCGAGCATAAACTCAACTCCCGAGTTCCAGAACATCACTTATGCAACAAAATGAATGATGATTGAATGTTGACTGTATTTGTGCATTGAACATGAGTGAGATTAAGCCAAAACAAAATATCATACTCCAGAGACAGTAAATTAGTAAGCGGAAGACTGTGATAGATATATAAAATATATAAAATCTGTGGTGAGTCTCTAGAGCATGATAACATTACCAGGTTATAAATTACAAGTACAGTTCAAATTATATCAATGTGTAAGTGTAATGTCTTCTATCCCATGTACCATAGCCCCGTCAATACAGTACCAGGTCTTCAGAGACCCGTCAGAGAGTTACATGATAGGAGAACTCCTCCTCATCACTATAGAAGTAGTCCGGCTCTGCTTCATAAGCATCGCCATCATCTGAAATTCAACAAATGGGTTGGTGTGTACAACACCGTCATGCGTGGGAGTGAGTGATCAACTCGGTGGAACAAGAAAGCATAGGTTAACATGTTATCAATTCAATCAAGCAAGAATGATAAAGCAAGACAAATCAAACAATTCTAACTACTCTTATTAAGTGCGAGAATGAAATGACATGATGCTGTATGCCCTTGCCAAACCACCCTCATGCGACATCATCTTACGTTCGCGAATGCTTAACTCCCTCAGTGCGCCACATCTACTAAGCACATGCGGTGCGATGATGATCATGATTACCGAGTTATTATTAGTCCATTTCAAACAAAGACGGTATTGGAAACTAAGGTACCTCCCTTGTATCATTCCCAAACATGATCCATTCTAGGGTCGTCAGTCCTAGTTAATCTCATACGATATTATGGTTTGAGAGATGTAGCGAAGGCATCACAAAGGGCTCGTCACCCGTCAGCACGGATATAGATCTCACCGTATGCGGCTCAATTGTTGACCGTCAGCTCGAGTACAGGTCTCACCGTACTTGGCTCAATCACTAGCCGTTAGCTCGAATACAGGTCTCACCGTACTCGGCTCAACTCAAACTCCAGTTGCTGTGAAAGACTCGTCGCCAATCACAGACCTTGGAGTATACTCGAAGATACTACAGAGGACTCGTCACCCGTCAGCACGAGTACAGGTCTCACCGTACTCGGCTCTCGCCGTAAGTATCGACAGCTCGAATATAGTGTCCCATATCATCATAATCGGCTCATGAGTCTGGTTGCTCACTGGTCACTACGGGGAGGCACGTGGCCCCAGCGTAGGCCGACAGCTCGACTACGGTATCCCATACCACCATGCCCGGCTCATGAGTCTTAGCGGATGATCGAGGTACCATGGTTAAAAGGGATTTCACGGTAAGTTTGGTACCCTAGGTTCAGAAGAGCGACCAAACATGGTGAACATACATAAGACGGATCGGGTTATTGACGAGGCTCAAGCATGGTGGTATGGGACACCGTGAACGGCCTCGGCCTCTGGCCCAGGCCACGTGCCTCCCATCAGTGGTGACCGGTGAGCAACCGAGACTCGTGAGCCGATTATGGTGGTATGGGACACTATATTCGAAATCAAGTCGATACTTTGCGAGGACTCGTCCCCGTCGTCGCACGAGTACTGGTCTCACCGTACTCGGCTCTCGCCAGAGTATCGACAAATTAATATAGTGTCCCATACCACTATAATCGGCTCCACGAGTCCGGGTTGCTCACCGGGTCACTACGGGGAGGCACGTGGCCCAACAGAGGCCGACAAATACCCACGGTGTCCCATACCACCATGCCCGGCTCATGAGTCTTAGCGGATCGAGGTACCACGGTTAAAAGGGATTTCACTGTAAGTTTGGTACCCTAGGTTCAGTGAAAGATGCGACCAAACATGGTGAACATACATAAGACAGATCGGGTTACTTGACGAGCTCGGCTAGCTCAAGCGCACAATAAGTTGAACGACATGAAGTGCATAAGCACTTCGCGTGGCCAACCACTATCGCCAACCGAAGTACGACTCGGGTTCGTCGAACACATCTCACGTGGTAAATGAATCACAAACGACGAATTCAATTCTTGTACCGATTGTCTGACTATAATCATAGCCCCAAACATGATAACTTGCGATAGATAAAGCAAGAATGGATCAAGATTCCACTCATACAATCAAGGTATGATATTATCCATTTAGGGTAATTTTGCTGTACATTGCAGACGCACTCGTTGCTCCGCTCCCCATCACCCATGACGGATCATACAACGTAAATATAAATTTAAACATATGCATTATATAGTTATAATCATAAGCAGTTGAGCATGTTATGAATCACAACACAAGCATGAGTTTATACATGTTCAATTCCTAATCACACAACAATCCAAGGAGATCATACACATAGTTAAAAGAGGTTGAGAATCACATCTCAACACCCTTATACATTACAATTTGCTAACTACTACCCATTCAGACATTTCAAGAAACACTTAAACAAATATGCATCAACATACATGACATATGTCGATCACATAGGCATTAGGCCAAATCCTTTCACTAGGGAGTTGCCCCAATCATAACACGCGTACACCCACAACGGATAGTCATGGCAAGCAGGAATCCAAGTTCCATATTCATTCAGTCATTTCCACAAACACTTGGGCCACACATTTTAGCATATATGGTGTCTATTGGCCGTGGCGTGATTTAGAGCAAATCCTTTCACAAAAGGGTATCGCCAATACAACAATCATGAATCCATGACAATTAGTCATGGCGAGCACGAATGAGGATTCTATACTCATTCAGTCATTTTTACAAACACTTAGAATACACTAATACAACATACATGGTGTATGTTAGCAAAACATGTATTAGGGCTATCCTTTAGCCAAGTGAGTATTTTATTCATGTAAAATATATTACTACAGCAAATAATCATGATAAATGCATCTCCAAAATTTATACGTATACAGTATTTTCTAGAATACGCATTTTCAACATACATATTGTATACAAGCAAACATGTATTACGGCGATTCCCTTCGCCAAGCAATTATCTTATACGCACATAATATACTTATACGATGATTAATCATGACAAACACATCACTAAAATATACATGTATACGGTACTTCTTACAATACCGTATTTCTACATACCTAGTGTTTATTAGTAAACATGTATTTAGGCGAATCCTTTCACCAAATAAGTATTTTATCCATACGTCATATATCCATATGACAAATAAACATGTCAAAAATATTTCCATAAAAAATACGTATACGGTATTTTATACGAATACCTAGAGTATGTGAAATTCCAAATTCTACAATTCTAATCGAAACTGGAAACGGAAAGCACTTTGTACATGTGCAATTGCATACAGATCATGAATCTACCATTATCTGACATTGAAAGCGTTGAAAACCATAACCTATACACCTAAAGTCCGCACCTTGTGTCGTAGAATCGTAACGGAGTCGATAGGTTCGCTAAGGTTCCGTATACGGGAGTTTGGCAGCCTAAAGAACGAAACAGGTTAGCTATTTCATAACCTACAACCTATACAACCCTAAAACAGATTAGGGTTATGGTTTCTTACCTAGAAACGATGCCGGAATCGCCGGAAAAGCGATGAGAATCAGGCGGTGGAGCCCGAATAGCGGCAAGGAACAGCAGCAGGGAGTTCCTCCCACATCTCCCTCACTTTCTCTCTCTTTTCTCTCTCTCAAATCCAAATTCGTATGGCTGCCATGAGAGAGGGTTTAAGGTCCTTATATAGTCTCAAAACTCACCGAAATAGACTCGGGAACAAAGTATACTTAGGTTATGTCTAAAGCGGACCTGTTCCGTCTCAACGGAGCACTTCTGGCGGGCCTCCTTGAGCCAAAGGTCGGACTTAAGCTCACTAACACTGGATCTACGTTCTATTAAGTTTTCATTTCGGTCGGGATTCCAAATCACGCGTGGCGGACCACTTTCAGTTCGACGGTCAGTGGGTCTCGATCGGAGATGTCGAGTACATGTAAATGTGTATGAAATTTTTCCTGATCCGAGGGTGTAATTTGGTCAGATTCTGACGGTCTGGTTGCTTAATACTGATCCGAAAACAAATGATGCCAGATCACTATTCAAGATATTTATTTTTAAAGAAAACAAGTGTTTTCACACTCTCTCGCTCCGGACGCGATCGAATGGCCGTGGGACATCGTCTGGACTTGATTTCTGAGATGGTTGTCGAGCCCAGTGAGGCGGTCCTAATTCCTTAACTTCGAGTTATTCGGACTTCCGACGTGCGGTCCAGATCTGATACGGAGTTTCGATGTGCTCCCGAGAGCAGCCGGGTAATGAGATTGATCCTAGATTTTAGGGTAACCTAGCGTCAATGATTCTACAAGTTTTGGGTCTTGCAGATCGTATTTAAAGCGATTCAAACGGATTTCGTAGCTAATCTGGTTTCACACCTAGTTACTTTGTCTCATTTCTAAAGGATTTAGTCCTAAGTGATTTACGGTCGAGGTGGTACTCGTGCCTTTGTAGTTTGTATATAAAGTGATCCAAGTTATACTACTTAGCTAGTTTAAGATAGTGTCTAGGGTGAAAGTTCTTAGAAAAATTGGAAGATCAAGGTGATGAAGGGTGAGATTTGTGAAGGAAATGAGTTTAAAGGCGGCTTTAGACTTTGGGATTCAGTTCTGACAAGTTAATGAGGTATTAGGATCGACTCATTGCCTAAGGACGTCTAATCCCAGGTTGGCAAAAATCTGGGGCGTTACAATCTACCCCCCTTTAAACAAAATTTCGTCCCCGAAATTGCCGAAGGGTCATAAGGAAAGATTTCTATTATTTCATTTGCCTAAGACTTATTGATTTCGAGTTCCTACGCGTGGTAGGGTATATACTAGCCTGGTTCATTTTAGTCTACCCCCCTTAAAACATATTTCTTTATCCATTTCTCATACCCTATTGTTTTGCTACAATTTATTTCTTTACTTATCTGTAGTCTTGACAACAATTCCCACTACATCAGTTTTGGTACCTAGGATTATAGAAAGGGGCTATCACGAATGGGTGTGAGTTTGAGGCAAGATGCCTAATTCTACCAAGGAATTTTGTCGCGGTCTAGACTTATCCTATTTAATCATGTCTAGCTTAATAGGCAGGCTATCTTTCTACGTTCATATGCACAATATGTATGTCATCATGGCATGTGGTTTGGGACCTCATTCTTAACTATTTGTTGCCCATTTGGGTAATTCCTTGGGCCTAAAAGACATAGTCTCTACCAGCTATATACTCCTAACACTTTTTAAGGACAAAATTATAAACTTTTAGTTGCAAGTGGTTGGGCCAACATGGAAGGAATGTTGTGTAGTGGGTCTGAGTCGGATACATGGATCTTCTGCCTAGCTAGGACAGAAAATTGTCATATCATTTCTTAATCCTAGTTGATCCCGACCTTCTGCTTGATCAGAGCATAGGGTTCATTGGTCACTACCAGGATTTGAGAATGCGATTTAAACCGCGAATACCTCGCTTATATGTAGTTTCTCTACTCCGTGTTCCCATTATACTAAGTCCTTGAGAAGGCGATTTTAAGGGGTGTATTGATTTGACCTAACATTAAATCAAAGGGATACTGAGCGTGTATAGTTACTAATCACACAACTTTTCTAAGAATTATTAAAGGAGCCTATGAGTATTAAGGGGTCTGACGAAGGAGTGAGGTCTCACTCCAACCTAATCCAGCCTATTAACTAAGTCCATCTTTCAACTATCTTGCAATTATCTTAGCATAATCAGTCTTTTACGTTCCGTAGTAGAACCAGTAGCCTAGTCTCAATTTATGAATAGTGGTAATCTATTAGTCTATGCTTACACACTAGATGATTTCAGATCATTTCTAATACAAGAAATTATTCATTGTGTAGGGTCAAACGTTGTCTAAGTGGAATTGAGTTGTACTGTACTTGACGCTTCGAGCATTTCACACATGCTCACACCAGCTAAGAAGATCCTGGGGTTTGTATTATTAATTTGTTGGATTTCCTATACGGTCAGGTCTGTCGAAAACTAGGAGTATCGCTCTAGGTCCAAAACTCTAAGGCCTATTTGTCAAACAACCATTTACTCTAAAAGCTTAAGCTGTCAGAGTGTGGTGGGTTACTGTATATCAAGGGACTTTATCACTGCATCACTACTTGGCCAATGGTCTTAAGTTGTATTAAAATGGGACTGTATTGCTAATCCCACTTCGGGATTGGGAGTGGCATGTTTGGTAGGAGGGTGGGTGGGGATTAAAATTAATGGTATAGGCTTTGAAAAATGAGCCTTGTGTGGAAAAGCGCGAGATGGGAGTTCCAAATCCCAGGGTAATGAACTTCTAAGTGTTATGGGAACGGGAAATCTCGTAATTTACTTTTAATTGCGTACATTCTAAACATGATGTCGGAATACATGGGATACACCCAATCTAGGGACCATACCTACACATAGATTTATTATTACTTTTATAATTCCATCCACCTAAACTTACCTAATGTAATTTGGCCGAACGGACCCTAAACGTTCACAAATACCTAAAACATTCTACCAACTACTACACCTATCAACAGGAAAACATTCACAAATACCTAAAACATTCTACCAACTACTACACCTATCAACAGGAAAACATAACCACCCTAAAATAGTAGCCCATGCAAACTACAAGACAACATATGGATGAGCTCGGATAAAGCCATGAAAAATGAGGATAAGGGAAATGGGGGGGCTGGAGTTTTTGGTTCTCCATGGACTTGAGTCCCGACAGATGTCGTAGAGGCCCAATAGATAGGGTTTGAAGAAGGAAAATGAATAGATGGGATGGGTTGAGAGCTTACACGAATGTGAGCTTCGAATGGGAGGTGTGAGTGTCCAAATGAGGGAAACGACAAGGGTAGAAGGTAGGTGTGGCTGTGATCGATGGAAGTGGGTGAATCATGGTTGAAAATAGTGGATTGAAAGATTGGAGGAAGGATTTGAGGGAAAAAAAATCGGAAATAGAAGGGGAGGGCGTTTGGAAGAGAAGATGTGAGAGAGAGGGGTGCTCCAGCCCCCAAAATCTCAAACATTTGCCAAAATGGCACGTGCCAGGGGGTAGGGGAGGTCGGGCCGACCAATCCCAGCCTTGGAGCCACCTCAGATGGGCCACCGGACCGCGGTCCGCCGCCGGAACCGCGGCTCCACCGCGGTCCGCCTTGGCCGGAACCCCGCCGCCGCGGTGAGGTCGTGTTCTCTGTGGTCCCAAGGTGCCAAATGCACCCTGGTTCGACCCTGGGTCCCATCGGATCTAAGTGGGGAGGCCCCCGAATCCGATTCGCTCCATTTCGGGTAGTTTCGGGATAATCGGACGTAACTTGCAATCTGGAATGAGTTATTTAATGTAAAATATATGAATTTGGGGTAGAACGAGCTAATGAAGCCAACCAACCCCGCTATGCCGGGTTGCGCAGCCCAGAATTGCGAAAAAAGCCTCCGATTAATAGTCATTTCCCCGTTTTAATTTCGTTTTACTAAAACAGTAATTTTTAGTTTAATTACTCTTCATCCATTGGGCTTTAGGAGTTGCGCTCATCACGTAAAGAGCTTAGAATAATTAGGAGAATGGTTTGGTGAAGCCAAATAGGACACTTATTATTCTTGGTAAAACTTTCTTGGTAGCCATCACCACCTTATGGTAAGTCGCAATTCTAGGAGTTTTAGTTGTAGTTTGTTTCTGATTTCTTTACCATTGCTTGGTATTCCTATTTAAAGGGTTGTGAACTCAATTTTTGTAGTCATTTATTAATCAATTCGAATTAATTAGAATTTATTTCTACTTTCTGCTTTTCTTTTCTCGTGGATTTGGGAAGTCTCTGTGAGGAGTCCAGAGAAGCTCCGAGGATTCGGAGTAGTTATCCTCATCACGTTTATCCCGTATTCTATCTATTTTCAACGGTTGGGGTGAGGTGGATTGTAATCTAGACTCTTTAATAGACGGCCTAGGAATATTATAAGGTCGACCCGTGCGACCAAGGGTTAATACGTACTCGATTTCGGCGTTTGCTTTCAGCGAACTAGCCGTTGGACGGAGCAGGGATGCCTAAGACTGTTTCTACATTCCGTCGCTCCCTCCTAAGTCAGAGTGCGTCAGTGTGCGTCGTGTGACCATAACCCAGGTCCGGTTTAATCCAAATCATGCTCTGATACCAACTTGTAACGCCCTGAAAATCGGGGGTCGAGCATAAACTCAACTCCCGAGTTCCAGAACATCACTTATGCAACAAAATGAATGATGATTGAATGTTGACTGTATTTGTGCATTGAACATGAGTGAGATTAAGCCAAAATAAAATATCATACTCCAGAGACAGTAAATTAGCAAGCGGACGACTGTGATAGATATATAAAATATATAAAATCTGTGGTGAGTCTCCAGAGCGTGATAACATTACCAGGTTATAAATTACAAGTACAGTTCAAATTATACCAAGGTGTAAGTGTAATGTCTTCTATCCCATGTACCATAGCCCCGTCAATACAGTACCAGGTCTTCAGAGACCCGTCAGAGAGTTACATGATAGGAGAACTCCTCCTCATCACTATAGAAGTAGTCCGGCTCTGCTTCATAAGCATCGCCATCATCTGAAATTCAACAAATCTGGTTGGTGTGTACAACACCGTCCCGTAACGTGGGAGTGAGTGATCAACTCAGTGGAACAGTAAAGCATAGGTTAACATGTTATCAATTCAATCAAGCAAGAATGATAAAGCAAGACAAATCAAACAATTCTAACTACTCTTATTAAGTGCGAGAATGAAATGACATGATGTCAGTATGCCCTTGCCAAACCACCCTCATGCGACATCATCTTACGTTCGCGAATGCTTAACTCCCTCAGTGCGCTACATCTACTAAGCACATGCGGTGCGATGATGATCATGATTACCGAGTTATTATTAGTCCATTTCAAACAAGACGGTATTGGGAAACTAAGGTACCTCCCTTGTATCATTCCCAAACATGATCCATTCTAGGTCGTCACCCTAGTTAATCTCATACGATATTATGGTTTGAGAGGCGTAGCGAAGGCATCACAAAGGGCTCGTCACCCGTCGACGGATACAGATCTCACCGTATGTCGCTCAATTGTTGACCGTCGGCCGAGTACGTCTCTCACCGTACTCGGCTCAATCACTAGCCGTCGGCTCGAATACGGGTCTCACCGTACTTGGCTCAACTCATACTCCAGGATTCTTTGTGAAAGACTCGTCGCCAATCACAGGACTTGGAGTATACTCGAAGATACTACAGAGGACTCGTCGCCCGTCAGCACGAGTACAGGTCTCACCGTACTCGGCTCTCGCCGTAAGTATCGACAGCTCGAATATAGTGTCCCATACCACCATAATCGGCTCACGAGTTTGGTTGCTCACTGGTCACTACGGGGAGGCACGTGGCCCCAGCGTAGGCCGACAGCTCGACTACGGTGTCCCATACCACCATGCCCGGCTCATGAGTCTTAGCGGATCGAGGTACCATGGTTAAAAGGGATTTCACTGGTAAGTTTGGTACCCTAGGTTCAGGCAGTAGCGACCAAACATGATGAACATACATAAGACAGATCGGGTTACTTAACGAGCTCAGCTAGCTCGAGCGCACAACAAGTTGAACGACATGAAGTGCATAAGCACTTCGCGTGGCCAACCACTATCGCCAACCGAAGTATGACTCGGGTTCGTCGAACACATCTCACGTGGCAAATGAATCGCAGCCATGAATTCAATTCTGGTACCGATTGTCTGGACTATAATCATAGCCCCAAACATGATAACTTGCAGATAGATAAAGCAGTAATAGATCAAGATTTCACTCATACAATCAAGGTATGGTATTATCCATTTAGGGCTGCCAGGGCTGTTACACGCATTTGTTGCTCCGCTCCCCCATCACCCATGACGGATCATACAACGTAAATATAAATTTAAACATATGCATTACATAGTTATAATCATAAGCAGTTGAGCATGTTATGAATCACAACACAAGCATGAGTTTATACATGTTCAATTCCTAATCACACAACAATCCAAGGAGATCATACACATAGTTAAAAGAGGTTGAGAATCACATCTCAACACCCTTATACATTACAATTTGCTAACTACTACCCATTCAGACATTTCAAGAAACACTTAAACAAACATGCATTAACATACATGACATATGTCGATCACATAGGCATTAGGCCAAATCCTTTCACTAGGGAGTTACCCCAATCATAACACGCGTACACCCACGACGGATAGTCATGGCAAGTAGGAATCCAAGTTCCATATTCATTCAGTCATTTCCACAAACACTTGGGCCACACATTTTAGCATATATGATGTCTATTGGCCGTGGCGTGATTTAGGACAAATCCTTTCGTTAAAAGGGTATCGCCAATACAACAATCATGAATCCATGACAATTAGTCATGGCGAGCACGAATGAGGATTCTATACTCATTCAGTCATTTTCACAAACACTTAGAACACACTAATACAACATACATGGTGTATGTTAGCAAAACATGTATTAGGGCTATCCTTTAGCCAAGTGAGTATTTTATCCATGTAAAATATATTACTACAGCAAATAATCATGATAAATGCATCTCCAAAATTTATACGTATACAGTATTTTCTAGAATACGCATTTTCAACATACATACTGTATAGAAGCAAACATGTATTACGGCGATTCCCTTCGCCAAGCAATTATCTTATACGCACATAATATACTTATACGATGATTAATCATGACAAACACATCGCTAAAATATACATATATACGGTACTTCTTACAATACCGTATTTCTACATACCTAATATTTATTAGTAAACATGTATTTAGGCGAATCCTTTCGCCAAATAAGTATTTTATCCATACGTCATATATCCATACGACAAATAAACATGTCAAAAATATTTCCATAAAAAATACGTATACGGTATTTTATACGAATACCTAGAGTATGTGAAATTCCAAATTCTACAATTCTAATCGAAACTGGAAACGGAAAGCACTTTGTACATGTGCAATTGCATACAAATCATGAATCTACCACTATCTGACATTGAAAGCGTTGAAAACCATAACCTATACACCTAAAGTCCGCACCTTGTGTCGTAGAATCGTAACGGAGTCGATAGGTTCGCTAAGGTTCCGTATACGGGAGTTTGGCAGCCTAAAGAACGAAATAGGTTAGCTATTTCATAACCTACAACCTATACAACCCTAAAACAGATTAGGGTTATGGTTTCTTACCTAGAAACGATGCCGGAATCGCCGGAAAAGCGATGAGAATCAGGCGGTGGAGCCCAAATAGCGGCAGGGAACAGCAGCAGGGAGTTCCTCCCACATCTCCCTCACTTTCTCTATCTTTTCTCTCTCTCAAATCCAAATTCGTATGGCTGCCATGAGAGAGGGTTTAAGGTCCTTATATAGTCTCAAAACTCACCGAAATAGACTCGGGAACAAAGTATACTTAGGTTATGTCCAAAGCGGACCTGTTCCGTCTCAACGGAGCACTTCTGGCGGGCCTCCTTGAGCCAAAGGTCGGACTTAAGCTCACTAACGCTGGATCTACGTTCTATTAAGTTTTCATTTCGGTCGGGATTCCAGATCACGCGTGGCGGACCACTTTCAGTTCGACGGTCAGTGGGTCTCGATCGGAGATGTCGAGTACATGTAAATGTGTATGAAATTTTTCCTGATCCGAGGGTGTAATTTGGTCAGATTCTGACGGTCTGGTTGCTTAATACTGATCCGCAAACAAATGATGCCAGATCACTATTCAAGATATTTATTTTTAAAGAAAACAAGTGTTTTCACACTCTCTCGCTCCGGACGCGATCGAATGGCCGTGGGACATCGTCTGGACTTGATTTCTGAGATGGTTGTCGAGCCCAGTGAGGCGGTCCTAATTCCTTAACTTCGAGTTATTCGGACTTCCGACGTGCGGTCCCGGATCGCTGAGTTTCGATGTGCTCCCGAGAGCAGCCGGGTAATGAGATTGATCCTAGATTTTAAGGTAACCTAGCGTCAATGATTCTACAAGTTTTGTGTCTTGCAGATCGTATTTAAAGCGATTCAAACAGATTTCGTAGCTAATCTGGTTTCACACCTAGTTACTTTGTCTCATTTCTAAAGGATTTAGTCCTAAGTGATTTCTGGTCGAGGTGGTACTCAGGCCTTTGTAGTTTGTATATAAAGTGATCCAAGTTATACTACTTAGCTAGTTTAAGATAGTGTCTAGGGTGAAAGTTAGAAAAATTGGAAGATCAAGGTGATGAAGGGTGAGATTTGTGAAGGAAATGAGTTCAAAGGCGGCTTTAGACTTTGGGATTCAGTTCTGACAAGTTAATGAGGTATTAGGATCGACTCATTGCCTAAGGACGTCTAATCCCAGGTTGGCAAAAATCCGGGGCGTTACAGGTCCTCAGGCCGCATATGAAGTTTCGGGCTGAACGGATGGTGGGAACCCTGTGATCTTGCATTCTGGACCAATTTTGGGTCACTTGAGCTTCAATTTCTCGATTTTCGTGAATCTCCGGCGTGTAAATCCATCGATATTGATCCCATGGAGTCTCGTCAAATGCCTTGATGATGCCAAAGTGTTAAATTTATGCTTTTAATACCCATTTTCCGTTCAAGCTCCTAAATACATCCTGCATTGAAAACACAATTAAAATGGGCCGTTAAACAGTACTATGTTCGTAAATCTAAGCAGTAACTAGGGTCTGATATACAATATTTGACCCTCAACAATTATTCCTAAATATTATCATTAATAATAGATCACACTATTTATTACCATCATAATGATCATTACTATCATGATAGCTAATATTAATTACATAGTTAATGTTAATGACAGTTTTGTGATTAACATTGTAATCAATCGTACATTAATTAGTGTTCAATTCTAAAATCTAAGCCTAAAACTAAACTCTATGATGAAAATCTAGTTCTACATCAAAACCCTAAAAATAAGTAATCAAAGCCCTAGGTTATATTAATCTTGACCATAGATACTTTGTAGAACATTGATCTCATGTACAACTTCACAATTCATGGTAGGATTTGATTCTAAGGGTGCACACACTTCCTAGTAACATTAGTTGACGATTCAACTCATGAGGTAATGCTTTCTTCCCCTTGAGCTTTCCATTTTTCTATTAGCTTAAGTGATAGTTTTTATTTTAATTTTGGTTGATAATTGATATCTTTATCTTATAATTACATGTGTTACTTGTTGGAATTGAATGCTAGATTACATGCTCAATATTTATCCTGCATATATTTCTCATGCTTGTGGATTGCTTATGGAACTTTAACTAGTACATCAATCAGTGAAAAACTCCACTTATAAATGTACACCCATACTTGGGATGTAACTTGATTGATTGTGATTATAATGGACCTTCGACTTAGTGGTTACTTGAATGATGGTTTAAATGGAATATTGATGTAGGCCTACTATTCAAGGGTTGTTGTGTCTAAGTGGTTTTTGAGAATTGTCTTTTATCGCATAGTTTTGATATTTACCTTATGTGACTTAGTTTTGATATTTGCCCTATGTGGCTTAGTTTTGATATTTACCCTATGTGGCTTAGTTTTGATATTTGCCCTATGTGACTTTGTTTTGGTATTTGCCCTATATAGGTTCGATGTATTATTTTATGCAACCATGTGATGGTAAGCCCCATATATTGAATTATGATTGACCACTAGTCGATGGGCTTCCATTAAACATCCTAAGGTTGAGGTCTCATGAATTAGGGACGGTGGAATGTGACACTATGCCCAAGCTGTCTGCCTACACTGGGTGATGAACTCCCGTAGTGACCTAGATCTTTATTAAATTGGCTAGTCGTAAATGGAATAATAATGGTTAAGCTAATCATACATTCATAGCATACGGGCGATGACAGGTGACTAATTCTGGATGCTATAGCACGTGCCTATAAGATTTAGTTGGGGTATCGTTTTGCTATCTCTCAGACCATTGACTATTGGCCCACTTTCGGTGAGCTTGACACTACGCATGTACGATGTACTTTTACTGGTGATCAGCCACATGTATGGGTTTTGCTCAAAAGCCAACTGGATGAGCATCCAGAGTTGATATGCACTCACGCATCCATGCATTTAATAAGACTGCATAGATGGTCACTCATTCATCAAATATATAACCGTACAGGTAGTACAAGTGGCTTAAATGATATGCATGTTCAAACTTGATAAGGAGATGGGTACAATTGTCAGGGATGCATGGTTGCATCTGCCAAGAGAAACTATGCGATCTTACAGTTTAAGTTTATATGCATTTTATTATTTCTAATATATTAAATTGTGTAATTCTGTATTTGTTAGTATAAGTCATTTGGGCAACCGCTCATATAAATTGAAGGTATATGCAATTTCCTTTATGTTTGGTTTATTCTTATTCCGCTAAACTATTCACTCTAAAAAAGAAAAGAAAAGAAAAGAATATATATGTGGAATTTGACTATCCTTAAAGATCTAACACTCGGGTTTTTGGAAAATGAGTCGGATACTTGGGTTCTAAAAACACGGGTTTTAAATCATGACATAAAATGATATGAGAAAATGAATTAACAGTTTGGACAAAACCATCATCACGGTCGCCCCCTATAAGGTGGGGGGAACGGTTGAGAACCAATCCCATTAAGAACAGCCTAAAACCGTTCTTGAACCAAAGATTAGGCCATTCCTAATCACTGATTTTTGCATAGTGATCATTTAAGAACAGTTTTCAACTGTTCCTGAAGAGGGATTTTGGTGTAGCGACTACTTGCATTCCTTGCTTCTGAACCCGCCATATGTTATGATAACCATTTCAGCATGATCACTACTCTTTACTCGACTACATAATAGATGACATGGCATTACTTGATGTGTTCCAGCTGTATTACCGTACAATTTTCTTCATATATTTTTGAAGATTTTCAAATACACCACACATATTCATCTGCATCACACGCAACCTATTTTGATTGGGTATTGCAGGAAACGACGACAATAGGAATGCACAAGATCAATCCTTGACCCCTTTGTTTGGACAGCAGACCCAACTTCTAAAAACAGAAGGTATTATGATGATAATTGGGTAAATTAAATTGGGTAGCTCATTTAAAAGCTTCTTGAAAAAGGTATAGAATGTAAATTCTATACTAAATAGACTTCTTCTTTTAAAAAAAAATAAAATTCATTGTCAGTGATTTTCTATATGATCATGCATATCACGCGAAACTTGAAGCAAAATAATCGATGCAACTACGTGCATTTAGCTGCTCCATTTTGGGCAATGCTCTCCACACGCTTTTTGCTTGAGGCGGATTGGGTACTACCTTGTCTGTCCTGAGCTCCGCAGGTGTATGAGTTTTTTCCATACTGTCCATCCATTTTAACCCATCCTCTTGGGGCCGTTTGGCCGGGTGGATTGGAAGGGATTGAATGGTATTAGGGTGGATGGCATGGATTTCAAGGTAATAATGGTGTTCTCAATGGATTGTCTTGAGATCCATGGGATTGCTATATCCTCGGATTGCTACATCGAGTTTGTTTGGCATGCCCAGCATCCTAGAATTAAACCTTCCCATCCGTTCCAATCCCTGGAACCAAACACGTCCCAGGCAAATTTAAGCGGATTAGGGTGGATTGGATGGGATTTAAAGGTAATGATGGTGTTATTAGTGGATTGTCTTAAGATCCATGGGATTGTTACATCCCGGGATCAGATCACCCAGTCTGCTTGGCAAGCCCGGCCAGTCCCGGGATTTAACTTCCAATCTCTTTCGATACCATCCAATCCCTTCCAATCCGCCCGACCACACGGGCCCGAGGTTTTAAGCCCAAAACTGAGACAGATCCAATGAGACCACATAATGGGAATTAAATTTGTTGATGACAAAATCAGGACCACCCTCCACTCCGTGCGATGCTCCTCCAATGAACCCTTGCCCTACAAAAAGGGTGAGCAAAGGAGACCATGGCTTAGCCGGAGGACCCTCCGATGCCTAAGTCAGGTCAAGGGAATCGGGGTCTAAGTTGAATTGTAGAGGGAGAGTGTCAGATATTGCGTACCTGTAGCGATGGGGTCCTCATGTATTTATACCTAACTATGGGATGGTCTGAATCCGTTAATCATGACACAATCCGCTCAACCAGGGAGATTTTCAGATCACGGAGATACTGCGCGCAATCCAATGATCCACGCTACACATTCTGTGCATCGTGGGTATCTACGGGCGGAGAACTCAGCCATGCCCACTTATAGTAGCTTCTAAGTTTGGCTTGAGGAGCGTCCGCTTCCGCCTCAGAATATGGAATCAGCTCGGACCTTTCAGCAGACAAGATTTCTATCAGTGATTGTAGGCCTTCGTCAAACATCGTCCGTTTTGATCATCCGAGCCGAGGTGTTAATTATCCATCCGACCCGATAAACGTGTAGCTAGGCCTCGGAATGATAAGGGACTCAGATATTCCCATAACAGAAGCCCCCTACTCTTCGAGGTCTGCTAAGGGCTCGGAGAGTAAGCTCACGGAAGATCAACCGCCTCGTCTATCGGTTCCTCCGAGCACGTTGTAATTCTTGCACTTCAAATCATTATGCTCACAGGGTTTCTCGCCCATGAGTTCCCGTGCAGTGGACGCGTGGTGACGGTTTAGATTTTGAATTACCGATCGCCCATGGCCTCTTGCCACGTACGCCTGGAGTAATGCCTTAGATGGAACCTTTCCTCATTTGGGTGTCATTTCGCTTATCTGAAGCATGCCGTTTGATGTCAGGGATGTACTGCCCGACAGTGCCTGAGCCAATGGTGTGGGGCCACGTCAGCTCTGAGGTCGACTCACGGTGATTTCGCTGCGGCCATCATTGCTAGTCATTAATGTAGGGACCTGCTGTGGTCTATATAAACCCTCCTTTGGTGATTTTTCTTTGATTCTATGTGATGTGCTTGAGCTAACATCGGAAGAGGCGATTTCCGGCGAAGGCGATTCCGGCCATCCAGGGGTTTTTTGTCAGGCGATTCCGATCAATTAAGTATTTCAGGTGAAAGCGATTCCCGGTGACCGTCCGGTGAGTCTCTTTACACTTCTTTACATTTCTTCTTTCTAACTTAAGATGTCGTCCGACCTGAAGATCGTACGGGACTACGGTGATGACTCCGGGTCAGAGAGTTTCGGTAATGGGAGAGGGGTCTCTGAAGACACCTTCGAAGTCGTGCCCTTATACCCTCCACCCTGAAAGTAGAAGGAGACTGGGGCTCAGACTCACAGAGCTGGCAGGAAGAAATCTACTCCAGCCCCCCGGACCACAACCACCGAGGCCGCTGAGATGCTAGTGAGCGGGAGGGCCTCGGAGGTAGTCCCTTGAGGTTTCGTGCTATCGGAATCTCAAATAGGGTGGATCCGTACGGAATTTCAAATTCCAGCCTCTGTCCGGATAAGGGCCCTTGGGCCCCTCGATGCCACTGGCACGCCTGCCGAGGGGAAAGTCGCTATTTTTCTTTGTGCACTACAATGTGGGGTCCGACTTCCTCTGCACCCCTTTGTCCGAACTATAACGGCCTACTTGGGCTTAGCTCCTGGACAATTGACCCCCAACGCTTGGAGGGTGCTCATTTCTGCCTTTATCATCTGGAGGCAAGTAGGGAACCCGGAGCTGACTCCATGGGAGTTGATGAGTTTATACTTAGTCAAGCATGACAACAATGAGCCATGGTATTATTTTACGACCCGGGGCAGTAAGGGGTCGGGACTAGTTTTGAATCTTCCCTCTTCCAACAAGGATTGGAAGAGCGGGCGAATGAGAGACACCTATAGCCGAAGTTGGGACTCTGACGGCTCGCGTTCCCACTTGATTTTCAAAACTAGGTCGGACTAGTTAACTTCTTTTATCTTCATACTCTCCTATTTTGCCGGTCGGATTGAACCCCTTTTTTTTGCAGACTTTCCTAGAGGTCCACCCGTCCTTGATTCGGACCAGAAGAACTGAGTTGCCATGGCGAAGGCGAGGTCAGGGGAGCTTCGTTCCTGGTCGGATCTAATCATTGCCACCAATCTTCATTGGTCTAGGCTGTATAGGTCCCAACCTCTTCCGACATCTTTCAGTAAGTCCTCCTCCTGTTCCTTCGGAATTAGACCTGTTTACTTAGT
The DNA here is from genome assembly GCA_030180095.1 of Magnolia changhungtana. Classification (NCBI taxonomy): domain Eukaryota; kingdom Viridiplantae; phylum Streptophyta; class Magnoliopsida; order Magnoliales; family Magnoliaceae; genus Magnolia; species Magnolia changhungtana. The sequence goes on along the minus strand of JASAUF010000449.1, from coordinate 2,800,216 downwards.
CACTGATTTGTTGTTTTCTATGCAGGCATGGCCGAGGCGTCCGATTCTAGGAAGAGGAGGGTGGCCCCGACCGCGGAGGAATTGCTGAGGCCAGTGCCCCGGATGAAGACCACCGCTCGGAGGAGGCAAACGACTCCTCATGAGGAAGGTCCCTCAGGTCCAGGCGCTACAGCTATGACTCCAATCTTGGCCGTGGTCCCGACTATACCAACGGCTGTGGTCACTACGACCCCATTTCCTACCCCGACGGCTCCGGCTACGGCACTTGCTGAGGGTCAAATCTCAACAGTCATTATTCCAACTCCTGCAACCATGGCCCCTTCCATTCCACCCGCACTCGTTCCTCTCGTAGGGGCGGCCCATCCGTCTGCTCCCTGTATAGCCATCCCTTCATCATCTGAGTGGGAGGAGGCCGTTCAGATGGCCGACACCATGATTACTCTACTCGAGATCGGAGATGACATTGGAGTCGAGGCTCAAGCCTCGACCGGTAGCCGAACGGGTTTTGCAAAGGCGACAGACTCTGCTCGCATGAAGACGAGCAGAGGAAAACTCGCACCGGGCTACCACCTTTCCTGCTTGATACCTTGGGCCGCGAAGCACGTCCCTGAGGAGAGCATAGCTAACCTCCTCGACAAGTCGGACAGCTCCTTTCTGAATGACTTGGCTTCCATTTTTTACACGGTATCTCCCCCGACTCTCATCGTTTTTCTTATACTTGCGGTTTTTCTTATATTTTTGTGTAGTCTGTCCCAAAGCTTTTATCGGCTCGGGGAAGAGCGCGAGAGTTGAAAAAAAGAGAAGCTGAGTTGGAGGCCCTCAAAGCCCAAACGGGAGCCTTGCGGGATGAGAGCATCTCGCTCCGACTTGATCAGGATGAGCTGCGTTGACAGCTTGAGGATGCGAAGGCTGGAGAACTTCAGTTGCAGGGGGTTGTGGCCGATCTCGAAACTAGGGAGCTGCGGCTGAAAGGGGTTGTAGATGATTTCAAAGCTTAGTGCGTACCGCGAACACCGAACTAACCAGCACTAGGGTTCAGGCGGACTCACTGGCTCAGGAGAATGTCCGACTGAGCGACACTTTTGAGAGAGCTAAAGTCGAGGTTGCGGAAGAGCGGACCCGAGCCGTTGCTCAGGCGAGGGAAACTCAACAGGCCAAGGACAAGGCTTCTCTGGCCGAGGCGGTAACCGCTGCAGTGGAAGCTTTTAAAACGTCCAAGGAGAGGGATGATGAGGCCGCCAAGTTCTACGATCGTGGCTCTGATGATTGTATCGAGGCGGTCCTGGGTTTATATCCAGACCTTAACCTCGACTCTTTACTCTCTGAGGAAGTTGAGTTGTCTGTAGATGGAGTCCGCTCGGAACAAGCCCCAGAAGCCCAAGCTCCCCTGCCACCTGCATAGCTCAGATTTACCTCTATTTTTCTTTTGAACTGGTTGAGATCCTTCTTTTTGGTTACTTTTTGACCTTTTGATGGAAGTTTGTGGATGATGATTTCTTCGACTACTAACTGTAAACCATTTGATTGTCGAACTGATGGTTGATTAATCTCCTTTACGGCATGGCTGAGCCGACTCTTTGACAGGTCAGTGTTTTTCAATGCCATTTCGAAGAGTTTTTGAAGCTTTTATGGCTCGTTCATTGAGTCTGGACCCCTATGGGGTCGGCTCGTCCCACAATTGGCGAGAACCCTCCGTTCTATCCGTTAGTTCGCGAGCCGACTTCTGTGTTAGGAGAATCGGGTCAGTGTTTAGGCTTTTTCCCTAACTTGGGGATACCGTGTAACTTTTGTGGGATAATGTATTAACCCCTTCTTTAAGGGATTAATCCATTGAGTCCGCTCTTGTATATGAGAGATAACTTTTCCTTAATAGATAGTTCGTAGAGGTGAATGAGAAGAGGCGAATTTTATTTGGGGCCTTAAAGGCTTGTCGCTCGGAGATGTACATTTATTGAGAGCCTTAAAGGCAGGTCCATTATGGGTAGTAAACTTTCAGATGCTCGACATTCCAAGGGTGGGGGAGCTGATGACCCTCGAGGTCTTCCAAGTGGTAGGAGCCTGGTTTGGTTGACTGGATGACCCGATAAGGCCCTTCCCAATTCGGTCCGAGTGTACCAGCCCCCGACTCGGTGGTATTCTGGAACACCATGCGAAGGACTAAGTCCCCTGGTCGGAATCGCATAGTCTTAACCTTCAAATTGTAAAACCGCGCCACTTGTTGATGCCGAGCAGCGACTCGGAGCTTCCAGATATCCCTAACTTCTTCGATCAAATTCAGGTTAGCTGCGATCTGCTCGGAATTATGCCTTTCTTGGTAGTTCTCAACTCGAGCTGTAGGGAGACCAATCTCCACTGACACCATTGCCTCCGAGCCGTAGGAGAGGGAGAAAGGAGTCTCTCCTGTTGAAGATTGGGCTGTGGTCCTATAGGCCCAGAGAAGGAACGGAAGTTCTTCAGCCCAGCCGCCTTTTAATTTTTTCAACTTTGTCTTGAGATGGTGCTTGATGACCTTGTTGACTGCTTCCACTTGTCCGTTGGATTGAGGATATCGAGGAGAAGAATAGGCGTTTGTGACGCCGAGCCCTTGATAGATGTTTTAGAATTTGTCATTGTCGAACTGTCGGTTATTGTCTGACACGATGGTGCATGGAATCCCGAACCGACAGACAATGTTTTTCCAAATGAAGTCGATCACCTTCTGCTCCGTGATTTTAGCGACGGGCTCGGCTTCGGCTCATTTGGTGAAATAATCGACAGCAACAATGGCTAATTTGACTTGCCCCTTGCCCGTGGGTAGAGGGCCAATAATGTCGATTCCCCACTGAGCAAATGGCCAGGGGTCGCTCATAGGGGTCATTTCTTCGGCGGGCTGCCTCGGCACTGCCGCGAAGCGCTGACATTTATCGTATTTTCGAACGTAGTTCTTGGAGTCTTCCTTGCTAGTCGGCCAGAAATACCCTTGTCGGAGTATCTTTAGGGCCAAGGCACGACTGATAGAATGGTTTCCGCATATTCCTTCATGGATCTCTCGGATGACATATTCTGCCTCTTCGGGCCGGAGACACCTGAGATATGGTTGGAAATGTCCCTTATTGTATAAGATACCATCTAGGACAGTATACTGAGCTACCCGAACTCTGAGTCTCCTGGCCTTCAGCCTGTCCACGGGGATCTTGACTGTCGTGAGATAGTTAAAGATCGGATCCAACCAGCTCGGACTAGCGTGAATCGGATTGACTTCCTTTTTCTTCGCCTTGTCAATACTTGGATGCTCAATGAATTCGACGGGGATGACTCGCAGGATCTTCCATTCTGCGACTGAGGCGAGCCGTGCTAGACAATCAGCCCAAGAATTCTCTGCTCTCGGGATTTGATGGATAGTACAATTCCTGAATTTTTCGATCAATTTCCTTGCTTCGTCCAGATAAGCGATCATCCTTGTTTCCTTAGTCTCGTATTCAGTAGAGATGTGATTCACCACCAGCTGAGAATCGCATCGAACTTGAAGACACTGGACGCCCATACTCGCTGCCAATCTGAGTCCGGCTAACAAAGCTTCATATTCTGCCTCATTATTCGAGGCTTTGAACCCCAATCTGATGCATATTGAACTATTGTGGAATCTGGTGCGATCAAGACGATCCCGACCCCGACTCCTTTGACATTGGATGATCCGTCCACATAAAGGACCCATCTTGGGTCTGGTGTCACTTTTTGGTCATCTGGAGAGATTGGTGGGTTCGTTTCAACCCCGGTGCTGATTTCCTCTGTCCTTGGAGCAGTGAATTCAACGATGAAATCGGCCACGGCTTGGCCTTTGATCACTGTTTTCGGACGAAACTGAATGTCGAACTCACCTAATTCAATGACCCACTTGGTTATACGACCCGACACATCGGGTCTCTGAAGAACTTTCCTAAGAGGGGAGTCTGTTAACATGATTATTGAATCAGCTTGGAAATACGGACGCAACCTCCGAGCTGAAACGACGAGGCTGAGTGCTAGCTTCTTCAGGGGAGGGTATCTCGTTTCCGCTAGTACTGTGGCCTTGCTTACGTAACAAACCGGATGTTATTTACTCCCAACCTCCCTGATCAGAGCCGAGCTGACAGTAAAAGCTGAGACCGCGAGGTAGAGGAATAAGGGCTCACCTTCTTCTGGTTTGGACAGTAGAGGGGCTGAACCCAGGTACTGTTTTAGTTGCTAGAAGGCTTGCTCGCACTCTGACGTCCACTCTGCCTTTTTATGACCCTTCAACTATTGGAAGAAGGGGAGACACTTATCCGTTGCTCTAGATATGAAACGTCCGAGTGCCGCTACTCGCCTCATAAGGCATTGTATTTCCTTAACAGTCCGAGGTGAACTCATATTAAGGAGTGCTTTGATCTTGTTAGGATTCGCTTCGATACCTCTCTGGCTGACTTGAAAACCCAGGAATTTTCCTGACCCGACTTCGAAGGCACACTTCGTCGGGTTCAGCTTCATTTGGTATTCTCGGAGGACGGCGAACGTTTCTCCGAGATCCGTCAGGTGGTCGGATGCTTTGATACTTTTCACTAACATGTTATCGACATATACTTCTATGATGCGTCCGATCTGTTTGGAGAACATCTGATTCATTAATCTCTAATACGTGGCCCTAGCATTTTTCAGGCCAAATGACATGACCCGGTAATAGTAAAGTCCCTTGTTTGTGACAAAGGTAGTCTTCTGCCTATCTGGGGGGTGCATCGCGATCTAATTATATCCAGAATATGCGTTCAGGAAAGAGAGCAACTCATGTCCCGCTGTGCTGTCCACCAGCTAATCGATCCGAGGCAGCGGGAAACTGTCTTTCGGGTGGACATGAAAAAAAGGACATGAATAGAGACCCTATGGCAGGGACCCTCCTATGCCAAACGCATAACATGAGTTTTGGGTCCAGTAGAACATAAAATTCACTGGAGTAATTTTTCTATGCGTTTCACCTTTTAGGGGTGCTTTTTTTTTTTTTTTTAATACAGTTGAGAGAGGCGGTGGCGTGAAGGGAGATCTACCTATTTAGCAAGGACGTATTATAGAGGGATTTGGATCAAGTGCATGTCACGGATATCTTCTGAGATCTTCGCCAAAGATCCCGGGTGGATCCGTGTTGCGATCGTCTTCTTCCGAGATCTTTAGTCGAGATCTCGAGTAGATATAGTTGGAACTAGGTCAGAATTAGTAGAAGCGCATGGTAGGAGTCCGAGGTGGATGATCGTTCCGAAGATGAGTTTTGCCTACTTGGATTCCCTAGTGAGTTATGGTCGAGTTTTCCTGTGGCTTTGAGTAGGTGGTTGACTTGCCGGCCTGCCTTTGGAAGTCGTGTTGGAGGGTCGAGACCGAGCTCATTTCCTTAATATGGTACGGGCGAACGACCATCCTCTTCATTTTGTTGCATGACATGGGGTCATACTTTGGGCCTTTTTTCCAAGAGATATTCCGAGCATCAGCTCAGAAATGTATGGGTCCATGGAATGGCCTAATGTTCGGAAGGGCTCGACATCTGTCGGAGACGAAGAGATTTTTTCTACCGATGGTCGAACGTAGGCTCGTTCCGTAAAATGTAACAGTGTCATTCTTTGGCCATTAAGGAGCTCCTTGGTTATGACTAGTGTTGACCGAGCACTTTGCACTATGCATGTATGTCCAAGCTAGTTTTTCCTTAGTGATTAGTCCATTTTTATCCATAACAGTAAGCTCCCCTACTTTAAAGCTCGCGTAGCGAGGTCGAAAAGTATAACTTTGTGAAGTCGGACATTTTTATACATGGGGCACCAGGCCTGCTTGATAATAATGTAAAGTAAGGCGGCATGCATAAGAATCGAGGTGTATCTGTAATCATGATACGACATGCTTGAGATAATGCGCGCCATCGAGGTCACGTGCGCTAGCGGCACACCTGCTTGGCTTCTGACTTGTGAGATGCTGATGTGTGGCGTCTTCTGGAGAGCTGGGTCAACTAGTGAGTGGGAGAGCTCCATGTGTCCGAGCGTAGTCATCGAGGCGCCGTTTTGGCTGTTGTGATGAGTGCGGTCATTAAATGTTGTACTGCTAAGTCCCCTATAAAAGGGGGATGCCCTAGCATTGTTTAGACTATTTGCTCTGTCGTCTCTCTGCCTCTCTCTCTGCTCACCCCAGACTTAGGTGATTTTCGGTGACCTCCAAGCTTCTTCTCCTTCTCCGGTGAGCTTCGTTCCTTGTCTTCCCTCCCCCTTTTATTTATTTATTTATTTATTTTGGGTCTTTGGCTTCTGACGGCCATTCCGATTGAAAAATGTTGAGATCATCAGACCAGTGGGGGGACTCATCCCAGTGTGATGGTAGGCCGGATGATTTTGACCTTTTGGAGAACTCGTCCTCTTCGCTAGTGATGATGAGTGACAGGGATGTTCAACCATCCCATGGGTCGAGGATAGTTGCCCAGTCCTCGACCGAGCAGCTAGCGGACGCTGAGGGGGCTGCCATGGCCAGGGAGGAGGTCGACCAATCGTCATTGGAATCGGAAGAGACTGGACCAATCGGGTTTACTCTGACGGAATCCGCCCTAGTATGGATGAGGTTGGAGTACCACATTCCAGACTCCGTGGTACTTCGAGTTCCCGTACTTGGTGAAATTTCTAGTAAGCTCCAGGACAGCGAGGTGGCCATATTCTTGGTTGCCCTCCAGTGCGGCTTGAGGGTCCCTCTTCATCGTATAGTTAGAGATGTCCTCTCGCGCCTAGAGTTAGCTCTTGGGTAGGCAATCCCGAATGCCTGGTGGGCGCTGGTGGGTTTGTTCATTCTCTAGGCCGAGCTCGACCAACCCGAGCTAATAGTGGATGAATTTCCCAACCTGTACCAGGTGAAGTCCAATCCCCATCATGAGGGTTGGTATTATTTTTCTACCTGGCCGAAGACTGATAAGGCCATAATCATGGATGCCCCGACCTCAAATAAGAATTGGAAGAGTAAGTGGTTCTGAGCATCGGGAGATTGGGAGGCTCAAGCAGCTTCCGAGCTATGCCCTCGGGTTCCGACCCGCTTCGCTAAACCATGTCGGTATGTCTGAACTGAATTTTAATTAAATTACTTCTTTTTCCTCGTCTCTGAGTGTGATTGTCTTTGACAACTCTGCCCAAGTACCCTGGTGGGGTGAGTGGGTCGGAACGTATCCGAATAGCTGAGGCGAGGTCGGTAGATGCTGATCTCAGGTCTTGGAGGCTGCTAATTATGCCCGAGCTTCTTTTGAAATCAGGTCTTGCCTCATCTCTATCAGGTATACTCTACTATATGGTTGGGGATTTATTTCATCAGTCTGTTCACTGATCATTCTCTTTTTTTTTTTCATATAGGGATGCTTGATCAAAACTATTCTAAGCGTAAGGCCCCCTTTGCGGCCAAGGTGGCCCAGAAGAAGAAGAAGTAGGCTTCAAAGAAAAAGGGAATTGCCGCCCCTTCGTCTGCTGCTGGTCGGTAGAGCATGGCTGCCGACCCCACCACTATTCCTGCCACCACTCTTCCAGACCTTCCAGCAGTCTCTGAGGTGGTTGGGTTTGCTACAGAGGCGGTCCCCATTGTTGAGGCCCAACCTTTTGAGGTTCGGCCAACTACTGGTTTTATGGCCTAGTCCATCTCGCCTTAGGCCCAGGCAGGTAGTTCGGCTAGCAGTAGAGGGGGCGAGTCTTGGGGACCCTTCCGATCTGCCTCGACTATGAGAGATGGCCTTTTGCCCTGGATATCTAGGCACGTTCCCGATGCTGAGTTCACTAGGGTGATGGAGATGCCTTCGTCAACTGCTGTAGGCCAGATGGCGGCACTCTGCTATAAGGTAGGGCATTTCCTTCACAATAGTCGTTTTCTTACTAAGAAAATTTTCCTTGTCTTCTAACATGGATTGTTTTCAGTTTGGCCCCGCCGTTTTGAACGCTTATCATGAGATACTGTGCACCGAGGTGGAGTGCAAGGATGCAGAGGCGGGTCTTATGAGGAAGATTATTGAGTCCAAGCAGCTCCGCTCTGAGGTTGTTGCTTTGAAGGCTGAGGTCCAGGAGGCTCAGAAGAACGAGTCCCAGCTGGAAGTGTTGGGTTTTCTCCTAAAGGAAGCCTAAGAGAAGGGCGCCAAATGGAAGTTCGAGCTAGCCAAGCTGAAGTATAATTATGTAGTGAAGCTGAAGGAAGCTTAGGAGGCTATTCTGGAGGCTAGGGTGGTGGCCGTAAAGGAGTTCAAGGCGTCCACAGAGTAGGAGGAAGAGAAGGATGCACTCTATAGCCTCAGTTACGACAAGTGCCTTGAGGGCATTAAGGAGTTATATCCCAAACTCAACATGACTTCTCTTGAGGACAACCCTACCGAAGAGACGACTCCACCCGAAGCCGAGCAATTGACCTCCGATATTTTCTGCCTTCCTCTTTTTTTTTTTTTTTTTTTCCCCTTTTTTTTTAGTATTTCCCCTATATGTACTCTCTTTTCTATCATTAGTCACAAAGGGATTGCAATGGTCTGTTACGAGATTCCAAGTAGATCTAGTAGGTTGGTTTTCCGCACGTCGGGCATACTGATAGCCCAGTCACTCTAGTCGAGTAGGAACGTAGTGGCAAACTCTTGAGCCCTTTTATTGAGGGAACTTCGCCCTTGTAGAATAGGTGAACAAGCTACAATGGTTTCTTCCCAAAGGATGGAGCAGTTTGCTTAGGGGGATTGTATTCCTTTTTTAATAAAGGGTTCTCAGTGTAGATTGCGCGATCCTAGTAGTATTATTAATTAATGGTCCAACCTCTTCTTTAAGGGTTGGACGACTGGTGAGGACTGCTTTTCCCTTGCTTTAAGGGAAGTCCTCGGTTGGCCACGTAATAGAATTGATTAGTGGTTCGACCTCTTCTTTAAGGGTCGGACGACCGGTTAGAGGATGGTTTTTCCTTGTATCAAAGAAAATCCTCAGTAGACTATGTAGATAGGATATTTGTAGACAGCGAGTAAAATTCTAAATTTCTCGGCTTTAGGATTTTATTTTCAAATTCTGAATAAGACATGTAGATTCCAACCTGGTAGATCGATTATTGTAGATTCTAATCAGTAGACATGTAGATTCTGACCTGATCTCTAATTGATCATCATGGGTAGTAGGTTTTCAGATGTTCATCGTTCCATGGGCATGTCAAAGGTCTTCTTTCCATATCTTCAAGTCGATAGGTGCTAGGTTGGGTTGTGCTCGTCATTTTGTAGGGTCATTCCTAGTTCGGCCCTAATGTTCCCGAGCCGAGCTCCTTAGTGTTTTAGAAGGTTCTGCAGAGGACCATATCTCCTGCTTGGAGCCTCCTCACCCTTATAAGGGAATTGTAGAATCGAGCGACCTGGTGTTTTCGAGGTGCGATCTTGAGTTCGGCATGCTCCCTTTTTTCTTCGAGCAGATCGAGGTCTAGTGCCATCTGCTCGGTATTTTGATTTTCATCGTAAGAACAAGTCCACGTAGTAGGGAGTCCGATCTCGACTGGGGCAACGATTTCTGCTCCGAAGGTCAGGGAGAAAGGAGTTTCTCCAGTGGTTGTTCGGGAAGTGGTCTGATATGCCTAGAAGACATGGGGGAGTTCCTCGGCCTAGGCCCCTTTAACTTTCTCGAGCTTGGTCCTAAGGTGATTCTTGATGATCTTGTTGACTACCTCGTCCTGACCGTTTGCTTGAGGGTTCTTAGGTGATGAGTAGGCATTTCGAATCCCAAGGTTTTCATACACGCCTCAAAATTAATCATTGTCAATCTGCTTCCTGTTGTCCGAGACGATTGTGTACAGAATCTCGTACCGGCATATGATGCTTTTCCAAACAAAGTTGGTGATCTTCTGCTCAGCGAGCCTCTGACCCACTTAGTGAAGTAGTCGACTACTACAACTATAAATTTGGTCTAACCTTTGCTGGTTGGTAGGGACCGATGATGTCTATCCTCTACTGGGAGAAGGGTCATGGTCAGGTTATGGGAGTCAGCTACTTAGGTGGTTGATGGGGTATTTAAAAGTGCCCTAATTTGTCAAATTATGTGAGTGTTGAGTTAGTCTTCAAGTGAGCGATGTACAAGATGAAGACCTCGACTAGGAAGAAGCTCAAGTGCTCCAAATAGGAAACCTCTCTCCTAGCTAACCAAACCCTTGAGGTAAATGACCCCCTTTAAACTTAGCCTTACCTTCAATTCATTGAAAATCATCTTTGGTAAGATTAAGTGTTGAACACTTAGAATGTTAGAGGAGTAAAACATGAACTATATAGGAAAAATCAATTGCATCGATTTGCAATCGAAGACATTTTCGATTCTATCGAACATGGTTCAATTGAATCGAAATATAGGCCCATTCTGTCTAGCAACAAAATGACCATATGCTGAGAATTGTCGATTCATCGAATAATCACTACCAAAAAAAGGGGCAAAGGATTCAGACCACGTTAGTGTTTTGCTACCGATATAAACCTTAGCTAAATTTGCTACGGTTTTAATCTGTAGCTAAAAAGTCAATACACCATTAATATTTAATATTGTTGTAAGGTGCTCTATGAGGCCTAAAAGAAACTATATATTTTATCTAAGTCGTCTATATATTTCTAAATATTACTTTAGTGGATGAGAAAAAACATTAGCTAGATTGAAGGCTCATGTGGACCACACGGTAGGAAACATTGATATTAAATTACAGTTGCTTCTTATGGTGTGGTCCACTTGGATCTTCAATATGCCTGAAAGTTGGTATAGTAAGCGAAAATAATTTATTAAAATTATGGATCGGAATGGATTGAGGAAATACATCATGATGGGCCCTACAGAACTCCTGATCGGACCGTCTACGTCCGTCCGTCCGTCAATTTAGGGGAACGGATTGGCTACTCCCCCTAACACCAGCCATTGCCTAGTGGTCGGTTCTCTGTGGGGCCCACCATGATGTATGTGTGTCATCCATGCCGTCCATATATTTTTATATATCATTTTATGATATGACAAAATAAATGAAGTATATCCCTATTTCAAGTGGACCACATTATAGGAAAAAGTTTTGAATGAATTTTGACCATTAAAAACGTTTTGGGAGCCATAAAAGTTTTGGATCAAGCTGATATTTATTTTTTCCCTTCATTTGGGTCTTCATGACCAAATCAACAGATTGGATGTCAAATAAACAGTACAGTGGGCCTTAGGAGGATTTTAATTGTAAACATCCATTCATTATTTTTGTCATGTGGTGTGGCCCACCTAAGATTTATATCTCTATAATTTTTTGTATCAACCCCTAAAATGATCTGTAAAAATGGATGAACGGAATGGATGAAACACATACATCATGTTGGGGCCCACGGAGCACCGACCACCAGCGTCAGGGGGAGTAGCCAATCCGTTCCCCAAATTTGGGCGCGGGCTCAAAACAGAGCCGCGCCCAAACCCGTATTTTGCTCTCCCTCTCTCTCTCTCTCTCTCTCTCTCTCCATTCCCTGATTTTTCCCTGATCAGCTTCCCTGATCCTGGGTGCGGGTATCAGAGCATTCCCTCTCTCCCTTCCGATCTTTACTCCATCTCTCTCATTCTCCTCCCTCTCTCTCCAATGCGTCAGCCGTGAACGCCCTCTTCTCTCTGCCCGAAGAAACACATGTCGTGAAGCTCCTCTCCATAGGTTTGATTTCTTCTTCTATTTGTATCTCTTTTCCTTTCTTTCAGATTTGAAATGGCATGCTATCTGTTTGTTGAAATGGCATTGTATCTATTTCACTGTTTGATGAAATGGCATGCTATCTGTTTGCTGAAATGACATTGTATCTATTTGATGAAATGGCATTATGTCTATTTGATGAAATGGCATGCTATCTGTTTGTTGAAATTACATTCATGCCAGGAGATATTGAACAGGTTATATATATATATATATGTGTATATATATTTTTTAATGCAACGTTCCCATCCCATTTAATTTGTAAGCCTTAATTGAGACTTTGAACTGAAGACTTTGGCATTTACAGCAGCAAAGCTAGTTTTTCGGTTCACCATGATGGGGCCCATAAGATCAGCAGTTTGGATAACCGACCATAAGTTAGCTCCAATGCGTCTACTTGGCACAGCACGTTTGCACATGGCAAACAGGAGAATACAGTAAATAGTCTATACATTTAAGGTTGCTTAAATGTAAATCAATGGTTAACAGCACACTACCGTATTCGTTTATATCACTCCTCTTGTTGCACACCAAAGTACGTTAGCTATATGCACTTGATTGTATAGATATAGGATTCTAGCCGTTGAGGTTCATACCCATTGCCAGCTTGGCAACAATTTGACCATTCTCACATGACTGGATCTTTCCTAGTTGTTGCGGGAGACTCACTCAAGTGCGGCAAAAACAGGGCCATGTGACCATGCTAATGCACACAGCACATACATCCATTTACATGTATCAACAGACTGCCCATGTGACGGCCATCAATCTGATGGTGATCGCATCATCTGATTAGTGTTATTGTTGGTCTGGACTCTGCCCACTGTGGAAGTTGCATAGGCTACCTTGGAGCAACTTTGAACTGAATACTATTCCCCATTAACAATTGTAATGGAAGACTGCTATGGCTGCTAGTATAAGTAGCAAATCCTTCTCTTCCTTGGCCATTTTTGAGATCAGACATGTTTGGAAAGCTAGATTCCTGTGCAATTCAATGTGAATGGAAACCAAATAACTTGCTTTGACATCTTGGCATGTTTGGATGGTGTTGAATCATGAGGATTTCCTTGAAAGATTTAACAGATTTAACAAATCATGGTGATTGGGACTGGAGTTCTGGTGGCATCTGTTTTTATATATATATATATACATATATATATATATACATATATATATATATATATATATATATATATATATACACTCAACTGCATCTTACCAGAAAAAAAATGTAGAACTTGAAATACTTTTTTTGGTGTAGATTATTGCGCTCTCTGCAAAACAACCTATTTCATTTGTTGTCCTTTGATATGGTGGGGCAATAGCTTCACACGTTTATATCCAAAACCAGTTTTTCTATTCATCCGTTCCTTCTTTCTTAAGTGAATGGAGACCAGAAGTAGTTCATCTGTGAGTTGTGTTCCAGATTTTCTGTTCATATGTTCTTTCATGACGAAGAAGTTGCATTCTTCTTCTTCTTCTTCTTCTTCATGGAGTTATTTGCAATAGAAAATGTTTCTGTCAGATTATTTTGGCTACTTTGTGAGGTGATATTAAACTGTTTTAGATTCTTTTGGCTACTGTGTGATGTGACATTAAACTGTTTTCAGACATGATAGATGAAATTGATACCGTACATTTGTGATTTTTTTGTTTGGTAACATTGTTATTCATTAAAACTTTTTTTTTTTCAGCAACTATGTTTAAGATTATTAAGGAGATGCTCCCAGCAGATGTCCGCGTCACTAGAGATGGTCCCACCTATATCTTGGATCTCCACCATTCACATAGCAATCATGTAGGATGATTTTTACTGTTGATCTAAAGGTCTACCACATGCATGGACCACCACCACATCATGGTGATTGGACGATCCTGGCCAGAAAATCTTAACCCATTGAATATAAATTGTTTTGATTAATATTTTTAAGCCACCCATTTTCACTCCAATATCCATTCTTGTGACAGTAATGTCAGTTCAATATTCCCAGATTGTGTTATGACCCCTGCATGTGTTGTCTCACATATCAATGGCGGAAGTTAAGTTTATCCTGATTTGTCACTCCCATATAGATGTTCATTTGTCTTACATCATTCGTTCAATTGGCGTGGCACTTTTGGACATTTCTTATGGTTTCCTTCTACAAATGATTGTTTAATGGATATATGTAAATAAACGGTTTTTAAAATTTGATAGAGCCATCTCTCAGTGGCATATGGGTGTGGAATATAATGTTGGTTTTGAAAATTTGAAAATTGGGTTGGAAATTGAAAATTGAAAATTTTTTGCATCAATTTCTTCTTTGATCAAATTTTTTGCATCAATTTCTTCTCGATCCAGATTGTTTTGGTATATAGCCCCAGATCAGGGCTGATCCAAATTTTAAGTGAGCCACACACACACACACACACACACACACACACACACACACACATATATATATATATATATATATATCACTACGTGAAAAATGGAAAAAAAAGGATGGATTTAGAGACGGTTCTGGACCGTCTCTAAAATTGCTTGGTTTAAAGACGCTTTAGAGACGGTCGTAAACTGTCTCTAAAATTTTAGATGGCCCCTGACCGTCCTTAATATTGTCTTAAAAATGTAAATGTCCAAAAATCATTTAAGACGATCGATGACCGTCTTATATACGGTCATCTGAGACGGTCATTGGCCGTCCGCATTAGAGACGGTCCTTAACCGTCTTATATACGATCATCTGAGACCGTCAATGGCCGTCTACATTAGAGACTGTCATTGGCCGTCTTTTACTTATAATCTGAGACTGTCAAAGACCGTCTCTATTAGAGACGGTCCTAAACCGTCTTATAGCCTCTATTAAAGACTGTCAAAGACTGTCTCTATTAGAGATGGTCCTAAACCGTCTCTAATGCTTAGGTCGAAAATTAAGAACAAAAAATTCATGAATTTTGAAAAAAAATTAGTTGAGAAGCTTAGATTTAACAATGTTTAAGAAAATTTTAAATTTTGAAAAAAAAAACTGCAATTTTATGAAAATCTAGATTTTGAAAAAAAAAATTAAGAACTTCGAATAATGTTGATAATTTTGAAAAAAAAAAATTCAATAAAAAAATGGTATTTTGAAAAAGAAAATTTGAAAAATTAAACAAAATTGTAAAAAAATTGCCAAATTGTAAAAAAAAAATTATTTTTAAAAAAAGAAAACTAGATTTTGTATTTTGACAAGAAAAATTAAAAAGTTATATAACAAAAGTGAGATTTAAAAAATGATATTTTGAAAAAGAAATTTTAAAAAATTGAACCAAATTGTGAAAAAATTGACAAATTGTAAAAAAATATATTTTTTAAAACAGAAAACTAGATTTTGTATTTTGATAAGAAAAATTAAAAAGTTATATAACAAAAGTGAGATTTAAAAAAATAATATTTTGAAAAAGAAAATTTAAAAAATTAAACAAAATTGTGAAAAAATTGACAAATTGTAAAAAAAAATATATTTTTTAAAAAAGAAAACTAAATTTTATATTTTGACAAGAAAAATTGAAAATTTAAATAACAAAAGTGAGATTAAAAAAATGATATTTTGAAAAGGAAAATTTTAAAAATTAAACAAAATTGTGAAAAAATTGACAAATTGTAAAAAAATATATTTTTTAAAAAAGAAAACTAGATTTTGTATTTTGACAAGAAAAATTGAAAAGTTATATAACAAAAGTGAGATTTAAAAAATGATATTTTGAAAAAGAAAGTTTTAAAAATTAAATAAATTTGTGAAAAAATTGACAAATTGTAAAAAAAAATATATTTTTTAAAAAAGAAAACTAGATTTTGTATTTTAATAAGAAAAATTGAAAAGTTAGATAACAAAAGTGAGATTTCGATAAAAAAATGATATTTTGAAAAGGAAAAATTAAAAAATTAAACAAAATTATGAAAAAATAGACAAATTGTAAAAAAATATATTTTTAGAAAAAGAAAACTAGATTTCGTATTTTGACAAGAAAAATTGAAAAGTTAGACTTAGATAACAAAAGTGAGATTTTGATGATGTGTTGTATATCTTTGCCGCCCATACGTTTCTCCAACCCATTTTTGGGCCGGGTATAAAAATTGTGTAGATTTAAATCTTAAGTGGACCACACCACTGGAAAGAATGATAATATAGTATCTCGCCATTAAAAATTATAAAGAGCCCATCGTAAGTTTTAGTAATGTTTATTTGCAATCCAACTTGTTGATAATGTAAAGAAGATTTAGATGAAGGTAAACTACAAAGATCAAATAGATCCAAAACTTTTGTGGCCTTCAAGAGGTTTTTAATGGTTATTCATCATATTGTTTTGATTGGTATGGCCCACCTAAGATTATTTAGTTCTTATGATTTGAAATCACATCCTAAAATATGATGGAAAAATATATGGACGATGTCGATATACATAAAATATATCAAGGTAGGCCCTACACGGTTAGAGTAACACCCATGAAGGAGTTACCTAAAATAGTGAAACGGTACTATAAGGTCACCTCATGGGAACTTTCCATGAGGTTAATCTGTGTGCGCCCCGCCATGATGTGTGTAGAACATCAACACCATGCATTTGATGTGTCCCATTTAAGTGCAAAAATCAGTAATATATGAAACTCAGGTGGGCCATAACATCTAAAACTATGTGAAGACATCCCTAAAACAGATAAAAGCATTTGGTGGGGCCCACATGAGTTTTGGATGTGTATGAAACTTGGTCCGACTCCTCATCCAAGTGGGACACACATAACGAATGCATTGGATTTATGAACCACATCTAGGTGGGCCCAATAAATGATTATGAATGTTTTAATGGGAGGGTAATTAATCCTCTCAACTATAGTATGTTGTGTGGCCTACCCAAGTCATGGATTGACTTTATTTTTAAGCTCGTGGCCCACCATGGAATGGTGCATCTGATTGATGGGGTAGATCCAAAGTTCAAGTGGACCCACCATAGAAAAGAGTGGGATAGTGACACCCACTATTGAAACCTTCTTAGGGCCCGCCGCGATGTTTATTTGAGATCCAATCTGTTTATAAGTTAATACAGACATGGATGCGGTTGAAACTTGGTCTGATATCCCTCATCCAAGTGGGACACACATAATGAGTGGATTGGATATGTGAATCACATTCAGACAGGCCCAATATATGATTATGAATGTTTTAAGGAAACCCTTCTCAATTACGTTTAGGTGAGTTACTCGTTACTTTTACTAGAGTAAACTTTGTGGGGTCCACTGTTATTTATTTTTTTATTCACTCCATTCATCCATGTTAACAATAATTTGAGGTCTAAAGAACAAAAAGGAAGCATATCCAAAGCTCAAGTGGACCGCACCACAAGAAATAGTGTGATTGAACCTCTACCATTTAAAATTTCTTGGAGGCCATAGAAGTTTTGGATCAAGCTGATGTTTGTGTTTTCTATTCATTCATATAGTTTTGATATTATGAATAACCTTTAACCGTTTTTGGACAATCCGATCAGTCCAGATTGAAAAGAAAATAACTTCAGATGTTTAAATTAAAATTCACTCAAATTGTTGATCAATCTTGTTTGCCCAATATCTCTCTCATATGTAGCATGATCGGGGTGAGTAATTAGTCAATTTGAGGGTAATGATCAGTAAAATAGAGTGAATGGACCAGACATGTAAAATGGGCCAAATATTCTGGTCAAAATTGTGACCCAACTTATTGACCTCGTGAGAACCTAAGAATTGATGTTAGTAAGTTTTGTGGGCCCCATCATGATGTGTCGAACATCAACACCGTGGATTTGATAGAAGTTTTGGATCAAGCTGATGTTTGTGTTTTCCCTTCATTCATATCTTTTTGATATTATGAACATGTTGGATGGCAAATAAACATTACTGTGGGCCTAAGGAAGGTATCAACGGAGGAAATCATTATTCCACACTGTTTTGTGTGGCATGGTTCACTTGAGTTTGGGATTTATCGAAATTTTGGGATCAATACACACCGTTCATCCATTTTTCGAGATCATTTTATATAATTATTTAAAAAATGAATCATATCCAAAGATTAAATAGACTACACCACAAATAAGGGGAACAGATTAACTACTCCCCCTAGACCATCCAATGGCTGGTGGTTGGTGCTGTGTGGGCCCCACCATGATGTATGGCCCCACAAACCATTTTTTTTAATATTTACTTTTGAACCAGTTGGATTTCAAATAAACATTACGATGAGTCTTAGGATAGTTTCAACGGTGGGAATCACCCTCCCGTTGTTTTCTGTGGAGGGGTCCACTACGGATTTTTATCTGTCTCATTCTTTTGCTTGTGACTTAAAATGATATCTCAAAATGGATGGAGGGTGTGGATATAATAAATACATCATAGGTTTTTATAAATGATTATGAATGTTTTAATGGGAGGGTAACCCTCTCAACTTTAGTATGTGGTGTGACCCACCCAAGTCATGGATTGACTTTATTTTTAAGCTCGTGGCCCACCATGGAATGGTGCATCTGACTGATGGGGCAGATCCAAAGTTCAAGTGGACCCACTATAGAAAAGAGTGGGATAGTGACACCCACTTTTGAAACCTTCTTAGGGCCCGGCCGCCGTGATGTTTATTTGAGATCCAACCTGTTTATAAGTTAATTAATTTAGACATGGATGCAGTTGAAAATTAGTCTGACCCCTCATCCAAGTGGGACAAACATAATGAGTGGGTTGGATATGTGAATCACATTTAGGCAGGCCCAATATATGATTATGAATGTTCTAAGGAAACCCCTTTATTATATTATGTGGTGTGGCTCACATTTAGGCTGATGTTTGTGTTTTCCATTCATTTATATTTCTTTGATATTATGAACATGTTGGATGACAAATAAACATTACTGTGGGCCCAAGGAAGGTATCAACGGTGGAAATCATTATTCCACACTGTTTTGTGTGTCATGGTCCACTTGAGTTATGGATTTACCGAAAATTTGGGATCAACCTATACGGTTCATCCATTTTTCAAGATCATTTTATAGAATTATCTAAAAAATGAATCATATCGAAAGATTAAATGGACCACAACACAAATAAGGGGAACGAATTGGCTCCTCCCCTACACCATCCAATGGCTTGTGGTTGGTGCTGTGTGGGCCCAACTATGATGTATTTTTACAACTACATGGATGAAGGGAAAACTAAAATATCAACTTGATCTAAAACTTCAGTGGCCTCCCTAAATTTTTCAATGGTAGACATTCGGTTTATATTATTTCTTATGATGTGGTCCACTTTATATTATTTCTTATGATATGATGTGGTCCACTTGATATCAACTTGATGTATGTGTTTCATCCATGCCGTCCATATATTTTTACAGATAATTTTATAATATCAGACCAAAAATGAGATATATCCAAATCTCAAGTGGACTACATTATTGGAAACACGGTTGAATGAACATCGCCCATTAAAAACATTTTGGTAGCCATACAAGTTTTGGATCAAGCTGGTTTTTGTTTTTTCCCTTCATCTGGTCCCGCATGACCAAATCAATAGATTGGATGTCAAATAAACAATACAGTGGGCCTTAGGAGGATTTTAATGGTGGATATCCAATCACTATTGTTCTCATGTGGTGTGGACCACCTCAGATTTATATTCCTCTAATTTTTAGTATGAAGCTCTAAAATTATCTTTAAAAATGGATGAGCGGAATGGATGAAACACATACATCATGGTAGGGCCCACAGAGCACCGACCACGCCAGCCCAAAATTGGGCGCGCGCTCAAAACAGAGACGCGCGCCCAAGTTCTCACTCGGTAACCTCCCTCCTCTCTCTCTCTCTCTCTCCCTCCCTCACCCCTGCCCTCCCTTGCCGCCCTCCCTCGCCGCCCTCTCTCACTCTCGCGCATCCTCTCTTTTGTGTGTAGGTCAATGGCATTGAGTACAAAGTATAACTCTCTCCCAAATGAATCTTCATCATGTGAAAATTTTGACATTGTTTTTTTTCTCTTTCTGGGTTGTCTTCTAACAGGAAATGTCTTTTGGATGGAAACTTTTTGTAAATATACATCTCTGGCTGCTTCACTTTAAGGAATGTTTCGCATACGCTTTAAATTCTACGCTTCCATGGCATTAATATTTTTGGTGTTTCATGATGCTTTCTAAGCATTATCTTTGATCAGGTTATCTTTGTG
Organism: Magnolia changhungtana; assembly: GCA_030180095.1. Taxonomy (NCBI): domain Eukaryota; kingdom Viridiplantae; phylum Streptophyta; class Magnoliopsida; order Magnoliales; family Magnoliaceae; genus Magnolia; species Magnolia changhungtana. The sequence continues at coordinate 2,780,340 of JASAUF010000449.1, read as the reverse complement.
AATGATTCATGCTAATACCATATCTATGTTCTTCATATATTGTTGAAATTGACGCAGCAAGCAATTATCCATTTACTCCTTTAGCTAAACAGATTGCTAGTTCATGTGGTTTTGCCTTTTACTTTTTTACTTCATAATTCAATTGTATTCATTTAGGTTTCTTTTCTTGAAAAAGAATTATGGAAATTGTAACAGTTAAGTTCCTACTTTTTTACTTTTTAACATTCAACACCAGGTTTCCTATCACAGCCTTCTTTATTCATTACACTGCAAAAGCCTATAGTTGCTTCTCTTGTTGAATACTTATAAAATAAATATTATGGTAGTCTACATTGTCTATTGGGCAATGGATTTATCCGACTTCAACTTCCATCTATGATGTTTGGTTGGTTAACTTTTGAAGAATACATACTGTTCAAATGAGTCGAAGTACATGATATAGACTTACAATCTCAAATGGAAAATTTTCCCATGGTACAAGTGCATGGAAAACTTTCCACATATCAACTTGCATTTGGATCAGTTGGCCTCTACATCACCCATCTGGACCGTCCATTAGGAAAACATTACAAGGAAAACATCTCCACAACATCAATCCAACTTAGGCATGTATGAGAATATGAAAGTATTACAGCACAGGAAACAGTTTGATTGAACATCTACCATTGAAAATTTTTTGGAGGCCAAAGAAGTTTTGGATCAAGCTGATGTTTGTGCTTTTTTGGATCAAGCTGATGTTTGTGCTTTCTCTTCATCCATGTCTTTTTGATCATATTAACAAGTTCGATGACAAATAAAAATTACTTTAGACCCTAGGAAGGTTTCAACAGTGAAAATCTGGATTTTCTTGTTAGTAAATTTTAACTGAACTCGTTCTTTTAAAAAATAGAAAAATGGGAATATTAAGAAATATGGATTTTCTTATTAAGAAGAAAATGGAAGATGGATTGAAAAAACATAAAAGAGTTTTACAGAAATTATTTGTTCCAAACAGGACATTTATCAAAGGAGCACTATTGGGCGATATTTAAGATTTTCATAATAAATAGATTAAGAGCCAATGATAATTATAAGTAGACTTGCAGCCAAAAATAAAGAATTTGATTTTTTTTAAAACATGAAAAGACTAATCAGTCCTACTTCTTGTAACTTCAGCCACTGCTTCAAATGGAGGGAATGCACAAAGATTTGGTTAGGGAGACCACTGATGGTGAACTAGCAGCTGCAACAAATATGAGAGTTACAAAGGTGAAAAGAAACATAAGTCGGTCGGTAAGATAAGATGCATGATTTTCCTTTTCAATTGTTAGTCATAGATTGACAGTACTTATTTCAATTTCTTGGATGGATGATGAATGTATTTGGGAATGTGAATGAAAATAAAAAACTTATAATATATATATATATATATATATGTTATCAATGGAGGATACCTTGTTTAGGGGGACATGAAATTCTTGTAGCTTATGGTATGGTGCCTCATATTGTTTGTATATTACTAGTATGTAGTAGATAATACTAGGTTCAATAGTAGATAATACTAAAAAATCCCTAAACCTAAACCTACACCTAATCCTAATCTACTCCTTAACCCGAATCCAAACCTAAACCTATACTTATAACCTAAAACTATTCTCAAATCTCAAAACCTATAACCTAAACCTGAATTCAAACCCGAACCCGAATTCCTAAACCTTAACCTAAACATATAACCTATAACCTAAGCCTATACCTAAACCTAAAACCTAAAGCTAAAGTTAAACCTATAACTTAAACCTAAACTCAAATCCTAAACCTTAACCTAAACCTACAACCTAAACTTAAACTTATAACCTTAACCCTAAACCTAAACCTAAACCAACACCTAATCCTAATCTCAACTCCCTAACCTAAACTTAAACCTAAACTTGAAAACCCAAAACTAAACCCGAACACAACCCGATCCCGATTTCCTAAGCCTAAACTTAAGACCTTAACCTAAACCTATTCTCAAATCCCAAAACACAGAACCTAAACCTAAACCTATAACCTATAACCTAAACCAAAACCTATAACCAAAACCAAAACCTATAACCTAAACCCAAACCCATTCTCAAATCCCATAACCTATAACCTAAACCTAAATCAAAACCTATAACCTAAACCAAAACCAAAACCAAAACCAAACCCAAACCCAAACCCAAACCCGAACACGAATTACTAAACCTTAAGTTAAACATATAACTTATAACCTATAACTTAAACCTATACCTAAACCTAAAACCTTACTTATAACCTAAACCTTAACCTATTCTCAATTCCCTAAACCTATAGCTTATAACCTAAACCTAAACCTAAACCTAAACCTATAACCTTAACCTAAACTAAATTCTATGACCTAAAACCTAAATGTATTCTCAAATCCCTAAACCTAAACCTACACCTAATTCTAATCTCAACTCCCTAACCTAAACCTAAACCTAAACTTGAAAACCCTAACCTAAACGCGATCCAAACCCAAACCCGATTTCCTAAACCTAAACCTTAACCTATTCTCAATTCCCTAAACCTATAGTTTATAACCTAAACCTAAACCTAACCTAAACCTAAACATAAACCTAAAACCTTAACCAAAACCAAAACCTATGACCTAAAACCTTAACCTATAACCTATAACCTAAACTTATAACCTATAACCTAACCTTAACCTAAACCTAAAATCTAAACCTTAACCAATAACCTAAAACCTAAATATATTCTCAAATCCCTAAATCTAAAGCTACACCTAATCCTAATCTCAACTCCTAAGCTAAACCTAAACCCGATTTCCTAAACCTAAACCTTAACCTATTCTCAAATCCCTAAACTTAAACCTACACCTAATCCTAATCTCAACTCCCTAACCTAAACTTAAACCTAAACTTGAAAACCCAAACCTATACCCAATCTCGAACACCAACCCGAATTCCTAAACCTAAACCTTAACCTATTTTCAAATCCCTAAACCTAAACCTACACCTAATTCTAATCTCAACTCCCTAACCTAAACCTAAACCTAAACTTGAAAACCCAAACCTAAAACCCGATCCAGAACCCGAACTCGATTTCTAAACCAAAACCTTAACCTATTCTCAAATCCTAAACTTAAACCTACACCTAATCCTAATCTAAACTCCCTAACCTAAACCTAAACCTAAACTTGAAAACCCAAACCTAAACCCGATCCCAAACCCGAACCCGATTTCCTAAACCTAAACCTTAACATATTCTCAATTCCCCAAACCTATAGCTTATAAGACCTAAACCTATAACATTAAAACCAAAACCTATGACTTAAAACCTTAACCTATAACCTATAACCTAAACTTATAACCTATAACCTAACCTTAACCTAAACCTTAACCAATAACCTACAACCTAAACCTAAACTTAAAACCTAAATGTATTCTCAAATCCCTAAACTTAAACCTACACCTAATCCTAATCTCAACTCCAACCTAAACCTAAAACTAAACTTGAAAACACAAACCTAAACCCGATCCCAATTCCCTAAACACGAACCTTAACCTATTCTCAATTCCCTAAACCTATAGCTTATAACCTAAACCTAAACCTAAACCTTAACCTAAACCTATAACTTTAACCTAAACCAAAACCTATGACCTAAAACCTAAATGTATTCTCAAATCTTTAAACCTAAACCTACACCTAATCCTAATCTCAACTTCCTAACCTAAACCTAAAACCCGATCCCGAACCCGAACCCGATTTCCTAAACCTAAACCTTAACCTATTCTCAAATCCCTAAACTTAAACCTACACCTAATCCTAATCTCAACTCCCTAACCTAAACCTAAAACCCGTTCTAGAACCCGAACCCGAACCCGATTTCTAAACCTAAACCTTAACCTATTCTCAAATCCCTAAACTTAAACCTACACCTAATCCTAATCTAAACTCCCTAACCTAAACCTAAACCTAAACTTGAAAACCCAAACCTAAACCCAATCCCGAACCCGAACCCGAATTCCTAAACCTAAACCTTAACCTATTTTCAAATCCCTAAACCTAAACCTACACCTAATCCTAATCTCAACTCCCTAACCTAAACCTAAACCTAAACTTGAAAACCCAAACCTAAACTTGATCCCGAACCCGAACCCGATTTCATAAACCTAAACCTTAACATATTCTCAATTCCCTAAACCTATAGCTTATAAGTCCTAAAACCTTAACTCGAACCTAAACCTATAACCTTAAAACCAAAACCTATGACCTAAAACCTTAACCTATAACCTATAACCTAAACTTATAACCTAAACTTATAACCTAACCTTAACTTAAACCTAAAATCTAAACACCAATAACTTAAAACCTAAACCTAAACCTAAACCTAAAACCTAAATGTATTCTTAAATCCCTAAACCTAAACCTACACCGAATCCTAATCTCAACTCCTAACCTAAACCTAAACCTAAACTTGAAAACCCAAACCTAAAACCCGATCCCGAACCCGAACCCGATTTCCTAAACCTAAACCTTAACCTATTCTCAAATCCCTAAACTTAAACCTATACCTAATCCTAATCTAAACTCCCTAACCTAAACCTAAACCTAAAATTGAAAACCCAAACCTAAACCCAATCCCAACCCGAACACGAATTCCTAAACTTAAACCTTAACCTATTTTCAAATCCCTAAACCTAAATCTACACCTAATCCTAATCTCGACTCCCTAACCTAAACTTTGAACCGAAACTTGAAAACCCAAACCTAAACCCGATCCCGATCCCGAACCCGAACCCGATTTCCTAAACCTAAACCTTAACATATTCTCAATTCCCTAAACCTATAGCTTATAAGACCTTAAAACCTTAACCTTAACCTAAACCTATAACCTTAAAACCAAAACCTATGTCCTAAAACCTAAACTTATAACCTATAACCTAACCTTAACCTAAACCTAAAACCTAAACCTTAACCAATACCTAAAACCTAAAACTTAAATGTATTCTCAAATCCCTAAACCTAAACCTACACCTAATCCTAATCTCAACTCCCTAACCTAAACCTAAACCCGATCCCGAACCCGAACCCGATTTCCTAAACCTAAACCTAACCTATTCTCAATTCCCTAAACCTATAGCTTATAACCTAAACCTAAACCTTAACCTAAACTTATAACCTTAACCTAAACCAAAACTTATGACCTAAAACCTAAATGTATTCTCAAATCTCTAAACCTAAACCTACACCTAATCCTAATCTCAACTCCTAACCTAAACCTAAACCTAAACTTGAAAACCCAAACCTAAACTTGATCCCGAACCCGAACCCGATTTCATAAACCTAAACCTTAACATATTCTCAATTCCACAAACCTATAGCTTATAAGTCCTAAAACAAGTAACTTTGAACCTAAACCTATAACCTTAAAACCAAAACCTATGACCTAAAACCTTAACCTATAACCTATAACCTAAACTTATAACCTAACCTTAACCTAAACCTAAAATCTAAACACCAATAACCTAAAACCTAAACCTAAACCTAAAACCTAAATGTATTTTCAAATCCTAAACCTAAACCTACACCTAATCCTAATCTCAACTCCCTAACCTAAACCTAAACTTAAACTTGAAAACCCAAACCTAAACCCGAACCCGAACCCGAACCCGATTCCCTAAACCTAAACCTTAACCTATTCTCAATTCCTAAACCTATAGCTTATAACCTAAACCTAAACCTAAACCTAAACCTTAACCTAAACTAAAACTTATGACCTAAAACCTAAATGTATTCTCAAATCTCTAAACCTAAACCTAAACCTTAACCTAAACCAAAACTTATGACCTAAAACCTAAATGTATTCTCAAATCTCTAAACCTAAACCTACACCTAATCCTAATCTCAACTCCCTAACCTAAACCTAAACCTAAACTTGAAAACCCAAACCTAAAACCCGATCCAGAACCCGAACCCGATTTCCTAAACCTAAACCTTAACCTATTCTCAAATCCACTAAACTTAAACCTACACCTAATCCTAATCTAAACCTAAACTAAAAATTGAAAACCCAAACCTAAACCCAATCTCGAACCCGAGCCGAATTCCTAAACCTAAACCTTAACCTATTTTCAAATCCTAAACATAAACGTACACCTAATCCTAATCTCGACTCCCAACCTAAACACGAACCTAAACTTGAAAACCCAAACCTAAACCCGATCCAGATCCCGAACCCGAACCCGATTTCCTAAACCTAAACCTTAACATATTCTCAATTCCCTAAACCTATAGCTTATGAAACCTTAACCTTAACCTAAACCTATAACCTTAAAACCAAAACCTATGTCCTAAAACCTAAACTTATAACCTATAACCTAACCTTAACCTAAACATAAAACCTAAACCTTAACCAATACCTAAAACCTAAAAATAAACCTAAAACCTAAATGTATTCTCAAATCCCTAAACCTAAACCTACACCTAATCCTAATCTCAACTCCCTAACCTAAACCTAAACCCGATCCCGAACTCGAACACGATTTCCTAAACCTAAACCTTAACCTATTCTCAATTCCCTTAACCTAAACCTTAACCTAAACTTATAACCTTAACCTAAACCAAAACTTATGACCTAAAACCTAAATATATTCTCAAATCTCTAGACCAAAACCTACACCTAATCCTAATATCAACTCCCTAACCTAAACCTAAACCTAAACTTGAAAACTCAAACCTAAAACCCGATCCAGAACCCGAACCCGATTTCCTAAACCTAAACCTTAACCTATTCCCAAATCCCTAAACTTAAACCTACACCTAATCCTAATCTAAACTCCCTAACCTAAACCTAAACCTAAACTTGAAAACCCAAACCTAAACCCAATCCCGAACCCGAATTCCTAAACCTAAACGTACACCTAATCCTAATCTCGACTCCCTAACCTAAACCTGAACCTAAACTTGAAAATCCAAACCTAAACCCGATCCAGAACCCGAACCCGATTTCCTAAACCTAAACCTTAACATATTCTCAATTCGCTAAACCTATAGCTTATAAGACCTTAAAACCTTAACCTTAACCTAAACCTATAACCTTAAAACCAAAACTTATGTCCTAAAACCTAAACTTATAACCTATAACCTAACCTTAACCTAAACCTAAAACCTAAACCTTAACCAATACTTAAAACCTAAAAATAAACCTAAAACCTAAATGTATTCTCAAATCCCTAAACCTAAACCTACACCTAATCCTAATCTCAACTCCCTAACCTAAACCTAAATCCGATCCAGAACCCGAACCCGATTTCAAAACCTAAACCTTAACCTATTCTCAATTCCCTAAACCTATAGCTTATAACCTAAACCTTAACCTAAACCTATAACCTTAACCTAAACTAAACTTATGACCTAAAAGCTAAATGTATTCTCAAATCTCTAAACCTAAACCTACACCTAATCCTAATCTCAACTTCTAACCTAAACCTAAACCTAAACTTGAAAACCCAAACCTAAAACCCGATCCAGAACCCGAACCCGATTTCCTAAACCTAAACCTTAACCTATTCTCAAATCCCTAAACTTAAACCTACACCTAATCCTAATCTAAACTCCCTAACCTAAACCTAAACCTAAACTTGAAAACCCAAACCTAAACCCAATCCCGAACACGAATTCCTAAACCTAAACCTACACCTAATCCTAATCTCGACTCCCTAACCTAAACTGAACCTAAACTTGAAAACCCAAACCTTAACCCGATCCAGAACCCGAACCCGATTTCTAAACCTAAACCTTAACATATTCTCAATTCCCTAAACCTATAGCTTATAAGACCTTAAAACCTTAACCTTAACCTAAACCTATAACCTTAAAACCAAAACCTATGTCCTAAAACCTAAACTTATAACCTATAACCTAACCTTAACCTAAACCTAATACCTAAACCTTAACCAATACCTAAAACCTAAAAATAAACCTAAAACCTAAATATATTCTCAAATCTCTAAACCTAAACCTACACCTAATCCTAATCTCAACTTCCTAACCTAAACCTAAACCCGATCCCAGAACCCGATTTCCTAAACCTAAACCTTAACCTATTCTCAATTCCCTAAACCTATAGCTTATAACCTAAACCTATTAACCTTAACCTAAACTAAAACTTATGACCTAAATCCTAAATGTATTCTCAAATCTCTAAACCTAAACCTACACCTAATCCTAATCTCAACTCCCTAACCTAAACCTAAACCTAAACTTGAAAACCCAAACCTAAAACCCGATCCCGAACCCGAACTCGATTTCCTAAACCTAAACCTTAACCTATTCTCAAATCCCTAAACTTAAACCTACACCTAATCCTAATCTAAACTCCCTAACCTAAACCTAAACCTAAACTTGAAAACCCAAACCTAAACCCAATCCCGAACCCGAACCCGAATTCCTAAACCTAAACCTTAACCTATTTTCAAATCCCTAAACCTAAACCTACACCTAATCCTAATCTCAACTCCTAACCTAAACCTAAACCTAAACTTGAAAACCCAAACCTAAACTTGATCCCGAACCCGAACCCGATTTCATAAACCTAAACCTTAACATATTCTCAATTCCCTAAACCTATAGCTTATAAGTCCTAAAACCTTAACCTGAACCTAAACCTATAACCTTAAAACCAAAACCTATGACCTAAAACCTTAACCTATAACCTATAACCTAAACTTATAACCTAACCTTAACCTAAACCTAAAATCTAAACACCAATAACTTAAAACCTAAACCTAAACCTAAACCTAAAACCTAAATGTATTCTCAAATCCCTAAACCTAAACCTACACCTAATCCTAATCTCAACTCCCTAACCTAAACCTAAACCCGATCCCGAACCCGATTTCCTAAACCTCAACCTTAACCTATTCTCAATTCCCTAAACCTATAGCTTATAACCTAAACCTTAACCTAAACCTATAACCTTAACCTAAACCAAAACTTATGACCTAAAACCTAAATGTATTCTCAAATCTCTAAACCTAAACCTACACCTAATCCTAATCTCAACTCCCTAACCTAAACCTAAACCTAAACTTGAAAACCCAAACCTAAAACCCGATCCCTAACCCGAACCCGATTTCCTAAACCTAAACCTTAACCTATTCTCAAATCCACAATGTATTATGCGTGGATGAATAATGTATTGTGGATAAGATTGTTTGTGTTTGGATGGATGTAGTTTATGTTTGGATGGATATACGTAGTTTGGGTTTAGATGGATGTGAATGTGAATGTGAATGTGAATGTGATGAAACAGGTGTATATCAGTCCTGTTTGGATGAAACAGGTGAATGTGAATGAAACAGGTGTATATTAGTCTTGTTTGGATGAAACAGGTGTATATCAGTCCTGTTTGGATGAAACAGGTGAATGTGAATGAAACAGGTGTATATCAGTCCTGTTTGGATGAAACAGTGTATATCGATCTGTTTGGATGAAACAGTGTATATCGATTACTGTTTGGATGAAACAGGTGTATGTCAGTCCTGTTTGGATGAAACAGGTGTATATCAGTCCTATTTGGATGAAACAGGTGTATGTGAATGAAACAGGTGTATATCAGCCCTGTTTGGATGAAACAGGTGAATGTGAATAAAACAGTTGTATATCAGTCCTGTTTGGATGAAACAGGTGAATGTGAATGTGATGAAACATTTTGGATTTAAGTATGTGAATGAAACAGGTGTATATGAATGAAACAAATGTATATCAGTCCTGTTTGGATGAAACAGGTGTATAGCAGGTGTATGTCAGTCCTGTTTGGATGAAACAGGTGTATATCAGTCCTGTTTGGATGAAACAGGTGTATATCAGTCCTGATTGGATGAAACAGGTGAATGTGAATGAAACAGGTGTATATCAGTCCTGTTTGGATGAAACAGGTGAACGTGAATGTGATGAAACAGTTTGGATTTATATATGTGAATGAAACAGGTGTATATCAGTCCTGTTTGGATGAAACAGGTGAATGTGAATGAAACAGGTGTATATCAGTCTTGTTTGGATGAAACAAGTGAATGTGAATGTGATGAAACAGTTTGGATTTACGTAGTTTGTATAACAGGTGTATATCAGGAAGAATACTGTAACAGGTCAAATTTAAAAATGTCCGTAAGGGTCATAAGAGACGGCCTATAGCAGTCCTTTTAAAGGATGGTCCATGACCGTCCTTTTAAAGGACGGTCCATAACCGTCCTTTGAAGGCTTATAAGAGACGGTCTATGATAGTCATTTTCAAGGACGGTCTATGACTGTTCGTTTAAAGGACGGTCCATGGCCGTCCTTTGAAGGCTCATAAGAGACGGTCCATGACAGTCCTTTTTAAGGACGGTCCATGGCCGTATTTTTTTCGTCAATAAGAATGACGGTTTTCAACCGTCCTTTAAAAAATAAGACACATCAAAATTTGACGGCCTATGCGATGGTCCATGACCGTCCTTTTTGATCATTTGAGACGGTTTTGGACCGTCCTTTTTTCGCTGTTTTAGCGTAGTGTATATAAAGTCCATTGAATACTTCCTATGGCCACCGTAACGTTTATCTCCCTGCAATGAATGCAGATGTTAGTGACCAAATCCTCTCTAATATATATATATATAGAAAAGATGGAGCCATCATTCTTACCTTTTTGAGCTACTGGACCTCAACGTGATACATGTGATTTATCCATCGCCTTCTAGATTGTGGGGCCTCCTACTGGAACCCACCTTGATGCCTGCAGTGTAGGTTGAACATCCACCATGACCTTTCCTAAGGTCCACCTCGTGGCATGCATGTGTTTTCTCCGAGCTGTTCATGTAGTCCGGGGTCCACCATGGTGCATATATATATATTATCCACGCCATCCAATGGGTAGTACAAACTATAATGTATGCGTCTTTCATCCGTTTTGACGCCAAGTGGGTGGGGCCACTGTGATCCACGTGTTTCATCTGAACCACCCATCTGTTTTAACAGCTCAGTTAGAGCATGTGCCCATAAATGAAACTCAAATCTCGGGTGGAACCTACCACTAGCAGGAGACGGTTGAAACTCTGTACGACTCGACAATCTGGACCCCACTGAAATGTTTATTTGCCACCGATCTGGGCCTCACCTACGAGTTATATGTTTTATCAATGCCATCAACACCGTCCACTAAGTAATGCCCATTAATGAACTGAAAACACAAAAATACCAGCCTGATTCAAACTTGTGTGGCCCCTTGAGCGAGGGGCCCACTGTGCATATATTGGGGCACGTTGTCTGTTGGGCGGTAGCCCACCTTGTTTTGGATAGTGGGCCCACTTGACTATGGGAGATTGTGATTTTTGGTGGCCCATCTAAATTAGGTGAAATATTCCTGTCTTTCTGGGCAAATTTTACTTCTGGTGGCCCATCTCGTGGTGTAGATTTGTGGTGTTTTGGGGCGTACCAAGCTAAATGCAATTTTTGACATTTTGATGGCTGCAAATCATGGATCATGCATGATGTGGATAGCCCTAAATCATGTGGATATGTGCGGAATATGTGGCATAATAATATGTTTTGTTACATAATAATATGTTTTGTTACATATTATTATACCATCCATTTCTTCTTTGAAGATAATGATTTTAATGGTTTTGTTGCTCACTTTGGTTTTCTACCTATGAACTCATTTAATCAGTTTCTTCCATTTAGATTGAAATGCCAATGCCTTCACAGTTGTTGCATCAATATTCAAAATTCAACATGCCGTCTCTTGCAGTTTTTGGACCAATCCTTATTTGTATATGTATGTTTAGCTATTTGATTTCTTGCTCAACAAATTCATCAATGAGAATAGGCCAAGCACCTTTGGTGATGGTAATGTTTACACGGGAGATTTTGGAGTCATGGCCCATGTGGAGAAAATCTCGACACTTGAGCATGGCTTTGGTGATGTAATGTTTACATGAGAGATTTTTTTCAGTCTTTGCTATCAACACATTTGCTAGGATGTAAGTAATTAACAACCTGTTCAACAAGGTGACAGCCAAAATGTATGTTAGGGATCTACTATCTTTGAAAGTTTTGGTTAGGAGGTTTTTGGAGTCATGCATATTGAAGAACATTATAATATTCCTAAAGATGTTAGCAGTTGTGTGGACATTAAGGATTTCTTTTAATTAGCTCTAGAGAAGAAAGAGGTATAATGTGATGCTCAACCAGGTAGGTGGCACCCACCTTTAAGTAACCTAAGTTGTTCATCTGGTGCTACCAATCATGGGATTGGCCATGCCTTAAGAAGTCCCCTTTCAGATGATCCTAGCCATCTGATGAAAATGGAGAACTATGATTTTTGGTCTATATTTAGCAGGGGCCATATCAGACGATTACGATCATCTAAAGGGAAAGATTTTTTGTGTATCTCCCACTCACCATGAATGATTTGAATTGCTTGAAGGTGAGTCCTGCTCATGCAATTTGATGGGACAAACAAAACCTTGAATTTGATTGAGCATTGTATATTTCATTGACCAAGGTGTACTTGTATTATGCATCTCTGCCGAACACCATGATATTTTCTGTAGTTCCTACACAATTTCATCATTATTATTGTTATTGTTATTATTATTATTATTATTTTGAAGAACGTAGTATGTACACCTTTTGTTGGAGGCAACTCATGGAAGGCAACTGCTTTTCAGGTGAAGGCAAGCATTGTTTTGATTGAGACTGCAGAAGTTCAGAAAGGAATTGTAGAGCTTGTGTCAAGACACGTAATTAAGAAGCTTGTTATGGAAGCAGCACCGGACAAGTAAGTATTTTTCCTTGGACAATATCAACCTGAATATGATTTTACTCTGAAGGACTTTCCACTCATATGGATTTGGCAAGTGAATCACCTGATGTAACCTTGTGACTTTTGGGATATAACTCAAATGCATGAAGCTGTTAAATAAAAAAGAGAATAACCAAATTATGTTCCTGCTTTTGTGGGTATAGACATCAAACAATAATAGTTATTTCACAAATACTCATGAACCAAAGATCTTGTCCTTCTTTACATCATTTACAGAACTTCAAGATAACTGTTCGTGTCTATGCACATGGGCAGAAATTTGTTTAAATGTTCACATTTGATATAAGCATCTTTAACATAAATTATCAATGGCTGGCAATTCAAAGAAAAAAAATGAATATACAAATAACTGTATAAATGAATCGTGTTGTTTGATTCCTTAGGAGCATGTGCAAAGTCACAAACATGAATATGAGGTGTAAATCTACCATGGAGAAATGCCATGGCTATTCACACAGAGAGATGAAAGAGGTGAATAGCAGGACACGTGCTCATGTGGTACATTTGTGTGACAATCATTAGGCAGGGCCAATGGTTACCATGCCTTGGGTCATAAATCAAGCCAATCTAGTCATGCTTGGGGTCATACTTGCTTGAGGAAAATGAATGGTTAAGAAAGAAACCACCAACCACCTATATTCAGCATACATGTGGGGATATCTTGCACGCATGTTCCACTTTGGTATGTGTGTTGCAATTCACCTCTTCATTCTCTCCTCTCATGAACGATTTTAGCATTTCTCCATATACACTAAAAGAAACATGTAATTGTCTAAGTCTTTTATCCACAAAATGTATCGAGAGAGTTTTCTAAGGCAAGTTACCCCAAAGAGTGTCAAGAGACCCGTTCACAAGTCACTTGCTGTGCATAGTAAGGATCTTAGACAAGCGGAACAACATTTATACAACCATCATTCTCTGGATTATTTGTAACTTGAGCATTTTTCCATGCATCCATCAATGAAATTGAAATTTAGTTCCCAAGGATTGGGACTTGAGGATTGGAGCATATTTCCATGCATCCTAAACCTATAACCTAAACCTATACCTAAACCTAAACTCGAAATCTTACATAGATTAAACAATCCATGATTGGGACTTGAGGAAAAGTTGAGGTGTATTGTTGTCTCCAGTCAAGTCATTAATTTTGTTTGAGGTAAATTTGTGTTTGGATTATTGTTTGTTGTAGTTTGATGCAAGATAGGTGTTTATTACCTAGGAGTTTCTAAGGATGTTCCGGTGTCTTCTCAGCCATGGACTTCAAGCATGTTGTTATTGTTGGGTGTTAGTGATCTCTTTTAGCCATGTAGTGGTGTTGTGGTTATAATTGAAGATAGTTGTATAGCCTTCTTGACCTTAGGTAGTAAGGATCCTTAGAGTCTTTATCCCCAATGTAACTCATTCTTAATTCTTTCCATTAAGTCATGCATGATATGCTTGATACAAACCCATGAACATGCCATGCTAGAGGTCGACCCTACATGTGTCAAAATGACATTTATGTCCAACATATGAGCGGTGACCCACACAGCACCGGTGAGTAGGCAATCCAGGTCCCACGTGATATGCCCATGAAAAGTTGAAGCTATTCAAAGACTAAACTCCAATGATAGTCATAGATGCATGTGTTTAGAATTAGATTCGTGAATGAGTGAAAAATAATAATAATAATTATTATTTTTTTTGTAAGGTGCAGGTTCAAAATAAACCCCGTGGTTAATCAGGATCCGGCTATAACAGATAGGGAGTGGATGACACTAAGTTTTTCGAACCCTCGTTTTATTTCTGGAATCAAAATCTTTGTGAAGTTTGCACGAGAACACCTTCCTGGTAGAGAAACCATTCTTTGTCCATGTGCCACTTGTAGATGTTTACGATTACCGGTTTCTTATGATGATTTGGAAATACATCTAATGAAAAATAGATTTGACTCAAGCTATAGGGTTTGGGACATGCATGGTGAGCATGTATCACCTAAGCGTACTGAATGTGCATCAAGTTCCCAACAGTACCACAATGTCCTGAACTTAAATGAGGTTCACAACGTGATTGTTCAAGAACTCGGTGGTAATAACCTAGATGAAGTTGTACAGGATGAGCCGAATGTGACCCCGTAGTCGAAGGCATCTTTGGGAAAATGAAACTGATGAGTTTGAAGAAAATCTACGAGACGCAATGACTGAGCTATACCCAGGGGCCCAAGATTTCACTGTACTGACTTTTATTGTACAACTTTTCAAATTAAAAGTGAACCATGGATGGAGCGAAAAAAGCTTTACAGAGCTCCTTCAACTACTAAAGAAGGTGTTACCTTTTGGTAACAAGGCCCCTACTAATACCTACCAAGCGAAGAAGATCATCACAAAGTTGGGTCTTGATTATGTGAAGATCCATGCTTGTCCAAATGACTGTATCTTGTACCGGAAAGAGAACGAGATGAAAACCAGTTGTCCAACTTGTAAAGCTCCTAGGTTTAAGATAGAAATGAATGTTGAGAAAAAACAATCTCGAGTACCTGCCAAGGTGTTAAGGTATTTTCCATTAACACCAAGGCTACAAAGAATGTTCAGTGTGCCATGGTTAGCAAAGAAATGTCATGGCACTCAACCAGAAAATTGCAACCTTGAAAAGATGGAGCATCCGTTGATTCTATTGCATGGAAGAATCTTGATGAGAAGTATATGGATTTTTCAAATTTGAGCCTCGCAATGTTCGATTGGGCTGGCTTTCTGAGATGGGTTTAACCCATTCGGTGCTTTCACTACAGCTCATAGTTCATGGCCCGTTATGTGTGTGACGTACAACCTTCCGCCAAAGCTTTGCATGAAACCTCAGTTTACTATGTTGGCTTTGCTCATTGAGGGACCACAACAACCAGGAAAGGATATTGATGTTTATTTACAACCATTGATTGATGAATTGCAAGACTTATGGCATAAAGGGGTCACGACGCTTGATGCATATCATAAAAATAAATTCAAGATGCGTGCCGTTTTGCTCTGGACAGGGTCCATAAAGGGCAAATGATAGTTCTCCTTAATTAGATATGTAAATTTCAATTTTCTTATCATTTAAGGGTAATCAACGATGTGTATATATAACTGTTACTCTTTTTATATTGTTGTGCCAGCTTCTTCTTCTTCGTCAAGAAAGAGAGGTCCTACTAGGGGTGCTTTTTTACATGAGCAACCTGATAGGAAAAAAGTCCTAAAGACGAATGAATTCGGACAACCGAATGAGGATTGTCCTGAACAAAAGCAATTTGCATCGCATATCGGTATCCTCACCCGTACTCATATCCCGATCACATACCAGGACTTTCGCCAGGTACCTCATGCACACATTCAAATGATCATAAAGTCATTATCACGGGCTTATGAGTATGAGGGTCAAAGTTGGGATGCGAGTCTTACATACGTAACAAAACGCATCAAGGAAACATGGCGGAATTACAAGAAAAGGTTGACTGCAAAATATATTAAAGACAAAGATCCTGCAGTTGTGAGAGATAGTCCTGCCCCCCCTGGTATCCCTATGGAGGATTGGTTAGTCTTCGTGAATCAACATAGCACTGAGGAATTCAAGAAATCAAGTGAAAGGAATAAAGTCAATCGGTCCAAGCTAACGCGACCTGCGTGTCTTGGGAGGAACAGCATGGCTGTTATTCGCCATCAGATGGTATGTATTATTTATTTATAAATATAGGTATTATAGTTTAATATTGAATTTACTTTTGAATTATCACTCATCTAACTCCATTAATATGTAATGTGCCAAAGGCGAAGGAGAAGAATCTTACCTCTGATGTCGAGATAGGTAGATGTGATGTTTACTTAAGAGCTCATACAAGCAAGGACAAAGTTGTCCAGTATCCTGACCTTGTTGTAAGGACATCCCCTTCTACTACTAACCAGTACCTTTATGAGATGCCAATGTATAACTTTGAATTATTTTACATCCATTTGTATTTTGTCGCAGGAAAAATTAGATGAGCTTTATTCTAGCAATCCTTCTTCTAAGATTACCGGCGTTGACGATGCCCTTACACAAGTAATAATAAAATTTAAAAATTACAGTGAGATTCATGGTAATTATGAATTTTCTAATAACTTGATTTGCAATGTCTTACAGTTGGTTGGTTCTGACAGTAGAGGGCGAATGCGGGGTCTAGGTTGCTCGATAACCAAGACAGGACTGAAGATGTCAGCCCCTGCCCGTTCAAAGGTAGAGAATTTGACAAAAGAAAGAGATGGCCTAGTGCAAGAGATATTTGATATAAAGAAATCATTGTCCAAGATGGAGGCCTGGATGGAGATGCAGTAAAACGCACAATCTACGCAAAACCTCTCATCACCAACAATTGCTAAATCTACTCAGGGATCGTCGGTATGCAAGTGTAAATTTGGTACTGTATTGAACTTACAATTATTTTATAAACGATAAAATACTAATGCCATTTTATATGTGTACATGTAGCCGGATGTTATATATATCGGTAAGAGATGCGACTTGCTTGGTTGGAGAAATCGTGATGTAGTTGCTCGTGGTCAAGTACACGAAGTTAATCCAAATGCAGTTATCCATTACGAACCAGTGGAGGATGGAGCTTTTGTTATTACCCTGACTGAGATTATACATCCTGACACTCGTTTATGGAAAGAAGATGGGTTCGCATCTACACTTGGAGAGGCCGGTCCGGGATCACTTGTGCAATGGGGGAAGGAATCTTTGAGATTTCGATAATTCAAACAAACTTGGTACTCTATAATTGAACTTGGTGTGGATGCTTTTTTTAGTTACTTTATATATATATATGATGTTTCACTTGTTTTTTTTTTGAACTAATTTGACACTTCAGTTACTTTATATTGATGAACTCAGAACTTGGTTTGGTTTTTAGTTACTTTATATTGATGTTTCGCTTGTTTTTTTTTTTGTTACTATATGTTGTTTGGTTTCATTTTTGTAATTTTGAATGAATTTTATACTCTATATGTAAACATATTAGACTCCATTTGGTCGTCACAAACCAAATGGAGGCTAAGCTCCTTTTTAACTCCGCCAATGCAACTCCTTGCATTGCGGTCCCAAGCCCGGGTAAAGGAGGAGGAGAATGGGCATCAAGGTGAGTTGTATGCAGGCTCATGTGTTTTTAGTTTACTGGCTTCTTCTATTATCATTTGAGGACCTCAAAGGCCCAACTAACTTGAGATTTTTATATGCAGGCTCAAGTATTTTTAGCCCCACAGATCAATGTTGCCACTACAAGGTTCATATTGAAATGGTAAAGTTTTTAACTATTTATTTTATCTTTGAAATTGTTATTTTTTCATTCATATAATTTTTTTACTCTTTCAATGCAGCTAGGTACAACATTGGTGCAGTTATCTTGCTCTGGGCACCTATAGTCTTGGTATGTCTCATCCATTATTTGTGCAACTAATGTCTTAGAATGTTTTACAATCTTTAAAATCTTTATATGTAAATTTTTGCCCATTTGCATTGTTGGAGAAACAAAAAAATTTACTCATTCTCAGATTGCAATGTGGAATATGCATCCATTATTCAAAGAAAGGGCGACATTCCAAGCACTCACACTTTCTCTCCTTGCTAGCTAAATTGGTGAGTCTTCTTTCCTTCATACTATATGATTCATTGAAGAAGTGGCCTGGCCATTTGGACAGGCCCATGTTTATATATTATCATGAAATTGATGAAGTAGATCCGGATGTGCGTCGGAGCTATCCGGATGTGGAGCGGGGATCCCTAGAATGTGGGAACCACTGTTATGACCATGATGAAGCTGTCCATTTCCTATGGACAAAAATTGGAGGGGCCTGACCATTTGGATAGTCCATGTTTATGTATTTGATCGAAATTAATGGAGCAGACCCGGATGTGCGTCGGAGCTATCCGGATGAGCGGGGGTCCCTGGAAGGTGGGAACTGCTGTTATGACCATGATGAAGCTGTCCATTTCTTATAGACAGCATTGGAGGGGCTTGACCATTTGGACAGGCCGTGTTTATGTATTTGCTCGATATTAATGAAGCAGACCCGGATGTGCGTCGGAGCTATCCGGATGAGCGGGGGTCCCTGGAAGGTGGGAACCGCTGTTATGACCATGATGAAGCCGTCCATTTTCTATGGATAGCATTGGAAGAGCCTGGCCATTTGGACAGGCCATTTTTATATCTGTATTTGCAGGGACCACACCCTTAACCTAAACCTAAACTTGAAAACCCAAACCTAAACCCGATCCCAAACTCGAACCCGATTTCCTAAACCTAAACCTTAAACTATTCTCAATTCCTTAAATCTATAACCTAAACCAAAACCTATAACCTTAACTTAAACCAAAACCTATAACCTAAACCTTAACCTAAATGTATTCTCAAATCCCTAAACCTAAACCTACACCTAATCCTAATCTCAACTCCCTAACCTAAACTGGATCCTAAACTTGAAAACCCAAACCTAAAGCCGATCCCGAACCCGAACCCCATTTCTAAACCTAAACCTTAAACTATTCTCAATTCTCTAAATCTATAACTTAAACCACCAAACCAAAACCTATAACCTTAACTTAAACCAAAACCTATAACCTAAACCTTAACCTAAATGTATTCTCAAATCCCTAAACCTAAACCTACACCTAATCCTAATCTCAACTCCCTAACCTAAATCGGATCCTAAACTTGAAAACCCAAACCTAAAGCCGATCCCGAACCCGAACCCGATTTCCTAAACCTAAACCTTAAACTATTCTCAATTCTCTAAATATATAACTTAAACCTAAACCAAAACCTATAACCTTAACTTAAACCAAAACCTATAACCTAAACATTAACCTAAATGTATTCTCAAATACCTAAACCTAAACCTACACCTAATCCTAATCTCAACTCCCTAACCTAAACCTAGATCCTAAACTTGAAAACCCAAACCTAAAGCCGATCGCGAATCCGAACCCGATTTCCTAAACCTAAACCTTGAACTATTCTCAATTCCCTAAATCTATAACCTAAACCTAAACCAAAACCTATAACCTTAACTTAAACCAAAACCTATAACCTAAACCTTAACCTAAATGTATTCTCAAATCCCTAAACCTAAACCTACACCTAATCCTAATCTCAACTCCCTAACCTAAACCGGATCTAAACTTGAAAACCCAAACCTAAAGCCGATCCAGAACCCGAACCCGATTTCCCAAACCTAAACCTTAAACTATTCTCAATTCCCTAAATCTATAACCTAAACCAAAACCAAAACCTATAACCTTAACTTAAACCAAAACCTATAACCTAAACCTTAACCTAAATGTATTCTCAAATCCTAAACCTAAACCTACACTTAATCCTAATCTCAACTCCCTAACCTAAACCGGATCCTAAATTTGAAAACCCAAACCTAAAGCCGATCCCGAACCCGAACCCGATTTCCTAAACCTAAACCTTAAACTATTCTCAATTCCCTAAATCTATAACCTAAACCAAAACCAAAACCTATAACCTTAACTTAAACTAAAACCTATAACCTAAACCTTAACCTAAATGTATTCTCAAATCCCTAAACCTAAACCTACACCTAATCCTAATCTCAACTCCCTAACCTAAACCGGATCCTAAACTTGAAAACCCAAACCTAAACCCAATCCCGAACCCGAACCCGATTTCCTAAACCTAAACCTTAAACTATTCTCAATTCCCTAAATCTATAACCTAAACCTAAAACTTAAACCTAAACCTAAACCAAAACCTATAACCTAAACCTTAACCTAAATGTATTCTCAAATCCCTAAACTTAAACCTACACCTAATCCTAATCTCAACTCCCAACCTAAACCGGATCCTAAACTTGAAAACTCAAACCTAAAGCGATCCCGAACCCGAACCCGATTTCCTAAACCTAAACCTTAAACTATTCTCAATTCCCTAAATCTATAACCTAAACCTAAACCAAAACCTATAACCTACACCTAATCCTAATCTCAACTCCCTAACCTAAACTGGATCCTAAACTTGAAAAACCAAACCTAAAGCCGAACTCGATTTCAAAACCTAAACCTTAAACTATTCTTAATTTCCTAAATCTATAACATAAACCTAAAACTTAAACTTAAACCTAAACCAAAACCTATAACCTAAACCTTAACTTAAATGTATTCTCAAATCCTAAACCTAAACCTACACCTAATCCTAATCTCAACTCCCTAACCTAAACCGGATCTAAACTTGAAAACCCAAACCTAAAGCCGATCCCGAACCCGAACCCGATTTCCTAAACCTAAACCTTAAACTATTCTCAATTCCTAAATCTATAACCTAAACCTAAAACTTAAACCTAAACCTAAACCAAAACCTATAACCTAAACCTTAACCTAAATGTATTCTCAAATCCCTAAACCTAAACCTACACCTAATCCTAATCTCAACTCCCTAACCTAAACCGGATCTAAACTTGAAAACCCAAACCTAAAGCCGATCCCGAACCCGAACCCGATTTCCAAAACCTAAACCTTAAACTATTCTCACCCCTAAATCTATAACCTAAACCAAAACCAAAACCTATAACCTTAACTTAAACCAAAACCTATAACCTAAACCTTAACCAAAATGTATTCTCAAATCCCTAAACCTAAACCTACACTTAATCCTAATCTCAACTCCCTAACCTAAACCGGATCCTAAACTTGAAAACCCAAACCTAAAGCCGATCCAGAACCCGAACCCGAACCCGATTTCCTAAACCTAAACCTTAAACTATTCTCACCCCTAAATCTATAACCTAAACCAAAACCAAAACCTATAACCTTAACTTAAACCAAAACCTATAACCTAAACCTTAACCTAAATGTATTCTCAAATCCCTAAACCTAAACCTACACCTAATCCTAATCTCAACTCCCTAACCTAAACCGGATCCTAAACTTGAAAACCCAAACCTAAAGCCGATCCCGAACCCGAACCCGATTTCCTAAACCTAAACCTTAAACTATTCTTAATTCCCTAAATCTATAACCTAAACCTAAAACTTAAACTTAAACCTAAACTAAAACCTATAACCTAAACCTTAACCTAAATGTATTCTCAAATCCCTAAACTTAAACCTACACCTAATCCTAATCTCAACTCCCTAACCTAAACCGGATCCTAAACTTGAAAACTCAAACCTAAAACCGATCCCGAACCCAAACCCGATTTCCTAAACCTAAACCTTAAACTATTCTCAATTCCCTAAATCTATAACCTAAACCTAAACCAAAACCTATAACCTACACCTAATCCTAATCTCAACTCCCTAACCTAAATCGGATCTAAACTTGAAAAACCAAACCTAAAGCCGAACCCGATTTCCTAAACCTAAACCTTAAACTATTCTCAATTTCTAAATCTATAACATAAACCTAAAACTTAAACCTAAACCTAAACAAAAACCTATAACCTAAACCTTAACCTAAATGTATTCTCAAATCCCTAAACCTAAACCTACACCTAATCCTAATCTCAACTCCCTAACCTAAACCGGATCTAAACTTGAAAACCCAAACCTAAAGCCGATCCCAACCCGAACCCGATTTCTTAAACCTAAACCTTAAACTATTCTCAATTCCTAAATCTATAACCTAAACCAAAACCAAAACCTATAACCTTAACTTAAACCAAAACCTATAACCTAAACCTTAACCTAAATGTATTCTCAAATCCCTAAACCTAAACCTACACCTAATCCTAATCTCAACTCCCTAACCTAAACCGGATCCTAAACTTGAAAACCCAAACCTAAAGCCGATCCAGAACCCGAACCCGATTTCCTAAACCTAAACCTTAAACTATTCTCAATTCCCCTAAGTCTATAACCTAAACCTAAAACTTAAACCTAAACCTAAACTAAAACCTATAACCTAAACCTTAACCTAAATGTATTCTCAAATCCTAAACTTAAACCTACACCTAATCCTAATCTCAACTCCCTAACCTAAACCGGATCCTAAACTTGAAAACTCAAACCTAAAACTCCCGATCCCGAACCCAAACCCGATTTCCTAAACCTAAACCTTAAACTATTCTCAATTCCCTAAATCTATAACCTAAACCTAAACCAAAACCTATAACCTACACCTAATCCTAATCTCAACTCCCTAACCTAAACTGGATCCTAAACTTGAAAAACCAAACCTAAAGCCGAACCCGATTTCCTAAACCTAAACCTTAAACTATTCTCAATTTCCTAAATCTATAACATAAACCTAAAACTTAAACCTAAACCTAAACAAAAACCTATAACCTAAACCTTAACCTAAATGTATTCTCAAATCCCTAAACCTAAACCTACACCTAATCCTAATCTCAACTCCCTAACCTAAACCGGATCCTAAACTTGAAAACCCAAACCTAAAGCCGATCCAGAACCCGAACCCGATTTCCTAAACCTAAACCTTAAACTATTCTCAATTCCCTAAATCTATAACTTAAACCAAAACCAAAACCTATAACTTTAACTTAAACCAAAACCTATAACCTAAACCTTAACCTAAATGTATTCTCAAATCCCTAAACCTAAACCTACACCTAATCCTAATCTCAACTCCCTAACCTAAACCGGATCCTAAACTTGAAAACCCAAACCTAAAGCCGATCCCCCGAACCCGAACCCGATTTCCTAAACCTAAACCTTAAACTATTCTCAATTCCCTAAATCTATAACCTAAACCTAAAACTTAAACCTAAACCTAAACTAAAACCTATAACCTAAACCTTAACCTAAATGTATTCTCAAATCCCTAAACTTAAACCTACACCTAATCCTAATCTCAACTCCCTAACCTAAACCGGATCCTAAACTTGAAAACTCAAACCTAAAACCGATCCAGAACCCAAACCCGATTTCCTAAACCTAAACCTTAAACTATTCTCAATTCCCTAAATCTATAACCTAAACCTAAACCAAAACCTATAACCTACACCTAATCCTAATCTCAACTCCCTAACCTAAATCTGGATCCTAAACTTGAAAAACCAAACCTAAAGCCGAACCCGATTTCCTAAACCTAAACCTTAAACTATTCTCAATTTCCTAAATCTATAACCTAAACCTAAAACTTAAACCTAAACCTAAACAAAAACCTATAACCTAAACCTTAACCTAAATGTATTCTCAAATCCTAAACCTAAACCTACACCTAATCCTAATCTCAACTCCCTAACCTAAACCGGATCCTAAACTTGAAAACCCAAACCTAAAGCCGATCCCGAACCCGAACCCGATTTCCTAAACCTAAACCTTAAACTATTCTCAATTCCCTAAATCTATAACCTAAACCAAAACCAAAACCTATAACCTTAACTTAAACCAAAACCTATAACCTAAACCTTAACCTAAATGTATTCTCAAATCCCTAAACCTAAACCTACACCTAATCCTAATCTCAACTCCCTAACCTAAACCGGATCCTAAACTTGAAAACCCAAACCTAAAGCCGATCCCGAACCCGAACCCGATTTCCTAAACCTAAACCTTAAACTATTCTCAATTCCCTAAATCTATAACCTAAACCTAAAACTTAAACCTAAACCTAAACCAAAACCTATAACCTAAACCTTAACCTAAATGTATTCTCAAATCCCTAAACTTAAACCTACACCTAATCCTAATCTCAACTCCCTAACCTAAACCGGATCCTAAACTTGAAAACCCAAACCTAAAGCCGATCCCGAACCCGAACCCGATTTCCTAAACCTAAACCTTAAACTATTCTCAATTCCCTAAATCTATAACCTAAACCTAAACCAAAACCTATAACCTACACACTAATCCTAATCTCAACTCCCTAACCTAAACCGGATCCTAAACTTGAAAAACCAAACCTAAAGCCGAACCCGATTTCCTAAACCTAAACCTTAAACTATTCTCAATTTCCTAAATCTATAACATAAACCTAAAACTTAAACCTAAACCTAAACAAAAAAACCTATAACCTAAACCTTAACCTAAATGTATTCTCAAATCCTAAACCTAAACCTACACCTAATCCTAATCTCAACTCCCTAACCTAAACCGGATCTAAACTTGAAAACCCAAACCTAAAGCCGATCCCGAACCCGAACCCGATTTCCTAAACCTAAACCTTAAACTATTCTCAATTCCCTAAATCTATAACCTAAACCAAAACCAAAACCTATAACCTTAACTTAAACCAAAACCTATAACCTAAACCTTAACCTAAATGTATTCTCAAATCCCTAAACCTAAACCTACACCTAATCCTAATCTCAACTCCCTAACCTAAACCGGATCTAAACTTGAAAACCCAAACCTAAAGCCGATCCCGAACCCGAACCCGATTTCCTAAACCTAAACCTTAAACTATTCTCAATTCCCTAAATCTATAACCTAAACCTAAAACTTAAACCTAAACCTAAACTAAAACCTATAACCTAAACCTTAACCTAAATGTATTCTCAAATCCCTAAACTTAAACCTACACCTAATCCTAATCTCAACTCCCTAACCTAAACCGGATCCTAAACTTGAAAACTCAAACCTAAAACCGATCCCGAACCCAAACCCGATTTCCTAAACCTAAACCTTAAACTATTCTCAATTCCCTAAATCTATAACCTAAACCTAAACCAAAACCTATAACCTACACCTAATCCTAATCTCAACTCCCTAACCTAAACTGGATCCTAAACTTGAAAAACCAAACCTAAAGCCGAACCCGATTTCCTAAACCTAAACCTTAAACTATTCTCAATTTCCTAAATCTATAACATAAACCTAAAACTTAAACCTAAACCTAAACAAAAACTTATAACCTAAACCTTAACCTAAATGTATTCTCAAATCCCTAAACCTAAACCTACACCTAATCCTAATCTCAACTCCCTAACCTAAACCGGATCCTAAACTTGAAAACCCAAACCTAAAGCCGATCCCGAACCCGAACCCGATTTCCTAAACCTAAACCTTAAACTATTCTCAATTCCCTAAATCTATAACCTAAACCAAAACCAAAACCTATAACCTTAACTTAAACCAAAACCTATAACCTAAACCTTAACCTAAATGTATTCTCAAATCCCTAAACCTAAACCTACACCTAATCCTAATCTCAACTCCCTAACCTAAACCGGATCCTAAACTTGAAAACCTAAACCTAAAGCCGATCCCGAACCCGAACCCGATTTCCTAAACCTAAACCTTAAACTATTCTCAATTCCCTAAATCTATAACCTAAACCTAAAACTTAAACCTAAACCTAAACCAAAACCTACAACCTTAACCTAAACCAAAACCTTTAACCTAAACCTTAACCTAAATGTATTCTCAAATCCTAAACCTAAACCTACACCTAATCCTAATCTCAACGTCCTAACCTAAACCTAAACCTAAACTTGAAAACCCAAACCTAAACCCGATCCCGAACCCGAATCCGATTTCTAAACCTAAACCTTAACATATTCTCAATTCTCTAAACCTTAACCTAAATGTATTCTCAAATCTCTAAACCTAAACCTACACCTAATCCTAATCTCAACTCTCTAACCTAAACCTAAACCTAAACCTAAACCTAAACTTGAAAACCCAAACCTAAACCCGATCTTAAACACGAACCCGATTTCCTAAACCTATACCTTAACCTATTCTCAATTCCCTAAACCTTAACTTAAATGTATTCTCAAATTCCTAAACCTAAACCTACACCTAATCCTAATCTCAACTCCCTAACCTAAACCTAAACCTAAACTTGAAAACCCAAACTTAAACCTGATCCTGAACCCGAACCCGATTTCCTAAACCTATAAACTAAACCTTAACCTATAACTTATAATCTAAACTTATAACCGATAACCTAACCTATGGATTTTGCTATAGTTTAGAAGATTTATAGGTACATTTTTGATTTCTTTATATATAATTATTTTTTTTCAGCTCTTTTTTTTTGTCTACAATTGTTGTTTTATTCCTTTTGAGATGTGTACAAAGGCATGCTTGTTTGATTGTGTCTACAATTGTTATTTTATACAGGCTGACAAGCTAAAGAAGTTAGTGGATGATGAAATTCATTTTCTCAAGGGAAGGGTTTTGAAACTTGAAAGTGATATTGTGTCGAAGTCTACAGAAGTTACTTATGCAGTTTCAAGGAAAGAAGAAGTTGTATCTTCTATGTTTGCTGAACTTGACCGTTTGAAGAAAGAAAATTCTGTAAAAGCACGAGCATTATTTAATGCATGAGGGCACGCCTTAGTTGTAATTCTTATGATAGGTTGAGCAAAGTGAAGTATTGTTTATTTAGAAATGTGAATGTAGGATGCATTGTAGATTTGATTGCTATTGTAACAAATGCATCATTTTTTTTCTTTGATTGCATTAAGCTTAGATGACACTACACCAAAATATCAGATCTGGAACGAAATAAGATTCTGGTTATGAAACGGCTTAACGTTTTAAGCCGTTCCAGATTTCGAACCGTACTCGAAAAAATGAAAAAAATAAAATAAACCTCTCCCTCTCTCACCCCTCTCTCTCTCTCTCTCTCTTTCTTTCTCTCTCTCTCTCTCTCCGTCACTCCCTCTCTCTCCCGCTCCATTTCATCTCAGTTTCATCTCACAACTTTTCCCCCTCATTTCTCGGATCGTCCGTAAAAATTGACTGCACGTCTTCTCCCTCATTTCTCACTCTCTATTTAGATGCGGCAAAGGTTTCCAGATCTCTTTCATCTTAAGAAAAGGTAGAAGGGGAAAAAGAGAGCTCGTTCTCGGACGTAGATCTTGCATCGATGGACAAATCTGTGGGAAAAAATTAGGGTTTTCTCAGTTGCTGCTATATCTCTGCGTGTTAGGGTTTTCTTTCAATCACCGAGGAAATGGCGACTGCGAACCCTTTCGATCTGTTGGGAGATGACGATAATGACGCTCTATCGCAGCTGATAGCTGCTCAGCAGCAGCAGAAAGCAGCATCGAAGAAAGCCCTAGCTCCAACGCAAGCTGCTTCTCAGAATTTTCTAGATTTTCTGGAGGCGATGTGATGAATAATGTGGTAGCTCCTTCCGTTGAAGATCCAGGTCAGTTCCCAACCTTAGGTGCTAAGTGAGATCATCTCTCTCTCTCTCTCTCTCTCTCTCGTATTTTTCTTCTTGTTCGGGTTCTTTGTTTGGAAGAGTAGTTAGTGAGTGGCAGGATCCATAGGAATAACGAGGCTTCCTGTATCAAAAAGATCTTTAAATATTTTAAATGTTTTAAATGTAAATTTAAGAGACTGGAGAGTTTGGGAATTGGTTGTGATAAGATTTTTAGTTGTTTATCCGGAAGGAATACGTATGATGGAGCAAAATGCTTGGATCATTGTTGTGTGTAGTACGTTTATACTTCTTTTTTAGATTCCAAAGGGAAATGAATTTCTGATTATAGGAATATTTCTAAGTTGGACCTTTTTTTTTTCACAGCCCAAGGATCTACCAATCATAGCTAGAACGGCAGGGAGGTTAGCTGGGAGAGCGATTGGGTACATTCGGATGCCATGGGAGTAGTTGGAAAACGTTCTACAGCAGTCTCAAGTTAGCCAAGTATTTCATTTTAGCTCCAATCTTGTCTTTATCCAGGTAAACGAGTCTTTAAAAAAATGGGGGATGAAGGTATGAATTATGGCATGTATAAGGTGATAGTTCATCACCATTTTTAAGTTGATGGTGACTTATCCATTAGACTCATGCTAACATGTATGGCAATCCATCCTATCTAATGCTTCTATTGTGATTCAGCATAACTCAAAAGTCACACTAACTGTGCAACTCTAGCTATCCAATTGGCAGAAGTCAAATGGACCATAGTTATTCAGCCATATCATATCCATATCCACCACGGCCAATATGGGATAGGGAGTAAAATTGGTATACTAAAAATTGAATAGTTGTATTGGCTAGTAAGGCATAAAAAACCCTGTTTTGTGATTTTTTGAGGTCCAACCCATGGTGGGGACAAATAGACCACTGGCCTTGATCATTGAATGTGATAGTTCTGATTGCCATTGGTATAATCTTTCCATTCTTAGAGAGGAGAAATCACAACTATCAGAACGGTGGTCCCTACATCTACATAGTGCAACCCAAATTACTCTATTTTTATTCTTGAACTGAGCATTGTATGATTGCTTCATTGTTTGGTGTTGAAATTTACTTCTGCTTGGTGGGGGCATCTCTGTTTTGAGCTGATCAATTGTTTTGGGCAATAAACAAACTAGAACCGAATGGTGGGGTCATCTATGCCTCAAGTAATACTTTAAAACGAACAAAATTGCATTTTGCTCACCTCAATTCCCAATGCTATCCTAAACATATCTCAAACTTCTATAACTCAAGTATAAGGTTCTGTCTTTAGGATCTGAATTCCATGATTATATTTTAAAATGGTCTGCAATGACATGACACACTACCAAGACTCAAACTGAGATGCTTGCTTGCATCAACATGGGTCTACTCAGCATGGATCTACTCAACATGACTCGAACTGAGACACTTACTTGCATCAAGATTTTTTTAGTAAAAAGAAAGTGGAGGAGGTGAGAAAAAACCTCAACGAAGGCAACAAATGACATTTGCCAGCTGACCACATGCTGCTTTCATGCTTTAAACTGCATATTTTTATATTCGTACGATTTTAATAGTAGAATTAAATTCCTATTTTAATTATTAAATATCAAGTCAAGATGAGTCTCTTAGTTGAGATGAGTCTCTAAGACAACTTGGATATCGAGTTGAGTCGAGTTTTTAAACTATGACTCATCACTTGAGTTTTCAAGTTTTTAAATTATGATGTATGGACTGGGTTTTTTGCACCCGAGTCAAGTTGACATGCGGGAGGGCGTTCTTGCTTCCCACTTGAAGTCAGGCCTTTGGAAATGCTGAATGATGAGAAGTTATAGGATTTTCCTTGTGTTCTTTTGATCAATAGATTGCAATCTTGATTGTTTTTCAAGCTGTTTTTGGATGCTTGGTTGAATTGAATTGTGGTAATTCAATAAAGTGAAGTGCAAATGACCATAAAGTGGTTTTAGGTAGCGATTTCAGTGCAAGTGTTCATTTGCAATCTCGTTCTATCTCCATCTCGTGTTTCATCCATCTAGTGACTCATTTTGATGACCATAGAAACCGAGTTGACTGGGTTTTTTGACAATAATCAGAACCCGTGGTACTTGAATAGGACCAGGTCAGACCGAGCCAGTGTCTACTCGAACGATTCCCTTCAGACTGGTCCGAGTCTTAAAACCATGATTTAGAGTAATGGATTTGGGGGGTTGTGAATTTTCTTGTATAATGAATTGGGTTATTGCAATTTAGTTTGATTGAGCATCCAAATGGGCCTAGATGTTCTCTAACCTTCAATTGGGCTACTACTGGTTTTGCAGAAGGGAAAGAAGCAGAAGAAGAGGCAGCATTTGAGAAGGAAGGAAAACCCTCTTCGGTTGTTGCCGATGAGATTAAGGCCTGATTGCATTTGCAACAGATAAGATTTTTAGATTTCTCTTTAGCTGAAATTGTGATATAAAGAAAGTTCAATCTAATGTCGGTATTAGATAATGCATTTGTCTATGTTCATCTTTGAATGAGAAAGTGCACAATGCATAGATTGGCTCAAAGCTTTGATGACATTAGAACCATCCATCAGGTGAGCCCCTGTTTGGATGGTTAGGTTGCAATTTCAGACTGACTGGGTGAATCCCATCCCTTGGATTAGGAAAAAATTGGGCAGTTGCAGTACCTATTCTTGAACATTTCTTTCCACAATAGTCTTGGGATAGGATTGTTTGATTGGTGTAATTTTTATGTTATGATCCATCCAATGTAGAGCCTACCTGATGAACGGCTTTATTCTTCTACATGTTTGCCACGTGTGAAGATTGGGTTGTTTGCCAGGTGTTATGAACGGCTTTGACATGGCTGCTTTTTGTGTTGGCAGGCTCAGTAGAACTGCACCAATGATACGGGACAAAATCTTGATTAAGGTAATACGTGAGAATCTTGAGAATGTCTTATGATTGGTGGACCACATTATGAATCATTTCTCCAGTAGCTGTATGATTGAGGATATATACTGACTTCTATAAGAACGAACGAAATTCCCTTTTATGGTTTACTAACAAGTAGAGATAATAATTCCTTGTTGAGGCTATTAGTTTCATAACGGCATTTATCCTCAAAAGATCCTTGGGAACTTGTCCGAAATTCCTTATCCCTTGCTCTTTTGCTTTTCAATTGTTGAGATATGTTAATACTATCATAACTACAAAGGAATATACATGAGCTTGTTGACATTTTATGGTCTGAGGTTAGCTATAGTTATTTTGGCATCCGTGTGTATGTAGAGTGCAGATTTTCATCTGCTTGGAAAGGTACTTAAGAGATGCTAGATTTGGTTCAAAATCATGTTTTGCCAAATATTCCTGTACTACGCTCCATCTTCAAAGATACCAAATTAACAAGGTAAAATTGTCATCCCTTGAGTACTCTTGTTCCATGAATTGGATTTACATGTTTCTAGAAGGATGGAAGACTAAGGGCCTGTTTGTTAAATTTGAAATCCGAAGTCTGAATCTGAAATCTGAATTTGAAGTCGGAAAACTAATCACATATGGATTTCAAGAGTCAACTTCTGCCTTGATTTTGAACTATTCAGGCTGGACATTGATGCTAAGCAAAAACGCGCAAATAACATAAGTGCGGGTGGGGCCCGCATCTCACGAGCCACCTGCCTCACACAGGCCGCCCACCCCGAGTGTGCCCCTGCATCTCACAGGCCACCCCACTCGAGCCCCTTGAGTACAAATCTCTCAAGTCTAGGAACTACACCAACCATCTGGTGTTGGAAAGTAATCTTGTTGGAAAGTAGGTTCATCCAAATGAACTCTTGCTATTATCAAGTAGGTTCCACCATATTTTGTCCAGAAATTTGATTTGGCAGTGATTTTGGTCATGCACGGTTATCAAAGTCGATGTTATAAAAACATGTTTAAAAGTTATTCGATTCAATATTTTAATAGTAACATATGGCACAATTAATCTGACCATGTCAGGAATACCAACTTTGAATGATTTGCCAGGTTTACTAAATACATGTCACATTTTAAGGACAAGCTCAAACATAAGGTACATCCAAAATTAAAGTGGGTCACATCATTAAAAACAGCAGGGATGCAAACACCACAGTTGAAACTTTCTCGGGCCCACTTTTTTTTTTTTTTTTTTTTTAATGCCCCAACTGTCACAAGTTGATTCCCACTTTGATTGAGGGCAGACACAAATTCAGCCTATATGAATCCTCATTGCATTGTATCTTTTGTCAAGAATGACTAATTTTCCTTCTCAAATTGTTTTTTCAATGACGCGTTTTCTTTGCTGATCATAATGCGATAAGGAGCCGAAAACAACAGCTTTAATATTTGCGTCCGGTAAAAAACGGTGAGTTGATACTTGATGGGTTATGAGAGACTTCTAATCGTAGAAGGAAGATCTTGTGGTGATTAGATTGTAACTCTTTTAAGAGAATAAGTGCTATGAACCTTTTCATGATCATGTCGTAGAACTTAAATACCACAACAGGCGTCTGTGCTCTAAGCACCTAGATGATGGGAGTTTATGGTTGTGCAGGGAATGAAGATTGGCATACGCATATTTCTTGCTTTGCTACTTAAATTCCCACTTGTCACACCTTGTTAGAGATGTCGATCAATGGTCATTCTTTCAATTTTTAAGTGGATTTATTAGGTACTTTTATAACTCAAAATTTGATTTTTGAGTCACTCAAAGCAGTGACACCATTGTCCAGTCAATTACATCACTCTTGGCCCTAATAACAGCCCACAAGGAATTTCCGACATCACTCATTTTGTTTCTTAATAGTAAATGGTTTCCTTAAACCTACCAAGATTCTATATTGGTGATCTTGTTGGTCTTAGCAGAGCTGGGATGTACAGCTTTCATATTCTTCGACCGTAGCTGGAAAACAATGTCTTGGAGTTGTCCATACACAACTGCGTTGCCAGGTGAAGTTTAGTGTTCTCTTGGCAAGCATATCATTTTACCTATAATTTCAAAAAATGCACTTGCAATCGAAGTCTGTGTAAATTCGATCTAACAAGGTAGGCTTGGCATTTAGGGTGGCATGCGACTTCTGTTCTCTCCCATTTCTGTTCTAACTCTCAAGGAAGTCGTAGCATATCTCACCTGTATTTTGGAATGTGCCTATTGCATCGACCTTAGGAACTGGGAACCTTCAAACTACGTCCACAAACACCACTAATTCTAACCATTTCTGATGATAGTTTTTTTTTCCCATTGAAGTACTGTTTGATTGGTTCATGAAATCATTGAGCTCCTCATGTACATATTTCAAAGCATCGATGTTGCTGGTCAGTAAATTGTTACCATTAATCCATCCATGTAGCACGTGTATCCAATTTGGGTTTTCAAAATTGTGGGTCCTGTTGGATGAAAAGTCTGAACATGCTCCAACCAATTGGTATCCATCCATCAAATGGACAGCTAAAAGTAACAGGATCAAAGGTCCAAACTCATTAAGCAAAATAAATAGTTCGATTGCCAAATCAGTGTTATTTGAGAATGTGCTTCTCCACAATGGGGCTGAGGATCCGAATGGTTGGTTTATGATGGATGAGTTGCCCCAACCATAGTTCTAAAACTTGCTTGACTCAACTTGAAACTCGGTTGACTTAAGTCGACTCGGCGAGATTTCGAGCCCATTGGAAAAATCAGTGATGGGACTGACTTTGCCTATACTTGGAGAGCCCCGTTGAGTTTACTCAAATGGCTCAAAAAATCCTGCATTTGTTTACAATATTTCCCTTAAGACATTGATATTTTTTGAGCCGCAGTGGTTGATACATGTAAAAATACCGATACTCTAAACACCAGCTCTAAGACATCCAAGTACAGTTTCATATTGGAGTTATTTAATACTCTGGCAGTGGGTGATGGTTGATACATGGGCAAGTGGAAATTGTACATGTGGGCATCAAGCATACATGAACTCAAATTAAACAACTTTAAATTACTTAAACCCATCAGTAACTAACTCCAAATCCCAAAAAATAAGATTGATTGAACAATATTAGTGGATGCTTCTTTGCTGAAACAGGACCGTTGGAATTTTGTTTTTTGTTTTTCATTTTTTCTTGTTTTCATTTCAACTGTTACTAGATGTGCACCAATCTGATGTTTTAGACAAGTAAATACAATTTTTAGTTCACAATACATCTAAATTTGGAGCCATAATTTGGCCAGTTCAGTTTGAATTAATTGTATGCCATGCTACAAGTTCTCAATGCATGAGTATCATCCACAACACCCCCACATTGAATTACTTGTATGTCATGTATGCAATTTTGAAGTGCTTGTGTATCACTATCAGTCATCACACTATGCTAGAGTATCAAAGTTTTTCTTTATCAGTCAACACGGAGTCATGGACCCCATGGATACCCAATAGGCACACAACATCACAGACTGCCACATTGACATTGAACTTGTAGATTCTTAAACGTCTAATTACAGTTATCTCCAGTAGCATAGAACGTTCCAGGTAATGCATGAATATCATATTCTTGTAGACTTACCGTGAGAGGCCATCCTTTCAAAGTCAAATTATTACCACCTTGATTTGATCCTGTCAAAATAGGAAAGTTACTGTCACGATAAATGTTATGAGATAATCCTCTTCGCTGTAGAACAAGCACGTGATAAATGTTACGAGACAATCCTCTTCACTATAGAACAAGCACACAAAAATTAGGCAAAAAATCTGGTGTTGAGATATCATTGAGCAGGTAATTACAATCTATAGATATGAGTGTTGGTTTCAAACAGGCTTTTAATCTCTTGATTTTTTTACATTTATCATGCTCCTCTCAGGCACGATGCAGGTTTGAGATGGGTCTTAATTTTTCAAATCTTGATGTCTTGATGTCTTGTTTTTTCAAACAGGCTTTTGATGTCT
The DNA here is from genome assembly GCA_030180095.1 of Magnolia changhungtana. Classification (NCBI taxonomy): domain Eukaryota; kingdom Viridiplantae; phylum Streptophyta; class Magnoliopsida; order Magnoliales; family Magnoliaceae; genus Magnolia; species Magnolia changhungtana. The sequence continues at coordinate 2,745,481 of JASAUF010000449.1, read as the reverse complement.
TATTTTTTTACATTTACACCAATTTCTGCTCATTAATTTCTGCTCATTTGAAATTTCTTGCAAGAGATGGCATGCAACTATGTCCAGTTTTAGCTTCTTTGATATTTCCTGCAAAAGAAGGCTAACAACTATGAGTGTGAAATGTTCTAGCAAGCCAGGGGTTCTGGGTGGTCAGATTTTCTACGAGCATGCCCTTAATCTTCTAATCTTTAGGTTCATTTGCTGTTTAGTTAGCTTGCTAGCAGGGCCAGTTTTTGTCGTTCCTAGTGAAGTATGCAAGTTGTCTCCATCCTTGTTGGAGCCTTTCGTCTGGTCTATGTTCTTATCAGCCCGAGCTTCTTCAAGTTTTGTCTCTCTCAGGTTTCTGTCGTTCAAGTTGGATTGGAGCATCGGTTTTAAGGTGTTCTTTTCTCGGAATATAGGATGGTAATTTTGGACTGGTAAAAATATTGACCAGGATCACAATGGTCCATATTTCAGATTGCATGACCCGGATGGAAAATGTAGTGGGGTTGGCAAATTTTGGTAAACATCCTTGACAACAAAATGATGCCTTGCCTATTAATGTAATGCCTAAGACACTTGGTTGCTGCAGTTCTATCCATTTTTATTTTATTTTTGAGCTACAGGTGTTTCATGTGGTATCCTTTAATGGCCTAGAAGTGTTTTCCACTTGTAGGGAAAAGAGAGGAGCAAGCCTCCATCTCCAATGAAGCAGGAGAGCCTCTTTACCAAAGATCAACTGCTATGTCTCATATATTGAGCTTTTCTTCTTCCTCTCATGGTCTTTTTTTTTTTTTTTCTTAACTAGGTGCTAACATCCTTTAAGAAAAGATGTCTGGACTCTTAACTGAAATTATGTTCTATCAGTCAATGTTGAATGTACATGCATGTGTAATTGGGATGTGAAATTCGATCAATGGGAACATGCATGCTAACATGCATATCCTGGAGTCTTCTAACTTCCCCATCTTTTTAAAAATTATTGAGAATTTGAGGTGCTTTTGCAATAACCAGTTGATTATAGCCTACAGATGTCTACGCTCCATAAAGTCTTTTGTTCATTCTTTTTTTTTTTTTTTAATGATTTCATTTCATATTTTATTGCTTTGATTGATGTTCATAACCAGGTCTTCACGTGAATGACTCCATACAGCTTAGGGAGGGCTGTATGTGTTTCTAAAATGGAAGTATACTATTCACCATCTGGTCTTTTGGCACAACGCATGCCTAGAAGCTTGGTTCCAAAAATGAAGCAAATACAAATTTCAAGTGGAGCTATTTGTTTACAAGTCCAACTTGAAAGTGATCCAATTTCTATTTGGACCCTAGTTCTTCAATTTGAATACCGAGAAAGGTAATTACGATTTTCCGCTTAACCGAACTGATTTTCTCATTCATTTCAATGAAGAATCCAGATGCAGCATATATAATTCATGAAAGACTTTGCAGTTCTTATTTCTGAGAACCCAAGCTGTATTATGACTGTGGGGGTATTATAGTTCTTGGGCTGAATTAACAATGTTTTAGTTCAGAATAGCATTCCATGAGGTCAAGGGTTACCTTTAACTCGATATGTCAGTACTATTCCACCGAATTGTATTGCCCACTCAGTAAAGAAGTAATGAAAAATACTATCCTGAAGGGCAAGTTCTGTTTCAGAGTTTCTGTGACAAATGTTTAGTTTTATTTATTTATTTAAGATTTGTATAATATGATTTGGAATTAAAGTAGTGGAGATCTTGTTATTTATTTATTTATTTCTGTGACCATATTTGTATAATCTTATTTATTTATTTAAGGTTTGTTATGTACATAACGTGAAAATGCATAAACATATCTAATTACATGCATATACTGTAATGGCCAAAGAGTATATATCTCTTATGGGACTATTGAGGCTTGAGAGCATGCTTGATAAGCTAATTCTTTTTATCATTATATTTATTTATGCTTGAGCTTTCTCCTTCAACTGAAACTATCTTATTGGCATTTCAAAACGAGATCTTGATGCTTGGGAACTAGCGTAATGATTCCATCAATGCTTGTTCCATCAATGGGAGGAACCAATGTAAGTTCAGATCTTAGTTTAGATAGCATATATCCTCACTAATTTTGTCCTTTCCAACTCTTTTTATTCTTGACTTGTTTAGATATTTTTTAATTTTTTATGATGAATCACAGGGTGACAAGATACATGTCATACAAACTCTGCTATTTGTATCCGATGTAAATACACTTCTACAAGTATTGGTTGGAACACGATTGCCAACAGTAGTGAGTGGTTCTTTTGCTTACGTTATACCAATCATTTACATTATAAACGACTCATCATTACAGCAAATTCCTGAATCTCATGAAGTCCTCATGAAAACTACATTCATTTATCACTACTTAATAATGCTCCCAAATCAGATCCTTGTAGCTATTTGTCTATTTCTTCCTTTCATAATTGTAATTAGCAGGTATTCTCATATTCTAAAGTTGACGGCATAGTGAAAACATGGTGCACGAGCCTTAGAAGCCCAATGGAAGTCCACTGCTAAACCTAACTATAGTTAGCAATTCGGCATACAAAAAAATATGGTCACACATAATACGCATAATATACATGAATTTGGGAGCTTCCAAAAAGGTAAGACTAGAATTCAAAAGCTCGAGCTTTCATACAGAACAGACTCTGTAGTCTAAAACAAGCTCCCAAGTAGTCTACTTCCCAGAGGAACTACAAATACTGAAAAACTACAGCTTGAGTGCTACAATCCGAAAGGCAGAATTTTTAACTTGAGCATATTAGTAGTTGAAAAGTACCAACTGATTTTCACTACTTGAAGAAGAATAACACATGAATATTGTCCTGATATTGCCATTCATTGCAGGTGGCACCCATGGTTTGATGATCAAAGTTGTTGATGTGATTGTTATATGATGGATTCAAGCATTTGGGTTCGCCAAAAATCTTCCACATTAAAAGATCCTAGCTTGGATTACCGATCAGAGGAGTATGACTGCTACGCCAGCAACGACACCGACAATAGTCCCAGTAATCACTCCCTCACTACACCAAAATTGCCAAACTGGTAAGGTTAGCATTTTGGTTCAAAAACGCTTTAAGCCGTTCTTGATTTGAAATGGTACTCAACCGTACTGGAATAGTTGTTGTTGTACGTTGTTACTTTCACTTTTTATTGGTGTGTCCCGATTGAGTGTTGGATCTTCTTATTTCTTATTATTATGATTTATTGTATTATTTTGAAACAGATGGACGAAATGGATTCTATTAGAACCCTATAAGTGGACCCCACATGGCCCAAGAGTCACATTTATGTAAATCTCACAGAGTACTGGATTCTTTTCATCGCCAAAATGCCCTAACCCCTCCAAAACGTCCAAAAAGTCAAACGTGATCTCCCTCTCCCGATCTCCCTCTCTCAATCTCCCTCTCCCATTCTCAACCCTCTCTCGATCTCCCTCTCCTCGATTTCCCTCTCCCGATCTCAACACTCTCTCTCAATCTCCCTCTCCCTCTCCCTCCCTCTCTCGATCTCCCTTTCCCTGCAACATCCACCATCCCACGACAGTCCCCACACATGGGGTATCTAATATTGTGATTTGTTGTTAGATTGAAGGGACGGAGTGAGTGCAACAGAGCAATAGCAGCTGGCAAGGACAGTACATCAAAGAATGCACACCAACTTTTCACATTTTAGTGTAAGAACATCCCATCATGAAACTTTGTAAGTTGCTCATGCATGTGCATGGCTACAATTTGCATCAGGTATCCCATCAGGTTCGAGTGAATTAGGATTCAAAATGATGTTTTGATCCTAAATCAGTTCGAGATCCATGTTTGGATTTAGATTCAGAGTTGGATCCATAACAGAAATATGCATGCCTGATCCAATTTCTATTGAATCCAAATCATTGACCTGAATCTGCCCAAATTTAGACAGTTCCAACTGTAGTTTATAGTAGCTATTCATGTATGGTTGTTGAATGGATGTCTCCTAGATGATATTTTCTTATTTTGTTTCCAAAATTATTGCACCATATTTAAGTTGAAGGATATACAAACAGGGGAAATTATTGATCTTCTTTTACAAGATAGATGCTCCTCTCAGAAAGAACAAATAGGAAAACTACAACATCAACTAGCACTTACAAACCAGAAATTACAGTTTCCTTTATTATGCTCTGTAGCTTTATTCTAGATTGTACAAATCCTTCATGACTTCAAAATTAGCTATCAAAAGAATTTTTTTACTTCTTTTTTTTTTTTTTTTTTTAGATGTATGTTTGCACAAATCCTTGGATTGCCTCTTCACATGATTCAGCTAGACATTGCTTTATTTTGTTTGCTTTTTGTATTATAGGCTCAACAATTGGGTTTGATTTTCGCAATAAACATGGCAAACTATCTTAACCTCAGAATCTCTCTAGATTGGGCTGATTACGTCTCCCTTACCATTCGTAGCCCCGCTTGGTCTAGAATAAGCTCCCCTCGAGTCAGGAGTGTATCGAGCATATCCAAAACCAGTGAGTCAACTAACAATGTGTATCGAGCATATCCAAAAACCAGGTGAGTCAACTAACAAGTCCCCCATATGTATGTTCAAATGTCACAATTTTTTTCACTGTTTTGATAGTTGATTGTTGTTGTTTCAATCTATTCACATGTTTTTGTTCTTATTTTTTACTTGTTGCTTGTTAGTTAGGTACATAAAAGGCCATCGCATTGTGGAGCTCTTCATTTGCTTGACGGACTTTCATTGAATTGTCTTTTTATTTTGTAGTCTTCCATTGTAGATTTTATTTTTTACTGTCAGGTTTTCAAGTCAGATAAATAATGTTTCAAATTACATCATGGTTGTTTTTACTATCTTTTGATTCTTAAATGAATATAGCTTAAATATATATATTTTTTAATTTTTTAATTTTTTTTAATTTTTTACAGCAGGTTTTTTGGTTTAAAATCATTCGAAAAGAGAACGATTTGGAATATGACCGTTGGCACTAGAACGGTTTAAAACCGTTCCTAAAATTCTGTATCTAAATTTCGAAACGGTACCCAAAACGGTTCCGAACCGTTCCCGATTTTTTGCGACGCCTCATTTAGGAACGGTTTTAAACCGTTTGTGAAGCATTTAGGAACGGTTTAAAACCGTTCCTAAATGACGATTTTGGTGTAGTGTGAGTTATCAATCATAGCAGGTTCTTGCAATGAAAACAGGAAAAATAGTTACGAAATATAATCCGTAGCCGTAGCTATTACTATCTATAGCTACGGATATAATCCGTAGCTATTGGTATCTATAGCTACGGATTAGCTACGGATTATATCCGTAGCTATTGGTATATAGCTACGGATATAATCCGTAGCTATTGGTATCTATAGCTACGGATTATATCCGTAGCTATTGGTATATATAGCAACGGACTATATCCGTAGCTTTTTGTATGTAGTGCTCCACATATCGTATGTATTGCTACGGATTATATCCGTAGCTATTTCTGTATACGGCTACGGATAGAATCCATAACTATTTCTGTATATAGCTACGGACAATATCCGTAGCTAATTGTATCGATTGCTACGGACAAAATCCGTAGCTAATTGTATCTATTGCTACGGAAAAGATCCGTAGCTAATTGTATCTATTGCTACGGATATTGTCCGTAGCTAGACCTTTAGCTACCCCACCAATTGCGACGGACGTGAGACGGACCAGATCCGTAGCAAAAGGGCTTTTGCTACAGATTTAGTCCGTAGCCTTTGCCCATTTTTCTTGTAGTGAGTGTTTAATGCTGTCGAAATTCAAATTTCGATAGAATCAAACCATATTTGATGGCATCAACTTAAGGCACTCCCTCTACATAGAAAACATTCTCTTAGTGTTCATCGATATAACCGAGCCTCCTTCAATCACATCGAGAGTAAGTTCTTGATAGAATCGAAGGATACTCGATTACATCGAACATGAGGAACATTTTGTCTAGCAAGCCATCCAGGAATATACATCTCTTCGATTACATCGAATACAATTCGATGTCATCGAATTTTAAAATTTGATAGCATCGAATGATGATCAATAACATCGAAGATTAGGACAAAATCTTTCATCAACCAAAAGTAATTTCTAAAGATAATCCAATGAGATCGAACTACCTCTCAATTACATCGAAGTGCATGTCGATAGAATCGAATGGTTCTCGATAAAATCGAGCAGAATCTGTTCTACATAAAAATGAATATATGTGTGTAAGAAATCGATTCAATCGAAGTAGGCTCGATAACATTGAAATTCAAATTTTGATGGAATCGAAGACTATTTGATATCATCGACAATGATAGATTTTTACCCCTTTTTTTACCGTTGGGATATGAAAAAGGTGAGCTTAACAATCCTAGATGGGGGATGAATAGGATTATGCCAAATAAAAACTTTAAATACTGAAATAATAAATAAATCAGAATAAATCACAAATCTCAATAGCACTAGCATTGAATAATTGATTCAAACTTAGTTCGTAGGACAACCTTACACCAAAAACATAGTTTTAGGTAGGACAACCTGATTTCATGAACGTATGTAAGGATCAAGACTTCAAACCAAGTAAGTGATAATAAACCTATCTATTACAATCATTCACTAGTGCAAAAATAAAGTACAATCATTCACTACATATACAAAAATTAAACATTCACCACAACACCAAGAGTTATAGTGGTTCGGTGTATACACCAACTGTTCTCAAATAGCCACACCTACTTTGCTCCCAACAATCATAACCCACGTGATATTGGTGTTCACTAAAAACAAGGATTTCACAGGTTCACCTTAAAACCTTATACAGTTGTGATTTTAAAAAGGCTATCACAAACAAAAACCCCATACTGAGATTTTCTGACTATCTTAGTCAAAACCAACACATGAAATTTTCTGGCTATCTTAAAGAAACCAAAATACAAATAATAGAATTGTACGTATCTTTTCATTGAAAACGTTCTTGATGTAGCCTGTAGAACCGCTTCGCTTGAAGTATAATATTCAATGTCCAATAACACAAACAAAGGTTCCAGGTTCTAGATTGATTTAAAATTAATTCAAACCAAAAGCTACTTGTTTGAATTCCTCAAGATCTCAAAGAGGAGCAATTACTCTCTTGAAAGAATAAGATTCATGAAAAGAGATCAATGAATTAAAACAAAAAGCTATATAAACAAAATTTAAAATACCATGCAATAGCTTGAAGATAATGGGGACTTCTTTCTCTCTTGGTGAAGGCTTTTCTTAGCTTGAATGAATAATTTTGAAATGAGAGAAGGCCTCTATTTATAGTTAGAAATGTTATTGCTTTGACTCGTCTAAGATCTAACAAAATTTTAAATTTTGGGCGCGATCGGATAAAACTGTTCTTCAACTGGTCGAAGACCCTACTCGACTAGTCGAGCATGGTCTTCAACTGGTCGAGAGTGCCAAAAAATAGTTGCTAGACTTCGAATCGAGCAACCCTCGACTGGTTGAAGGTCCCTCTTCGATTGGTCGAGAAACCATTAGAAATATCCATTTTTTGGATTTCCAACTTGAACTGGTCGAAGATTATCTTAGAGTGGTTGAGCCACAGCTTAGACTAGTCAAATCAATGCCTAGACTAGTTAAATTTAAGCCTAACCAAAGTATAAAACCTCATATAAGTTTGTCTTTTGAAAGCACTTAAGTCTAAGGTCTTTCTAGGGTCTATTATACTTGAGAAGACTAGACATTGAAGTGTAAAGCTTGAATCTTCTTCTTGAATCTTGAATAAAGTATAGTTGATCTTATACTTGAAGTGTAGTACTCGAAGGTGAAGCTTGATCTTTTACTATAAGTGTAGTAGAACTTGAAGTCAATTCAGCTCGAACTTTTGAACTTTATGACTTATACTTAAGCTTACACTTTCCAACTTCCTAACTTGCACTTTCCAACTTCATGATTCACTTGAAGGTGAGCTTTCCATATTGATTCACATTGTGTGAACCATATCATAACCTTGTGTAGTCATCAACTATAACAAGAAAGTATTTTTGACCTCCTCTACTCTCTGTTCGGGTTGGTCTAACAAGGTCCATATGAAATAATTCGAGAGGTCTAGATGCAGCTAAGGAGTTACCTTTTTGTGACTACTCCTGATTTGTTTGCTTATTTGACAAGCACCACATATTTTCTTTTCTAACTTTTTCAACTTGGCCGATAAGCCTCGAAGATGATCTCTCTTACAAAGTTTGTATAGATCTCTAAAGTTCACATGTCCAAGACGTTGATGCCAAAATTTAGTTTCGTCTATTTGGACCATATAGCAAGAGTGACTTGTGGAACATGATTCATCAATGATATAGCAATTTTCAGAGGTTCTTTGACCATTTAATACTATATGACCTTGATTATTAAGTACTTCACTTCCGTGATCAAAAAATTTAACACTATGATTATTATCACAGATTTGAGATATACTTAGTAGAATGTGTTTCAAACCTTCAACATATAACATATTTTTTAAAACAGGAAGATTGGAAAGTTTTACATTACCTCTTCCGCTGATTTTGTAATTGTTGTTATCTCCAAATGTTACTAAGCCTCCATCAATGTAATTGATGTCTGAAAGTATCACTTTATCCCCTGTCGTATGTCTAGAGCATCCACTGTCCAGGTACCATCTTGAATGGGTACTAGCTTTGAAAGCTGTGTGGATGACAAGACACTTATTTTTTGGAACCCATTTCAATATAGTTTTGAGTTTACAATGATCTCTAATAACATGATTAGTTTGAGAGCTATATTTCTTCTTATTCTCATTTACTATCATAGTTCTAGAGTTGGATTTCAAAACCTCCTTAAGTAAGTCCACTATTTTATCTGTAAGAGAGAGATTATAATTTTTCTTTTGGTAGTTGGACTTAATTTTTGGAAAAAAGATTTTTGATAAGTTTTTATAATCTTCTTAGTGATTTCTTCTTTAGATTTTGAAGGTTCACCTTTAACAAATATAAGAACAATATTTTTAGATTTTTCTGAGCAATTCTTAATATAACTCAAGCCGGATTTGTTGTTACTTCGTCGAGACGCAGATAATAGCTTTTCAAGTCTCAGGTCACCTTGAGTATATATCCAAGTCTTTAGAATTATTGCAAATTTTTATTTTCAATTTTGATATCTTCAATTTCAGAATTTTTTAGATTAAGTTTGAGTTTGGTTTTCTCAAAACAATCAGAAAAATGTGATTTCTCCAAAACAGATTTTTCAAGTTCTAATTTTAAACTTGTAAATTTATCCTTTTGAATTTTTAATTTTGTTACAATCTTACAACTTTCTTTATATAAGGTATCATAGGCTACTTGAAGATCTTATTCATTTTCAACATCACTTCCTAGCATTTCATAATTAGATGTTTCATCTTTCTTTGAGAAAGTAAGTCTAGCTATGGTCATAAATGCCTTTTGATCATTTTTAGTTTCATGATCTGATTCGTCAGTTTTTGAATCAGATTCAGATTCAGACGATTCATTCCATGTGGCGTATGCCTCTTCTTTTAGATTTATCCTTCTTACGACATTTTGAAGCTAGATGTCCATATTCAGAATGGTTGAAACATTAAGAGTCTTTAGATTTAGATTTTCAATTTTCTTTTCTTTTGTCAATCGGTTTTTTAAAATTAGATCTGTTTTTATTTGTAAAAATCCTATAAAATTTTTTAGCAAGCATACCCATGTCATCCTCATTTTCTTCATTATCTGAATCTTTTGATTTAGATTTCAAGAATTTTAAGGCTATGGATTTACTTTTGAAAATTTTAAATTTTAACTCATAGGTTTATAGAGATCCCACTAATTTCTCTACTTTCATTGTATCAGTGTCCCTCAATTCTTGTATAGCAGTAACTTTAGAATTGAATCGGTCAGGAAGCGATCGTAGGATTTTTGCACACACTTTGTTTTCAGTGATTTTTTTTCCAAGACCCCACATAGAATTAACAATGTCATTTAGTTTGGTGAAGAAATCCATGAATGATTTGTTTTCTTCCAAATGGATTTCTTCAAACCTTGTCGTAAGGATTTGAATCTTAGATTTCTTGATAATGTTAGTTCCTTCATGTGTCATTTCAAGTATATCACAAGCTTGTTTTATTGTATCACATGAGATGATTCTTTTGAACTCGTCTAGTGATAGAGCACAAGTGATAGCATTAAGTGCTTTTTAGTTGGTACTACTTTTGCTTTTCTGACCTGGAGTCCATAGATTATAAATTTAAACTTTCATGGACTTAGTTCTATCTTCACTCACTACTTCCAACATTGGAGGGACCCATTAGGTCATGGTAGATTGCCACACACTTTCACCAATAGATTTGAGGAAGATCCTCATTCTAGCTTTCCAGTAAGAATCGTTTAAGCCATCAAAGGGCAGTGGCCTAGATATGGATAGACTATCGAAATTTAACATTCCAGTAGCTCTAGATCTAGTTCTAGAAAGTTAATCCCAAAAATAGCAACCTTGCTCTGATACCACTTGAAATGACGAGCTATAGATGTTCTAAAGGGGGTGAATAGGATAATGCCAAATAATTCGATATAATGCAGAATAATGAATCAATTAAATACAAAATTGTAAAGTATTGAATCCTTGATACCAAATAGTTCGTAGGACAACCTTTCACCTAAAAGATTTAGGTAGGACAACATTATGTTACGACGTCTTTGAAATCAAAAGCTCAAACTAATTACAATGAATAAATAAAGCACAATAACTCAAATAATAATATCCAATCACCACAATGCACAAAAGAGTTATAGCGGTTCGGTGCCTCAATGCAACCTACTCCACTCCTAAAATTACTACCCTCACAATTTTGGTTTTTCACTATTTCAAGGTTTTTTAGGTTCACCTTAACAACCTTATACAATTAGTGCAATTTTCCCAGACTATCACAATCAAACCAACTTTATGATTTTACGAGGTCACCACAAATAAACTCGCTTTGTGATTTTATGGGATCACTATAAACAAACCCTCAGAGATTTTCGAGCTATCTCAAAAAACCCAAAACTGAAGTAATTAAAAACAAACAATACTTATCTTTGATTTAGCGAGTCGAAGTCATAACCATAGCTTTGAGTGTAGCTATCTCCTTCTTGAGATATTGATGAAGCCGATGTATGAGTTCAACCCAAAAAGATATAAAGGGATCTAATAGTTTTCAATTAAATGAATGAAACCCTATTGCTGTAGATTCAATTCTCATTCTTGTCAAAGTAGAGTATAGATTACTCTTATCAAAACAATTAAAACTAACTTTGAAAAGGAGAATAGAATAAGCTAATAATAAAATATATATGAATTACAACACAAATAGCTTAAAGAGGCTTGAGAGATATTTCTTTACAACACGGTAAAAGTAAATAAATTTTTGTCATTTAGAATGTAAGAGAAAGTCTTTATTTATAGTTAAGGATCTGTGTAGTTCGGCTGGCTTAAGATTCAGTTCGGCCGGCCTAACTAAATAGATCACGTTTTAGTTAGAATCTAAAAATCACGCAATAAAATCTTTCAAACTTCGGCTAGCCTAAGCCGAGGTTCAGCTGGCCTAAGTAGCCTGGATTTCAAAATCATTCCATTGCTGGATACTTGACTGAACTTCGTTGGGCTGGCCGAACTTACCTCAAATTTTGATCTTATGAGATCTGATTTTATCCTAATGTTGCATGGTTAGTCCAAGTAGTTAGGCTGACCGACCCAGACTTTGGGCTAGCCTAAATAAAGTATATTTAACATAAAATGTGTTTCAAGATATGCACGAGTCAAATACACATATCCTATAGTCTAACTAGGTTTATACTACCTGTAGGTTGACTCATATGAAGTGTTCTGAATTTCGAACCATTGCTTTAATCTTGCATTAAGATGTTGAATCTTCTTTCTAAGTACTTGATCGAGTTGATAGCTTGTCTTCAGTCGAGCTTGCGATCGTAACTAGACTACGAAATTTGACAAACTAATATGTGCTTTAATTATAAGCACTTGCAACAATAATCAAGGCCCTGCCTATATCAAGAGGACCCTTCGATGCCAAAGTTAGAACAAGGATTTTGGGTCTAATAGAACGTAAAGTGTCTAAGAGTGATTTGTGCATACCTTTCACCATTAAGGATGCCTTTTTATAGTTAAGAGAGGGTGGTGGCATGAAGGGAGATCTCTCTATATAGCAAGGACGTATTGTAGAGGTATTTGGATCCCGTACATGTCGCGGATATCTTATGGAATCTTTAGCGAAGATCTCGGGTGGATCCGTGTTGCGATCGTCTTCTGAGATCTTCGGCCGAGATCACGGGTAGAGATAGTCAGAAGGTCGAACTCAGTAGAAGCGTATGGTAGGAGTCTAAGGTGGACGATCGTTCTGAAAGGGGGTTTTGTTGGTGATTATGGCCTGCGGAATCACACAGATCTAGATCTAACATAGCAATCCAATGACACCAAGCACACACAAGAGAACACAGATTTAATGTGGAAAACCCTTGCGGGAAAAATCACGGCACAAAGCGACAGATCTCCACTATGAAAATAGAAATTACAAAGAGAGAGGACTTACCCGATTCGAACAACCTCGAATCTCATCTTTGCTACACCCTTTAGAAACCCTAAAATCTTTTTAGGAACCCTTAAAACTCCTTTAGAAAGCCTTAGAATACCTCCCAATCCTGCATACACCCCTTTATATAAGTTTAAAAAGAAGTAGAATCGGAATAGGAAACAAAAATCGCAAAATCTGCATTTCGGCAGAAAATTTGCGTAACATCTTCGATGTCATCGAGAACAGACCAAAACTGTCCAACGATCAGGGGTGAAAAAATTCTGTGAATTATCGATGACATCGAGTAATCGTCGATGTCATCAACGACTGGCTTCGATGTCATCGAAACCCTGTCGATATCATCGACAGACCACCAAACAGATTTAAGACATCTGTCTATAACAATCTCCACCATTTCTTCAATCTTCATCCATGTAGCTTCTTATCCCCTTCTTTTATCTCTGCATCACATCATAATTTTTTTTATACACTCTGTCTTCCTTTTAGCCATCTCCAAGCCTAGAGAAGTTACATAGAACTTAAACTTCTCTGTAGGAACGATCTAAGTGAGCATGTCTGCCAGATCAAAACCACGTGCTCAACCACCTTTGCTCCTGTCTTCTCAAAAAGAAAGAAGTAGTCTTCTTACCATCTCACCGCTACCCAATATTGCTTGCTGGGGTACTTGCTCACAACACTAATAACCTGTGAAATAACTGGTCTAATCTAGACCATGACATACATTATCAACCGCATTCAAATAAGGCTTATGAGATATCCTGCTTTTCCTCATCTGTTTTGGGACATGTCTTGAGGAAAACTTGAGGAGAGACGCGTAGGGAACGTTCTCCGGCTTTACCTTGCCCCTCACATCCTTAATCAATACCTACACACAAGGTATTTCTCCTATGGTTACCAAAGCCTACTCCTCTTTCAGTCTCAATGCCGAGAACCATCTTTGCAGCCCCTTGATCCTTCATTCTGAATGTCCCACTTAACCGAGTCTTCAGTACATTGATTCAGACACGTCGTAATTGACGATTTATATGTCATCAATTCCTGACTCACCATGAAGGAATCAAACCACTGCCTAGGCGACAGGTCAAACCACGACCTCCTGCAAAGTCTTTTCTCAGCCCCTTTAACTTCTAACTTCTCTGCTTGCTTCATGTAGATCTGCTCTTCACATTTCCTTACAGAAGTACAGACTCCACATCCATCCTTCCAGCTCAAGATCACATTAGCCAACCAGCGCCAATCACGGATCAAATAGATACCTGATATACCGTCGACGCGAGTATCTCTGAGAAGTCGATCACTTCTCTCTGAGTATAACCCTTCGCTACTAACCTCGCCCTGTATTTATGATGTATCCTCTTGAAGATCCACCTGCATCCAACCACTCTCTGGCCCACTGGAAGCTCCACCCGCTCCCATATGTCGGTCTAGTACAACGAATCCATCACATCACCCATAGTCATCTTTCACTTCTAACATTAGGCTCACTTAGAGCCATCTGAATAGAAGATGAATCCCCTGCGATATTGGAGTCGTCCATGTACCTTGCCGATATCCTGCGATCATGCCGTGTGATTCTTCTCACAGGTGGCTGCTCCACCTGCTCTGTATCCCTGTCTGCACGTCTCAGCCTTCCTGCTTGCCCACTCATATGGCCATGTCCAACATGCCACATACATGCAGAGGTGGAATCCGCTACATCCACTGCAGCTCCACCTTTTGAAGTGCTCCCGATCAACCTGTACAAGTTACCGAGTCGTTGCGCTTTCATGATTACCCATGCCCCCTTAGATGCCTTAAGAGCACTATCAATACCTATGTACTTGCATCCTTTTACCTCAAGTGCACCAAGAGAAATCAGATTTTGCTTCAATTCAGGAATGTGCCTGACATCAGTCAAGGTACGCTCCACCCCATCGAACATCCTGATGCACACCATACCAACAGCCACAACATTATAGGCAAAGCCATTGCCCATAAACACATGTACATGTCCACCATCACACTCACTGTACCTGGCAAACCAACTCCGATGAGGAGTCATGTGAAAAGATGCCCCTGTGTCTAGCATCCACTCGTCCTTACGATCATCGTATGGTCGCCTGATAGTAGACACAGACAAAACATCATCATTACATCCACTCGATCCATCTGACGTGGCAGTATTGGCCTCCCTGTACGAAGCCTCAGAATCTCCTCTCTTCGATTTAGGATTTCCACAATCCTTCTTCACATGTCATTCCTTCCCACAATTCCAGTACTTTACCTTTCCTTTGCCCTTGCCCTTTGATTTGGATCTATAACGTGAAGAACCTGTACCTTGTTTAGAATTCCTACCCATTGTAAATAGTGCATCAGAAAATGCCTCATGTCACCGTTTAGCTTTCTCATAGCCTTCCCTTAAAGGGCTGAGATAACGATGTCGATACTCAGGGTTTTATTCGTGCTGCACATAGTGTCCTTGAATGACTCATACGATGCTGGAAGAGAATTCAACAACATACATGCTTATTCTTCATCTTTCATTACTTTCTCCATATCCAGCAATTTGCAAACTAATTTATTAAAGTTGCTGATATGAGCCTCCAGATCTCCACCCTCTGCCATCTTAAAGTTATACCACTGTCGCTTAAAGTATAGGCGATTTTCAGAGGATTTTTTCGCATAGACATCCTCTAACTTCACCTATAACTTAGCCACAGTTTTCTCCCTCATGACGTTGTAGAGAACCTCATCTGTGAGACATAAACGGATCGATGATAATGCCTTCTTATCAAGAGTATTCTATTCATCATCAGTCATAGTAGATTTTCGCTCCTCAAGAGCACCATTTCGCCTTGCTTGATTAAGGAACTCATCATCTTGATCTTTCATAACTCAAAATTATTTTTTTTTAGTACGTCTCAATCTCATACCTGGTGCTCGCCATTATTACTAATCTTGCAGATTTAGATCTGTGCCCCAACGATTGCTTTGATACCACTTGTTGGGGTTTTTAGCTTACGGAATCACACAGATCTAGATCTAGGATAACAATCCAATGACACCAAGTACACACAAGAGAACACATATTTAACGTGGAAAATCCTTGCGGGAAAAAACCACGGCACAAAGCAACAGATCTCCACTATGAAAATAGAAATTACAAAGAGAGAGGACTTACCCGATTCTAACAACCTCGAATCTCACCCTTGCTACACCCTTTAGAAACCCTAAAATCCTTTTAGGAACCCTTGGAACTCATTTAGGAAGCCTTAGAATACCTCTCAATCCCGCATACACCCCTTTATATAAGTTTAGAAAGAAGTAGAATCGAAATAGGAAACAAAAATTACAAAATCTGCATTTTCGCAGAAAATCTGCGTAACATCTTCGATGTCATCGAAGGGCCATCGATGTCATTGAGAACGGATCAAAACTGTCCAGCGACCAGAGGTGAAAAAATTCTGTGAATTATCGATGGCATCGAGTAACCGTCGATGTCATCAACGACTGACTTCGATGTCATTATACCCTGTTGATATCATCGACAGACCACCAGATAGATTTAAGACATCTGTCCATAACAGCTTTTGCCAACCTGGATTCTTGTGACTTTGAGTAGGTAGTCAACCTGCCGACATGCCTTTGGAAGTCATGTCGGAGGGTCGAGACCGAGCTCCTTTCCTTAGTAGAGTACGGGCAAATGACCATCCTCTTCATTGTATTACATCACATGGGGTCGTACTTTGGGCCTCTTTTTCAAAAGATGTTCCGAGCATCAGCTCAAAAATGTAGGGGTCCAAGGAAGGGCTCGACGTCTATCGGATACGGAGAGATTCTTTCTACCGATGGTCGAACCCATGGTTCGTTGTGTGAAATGTAACAGTGTCCTTTTTTGCCCATTAAGGAGCTCTTTGGTTATGATTAGTGTTGACCGAACTCTTTACAGTGTACATGTATGTCCGAGCTAATTTTTCTTTAGTGATTAGTCCATTTTTACCAATAATATTTTATATTTAAAATTTTCTTAATAATCTAAAATAAATATTTTAAAATATTTTTTATATGGCAATATTTTCTTGATAGCCTCTGGAGAGAAAAAATTAAAGTTTGAAAATCTCTGAAATTCCATGCCGGTGAAATTGCTGAGAATGAGATTTGTCAGTGTGCATATGATCGTAGTCGTGGAATCCGGTGTGAAAAGAAAACAAGGGCACCGGCCAAGTAACGTACAGTGCATATGATCGTAGTCGTAGAATCGGGTGTGAGAAGAAGACAAGGGCACCGGCCAAGTAACGTACAGGTAGGCCCATGAAAATAAATGCTTTTAAATATTTTTGATATGGTAATATTTTCTTGATAGCATATGGAGTAGAAAAATCAAAGTTTGAAAATCTCTCGAGAAATTCCATGCGGGGAAATTGCTCGTAGTGAAAAGTAAAGAAGGGCACCGGCCAAGTAACGTACAGTTAGGTCCATGAAAAGGTCTATATAAAGAGACTTCCTTTAGGCTTTCTCCAAGGCATTCTTAGGCTAGAGCAATTTGATTAGGCTTATATTAGCTTGAGATGGCTTTGTTTAGCAATGTTATCACGTCCATGCAATGCCCGATTCCATCTCGCTGCAGCCGCACACGTCGCATGCCCATTGCTGCATGCATGAACAATGATAGGGCCCTCACTAAGAAAAGCTTCCCTCCTGATTTTAGATTTGGCTCAGCATCTGCTGCTTTTCAGGTGTAGATTTGGCACTACACATCACATATACTTTCTTTTTAAGGTTTTACCGCGTTCACCGTATTCCAGTATCACGAGGGAGTTTTTCAAGTTTTTTTTTTTTTTCTTTAATTTTGTTTTTTATAGATACTTATATAGGGAGGAGAAAATGGACATTTTTATCCATGCAGTTTGTTTTTAGGAGGGCGGTGGCCTTTAACATTCGGGAGACATTAAGTGAGATTTTCATTATAGTATGTTGTATTTGTGGAATTTTAAAAATCTATGTGCTTATGCATGGACAGCTTTTTCAACATTGTGGAAATTTCAACATAATGAGATTTTAGCTTCATAATGGATGGCTTGGGTTTATCCTTTTCCTCCCCTTTCATTGTTTCATACTCTAGTAGATTGCTCCCACCTCCTTTTACCTTTGCCTGTACCCTGCATGAAAATTCTACCAGAGAGCCGTCCAACAAAGTCTATGTAAGGCCATGATTATCCTGTAACATCCAATCCATACATTTGTTGTGCTGCCTTATGTTATAATGTATATCGTTGTATCCCTTGTCTATTTTGATCTTGGTAATTCTCTCCTTCCTAAATTCTCTTTCCACTCATCTTTTTACATGGGTTTCACGTGCCACCTCCCCTAGCATGATGAAAAGAGAAGTCATATTCTACGATAGTGTCAGCAGAGATCTTCCACATATTTTAACCACCTGGCTAATTGCCTACTCTTCCCTTTTTATTAACTATTAATCATTTCTTCCTATATCTGGCAACCAGGATCATCATTTTTATATTGTTTATATATATATATATATATATTAAATGTGGTCCACCCATGAGTTATGCCATGGATCAAGTAATCCAGATCAATCATCACATTCACATATAAGGGGCTAGAGATGGGCCACATTATAAAAGTTGGGAGGGCAATTCATAATCATATGATAGGCGGTGTCAGGCACCTTTTCTGGCCCGACGGCTGCCCGAAGTGTCTCTTGTACAGTTCTTGATCATGTAATGAAGGATCTGTTTCTTTGAAAAAAAAAAAAGAAATGTATTGCTTGCGGCAAGTTGTTGTATTGGAGAAAGCTGCACTTTCAGATGAGTATTTTCTGAAGAGGAAGCTTTTTATCTAAAATAATAATAATAATAATAATAATAATAATAATAATAATAAAATAATCCTATTATTCCTGAAATGGTGGAGAATCTAATTGAGTGGACACCGCATTATCCTAACCATAGATTAATCGCATAACTTTTGGACAATCCAGATGGATGAATACATACCCGGGAAACATTAACATAGTTCATCACGTTGTGGATGTTGGAAAATTCATACTGGTAAACCTATCTGAGACTCCTGAAATTTACTTGTGTATTTTCGCGTTCTTAGGTAGAAGGTGCGACTAAAGAAGGTGGTAGAGGCCAAAGTATATGGGATACTTTCTGCGAAACGCCTGGTACTGATACAATTGCGTTTATTAAACTCTCGTTGCAAGATACTGTCTGTTTTGCATCAATACCTGGGCATATTGGAACTGACGTATATGATAGAATATAGACCTAAGAATGGTGTACAGATTACACCCATTGTGATTCCATGTAATTTAAATTTTTTCATTTTGATGCCACTATTGTGCAGGCAACATTGCCGACGGTTCTAATGCGGACGTCTCAAACAATTCATATCATCTCTACATGGTTTGCTTCCACTAGTTTTCATTTTCATATATAACATACGGATGAAAACCATTTCCAACTGAAATTGTTAGATTTTATTTTATTTTATTTTTCTTGTTTTTTTAAAGAAATCTGTCAAAGGAGTGGATTAACCATTAATAAATAATTAATAGAGAGAGAGAGAGAGAGAGAGAGAGAGAGAGAGAGAGAGAGAGAGAGAGAGAGAGAGAGAGAGAGAGATTGGTCCTGAACGCCGATGGCTTGATAGGGTCATCTTATTTCCATGTTGGCGATACACTCATCCAAACTTTGTACTAGTTTACAACCGAAAGCTGAAAAGATGGAGAATTGAAAACATGGAATGAAAAACCTATGAATTCTCAGGAAATGGGAAAAATAAAAATAGAAAATGCTTTGTACTAAAAAGCTGAAAAGACGATTAAAAAAATGGAAACGAAAAACCATATGAGATCTTAAGAAATTGACAAATAAGAAAATGATTTTGTTGTTTAGTTTGTATCCTTGTTTTCTATTGAATTGTTAAAAGGTCAATGTTCATAGATTGAGAGCTCTCTAGTAACATGGAAATTTTTTTAAATTTTTTCAAAAGAAGGCCCTCAGGCGGCCCTGATTCTATTAATCACAGAAAGAGAATTTACAAATTCGGGGAGGCCCAGAGAAAAAGTACTGGGCCCTCCTATCATGAAGGACCGAATAAAAAGAAACAAGCAAAACCGACGGACTGAAGAGGAATGGAGAGGCTATGAGAAACGAATCGCCCCCAATCCAACTCTATCGAGAACCAACTCCCCACGAGTTTTACGGGGGAGATCCGCAGACGATTGGAATAATCTATGGAGCTGATTTAAACTACCCCAGTGGGCCAGGCTATCCGCGGCACCATTAGACTGCCTAGGGATGTGCTTAACAGAAATTGATAAAGCTCCCCTGAAATAATCTATGAAACTGAGTCTTTTAAAAGAAACTGATATCCACGTCGTTCTGGGAAACCATTGAAAATGCAAATAGATTTCCATGCTACTCCTTTTCTTTTCCTTATTTCTTTTTCATTTTCCTCTAATGATAGATTTTCATAGAAATCGATTTCTTTTGTTAGGGTTTTCCACCTATCCAAATAGTTCACATGCATGTTCTTAACAAAAGATTTGAACCCATAGCTCACCATGGCATGAACAACCACATTTCTTGTGTTCTTTTATATATGTGAAATGCAGGAAGACATAAAAATAATGAAGGAAGTGGGTTTCAACTCTTACCGATTCTCCATCTCATGGCCCAGAATATTGCCAAGTAAGTCCTACCTACACTGCTGTTCTGGGTATGTAGTCCATCATCCACCGTCCACCCCTCAATGATGTAGATATAGTGGAGCACCATGCTGTCACATTGAAATGATTACTCTTATCAAGACATTCTTTTTCGTAATGTTTCTCTGTGGGCCCCACCATGATGTATGTGTTTCATCCATTCCGTTCATCCATTTTTAAAGATCATTTTAGGGCTTAATACCAAAATGAGAGGGATATAAACTCAGGTGGACCACACCACAGGAAAACAATAGTGATTGGATATGCATCATTAAAATCTTCCTAAGGCCCACTGTACTGTTTATTTGACATAAAATCTGTTGATTAGGTCACACAGGCCCAGATGAAGGGAAAAAAAAAAAAAAGATTAGCTTGATCGAAAACTTTAATAGCCCCCAAAAAGTTTTTAAAGGTCGACGCTCATTCAACACTGTTTCCTGTAATGTGGTCCACTTTAGATTGGGATATACCACATTTTTGGTCTCATACTATAAAATGATCTGAAAAAATAGATGGACGGCATGGATGAAACACATTTATCATGGTGAGGCCCACAGAACACCGAGCATCAGCCATTGGCTGGTGGCAGGGGAGTAGCCAATCCGTTTCCACGTATCACACGTACCAAACGCACAAGTTTGCAGGATATCTGACACATGGATAAGGCGTGCATAAGGTGGGCCCTGCCGGTGAAGATGAGTGTTTGAAATAACCAGGATCGTGCATTACCCGAAAGCTTGGACGGCTTAAAGGACTCGCCCAACCCATACCTGTGCGCCACCCACCGACGAGTGGACTATCCTCATTTTTACTCATGCTGCTCTTCTGGCTGGGACCACTTTATGGGGCGCGGATTGGCTACTGACAAGTTGAGTAGCGAGACTGCTACTGAAGTGACGTCACCAAGTTCTGTGGGCCCATCATGATGTATGTTTTGTATCCACGCCGTCCATCCATCTGGAGAGATCATTTTAGGGTAAGATCCAAAGAATGAGTCACATCCAAAGCTCCAGTGGACCCCACCAGAGAAAACAGTGCGGAGAGTGATACCACCATTAAAAACTTCTAAAGTCCACATAAGTTTTATATCAAGCTGATATCCGTGTTTTCCCTTCTTTAATGTCTTTGTTAACTTTTGAACAAGTTGAATTTCGAAAAAACATCATGGCGGGCCTTAGGAAGGTTTCAACGGTGGGCATCAATCTTCCCACTGTTTTCTTTGGTGGGTCCACTATAGCCTTGGATCTGCCTCTTTCTCTGTGTCATGCCTTAAAATAATATATCCAAATGAATGGACGTTGTGGATTCAACACATACATCATAGTGGGGTCCACAGAACTTGGTGACGTCACTTCAGTAGCGAGTCTCGCTACTCAACCTGTCAGTATCTAATCCGCGTCCCACTTCATGTACCTGTCAGATGTCCCACACGCTTGGAAAGTTGGCTCATGTGTTGCGTATGTGGATGGTAGATAATAATGCCATATAGAATTTACACTGTACTCCATTCATCATCCAACCGCTAAATATTCTTTCTCTTGAAGAAAGCCTTGATATTCTGGCGGAGGATGATGATATGCAGGCATGCATGAAAAACTATACACGTGGCACAAAATTAATTTTGACTAAACTGGCCACCATGGATCTCAGGTTAGGATTGTGATTTCTTTAAAGTGGGTTCCACAATGCAGGAGGTTTAGTTTAAGGTAACGTGTCCCACACATTCAATTTCAAAGTGGCCAAGTATCAAGCATCATACATTGCCAGAGTATCAAATTTCTCCACCTCTTTTATAAGATTGGAAAATGATATTGATGATTGGATAAATTGATAAATGTGCAGAAGGAACGAAGAAAGGTGGCATAAATCGTGAGGGCATTAATTATTACAACAATCTAATAAACGCACTGCTAGAGAATGGTATGCTCATTTTGATAAGAAATTTCGATTATCTCTTTTATTTATTTATTTCTTTCTTTTTTTACCATCTAAACTGTGTGAAACATCTGAGCTGTGCGTTGGGTGGGCCTCTCCATATGGTTTCCTTGCCAAAAGATTAGACTGTCCACTCATTTTTTTAATAGAAAGGTGGGAGCTCATCACTAATAACTTTGTTAATGAGAAAACAGTATGAACAGACATTCGGGTGGGCTCCACGTACAATTTAGGCCATACCTATCTATCTTATAAGGTGACAAACCAATCTACAACATTTAGAGGGGGGTTGCAGCTTGAGAGGCCTGAATCAGGTTAACGGTCAACCCAAGCCCAACCATACCTCAAGAGGACCCAACCTGCAACACCCGAGGTGCTCAACTGGAACCCAACCCAAATTCCAATCTACCAAACCCGAATTAATCTTTAAACAACCCAACGAATTTCTTCAAACCCAAATTGAAATAGGGTTGTTGTTTTCCAACATGAGCCCTACCCGAGGACTTTTACAGTGGGTCCAACCCGAACCCAAGTTGCAGCTCTAACTGGTCTAGCCGGCCACACCTTTAGGATGAATATATACTGGAAATTATTTTCTGCCATCCAGTTTTTTTTTTTTCATCCATTTGTAGCCCACATAATGACTTGAGTTGCCTGATTTGGGACCCGTCATTTACATTTTGAGACCTACCTGTTGTGTCCATGGTGGAAAGTTGGCACATGTGGAAGGGTGGATCTGAGCTTAGCAAAGCTCGGAGTAAGAGAAATGGAGGCTAACTACATGTTCGACACTGCTTATCAAAGGTGTCCATCGTATGCATGGCATCCAAGTATTTGAATCCGTACCATACATAAGGTTCTATCCACCGTACGTGGATGGAGCAGTAGCCAGAAAATCAGACCAAAAGGACGATGTTAACTAAATGATTTTGTACAATGGACTGTAGAAAAATTGATAGCGTTTATAATTTCTGGTGGGCCCCACTGTAAGAAAGAAGGAGGGTCTTATTTAATTCCCATTAAGGGACACGGTTGGATACTGAGGCTGCCAGTGGACTGGCTGCTGGTCGGTGCTTTGCAGGCCCCACCATCATATATTTGTTTCATTCGTTGCGAGGTAGATCCAGATCTAAAGTAGATTGCATCACACGAGATAGTACTATTGATTGAACGCTCACCATTAAAAACTTCTTGGGGCCACAGAAGTTTTGAATCAAGCCGATACTTGTTTCTTCTCTTCATCAATATTCGAGTAATCTAAGCGAAAGTTTCGTTTGTTGGGAGAATCATGGAAGCACACAGAGATGAATCATGGATAACTATCCACTAACACCAAGCAAAAATAAGAAAAACACAGATTTTAATGAGGAAAAACCCTTTGGAAAAAAAAAAAAAAATTACAGTACAAAGCGACAAATATTACTATAAAAGCAGAAATTATAAAGAGAGAGATTACCCAATTCGAATAACCTCGAATCTCACCCTTACTGCACCCTTTGAAACCCTATGAGGTTTAGAAATTCTTAGAATACCTTCCAATCCAATTTACACCCATATATATATATATATATATATATATATATATATATATATATATATATATATAGCCTTGTAAAGAATCTCAAACGAAATTGGAAACAAATCCCACAAATTTACAGCTTTGCAAAAAAAATCTACGCAGAATTTGTCGATGCCATCGAACACTCATAAATGGCATTGAAATTAATCCTTCGATGGCATCGAAATTAACGTTTCAATGGCATCGAACTAACACCTCACCTATCGATGGGATCGAACATTCAGGATGGTATCGAACTAATCCTATTGATGGCATCAAAAAGGTGCCTGGTTAGTCCAGTGACTAACTGAAGAAAATCCTAAAAATATCGATGGGATCGGGCATTGTTCGATGCCATCGAAGGTGACATCATGCACTGTTCGATGTCATCGAAGGTGACATCAAACAGACTGTCGATGGCATCGACAGACCTTATATCTGACTCGATTTAAGACATCAAATACAACAATCTCCATCATGTCTTTAATCATTAAACGTACAATTATTGTCCTCTTTTCTTATCACTGCCTTACATATAACTCCATCAACGCTTCTCGTGCACGTTGTCTTCCTTTTACGTCATCGCTAAGCTTAAATAAGTCACGTATAATTTGAACTTCTCTATAGGAACCACCTTGGTGAGCATGTCCGCCGGATTCACGCTCGTGTGAATCTTCTCCAGAGTCACACCTCCTTCAATAACCTATCGGATTAAGTGATGACGAACATCAATGTGTTTAGTACATGAGTGATAAATAAAGTCTTTAGCCAAAATGATAGCGCTATCGCTGTCACAATTAACGGGCACGACCTCCTACTAAAGCCCTAATTAATTTATCATGCCTCTCAACCAAACGCCTTCCTTAAACGCTTTTGTCATTGCCATATACTCTGCTTCGATTGTATAAAGAGCCATCATAAACTGAAACTTCGGTTTCCAACTGACTGCTCTACCTGCTAGTACAAACGAGTAACCTGAAGTTGACTTTCTAAAATCCACACTGCCTACGTAGTCTGAATTCACATACCCAACCAAATTTGCTCCTGTCTTCTCAAAATTTAAGATGTAGTCTTTTGTACTTTGAAAGTATCGAAATAGCCATTTCACCGCTTCCCAATATTGTTTGTCGGGGTTTGACATGTATCTGCTCACAACACCGACTGCCTGTGAAATATTCGGTCTTGTACAAACCACAACATACATTAAACTGCGAACCACATTCGGATAATGCACATGAAACATCCTGCTTTTCCTCATCTGTTTTGAGACAATGTTCTGAGGAAAGCTTGATGTGAGCCACATGGGGAACACTTACTGGCTTTGCCTGGTCCATCTCATACTTTATTAACACATTTTCAAATTATTCTGCCTTTGATAACAAAAGCTTGCTCCTCTTCCTATCTCTATGAATGTCTATGCCAAAAATCCTCTCTGCAACCATATCTTTTATCTCGAATGTTGATTTCAGACATATCATGATTGACGATCAATATATCATCAACATACAATACTAGAATGATAAATTTGCCATCACTCAGTGTCTTATAATAGACACAACGATCATATTCACTCTTGGTAAATTTCTTACTCTACATAAAATGATCAAATTTTTTATACCGCTGCGTAGGTGTAACATCCTGAATTTTCACAGCCAGAGTTTATACTCATGCCCAAGAAAATCGGGTGTTAATAATGTATAAATTGGATGTTATAAAAATCGTACATTTTTTCATTTAGATCACATCCAGATACATTCATGAAGGTAACATTCTCGAGAATAAAATTGACTGTATTGATTATTTCATTAGAGTAAAAGAATTCAGCAAATAATCAAATGCCCTCTTAATGAGAGCTTATTACATTTATCGAGTTCGCAGCGGAAGTATACAACTAATTCATAAAACTATTTTCTTATTCTTTCAGTATAATCTTCCATTGGGAGATTGTCCTCTAGGTCTTCAATCTATACGTCACTTGCATCATCTGTACGGTTTGAGAGGATCAACGCCCTACTCATAGCGATGGTTGTTCTTTAAGATTAACAATAATTTAAGAGAATCATAATAGTAATGTAAGGGTTCTGATACGTCCCGTACTCCACTAATACGAGGATATCAGCATGCGCAAACAACCTACATGAGATGCATGCCTAGTAAAGTATGTGTGATTCATCATACATAGTGATCATTACAATGTGGAATACGATTTATAGAAAATCCGGATCGCCCCGCATTCTCACACTACAGATATTCACCAACATGTCCGACGCTACCGTGGATTTACGTGAACACCTCAAGGCAGCACAACACATAAGTCAGATGAATTACGTGACATAATTTATTCATGGAGCGACTATTTGCGACATCCAATCCCAGAGGTAATGTAACATGCATTGCAAATTACTTATATCAACTTGTACACCAAAACCCAAAAACCATGTAATTATGCATCAACCAAGAGGGTCTCTATCCAGAGCGCATTACGTCCACGATATAATAATTAAATCACTAGTTGTGATACCTTCAACACATCATTTGTATTAAGAAAATGTAAACTGAATCATGGGAGTTCTGAAATATTAAGACACATGCCCAAGCCTTAAAGGTAAATAGCACAAGGTTAGTAAAGTAATGAGGAAAGTAGTAATGGCTAACTCACAAAGAGAAGAGTGGCAATGACTAACTCAATAATAAGGAGAGTGGCAATGACCAACTCAATAAAGAGAAGAGTATCAAAAGCTAACTCAACAAATAGGAGTAGCAATGGCCAACTCAATAATAAGGAGAGTGGCAATGGCCAACTCAATAAAGAGAAGAGTAGTAAGGGTTAACTCAATAAATCGATAAAAGTAAAGGCAAGGCTTGTATCCATTGCCTCACATAAATTCATGAAGATTTATGCGTAATATCATAGTTCTCAAAGAGTAAATAAATGATGGTAATAAATCAATCAATTGAAAGGATAACTCTCAGTAATATGTAAACATGAAAAGGTAGGATAATTCATATCAATTAAATCAAAGTAAGCTTAAAGGATAAAAACTCTCACCTTTAATGTTGTGTCTTCTTCATGTGCAAGTATGTATCGTGTCGTTTAACAAATTTGAATGGTTAGGCTTCTTTATAAATTATCTCGGGTTAGTGTATGTCTTACCAACTTGATTACATATCTATGAGGTTAAGAACTTAACCTTAGCTTGTCTCGACTTGGGTCTTGGGTTTATTCTCGGGTTCCCATCTGTGTCAACTGGTTCGACTTGATTTTGAGTGTCTTGAATCGAATTGTTGGAAGGGAAGAAAGGAGGGAATTGGTTTACCTTAGTTTGAACGTGACTCGATGAATCGGTGCATTGAACACTCGTCTCCGATCTCTTTCTTTCTTTCTTTCTCCTTCTCTTTCTCTTTCTCTTTCTCTTTCCTTCTCTTCTCCTTTCTTTTCCTTTCCTTTCCTTTCCTTTCCTTTCTTTTCTTTTCTTTTCTTTCTTCCTCTTGTTTTCTTCCTTTCTTTCTTTCTCTTTCTTTTCTTTCCTTTTCTTTCTCTCTTTCTTGCTAGCGTTAGGTCTTTATAGTCTTCGGTTCTCAGCCAGGGACGAGTCCTGATCGGACGCGAGATGGTTCTCCACATGCTGATTACGCACAACGTCTTGTTGTTGGCCTGCGCTGGATTTAACCACTATATCGTGGGGTTGTGTTTTAATCCAATTAAAGCGTCGATGAGGGTTTCTTTGATGAAGCCTATCAGTTGGATGTCTCTAATCATTCTCCAAACACCTGATTGTTTGGCCCCATCATTAGGTGCACGATCCATCAGCCAACCTCTATTTTCAATGGCAGGATGGTTTCCAGTTCTCTTTGAAGCGAATATGTTCTCTAAGCGGTCCAAAATTTGTCATCCATTGATCCTTGGCCCACCATATTCGAGATCCAATCACGTTATACCCACCATATCCGTGATCCGATCATGTTATGTTCCACAAACATGATACCCGGAGACTTGCGGATGTAGATCCTGGAACGCGAGTAAGGTGCGTCAAAAGAAACAAATCTCTATTTCTTTTTGTCGACGTGGGAAGAATCGAAATCCTCCTTGGGGGGTTTTAGATGGCTAGGATATGTTTGTGTAGATGGGATAAAGAGTGGAAGGTTTTCTCGGATCATCGGTTAGGAGGGTAAAATTTCCTCTTACATTTGTTGTTGTGCACACAACTGGGTGCATGGATTTCTATGGCCTTGTATGCTTAACTGTGATCATAAGTGTGATTCGATGGATGGTTCGGATGTACATAAGGGATGAAATGGTGGCCCATTTTCGAACAGTTGCACGTCGTGTCACGCCCCAAAACTTGAAAACTGAGCTCACAAAATTCCCGATCACCCAATCCGGCGCCGACAACCTCCATAAAACTCCATTCTCGGCTCTCAGCGCCCATTCGCCATGTTTCGATCCTGGGATGCTACAAGGAGGATTTTCAACATCAGTTTGATTCGTAGTAAGCATAACCCATAAACAACAACCAGAAACTCCATCACATTTCCACTATGATCAAAAACTTTATAAGTACAATGGGCATAAAGGGAAATACAATGAGAAGGGACAAAAAGCTCCAAGATGATCGGCTATGCGCTCCTGCCTCAACGCTGTTGCGGTCTAATATCACCTGCATGCAACGGTCGTACATAAGCTTATAGAAAGCTTAAAGGATGGTGAAAGTATGTGCAGAAGGTAGTAATGCAGATATGCAGTATCAGAGTAATGCGGATCATGCTGATGAATCCATGAATATCACTAGCCGTACTAAGGCTATGCGATGCAAGGCATGAATGATGTGGACCATACTAAGGCCATGCGATGCAAGATGCAACTCAAGCATACAAATCCTTATCTATATCCACATATCAATACAGCTCAACTCTGTAATATCACCGGGGTCTAGTACACTCTAAACCAGATTGCCGCCCCATCGCGTGTAATAAGGTAAGTGGAAGAGACCTCACTATTCGCCTACTAATATCGGGCTCGGCTCGTCGATAGCAGACACATTCCTTGAGCTAGTTAAACTCAGCCTAGCTTTACCCCCTCCACTTAGGTGGGTAAGGCCACACCCCCTTCCAACCGACCACGACACAGTGGAAAGTGCGGCCTTCTGGTAATCGACACTCGGCGCTCATGCACCCACTCGGTCTAAACGTTGGAGCAACCTCTTGGTACCATAAGGGTTTAGAGACTTTCACTCAGGGATATCTATAGCACCCTATGTAGAAAAAGATTTTCGATATCCAATCCTGTCAACCACGATATGCCTGTAGAGGCCATGACCCTGATGTCGTTAGGGGTATGTAACAACTATATCACACAATGTGAAATGCATGAATCATACTATCCAGTCATGCAGCAATTCTGCGCGTATCATGCGCTCATGTAGGGCAACACTGCCTATCCAGGAGCTCCTAAACAATCTGCCCGAAGGCATATGCTATGATCAGTCACTCCTCATATCAAGCATACATATGATGCGTATGACCATGAATCATGGAACTATACTAAACACGTTATATGGAGTAGATGTTATTCGTAACGAAGATGGGCCTAGACGGCCTATAAGTATGGGCCTAACAATGGGCCCTAAGGAGAATCATAATGCAGACATTTAACCAACATTATTCTTACAATATGAACGTCAAACCAACATTGCTCCCAAGGCACGACTGCCATAACGTCATTACACAAACCATGGCAGAGTCATACATTGTAATGGACTTGTGTACATCCAATTGGGCCTCAACCCATGGGCCTTAGATACAACAAATGGGCCGCATAACATGGGCCTTATGTATATCAGGTGGGCCTCAATGGATGAACCACAAATACATCAAGATGGGCCTAATCATATTGGCCTTATATATATCAAGGTGGGCCACAAATAAACCCCGATGGGCCTCATACATATATCAAAGTAGGGTTCACTTGAACTATAGATCTAACTCATTCTTTAGCTCATGCCATAAAAATGAGCTTTTAAGATGGTTAGACAGATTGGATGCAACCCATGCATCATGGTGGGTCCCACAGACCCTGCTGATGTCAACAGCAGTGGGACCCACTGTCCCTATGGAATGGGTGGACGACATCTATAAAGCACATACCCCATAGTGGGTTCCACAATCTGTGGGCGGTGGGAATAAAACACGTGTATCATTGTGGGTCCCAAGTGGGGCCCACCACAATGTTTGTATGCCATCCAATCTATCCATACGGTCACAGAGACTTGGACGAAGAGTAAAAACAAATTTCATATAGAATCCAAAAATTCTGTGACCCAGAAAAGCGTTTCAAAGGCAGACATTTAATCACCGTTGTTTCCTATGATGTGGGCCACCTGAGCACTGGATGTGATTGATTTTGGAGGGGGCCCACTTCAAGAAGGGGCCCACCCAATGAACGGGTTAGATGACAAATATACATCATGGTGGGGCCCACAGCTGGGCCCATGGACCGCCACTGTCCGTCTCTGTCTGCAAACAGTGCGTAGAAAGCGGCCGCTTTCTTGACAAAGAGAGTAGCAGTTGTTGCTTATCCTCTTTTTTAAAAAAATATTAATTTCCCATGGTTTTTCACAGGTGGGGCCCGCTACTTGAGAATTCATTCTGTCCAATGGATTCTAGGGCTCAAAACACACCAAACAAGTCTAATATACATCATGTTTGGTGTGTAAGTATAGCAAGGTGGGTCCTAATAGCTTTGAACGGTAGGAAACAGAGTTTTTTATGGTATGGCCCGCCTGATTATCGGATTGACCTCATTTTTAGGCTCAATGCCTAAAATGAGGCAAGGAATAGGATGGACGGTGAAGATGGGTCCCATAGACCCCACTGTCCATCCGCACTACACTGTCAACCACCGCCACTAAGAAATTGAGCCAAGACCTCAGTGTCGCAGCGAGGTATCTTTCACTCAGTCTGCCAGAGAGCCATGGATTTGGGCGTCAGGGAGGGCCCCACACGAGGGGGTGGGTCCCACCGTCCAAGGACGGTGGACACCACAGTGCATGGTAGTGTGGCCCACGCCAACTGGATGGACAGTGTGGATGGGTCCCATGGGCCCCACACCCTTACACACACCTCACGCCAGTACACACCCCATGTTAGTACACACTCATGTCAGCACACACACCATGTCAGTACACACTCATGTCAGCACACACACCATGTTAGTACACACTCATGTCAGCACACACTCCATGTTAGCCACCTCCACAGGGGTCAATACCAAGACCCCTAGTGTTGAAACGAGGCATCTTCACTCGGTCTGCCACCTGAGCAAAGGAGCTAGGTGGGCCCACGTCGGATCACACTTCACTGGCGGCCACACCCCCTCCTAGCCACATCAAGGTGGACCCCCTATGGATGGTTGGGATGGCATAAAAATATCATGGTGTGTCCCACATAGATGGGGTCCATCGATAGATGGCATGGATGAAATACACACATCATAGGTGGCCAAGATCATAGAAAGAGAGAGGAAGAGAAAGACACTGGCAAAGATGGAGGGGCCCCGCCACTATGGGCCCCTCTTTGATACAAAACCTACATCAAGGTGGGTCTCACATGTAAATGGACCCTTAAATTAAACAAATGAATGGAAGGCAAAAATCCAAGATCACCCACCGGCTTCTTCTTGCACCCTAGGCTTCCTTAGCTCCTTAGCTTCGATTCCAATGGAGGAGATGAGGTCTGGATGTTGAGATGGGAGATGAAAGGGTAGGAAAGGTGGGCCACACTTGTGGCTCTTGAAGTGGAAGAGCTTGGACGTATGGAGGTTTTTGGGTTACTTGGAATGTGATTTGAAAATGAAGGGGAGAGAGGGTTGTAGAGAGAGAGAGAGAGTGAGTGAGTGATGGGTGATGGAGTGATGGATGTGGTGAGTGATGGTTGTAAGAGACTTTTGAACTTTTGTAGCAAATGGTATAAAAAAAAGTATGGGCTTTGTAAGAAACTTTTAACTTTAGGGGTTGCTTGGGGAAGGGTGAGAGGTGATGTGTACTTGACATGTACTTGACATGATGGGATTGATTGATTGATTGATGTGACATCTCGTAGAGATTCTCTCGAAATTCGCACGCACGGCATTTTCCTCCCATCGAACGTGGACCCACATCTCCTGACCAGGGTATCAGATCGGCACGCGAGTCGCGGCATTAGAACCGCGGTGACGGGGCGGTCGCAAGGGTACACGTCTCAGGTTGAGTTGACTCGGGTTAATGGTATATGAATCAGGGTCATGCGCAAATACCGATTAAGGGTCGAATGTTGCCGGAATTCGACCGAGAAGATTGTAGAAGTATACGGAATGGTACGGTCTAGGATACGGGTCTTACACGTCGTCCGTCCACAGTCGGGTTATTTGTGCTTGAAATTGTGCACATGCAACTGTTTGGAAACGGTTGGGGAAGACTAGGGTCTGGTTGGTTTTGATCCATGGCCTCACTGGATGGTTCAAATCATCTTGATGGACGATCATGGTGGGCCACAACTCGTCCCAGCAAGCAAGCCTGTTTGACACTGAAAGAAAGGAAGAAGAATCCTTTCTTCTCTAGAATATGGTCGGATAAAACTAGTTTGACCAGGTCTCCCACACCAGTGTACGGCGAGTGCATGCACAGATTGTACCCATGCATCACAGGTGGGGTCCACAGTGATGTTCTCACCAAATTCGATCTGTTCATAAGTCTCCAAGTGGGACCCTCAGGAACAAATTAGGAAGGTCTAAAGCTTAAGTGGGTCCATATCAAGTAAATGCTTGTTTTACTATGGATCTTGTTGATCTAGGGGTTGGAATTTGACACATATAATCAACTTATGATGCATAGGCATGACACAATGTTTCTCATCAACAGGATCGTGCAAACCTTGTGATCTAAAATTCGAGGTCTTGGTTAATGGCATATACGTAATTTTTGTTGATCTAAGAGTTTTGTGAAATCTAATGGTTCTACATGGTTGTGTGCACGTTTTTAAGTAATTCTTATATATATATATATATATATATATATAACTTATCTCTAACTTATTATGGATGAAGGGTTATTTGTCAATTCATTTAAGGGATGGTTCATGTGAGAAATCACATGATGGATGATCTTGTCTTAAAATCAATGGTCAGATAGCTTGATTTATTGAATGGAGATCAATCCCAATGGTTGAATTCGTGTTAGGAAGTAGATGTAAAGTTAGAATAGTTAGATTAGTATCGTACACACGTAAGTATTACGTTAAATGTCATGGTAACACTCGAGAACTTTCAATATTCGAGTATTGAAAAGTTCAGGGTGTTACAGTAGGTGAATGTTTCATGTCGTACAACGACCTCATTAACCTACAAACTTTGTTCTCCTCCCCTTTAACTTTGTAGTCCTCTGGTTGATTCATGTAAATCTGTTCTTTCAATTCCGCGTGCAGGAATGTAGTTTTTACATCTATCTCTTTTAGCTTAAGATCGTATTGGGCAACCAACGCCAATACGAATTCGATAGACACTTACTTAACCACTGGCGTGAATACCTCTATGAAGTCGATTCCTTCTCTTTAAGCATAAAACTTCATCACCATCCTTGTTTTGTATCTATCATGTTTCCTTTTGAATAACTTCTTGTATCCAATCACATTTGGGCCCATTGGAAGCTCCGCCAGCTCCCGTGTGTTGTTTTTGTGTAACGAGTCCATCTCATCATCCATAACCGCCTTCCACTTTTCTGCATCAGGCTCTTCAAGAGCCTCCTGAATAGTAGACAGGTCCCCTTCATCTGTAATGAGGGTATATGAGATATTAAAGTCGTCTCTGTATCTTGCCGGTAATTAGCGATCTCACGGTGGGTTTCTTCTCATAGATGGCTGCTTCACCTGCTCTTATACATTTGTCTATGCATCTGTATCTACCTAAGTATCATCTTTGTCAGTCTGAATGTCTATGATCAACCTTTCTGGTTCTACTTACTCCCCTTAATCATTCTTGAGGAATATGGGGCTTTCATCGAATCTAGTTATGGCTAGTGATGATCTTGCGTGTGACTTTGTCATATAACTTGTAACCTTTCACACCAATACTATAACTAATAAAGATGTATTTTTTGGCTCTATGGTTTAGCTTATATCTCTCAACTGACAGTACATGAGAGTAAGCCTCACAACCAAATATGTGTAAATCTGAGCAGTCTGTTTTATGACCACTCCATACTCCTCTGGGATCTTACAATCAATTGTTGTAGAATGAGACTGGTACACAAAATAACAAGTTTTGTTAACGACCTTAATCCATAGGTACTTACCCAACCCAACATTACTTAGCATGCATTGGGCCCTCTCCAAGAGTGTTTGATTCATCCACTTAGTCATACCGTTTTGTTTGGGAGTGTGGCACACCGTATTATGCCTAATGATTCCTTCATCTTTGCAATATTCATTAAACTTAGTGGAAGTAAATTCTCTATCATTGTTAGTCTTTAAAATCTTTATTTTTCACCCTGACTATTTTTTCACAATTTCTTTTCATTGTCTGATGTGGTGAAAACTTCAGATTTACGTTTCATGACATAAACTCAAACTTTCTGGCAATAGTCGTTAATGAATTAGATAAACCATGACGACCCTCCAACGAAAACCCCTGGCGATGACCCCCACACATCAGAGTGCACGTAATCAAGCACTCCTACATATTTTTCATATTTAAAAGATAATCTATATTTTTTATCATATATACAATGTTCACATATATTTAAATCAAAATTCTTAAAAGATGAAATCAAATAAAGATTAAAAAGTACCTTCATGCCTCGCTCGCTCATGTGGCCCAGACAAGCATACCACATACGTGCAGACATGAAATCTATAATAGCCATTATCACTCCTCCTATTGAAGTGCTTGTAATCAACCTGTAAAGGTTTCTGTGCCTCTGCGCTCTTATAACCACGAGTGCCCCTTTTGAAACCTTAAGGACACCATTATGACTGTTGAACTTACACCCTATTGCCTCAAGTGCACTGAGAGAAACCAAGTTCTTTTTCGTGTTAGGAACGTGTCTGACCTTAGTCATGGTATGCTCCATCCCATTGAACATCTTGATGCGCACCGTACCAATAACCACAACATTACGGGCATTATCATTGCCAATAAAGACTTTTTAACCATCACGCTCTCTATAATTGGTGAACCAACTTCAATGAGGAGTCATGTGATACGAAGTTCCTGTGTCAAGGATCCACTTGTCTCTACGATCATCGTACAAGTGTCCAATCATAGACACGTGCAAAACATCACATGTGCTTGTCTCTTCATCAGATGTGACAATATTGGCCTTCCTGGAAAAAGCCTTATAGTTTTCTTTCTTCGACTTAGGATTTGTACAATCCTTCTTCATGTGTCCAATCATCCCACAATTTCAGCACTTTAACTTGCCTTTGCCCTTGCCCTTAGTTTTATATCTTGATCTTGAAAATCCTGTATCTCACTCAGTATTTTTGCCTCTCGTAAGCAGTGCATCAAAAGAGATCCCTACGCTACCATTTATCTTTCCTATAACCTTCCCCTAAAGGGATGAGATAATGGTGTCCACGCTCAGGGATGATTTACCGATGCACAATGAGTCCTTAAATGACTTAATGACTTTAGAAAAGAATTCAACAAAATACATGCCTTATATTCATCTTTAATTAGTTCCTCAATGTTTATTAATTTGCAAATGAACTTATTAAAACTACTGATGTGGGCCTCCACATATCTATCCTTTACCAACCTGAAGTTGAACAACTACAACTTCAAGCGTAGGCGATTCTCAAGGGATTTTTTCACATAAACGTCCTCTAACTTCGCCCATAAACTCGCTATGATTTTCTCTCTCAAAATATTGTAGAGAACCTCATCTGTGAGACACAATCGAATAAAGGATAAAACATTCTTATCAAGAGTATTCCAGTCTTTATCACTCATAGACGGTCGTCGCTCCTCAAGAGCCCCATCTTCGCCTTGCTTAGTTAATAGGCAAATCATCTTAACCTTCCATAACTCAAAATTATTTCTGCGTGTGTACATCTCAATATCATACTTAGTGTTTCCCATTGATATTGATCCTTCAGATTTAAGCCTGCACCCCAACGTTAGCTCTAATACCATTTGTTGGGAGAACCGTAGAAGCACAGAGAGATGAATCAAGGATAGTTATCCAATAACACCAAGCAAAAGGAAGAAGTTAACACAAAGATTTTTAACACGAAAAAACCCTTGCGGGAAAAAACTACTGCACAAAGCAACAAATCT
The DNA here is from genome assembly GCA_030180095.1 of Magnolia changhungtana. Classification (NCBI taxonomy): domain Eukaryota; kingdom Viridiplantae; phylum Streptophyta; class Magnoliopsida; order Magnoliales; family Magnoliaceae; genus Magnolia; species Magnolia changhungtana. Next base: position 2,709,340 of record JASAUF010000449.1, on the reverse strand, counting down.
ATAAAAGTAGAAATTACAAAGAGAAAGAGATTACCGGATTCGAACAATCTCGAATCTCACCCTTACTACATCTTGTAAAACCTAGGACAGTTTAGAAACTTGTACAATACCTCTCAATCCCGTTTACACCCATATATATAGCCTTAGAAAGAATCCCAAATGAAATCGAAAACAAATACCGCAAATTCACATCTTTGCGAAAAATCTGTGCAAAATCTGTCGATGCCATCAACACTCATAGATGGCACCAAAACTAATCCTTCGATGGCACGAAACACTCATCGATGGCATCGAACTAACATCTCAAATGTCCAGAGATAAAATATTATTTTTCAAAAATTCTCGATAGCATTGAACACTCAGGATGGCATCGAACTAATCCTATCGATGGCATCGAACATTCATCGATGGCATCAAAAAGGTGCCCAATTAATCCAACGACTAACTGAAGAAAATCTGGAAAATATTGATGGGATCGAGCACTTTTCAATGCCATCGAAGGTAACATCGAACAGACTGTTGATGGTATCAACAAACTCTATATCTGACTCGATTTAAGATATTAAATACAACATGGTCATCAAATAAACATTACTATAGGGCCGAGGAGGCTTTTAAAGGTGGGTATTCAATCACTATTATTTTCCTATGGTGTGGTATACATGAGATTTAGATCTCCCTCATTTTTGGGATTAAACTCTGAATGATTTGAAAAATGGATAAACAGCGTAGATAACAGACATACATCGTGTGGGGCGCACAAAGCATGAGCTGTTTGGTTGACAAAATGTCTAATACATGTAACAAGAGCAGAGACAATTTTATCCATGTAGTTCCTTGCAGGAAAGATTTGGAAACTTTAGATTTTAAAAGAACAATTAATCTTTGTCATGATCTAGGGAATTTTGTCTACCAACCACCCTTAATCTTCTCCTTGCATAATCTTTTCTCTGCATACAGCCCTCTTCCAACCTATAAATTGGACGTGCATTCTTTGAGAGCCCTTGTAACAGAAAGCTATATTGGGGGCATTGTGATCTATTTTGGATATTTACTTACACTGGCTCATGTCAAGATGTTAGCCCGAAAAAAAAAAGCAATAGCACAGTAACAAGTGGTGATTGTCAGGGCACACGTAATGTTTATACTCCATCCGCTCATTCACAAGGTAAATCCCAATGGTGTGTGTGTGTGTGTGTGTGTGTGTACACACACACACTACAAGATTTTTGAAATAACATTGTAATATAATGTTATCCAACTTATGGTCGGACTGAAGTATGAAGTCGTATGGACGTTAAGGCGTGAAATAGCTTTTTGAACCCGATGCCTCTCACTTGGTACTCTCTCCTCCTCTTTCAACGTGTTGTACGTGCCATGCATGCTTGCATGGATAATCCATCCTATCCACTCCACCTTTGATTTCAAGTGCTTTTATACTATCATTTTGATATAACGGCTCTTCCCAAAGAAAATAAATCCAACCTACTTTACACCATAAATTAAAAAAGAAGGAAGGTGAATTTCCTTTTTTTATTTTTATTTTTTTAAGAAAAGAAAAAAGAACGCCCTTTTCGTTAAAATGTTACAACCAAATACATAGAGTGGGTTTGGTAGCAGCTTGTCTTTCAAAATAAATGACATTTTATGCTTTGAAATAACTTTTTCCTTGTAAGAGAAATTGCTAGAAGTAGCTTTTAGTGGTGTTACCAAAGACACTCATATGCTTCTGACCTGAAGGAGTAGCTAGAAGTGTTTATATTAGTTGAACGATTAAGGGAGAAATGATTGAGGCCTTTCATTTGCAAATGAACCAATGCAGTGATAAAATAATTATTAGTCAAGGACAAATGTTTGGTGTGTTCACTTGCAACAACACTAATGCAGAAATATTTGGTTATGGACGTGATAGGTATCGAGCCGTTCGTTACAATATTCCACTGGGATCTCCCCTTGGAGCTACAAACTAGGCTTGGAGGATTCTTAAATGGAAATATTGTGTATGCACCTCTCTCTCTGTCTCTCTCACTTAATCAAGCATAGAAATCTTATATTTATCTCATTTATTTGCAGAGAACATTTCAAAGATTTTGCGGATGTTTGCTTTCAAGAATTTGGGGATAGGGTCAAGCATTGGATCACATTGAACGAGCCAAATATATTTACATGGCTAGGATATGATTTGGGAAAAATGCCACCGGGTAGATGTTCCGGAAACTGTGATGTTGGTGATTCTGCAACGGAGCCTTATCTTGTAGGCCATAACTTAATCCTCTGTCATGCAGCTACAGTGAACTTGTACCGGACCAATTATCAGGTAGTACATGTCGGAGAAACTATATCCATGTCACCATGCTTGATTTGCATGCATCCTCTTTACATTTTTGGCATCGAAAAAGTAAAAAGTAAAGAGGATCCATTGAAATCTATCAGTATGGGTGTTAGTAAGGCCCACTTATTATTATTATTATTATTATTTCCATTGGGTTTTGCTAATCCTCTCTCCATTGTTGAAGTGTGTTAACCTTCAGATTGCCATTTTCAACACTCGTCAATGCATGTGTTGATTGATCCAAGAAATCCAATAAAGCGATGACTTCTTGGATAGGCCATTTCCCCAAACCCTATTTTTTAGATGGCATGGACCATACCAAACATATAAAATTTTATCTTGGATATTGTATGCAGCCTTTTGCACTTTTAAACCATCCATCAACCTAAGTTAATTTGGTGGTGGCCTATTATATGGTGAAAATGATCAATGAGTACTTACACCAATTAATGTTGGTGAAGGCAGTGAAGGCGGTTAAACTTCAATAATGTGTAGATTGTGGGGAAGATTAACAAAAGACTGGTAATACAATGAATAAGCCAGGCTTATGGGGATGTAACTAGGCTGGGTTTGGTGGTGCCTGAAGTTAGACCCAGGTTAAGTTGGTGGATCAAGTTTTTTTTTTTTTTTTTCCCCTATCCGAAGAGATTGTAATAATTAAAGGCTGTGAAACGCATTTATTTACCTTTTCAGGCAATCCAAAAGGGTAACATTGGAATTACATTGGCGTCTACCTGGTTCGAACCCTATTCATCCGGTAATCCAGACCACCAAGCATTTGAGAGGGCCATGGACTTCCATTACGGATGGTAAACAATCCTTCCCATATCTTAAATGGCTTTTTTTTTTTTTTTTTTTTTTTTTTTTTTTTTTTTTTTTTTTTTTTTTTTTTTTGAGCTAAAAACTATCAAAAGGTCCCTTTTTAATGAAAATCCCTAAAAAGTGAAAGTTTATGGTTGAGCAATTTCCTATTTGTTTATTTATTTATTTTATTTTTATTTTTATTTATTTTTGCAAACTTTGATTTCTTTTCATAAACATCAATTTCTCTACTTCTAGAGTCACTTTCATTTTACAGTCTTGGCCACCTAGTTAATGTCATTCGAAACTAATGGCCTTAATCAATTATATAAATATAAAAAATAACTGTAAAAACAGCTAGCAACGTACCACTTGCATTTGCCTTTCTTATTCAAATCCTTAATGATTTTTAAATTTCTACATTGTTATGGGTTGTTTATTGTCAACTTTCACCTTACAAGCCTAAGATTGTTTCCCTCCTTATCTTGAAGGTTAGATTCTTTTTCAATTTGAAGATTTTGATTGAAGTCATGCATAAACATCTCCCATAGTGTTTAATGCTTTATAGTGATCCTTCCAAATTTAGTGCAGTTTTGCAAATGGACTCAACAAAGAAGGGTTCTATCATTTTTTTTTATATTTTTTATTTTGGAAAGATGGCTGATAATATATAATTCTTATGAAATTAAGTAAGAATCCACCTATTGCCATTCATCATGTACTCAAGGAACCGGGTTACAAGAAATCTTGTGCTGTCCGTATCTTTACTTTTGAACTTCTAGACCTGCGAACACATCCTTTGTCATTTCTATTAGTGCATACATGTCCCAGGCTCTCTCTCTCTCTCTCTCTCTCTCTCTCTCTCTCTCTCTCTCACTGGAATAGATTTTAGTTATAAATAGTACTCTCTCTCTCTCACTGGAATAGATTTTAGTTATAAATAGTAATGGCTTTCGAAGGACGTACCTATTATGGTCTCCTCATCTTTATGGTATATGCCTTGCGTCAATAAAAGTTTATACACACACTTCAATTAACTAAATCCACCATTCATAAATGGACCTCAAGATCTTAACTATTGGATATCCATTAAGTTCAACAAAACTACTTTTAACATTAAAGCAGAAGATTAATGGTTACAAAAATTTGAAGAAACATATCTCAAACATTTGAAGTCTCAAACCCAATTAAAAATGATTTGATGGAAAGTCCAGTCACCGAATTTTTGGCAGAACAAGTGAATCTATGTTGTAACATGTGGGTCTCAATTGCATCCTAATGCGTGCGCCTAACCACACTTGTATGTTAGTCGCAAATATAACCTCCTAAGATCAGCGAAAGGACATAATAGTAGACCTCAAAATCCACATTCCCCATGTCTAAAGACTAGTCAAAGTTAGGACATGAACACGTCAATTCGTGAACACGTCAATTCGATTCAATGAAAATGTTTCAGATCACGGACTTTACGCGATCCTTGTTCACTTCCCAAGTATAGGGTTGTGATGTAGTAATAACTCGGTAAGACCGAGGTCGAATCCCAAGGGACTGAAACCTGTACGTTATCTGAAAATAACCAGATCTAGAACTAGGCTAAGATGAAGTGTAAACCAATTATAATTTGAGGAATAATGTGAAATAATTAAACTAAAATTTAAGAGAATTCAGAAGTGGAAAAACTAGGGATTCAGAGGATCCACTTGTAGAGATCAGGGAGATCTTATGCCTGTATTACAATTTAGGAGAATTAACTGAACTGCCTTTAATGTAATTTTGAGAAGATGAAAGGTATATGAATTAGAATGGATTCCATCACCAAACCATGCCCAGAGACAAAGCAAACAACATAATTAAACTAATTACCAACCAATCAATGTATGAAGGTTAGGAAGAGTACCGACATCCAACCATGCCCAGGAGACGATGGTGAACAACAGGGCTTCCTGACGTCATAAACATAAGAGAAAAAGAACATGCTCAAAGCCATTGCAGACCCATTGTAATTTCAGTCACAACAGACCATTAAAGACTGAAAACATTCCCTTAATAAAATTAAATCAAAATCAGATCAGTCTAAACAAAAGGCACAAGCGAAGAGGCATCCCATCACGCTACAAGCTTCACCTCTTAGCCCTAGCTAAGAGGTTTAGCCACACATGAGTGGGCCCAATCCCTTAGACAAAAAATAATAAATAAATAAATAAAGAAAAAAAAAACAAAAACTCTAACTCTTCTCTCTCCCCCCGATGCTTCACGTCTCCTGGATCTCGAATATCCTCTCTCCTTCTCCTCTTTCCTTTTTATAACGGACTGAAGTGACCGGAGTTGGTCATGAAGCTTACGCAGACACTCTAGAACCTCCTCGCTCCTCATCGACAAAAGTAGAAATCGAGAGACCCACTACTTGACCGATCCGGACAAGATTCTTGGGATTGGTCGGTCGTCCCATGGGAATGATTTGGACAGCCTATGATCGACGGTCCGATCCCACCCAAGATCACGAACGGCCCGAATGTCCGGACCATGTCGCGGTCGCAGAGTCCACTCGTAAAGCAGTGCTGCGTAAATCTTGATGGGGCCCTGGATTTCTTTGATGTTTGAGCCATCCACGCCGTTCACCGACTTTATTTTGAGAAACCGGTTGGAAATAACCGTTTTTCATTGGTTTGAACGTGGCCCATTGTACCAAATCCTTCCACCGTTAATCTTACTTTTGGATGATCGAAACAGATCTCCGGTATCCTTTGAAAACTTTCCACCTATGCATGAGTGATATGGACCTCATGAATCTCATGGACGGTTTGATTGTCCAAATCGACAATGTATGGGGCCCATACAATCTCAATCGGCGTCCTGGTTTTCACGGACGTCATGGCGTAAGTTGCCGACGACGCTGGTGGGCTCCACATGATATATTTTGAAGAAATCCAAGCCGTCCATTGGATCGACGTCGAAAAACCGTCCGGGGAAGGGTATTTTTCAAGTGAAATAGGTGCGGCCCACGAGATCATCTACTCCACTGTCCATCTTCCTCTGGACGGTTAAAAACCAATCTTCGATGCTCAATTTGAAGAATCTCCACCTAGGCTTGGATCATGCGTCCCTTGGAGACCTAATAAAGGGCCCGGATCTACAGATCATGTGATGTGTGGGGTCCACAAGCACCGTCCGGCGCTGGGGAGGGAAGACGCTGTTAATCGTCTTTCGTCTTTGAAGGAAATCGTCGGTCAGCGTTGCGCTGACCGACTAGCTTTATTCGGTGCACCGCGAGTGCACCATGTATGTGCACTTCGCATGCATGAGGTGGGCCCCAACTTGATGTATATGCAACATCAAATCCGCCCATTCCTTTCCTCATTTACTTTAAGACGTTAAATCCAAAACTGGAGCATATCTAGTGATCAGGTGGGCCCCAGTTTGACAAAATATGGGCTGATCTGTCCGTTGGGCCACTTCCAGGGGGATCCACCAGCTGAAATTTTACGTGTACGGTTAATATAAGATCCTCAGGCCGTGTATGAAGTTTCGGACTGAACGGATGGTGGAAACCCTGTGTTCTTGCATTCTGGCTGACTTTCAGGCCACTTGAGCTTCAGTTTTCGTGATTTTCTCGGGTCTCTGGCGTATAATTCCGCTGATTTTGATCACATGGAGTCCGTTCCTTGCCTTGGTGAATCTTGAGCGCTAAAACTATGCTTCTAATACCCATTTTCAATTCAAGCTCCTAAATACATCCTGCATCACAAACACGATTAAATGGGTCCATTAAACAGTATAAGTTCGTAAATCCAGACAATAACCAGGGTCTGATATACAATATTTGACCCTCAACAATCCTCCAATGCAAGTTTCCAATCGAGCCTGGAAGCAAGAACCTGTCAACATAATTAGCACTAACAATTCCGTATTGGTAGTGCAAAGGTACAAAAAAACATAAATGTAGAGGTTGTCCATTCCAACTCATTATTAATTCCCTACACATAAGATGACCATTGAAACACGATTATCAGTTGTCCAATCCCACTATTGTGGACATGGAGTTTTAGGATACTGAGATCCATGAACAATGCTGCTTTAGCTAGTTGCCATTGCGTGTAATCTCATCTTTCTTAGGACTAGCCACTGTGTCCAATCTCAGCTTTTTCGGGACAATCAGAGGAATTCCTCTTGACAACCTACATAATTATCGATATAGTTGAAGCCTTCAACACATTAATCACAACATTCATGGGAATACCAAACAGTGCTCGTCATCTTGATCCATGACCATATAGTCATTAATGGATTTTTAGGGCAAACAACATCATGCATCTTAAAGCCACTCTCCACTACTATAAGTGATTCACATGACTAAAAAGTACTCTTTTTCAAAGACGTTTATGAGAACTGGCCTTTTAACCAACACACTGGATAACATACCTATTTAATCGGAACATCAGCCATTAGATCAGTGTAACCCTTTTCCATTGTCTACAAACAGTTGATGATGACAACTATGATAGTTTTTAGTTATCGAAGACTTTTGGACTATGGTTTGTCAATATGATGACCCAAAAAATTCAAAGTATTAATTGTTGGGGGACTGCGGAAGCACAGAGATGAATCTAGGAGAGTAATCCAATCGCACCAAGCAAACACAAAGATAACACACCGATTTAACGTGGAAAAATCCTTGCGGTAAAAAACCATGGCACAAAGCAACAGATGATCACCATAAAAGTAGAAATTACAAAGTAAAGAGCTTACCCGATCGAACAACCTCAAATCACACCCTTGCTACACCCTTTGAAACCCTTGGACAATTTAGAAACCCTAGAATCTCCTCCCAATCCCGTTTACATCCATATATATAAGCCAAGAAGGAATACGAAACGAAATCGAAAACAAATCTCACCAAATTGCAGTTCTACGAAAATCTACATTGAATTGTTCGATGGCATTGAACACACTTCGATGTTATCGAAACTTATCCTTTGATGGCATCGAAGCCATGTTAATAGCATCGAACTAACAAACAAACTGTCTAGAGACAAAATTGAAAAATTCGATTTTCTCTGATTGCATCGAGCATTGTTCGATGGCATCGAACTGATCTTCGATGTCATCAAGCACTCATCGATGGCATCAAAAGAAAGCCCAGTTAGTCCAGTGACCAACTGGAGAAATTTTGAAAAATCTCGATGGGATTGAGCACTATTCGATGACATCGAAGATGGCATCGAACGGTTTGTCGATGTCATCGACGGGCCCTGTATCTGACTTGATTTAAGACATGAACCAAACATGTAGCTCCTTGTACTCTTATCTTATCTTTTCCTTGCATCAAACTCCACTATTGCTTCTCGTACATACTTTATCCTCCTTTTATGTCATCGTCAAGCTCAGAGAAGTCACACAAAACTTGAACTTCTTTGCAGAAACCACCTTAGTGAGCATGTCTGCCGGATTTACGCTAGTGTAAATCTTCTCTAGAGTCACGCCTCCTTTATCAAGCACCTGACAGATAAAATGGGATCGATGAACATCAATGTGTTTAGTATAGGAGTGATAAATAATTTTTTAAGCCAAATTAATAGTGCTCTGGCTGTCAAAATTAACTGGCATGACCTCCTGCTGAACCCCAACCGATTTATCATACCTCTCAACCAAGCACCTTAACTGCTTTCGTCACTACCATATACACAACTCCAGTCGTGGAAAGAGCCACCGCGGACTGAAGCTTCGACATCCAACTAATTGTTCTACCTGCTAATACAAATGAGTAACTTAAAGTTAACTTTCTGAAATCCACATTGTCTGTTTAGTCTGAATCCACATACCTTAAAACATTTTCCTCCGTCTTCTCAAAAGTTAAGATGTAGACTTTTATACCTTAAATGTATCAAAGTAGTCATTTCACCTTTTTCCAATGTTGCTTGCTAGGGTTTGACATGTATTTGCTCACAACATCGACTACCTGTGAAATATTTGGTCTCGTACAGACTATGACATACATTAAATTGCCTACAACATTCAAATAAGGCACATGAGACATATCCTGCTTTTCCTCATTTGATTTAGGACATTGTTCTGAGTAAAGTTTGAAGTGAGTTGCGTAGGGAATGATCATCGGCTTTGCCTTGTCTATCTCATACTTGGTCAACACCTTCTAAAGGTATTCTACCTGTGATAACCAAAGTCTGCTCATCTTTCTGTCTCTATAAATATTTATGCTGAGAACCCTCTTTATAGCCCCCGGATCTTTTATCTCGAATGTCCTTGATAACTAAGTCTTCAGTAATCGATTTCAGACATGTCATGACTGACGATTAACATATCATCAACATACAGTACTAGGATGATGAACTTGTCATTACTCAGTGTCTTGATAGACATAGTGATCATATTCACTCTTAGTAAATTTTTTACTCAACATGAAATAATCAAATTTTTTATATCACTCCTTAAGCAACTGTTTTAAGCCATACAACGACCTCATTAACCCATAAACCTTGTTATCTGCTGCTTTAACTTTGTAGCCTTCTAGTTGCTTCATGTAGATCTGCTCTTCCAATTCCCCGTGCAGGAATGCGGTCTTCATGTCCATCTATTCTAGCACAAGATCGTATTAGGAAACTAGCACTTACATGAATTTGATAAACACTTGCTTAACCACTAACGTGAATATCTCTATGAAGTCAATGCCTTCTCTCTTAGTGTAACCTTTCGCTACCAACCTCTCTTTGTATCTTTCATGTTTCCTTTTGAATAAACACTTGCATCCGATCACTTTTTGCCACACTAGAAGCTCCATCAGCTCCCGTGTGTTATTCATATACAAAGAGTCCATCACATCATCTATTGCTACCTTCCAGTTTCCTGCATCAGGCCTATTAAGAGCCTCCTAAATAGTAGATGGGTCCCCCTCATTTGTAATAAGGACATATGCGATATTAGAGTCATCCTTGTATCTTACTGGTAACTTGTAATCTCGCAGTAAATTTCTTTTAGGTGACTGCTTCACCTCTTTCTGTACCTCTGTCTGTGCCTATGTCTCAGCCTAAGTATCACCTGTATCAATTTGGATGTCTACGACCAACCTTTATGTTCCTTTTGCTCCTTTTGATCATTCTTGTGGAATAAGGAGCTTTCGTCGAACCTGATGTCATGGCTAGTGATAATTTTCTATGTGACCTCGTCATATAATCTGTAACCTTTCACACCAATACCACTAAATTTTTTTTTAACTTTTTGGCTCTATAGTCTAGGTTATCTCTCTCAACTAACGGTACATGAGAGTAAGTTTCACAACTAAATATGCGCAAATCTAAGTAGTAAATCTTATGACCACTCCATACGTCCTATGAAATCTTGCAGTCAATTGTCATAGAAAGAGAGTCATCTTGCAGTCAATTGTCATAAATTGTCAATTGTCATAAATATGCGCAAATCTAAGTAGTAAATCTTATGACCACTCCATACGTCCTATGAAATCTTGCAGTCAATTGTCATAAATTCACCAAATAGTAGGTCGTGTTAACAGCATCAGTCCATAGGTCCTTGTCCAACCCGGCATTACTAATCATGCATCGAGCCATCTCCAAGAGAGTCTGATTCATCTGCTAGCCACACCATTTTGCTCGGGTGTGTAGCACATTGTGTTATACCTAATGATTCCTTTATCTTTACAATATTAATTAAATTCATTGGAAGTAAATTCACCACCATTATCTGTCCTTAAAACTTTTATTTTCAGCTTAGTCTATTTTTCTACTATGGCCATCCATTGTTTAAATTTGATAAAAACTTCGAATTTATGCTTCATGAATTAAACTAAAACTTTTCTGTATCATCAAAGAATGTGACAAACTATGACAACCCTTTGGCAGAAATCACGAGCGATGGTCCCCATATGTCAAAGTACACATAGTCAAGTACTCTCTTACATATATGTTTACCAGTTTTAAAGGATAACATAGATTGTTTATCATATATACAATGCTCTCATATATTTAAATTAGAATTCTTAAAAACTGGAATTAAATAATAATCGAAAAGTACCTTTATGACCCACTCTCTCATGTGGCCCTGACGAGCATGCTACATACGTGCGGACATTAAATCTACTACAGTTGCTCCAACTTCACATATTGAAGTGCTCATGATCAACCTGTAAAGGTTTTCGTACCTCTGCACTCTCATAATTATGAGTACCCCTTTTGAAGCTTTAAGGACACTATTATAACCAGAGAACTTGCACCCTATTACTTCGAGTGCACTGAGAGAAATTATACTTTTCTTTATATCAAGAACGTGCTTGACCTCATTCAAGCTATGCTCCACCTTATCAAACATCTTGATGCGCACTGTACCAATAGGCATGACATTATAGGCATTGTCATTGCCCATAAATACCTATCTGCCATAAGATTCCAGGTAACTAGCAAACCAACTTCGATGAGGAGTCATGTGATATGAAGCCCCTGTGTTAAGGATCCCCTCATCTCTATAATTATCGTACAAGTGTTCGATCATAGATATTGACAACACATCCCCTTCACTCATCTCTTCATCAGATGTGGCAGTGTTGGCCTCCCTTGAAGAAGCCTCAAATTTTCTTTCTTCGAATTAGGATTTGTACAATCCTTCTTCATGTACACAGTTCCAGTACTTTAAATTTCCCTTTCCCTTGCCCTTGGATTTTGATTTAAACCGAGAAGATCATATATCTCACTTAGTATTCTTGCCCCTCATAAACGGTGCATTAGTAGAGGTCCCTATAGTACCGTTTTTCTTTCTCATGCCTTTTTTCTTGAAAGGCTGAGATAACGATGTCCACACTTAGAGACAAATTACTAGTGCACAAAGAATCCCTGAAAGACTCATACAATGCTGGTAAAGATTTCAACAAAATACATACATGATCTTCATTTTCGACTACTTCCTCCATGTCTAGCAACTTGCAAATCAAGTTGTTAATATTACTGATGTGGGTCTCCACATCTCCACCTTCTGTCATCTTGAAGTTGAACAACTGCAATTTCAAGTGTAGGCAGTTTTCCGGGGACCTTTTCACATAAAGGTCCACTAATTTCGCCAACAACTCCGCTTCGGTTTTCACCCTCATGATGTTGTAGAAAACCTGATCCGTTAAACACGGTTGGATTGAAGATTTAGCCTTCTTTTATAGGATCCTCTATTCATCATCATCCATAGATGCACATTACTCCTTAAGAGTCTCATTAAGCTCGTGCTGAGTTAATAGACTTATCATCTTAATCTTTTATAACTCGAAGTTATTTTTGCGTAAGTGCTTCTCAATGTCATACATCGGATATCCAGCCATTGATACTTCTTACAAATTCAAGCCTATGCCCCAATGTTAGCTCTGGTACCACTTGTTGGGGGACAGCGGAAGCACACAGAGATGAACCTAAGAGACTAATCCAATCACACCAATCAAACACAAAGACAACACAACGATTTAACGTGGAAAAAATCTTATAGGAAAAAACTACAACACAAAGCGACAGATGATCACTATGAAAACAAAAATTACAAAGTAAAGAGCTTACCCGATTCAAACAACTTTGAATCACACCCTTGTTATACTCTTTGAAACCCTTGGATGATTTAGAAACCTTATAATCTCCTCTCAATCTCATTTACATCCATATATATAAGCCAAAATGGAATCCTAAACAAAAATCAACGCTGAATAGTTCGATTTTGAAAGCCATGTCAATGGCATCGAACTAACACCCAAACTGTCAAGAGACAAAACTAGAAAATCCAAAAAAAAAAAAAAATGATTGCATCGAGCCTTGTTCAATGGCATTGAACTGATCTTCAATGTCATCGAACACTCATCAATGGCATTGGAAAAAAGCCCAGTTAGTCCAGCGACCAACTGGAGAAATTTCAAAATATCTCGATGGGATCGAGCACTATTTGATGGCATTGAACAGTCTGTCAATGTCATCGACATGCCCTATATCTGACTTGATTTAAGACATCTTATACAAAATTGATCATCTTAGATTTTTTCATCATTCATGATGGAGACACAAGCGGCAGGTGACAACCATTCTCTAATCATGCTTGCGAATCTTGTGAGAAAAATAATACTGTTGTTAGATGCAAAAATAGACCAATGTTCTTTTTTGTATTCTCACACCTTAACACACTAACTTAGAAGTTATTACTAAGATGGATTCTTTGCTAATTATAAATTAAGTGAGAGTTCTATCACAGTTTATCAAAGTAAAGAAAGAAAAGAAGATCAAAATGTTCAATCTCTTCTTGAAGGTTTAAGTTGATATCCATAATATAACTATGTTATTCCAAACTTAAGATAATTCTTGGGATTAGCTTAATATAAAGATAAATAATAGTCTTAGTTGAATGTCTTTTTCTTAATTTCACTTGGTTGCTTTCGGGGTGGAGTTTATTATTTCAGCAACAATGAATCTTATATATTTACTTTTTAAAGGATAACTATAACGAAAAATACTTATGTTAGAGTTGGAATATGAATTTTATGCATTATCTTGTACCCAATTGTCCTTATTTACTAATTTTGTTTTAATACCAAAGTTTTCGTGTAAACAATGGTGGGTTGGACATGAATTCACCATGGATATGTTGTAAATATTTGGAATAGTGGCTCACACATGCAGCACACATGCCAGTTACTAATATTACTAGATTTAATTATTAAATAACAAGTTGAGTAAAGTTAACACTCAGTTGAGTCTACAAACTGATGCAGGGAAGGACATGATGAGGTCGATCACCGTCTTCCTTGACAATAACTGCTCTAAATCGACAGAGCATCTCTAGACTCCTCACATAGATTCCTTGAATACACGACGGAAAAAAATAGAAATAATTTCTAATAATTCAAAATGTATGGATTGATGATTTTTTAAAAAAATGAAATTACAATCCTTTAAATAGTGAACTCAAAATTAGGACGAATTTTTAGAATCAAACTCCAACTCAAACTCCCTAAAAACGTGACTTACTATTTTTATAGACAGTCATGATTCCTATTAGACTTCATGGTTTTCTGTCAAAAATAGTAAGTGTCCAATTTGGCCTAACCACATTATTCTCTTAATTTTTCTAAGCCCTTTCATGTTGGGCACGACTCTTAAAACTCAAAGGATCAAGAGTTATGATTGAATTATAACTTACTATTTATAGTAAAAATGAAAATAAAAAGGACTTTCTATCGTCGATCTAAATCCGTCATGGGCAACCAAGTGTAACAGGGTTGGTTGGCTTAAGTAGCTTCTCCTATACCAAAATCATATATGATTTCTCAAAAAACTCATTTCGATTTGCGAGATATGACTGTTTTGAAGTTCTAACAGTCCTAATCACTTTTGCCTCTGATCGGGCCTTCTCTGGTCCATCTTGGCCATTAAAGTGCCCACAACCCGCTCTACATCAGTCCATTGTACTTCAAAAGAACTCATTCTCGAGTTCTCTTCCCGCTTCGGTTCATGATACTCAGTCAAGTTTGCGACGTTGAAAGTATGTGAGATCTCCATATCATCTGATAGATCAACAATGTAAGCATTGTTGTTGATCTTTCAGACAATCGGTACCAATCCAATCTTCTTTTGCTTTAACTTGTTGTCTATCCTAGTTGGATCTTTCCCTGCATAGATGAACTGTAACATGGTCGCCCACCTCGAATACCTTTTTTCGCTGATGTTTGTCGACTTGCTCCTTGAATTTGTCATTTGAGGCATGCAACTTGGCTTGTACATCTGCATGAATTCCCATAATTTGGCCCGCCATATATTCTGCTGCAATGCTCATGCTTGAGAGTATGGGCAACAGGACCAAGCCAAGTGTGTGGTGGGGCACTCGACCATAAACAATATGGAACAGGGACTTACCTGTCGAGTGATTCAACATATTGTTGAATGCAAATTTTGCTTGAGACAAGGCTAAATCTCATTGCTTCAGTTTGTCCCCTGAAATACATTGAGGATGTTTCCCAATGTGCAATTCATAACTTTAGTATGTCCATTGGTCTGTAGGTGGTAGGCACTGCTGAACTGAAGTTGTGTACCAAAAATGATTCCACAAAATCTGTCAGAAGTGGCTAGCTAATAAACTTTGTGTCACGGTCATAAGTAATGGTCTTAGAAATCCCATGTAGGCGCACGACCTTTCTGGAGAATAAATTTGTTATGTGTGTTACGTCGAAGATCTTCTTACATGGGGATAAAGTGCGTCATCTTAGAAAAATGATCTACCACCACAAATATTGAATCCATGCCATACTATGTTCATGGGAGACCAAGTACAAACTCTATACATAAGTCCTCTCAAGGGCCGTTAGGCACAGGTAATTAGTTGTAGAGGTCATATTCTAAGATTGTTACTTGGAGGTCTGACAAATATGACAACGCTGCACTACTTTACCCACGTCATGTACCAATTGCGGCTAGTAATATTGTTCCTCAATAAGAGCCTGTGTCTTGTCTCGCCCAAGGTATACACCAAAGCCACCTCCATGTTACTCTTGAATAATTTGCTCCCTCAAAGAACTTTAGGGGACACACAGTCGATACCCTTTGAAGAGGAGGTCGTCTTACATATGTAGATTACTAGGATGACCGTCTTAGCACCTCATTAATGCATCCTTCAAGTTCTTATCCTCGGCATACAACACCTTGAGATAGTTGAAGCTGACCACCTTATTGCTCATTGTAGCAAGTAGTGATTCACGGTGGCTAAGTGCATCATCACCTTGTTCTACTGTCATGACTTGTGCTTTGGAACGAACGTGAATGCCTACAAAAATACAACCCATTTAGTATGCACACGATTCACATTAGCCTGAATATTAATAAACTTTAAGGCTTGATGGTCAATGTAGAGAACAAACTCTCTTTGAATCAGATAATGCCACCAATGAACAATTGTGTACAACTCAAGCTCATATGTCGACTACTTCTTACGGGCTTCGCTGAGGTTGTCATTGTAGAAGGCTACCAGTCTGGCTTCCTATGTTAAGATTCATCCAATTTCGACATACGAGGGTTTACACTCAACCTCAAACAGGTTATCGAAACTGGAAAAAACTAAAACTGGTGTTGTAGATAATTAATGCTCAATTTCAGTAAAGCTCTTATCAACTTCATCAATCCACTAAAACGGGCCTTTTTCATGCAATATGTAATGCGACTATAATGCTGAAATTCTGCACGAATTGATGATAAGAGGTCTTCAACTCGTGGAAACTCCTTACTCCATGAATGTTTGTCGAGATAGGCCATTCCCTGATGGCTCGCTGTTTACAACCCAAGTGTAGGGTCACGATGCAGTAATAATCTCGGTGAGACCGAGGTCGAATCCACAATGACTAATTTTATGTGTATTCTGAAAGCAACTAGAAATAAAACTAGAAGAATATGTAAACCTAAATTTGAAAGTGTAGAGAGTAATTGTTTGAGAGATTTAATGAAAAACTTAAGAAATTCAAAGGTGGGAACTAGGGTTTCCAAGGATCCATTGTAGAGATCAGGGAGGTCTATGCTTGATTCATGGACACAACTAGAATCAGAGTCCCATCTTATCCAATTGAAAGATATCTCAGTAAAACCAAATTTGAACTTCCTTCGACATAATTCTCAATGGATGAGAGTTGTGAGAACTGGAAGTGATTCCATCATAAAACCATGCCCAGGAGACAATGGCTCACAATAGGATATACCAATCTCATAACCAAACATAAGAGAATCATGAATATTAGAAGGGATTCCGTCATCCAACCATGCCCAAGGGATGATGGTGAACAACAGGATATCCTAATTTTATAATCTCAATACATGAAAAGAACATACTCAAAGCTATAATCGCAGATCTATTGTAATTCGAGTCACAATAAACCATTAAACACTGAAAGTATTTCATAAGAATCAAACCAGAATCAAAGAGAGTTCAACATAAATATAAATCAAAGTAATAAAAAATATCTCATCACGCTACAAGCTTCACCTTAGCCCTAACTAAGAGGTTTAGCCAACCATAGACATGATTGGAACTAAAACCATAGAAGAAAGCCTAAAAAAAAAAACTAAGGAAGAAAGAAGAAGAACGCTTAGCGACGGCTCTTCACGCTTTTGGTCTACTCCTTAAACCCTCAATTATGCCCAGGGATGCCCTGGGGACTCCTATTTATAGTTATACAACACCTCCTTTTGCACCTCCTTGGAAAAATCCTAAAACTGCCTCAAATTTATGCACTTTACGTAACTTTATGTGATCCGTTCGATGACATCGAACAGGTTTCGATGTCATCGAATAGGTTTCGATGTCATCGAATGTGTCTTTTATACATGCTTTTTCCATGCTTTTATAGCTTAATCCGAACTCTGCGACCTTCTATGTCATCTAAGAGGCCTTCGATGTCATCGAGCATTACTCGATGAATCGATAATATGTCCAAAACAGTCTAGAGAGTTTATTCAATTCTTCAATAAATTTGATGTCATCGAAGAGGCCTTCGATGTCATCAAGAAGGTCTTCAATGTCATCGAGGAGTGCTTCTAGTAATCGAAAATGGTGCCCAATATGTTCACCGAGTTGTTGAAATTACACAGAAAATTTGATGTCATCGATCAGGTCTTCGATGTCATCGAGCAAAGCTTCGAGTCATCGAAAAGCGTCTTCGATTTGTCCAACAACTAATTCAATTTTTCTTAATAAATTCGATGTCATCGACCTGTGTTCGATGTCATCGAATGTTTTCTCGATGTCATTGAGCGTGCTTGATGACACTATCAATGTGTATTTTGCAGTTGTTCTTTCGGCTTTGTTCCTTCTCCACTTGGTTTTCTTGAATCTTGAGACCTTGAAATCTTCAATCTGTCTCCTAAGATCCATTCTTTGCCTTGGTATTTTTTAGTGTCAAAACCATGCTTTTAGCACCTTTTCAAATCCAAGCTCTCAGATTCACCTTGTAACACGAACATGAGTAAAATAGGACATTAAGCAGTATCATGTTCATAAACCTAAGATATAAATGGGGTCCAATATGTAATATTTGACCCTCAACATAATTCCCAATCAGCATTTTGATAGTCCCGAGCAAAGTATGCATAAAATAAATCTCAACGCTTAATGTCAAAAATCTCTTTCAGAAAATAATCTTTTATGCACTCAAGTATGAGTGGGTAGAAATAGGATATGAAAGTGAGATTTTGAAAACCTAGAACCAAATCACATAAGCAACCAATCAAATAAATTCTTTGTCCATTAAATCAAAATTTGTATATCAAGTTTTTCAATGTGCTTAGTGAAAATCAACTTACTTCCCGTACGAATACTATCAATTCATCATATTAGTCATGCTCATCACTTTAAGATCAGTTTGAAACTTAATATTGATTTTGAACTTATCCCCCTTTACTTCTTTTTCCAGTTTTTGATTTTATATCGACGGTTAATTTTAATTCATTCTTTTTATTTTTGTATTCTTTTTCTCTCTTTTTTTTCATGACCTCTTTGTCGATCTCCTATTTTTTAACTGGTTCTCTCTCTCTTTTTTTTTACGGTAGATACAATTCTCCATACTCACTTCTCACCATCTATCAATGATTCACATACTAACAATCAGAACTTGTAATATATCTTATAGAATGCAGATTGAGTATGTTTGTGATTTGGATTAACATAATATTCAAACTTCCTCTTAACAATTAAGGGCAAGAACTTAAGTGATAAATTACTTAGGTGATTAACTCTAATAATCTAAAATTCAATCTTTATCTTATCATACCGAAAGCATTCTTAAGTATACAATTCATCACTTCTCAAACAGATTTCAACTTGAATCATTAAGAATTTTTAAAAATTTTGCTGAAAATTGTAAAAATACTGATTAGGTTACCAAATCCCGCATCCCCAAACGAAAAATCTACATTATCCTCAATGTAAAAGAATAAACATGCAATGCAAAAGAGGCAATAAAAAGAAAAGGAAAGTGATGGAAAGGTAATACCTAAAGAAGGAATTCTCATGCATTTTCAATAATCTTAATGTGAAGATAGGTTTGCACCAAACAAAATTCAACAAAGTATAAGCAAACTATCCTAAAACAGCGGAAACAAACTACCCTAGTCCTATAAAAGCGATAAACCTACCTATACCTCCATCAAACTAGGAGATTAATCCCGGTACACAGGATCAGTCAGAGGTATGGACATGTCCTCTGAATCAAATTTTTCAACAAATGGCTTTAATCGATATCCATTTACTTTAAATTCATTGCCATTATTTAGATTCTTTATCTTGACAGCCCCATGAGGATAAACATTAGTAATAATGAAAGGGCTGGTCCAACGAGATTAGAGCTTACCCGAAAACAGATGTAGCCGAGAATTGTATAAGAGAACTTTTTGACCTAGTGTGAATGATTTCTGAAGAATGTGTTGGTCATGAAACACCTTCATCCTTTCCTTGTAAATTCTTGAGTTCTTGTATGCCTCATTTCGAATTTCTTTAAGTTCATTCAACTGAAGTTTGCGTAGCGAACTAGCGTTGTCCAAATTAAAGTTCAGATTTTTTATAGCCCAGTAGGTTCTATGTTCCAACTCCACAGGTAAGTGACAAGCCTTTCCATAGACAAGTTTAAAGGGAGACATTCTAATAGGGGTCTTAAATGCGGTACGGTAAGCCCATAAGGCATCGGTCAATCGAATTGACCAATCATTATGTCAGGGTTAACCGTCTTTTCTAAGATGTGTTTAATTTCCTTATGAAAAGTCTCAGCTTGACCACTTGTTTATGGGTGGTATGGATCACTTTATGCGAGATGCTATATTTCTTCATTAAGTTCGCAAATGTCCTATTACAAAAATGTAAACCTCCATCACTAATGATGGCTCAAGGTATTCCAAACCGGAAAAGGATGTTCTCTTTTAAGAATTTAATGACCGTTTTATGATCATTGTTTCAGCATGGGATCACTTCAACCCATTTAGTGACATAATCTATAGTGAGTAAAATATATAAATTTCTAAAAGATTAGGTGAATGGTCCCGTGAAATCGATGCCCCAGCAATTAAATGCTTCAATGATCAGAATGGGATTCAAAGGCATCATGTTTCAATAAGACAATGCTCTCAATTTCTGACAATGCTCACAAGCTTTGCGAAACTCATGAGTGTCCTTGAACATAGTGAACCAGTAAAAGCCGCATTGCAGAATTTTGGCCATGGTCTCTTTGGCAGAAAAGTGACCACCACAAGCCTGAAAATGATAAAAGGAGATGATACTCTAGTGTTCATTGTTTAGAACATATCTCCTTAAGTTCTGATCTGGAAAATATTTAAACAAATATAGATCGTCCCAAAAGAATTTGCATACCTCGATAAAGAATTTTTTCTTATCTTGCGCAATCCAATGTGTCAGCGTGAAACCTGTAGCAAGATAATTAACGATATCCGCAAACCAAGGTGAATGAGATACTTTGAACAATTGTTCGTTAGGGAACATATATATCATTTATATGTATCGTCTCAAAGGAATCAGAGAGATCAAGGCGGGAAAGATGGTTAGCCACTACATTCTCTGCTCCCTTTTTATCTTTTATTTCCAAATCAAATTCTTTGAGTAGGAGGATCCATCTTATTGGGCGGGGCTTAGCATCATTCTTGGAAAGAAGATACTTGAGCGCCGCATGATCTGTGTAAATGACAATCTTGGATCTAATCAAATAGGACCTAAATTTATCCAAAGCAAACACTACGGCAAAGAGTTCTTTTTCCATAGTAGAGTAGTAGTTCACTTGGGTAGGATTTAGGGTTTTACTTACGTAATGAATAATATTAGGCTTCTTTTCTTTTCTTTGGCTTAAAACCACCCCAAGATCATAGTCAGACGCATCACACATAAATTCAAAAGGAATGCTCTAGTCGGGTGGCTACATGATAGGTGTAGTGGTTAATATGTCCTTGAGCTTAGTAAAAGCTTCCTGGCATTGCTCAGTCCACTCGTATGGTGCGTCCTTTTGAAGTAGATTGCATAAAAGATGAGAGAGGTAACTAAAGTCCTTAATTTATGGATCTTCTGTAAAAGCCGGCGTGTCATAAGAAGGATCGCACGTCTCGTATATTCTTGGGTGGAGGTAAGTTAGAGATAAGATCAATCATAGCCATATCTACCTCAATTTCCTTGGACGGGATGATATGTCTAAGGACAATTTCCTTACGAACCATGAAATGCCACTTCTCCCAATTCAGTACCAATTTCTATTCCTCACATCGCTTCAGCACACATTTAAGATTCTTCAAACAATCGCTGAAGGATGGATCAAAGATAGAGAAGTCATACATTAAGACTTCTAAATATTGCCCTAGAATGTCAGAAAAAATACTCATTATACATCACTGAAAAGTGGCAGGGGCATTACATAGTCTGAATGGCATCCTTTGGTAAGCAAAGGTGTCAAACGAATATGTGAATGTGGTATTTTCCTAATCTTTAAGGGTTATATCTATCTGGTTGTAGCCCAAATACCCGTCAAGGAAACAATAGTACAAGTGACCATCTAACCTTTCCAAGATTTGATCAATGAAAGGCAAAGGGAAGTGGTCCTTCCTCTTGACGGTATTCAACTTTCTTTAGTCAATACACATTCTCCAACTAGTAGTAATTTTAGTTGGCATGAGTTCATTGCTGGCATTGGCTATGATGGTGATTCCGGACTTCTTAGGAACCACCTGAGTTGGACTCACTCATTGACTATCGGATGTCGGGTATATCATACCTACATCCAATAGTTTAAGTACCTCAGCTTTAACCACTTCCTTCGTGTTTGGATTTAATCTACGTTGTGGTTGCCAAGAGGACTTCGCATTATCCTCTAGATAAATGAAGTTAGTACAAATCGAATGGTCAATTCCCTTGAGGTCCGCAATCGACCATCCAAGGGGTCCCTTATGCTCAATGAGAGTAGATATGAGCATACTCTCCTGTTCTTTCTCAAGGTGGGAAAAAATCACCACCAGGTATGTCTCATCTTGACATAAATAGATATATTTTAAATTAGAGGGCAAAGGTTTTAGGTCAAACTTTGGTGCCTTGAGGTTAAACAGTAGAGGCACTATATCAGTTTAGGGCAATTCTTCAAATTGTGGCCTCCACCGGTTAACTTCAAGTACCGGCATGGTATCTAGCATGGTCCCCATCTCCATAATCATATTATCCTCAAAATCATGGGAGTGGGCCAAGCACGTCTCTAGAGGGTCAGAGGATAAGGTCAAAAGTGTCATATCTTCCACGAAAGAGTCAATCATGTTAATATTGTGGAAATCGTCATCATCCTCTAACTGTTTGCCCATATTGAAAAAGATATTCAACTCCAATTTCATAGTTTCAAAAGTCAAACTTATGACTCGATTCTTATAGTTAATGATTGCATGTGATGTGGTAAGGAATGGGTGACCAGGAATGACAGGAATTTGAGTGCTCATGTCCACGATGGGTTGAGTATCTAAGACGATAAAATCTACCGGGTAGTAGAATTTATCAACCTAGACCAACACATCCTCAATTATCCCTCTCGATACTCAAACTGAGCGATTGGCAAGTTATAATATAGTCTAGGTAAGTTTTAATTCACCTAAACCGAGTTGTTCGTAGACCGAGTATGGGATTAGATTTACACTCGCTCCTAAATCAAGAAGTATGTGCTCAATGTGGTAATTTCCAATTACACAAGCAATGGTTGAGCTACCGGGATCTTTGTATTTTTGTGACACATCTTGCTTTAAAGTGGCACTCACTTTTTCTGTCCGAAAATTTTTCTTTTTGATACTCCGTCACCTCTTAGTTGTGCACAAGTCTTTCATAAATTTGTCATATGAAGGTATTTGTTTAACCGCATCCAGTAAAGAAATATTGACATTCACTTGTTTTAACACCTCTAAAATGTCCTGAGAGTTAGAGAGAGGTTTTAGTACAATTAACTATTTGGGGAATGGGGCAATTGGCTTGCTCAGAGGTTCCGGTTCTAATCCATGTGGAGTGTTGCTAAGTCTATCAGTTTCATCTACTTCCAGGTCATTTGACTTTTCTGCCCTTACCGAAATAGATTTGTCAATTATCTTCCCATTCTTAAGAGTAGTGTTAGACTTAGCTTGCTCCATTTAATTTGAAGAGCTTGAATCACTTGTTTCGAATTGCGGTTTAGGATTGGGGAAGGTTCGGCTAGAAGAAACCATTTTTCCCCAATTGAATTTTTTGTCTCTCGCCCTTGTATGGCCTTTGAAAGGCCTTGAGGGTTTGCAATATACTCTAATTGATAAGCTGTTGGTTTTGAATATGTTTCCAGACCGGATCCTCTTGAGGTTTCTCTTAATTCAAGAATTGGTTAGGGATTCCTTGAGAAGTAGCAGTTTGTCCATTCCTCCAACTAAAGTTCAGATGATTTCTCCAGCTAGGATTGTATGTGTTAGAGATGGTTCCATTGAAAGGTCTTTCATAGTTGTTAACAGCATTCGATTGCTCATTCAGTGCCTCTTGAAAAGTAGGTATCGTTAGCAATTTTTAGTTGTATGTATGTTGCAAGCATAGATACCGCAAACAACTTCCTTAGCCTTATCCTTCTTAAGTTTCATGGCTTCAACCTTCCTTGCAAGACTGTCCACTTTAGCATTTATATCGTCATTCTCTTTCAATAAGTATATCCCACTACTCTCCCTTGCTTGAGTAAACTTAGATGTGGTGCTAGATTTTGGGGAGATGTCCCATGATTGTGCGGCTTCAACGATTTTGTCAAAGTAATCCTCATCGACATTCTTGTTCATGAACTCCCCATTACACATCTTCTCGATGAATTGGTGCATGGAAGATGTCAGTCCATCATGGCAAAAAGTTATTATGCACCACATTTCAAAACTTTGTTGTGGGCATGAACTGATGAGATCCTTAAACTGCTCCCAACATTGGAAGAATGTTTCATCTTCCTTTTGGGCAAAGTTCATGATTAACTTCCTAATGGTATTCGTCTTATGGTATGGAAAGAATTTTTTTAAGAACTCCTTCATCATATCATTCAATGTGCCAATAGATCGTGGACATAGTGAGTGCAACCACATCTTAGCTTTCTCTTTCAAGGAGAAAGGAAAGAGTTTCAGCCTGACTGTGTCTTTATACACATTAGGAAAGTATAAAGTGGCTATAACCTCATCAAATTCTTGCAAGTGCAAGTATGGACTTTCATATTCAAGTCTAAGGAACTTTGAAAGGAGTTAGATCACTCCAGGCTTGATATCCATGTTTCCTATGTTTCCTATAAAATCCATACATGAGGGCGTGCTCACCCCTGCTGGTTGTAAGTAATCTCGTAAACTAGGAGGCGGGAGTGCATGGTACACCTCATTCTCATCCTGGACTTCCGCAACTCAAGGTTGCGGCTAATTTACCAGTTGATTTACAGGTTGATTTACAATCATAACCTCAATTAACTTTGAGGATCTAGAGTAATGTCTAATCCTGTGATGGATAGATAATCCCTCAACCAATCCTCCTTCACTCAAAGACATTGAGTGTTGTCACAAACCCACTTGGGCATAAAACACTCTCAGCCCTCAATTTCATATTCTAACCTAAACCTAAAAGAAAGAAGAGAAATAAAAATCTAGAATTAGAAAGAAGTTACCAAATTAAGAAGTTTTATGTTTGGATCCTGCAAAAGAAAAAGGAAAGTGAGTTAGTTTCTAAAAAGGAAATAAGGAAACCAACCTAGTTTCTATTTAAAAAAATTTTTAAAAAAAAATTTAATAATTAAAAGGAAAGTTTCTAAAAACAGAAAATAGAAAGTTTCTTAACCTAGAATTAGAAAGCTAAGTTAGTTTCTAAAATTGTTCTGAAAAACCCTAATCCTAAAAATAGAAAATAAAAAAACCATAATCTTAAATTAATTCCAAAACCACTTAATCTCAGAAAAATGCAATTGTTAATCCTCGACAACGGTGCCAAAAACTTGTTCACAACCCCATGTGTAGGGTCGCGATGCAGTAATAATCTCCCTGAGACCGAGGTTGAATTTACAAGGACTAATCTAGTGTATATTCTGAAAGCAACTAGAAGTAGAACTAAAAGAAGATGTAAACCTAAATCTAGAAGTGTAGAGAGTAATTGTTGTGAAAGACACAACTGGAATCAAAGTCCCATCTTATCCAATTGAAAGATATTTCAGTAAAACCAAATTTGAACATCCTTTGACCTAATTCTCAATGGATGAGAGTTATGAGAACTGGAAGTGATTCCATCACAAAACCATGCCCAGGAGACAATGGCTCACAATAGGATATACCAATCTCAGAACCAAACATAAGAGAATCATGAAGATTAAAAGGGATTCCATCATCCAACCATACCCAAGGGACGATGGTGAACAACAGGATTTCCTAATTTCACAATTTCAATACATGAAAAAAACATACTCAAAGCTATTGCAAATCTATTGTAATTTGAGTCACAACAAACCATTAAAAATTGAAAGTATTTCTTAAAAATCAAACTAGAATGAAGGAGAGTTCAACATAAACATAAATCAAAGTAATAGAAAACATCCCATCACGCTATAAGCTTCACCTCTTAGCTCTAACTAAGAAGTTTAGCCAATCATAGACATAATTGGAACTAAAACCCCAGAAGAAAGCATGAAAAAGAACTAAGGAAGAAATAAGAAGAACGCTTGACGACGGCTCTCCACACTTTTACTACACTCCTCAAACCCTCGATTATGCCCAGGGATGCCTTGGGACTCCTATTTATAGTTGTGCAACACCTCCTTTCGCATCTCGTTGGAAAAATCTGGAAATTTTCTCAAATTTACGCACTCCACGTGACTCTACGTAACTTTGCGTAATTCATTTGATGACATCAAATAGGTATCGATGTCATTAAATGTGTCTTTTATATGTACTTTTTCTGCACTTTTATAGCTTGATTCGAACTTTGTAACCTTCTATGTCATCGAACCTACCTTCGATGTCATCGAAGAGGCCTTCGATGTCATCGAGCATTATTCGAGGAATCGATAATGTGCCCAAAATAGTCACAGAGAGTTTATTGAATTTCTTCAATAAATTCCATGTCATCAAAGAGGCCTTCGATGCCATTGAGAAGGTCTTCGATGTCATCGAGAAGTGCTTCGAGTAATCGAAAATGGTGCCCAATATGTCCACCGAGTTTTGCCAAAATTACATAGAAAATTCGATGTCATCGAACATGTCTTTGATATCATCGAGCAAAGCTTCGAGTTATCGAAAAACGTCTTCGATTTGTCTAGCGACCAACTCGATTTTCCTTCATAAATTCGATATCATCGACCTGTGTTCGGTCTCATCGAATATGTCCACGATGTCATTGAGCAATGCTTGATGACACAGTCAATGTGTATTCTGCACTTGTTCTTTTGGCTTCGTTCCTTCTCCACTTGGTTTTCTTGAGTCTTGGAACCTTGAAATCTTCAATCTTTGTCTCCTAAGATCCATTCTTTACCTTGGTGATTTTTTTAGCATCAAAACCAAGCTTTTATCACCTTTTTCAATCTAAGCTCTCAAATTCACCTTGCAACACAAACATGAGTAAAATAAGACATTAAGTAGTATCATGTTTATAAAACCAAGATATAAATGGGGTCCAATATGCAATATTTGACCCTCAACACTCACACATTTTCATTGTCCATGTGGATGCCCATGGACATCACAATAAATCCTAAAAATAACAGACTACTTTTTAAAAAACTACACTTCTTCATGTTATGGTATAACTTGTTAACTACCAAGACCTGTAGTACCTACCTGAGTTGTTCCATGTGCTCCGCCTCACCTTGCCTATATACTAGGATGTCATCAAAATATACTACCAGAAACTTGCTAATGAACAATTTCAAAACTTGATTCATCAGATGCATAAAATTACTTAGTGCATTCCATAGAGCAAAGGGCATGACCAACCATTCATATGCCCCTTCCTTAGTCTTGAGTGTCGTTTTCTACTTATCATTAGACCGGATACGAATCTGATGGTACCAGCTCCATAGATCTAACTTAAAGAACACCTTAGCACCTTCTAGCATATCGAGCATGTCGTCCAACCGTGGTATTGGGAACCGATATTTAATGGTAATCTTGTTAATTGTTCGGCTGTTGACACACATCTGTCAGCTCCCATCTTTATTAGGTGTTAACAATACTGGCATGACACATAAGCACATGTTATCTCTCAGAAGACCCGTACGGATCAATTCCTCCACCTGCCCTTAGAGTATCTTATACTATTTCGGACTCATCCGAAAGTGAGGGCAGTTGGGCAAGCTAGCCCCAGGCACAAAGTCTATGTGATGTTGGATGTCCCACGTGGGAGGCAATCCATCAGGTAAATTTTTGGACCAGATTTATTTGAATTCATTCAAAATAGCCTTAAACTTAGAGGAATGTCTAATGACTCTGATTCCTCACCCTTTACCACCATGACATACACCTCATCAATTTTCTTAGATGTATGAAATCTCGAATGGTCAAGACAGAGCTCCCCTCCACTTTAGAAGCTTTGGGGTAGTTCTTTGGTGTCATAGGGGCAAGGATCATCTTTCAACCATCCTTGACGAAGATGTAAACATTGTCCCATCCTTGGTGGGTCGCATCACAGTCCGATTTTCATGGTTGATCGAGTGACATATGACATGCTTCCGTGTTGAGCACATCATAAAGTACTTGATCTGTATAATTCATAGCAATTGAAAATGAGATAGTGCATTGTTCAATTACCTTGGTTTCATTCACATTCTTTATCCATTTAATCGAGTACGTGGAATGATTATTTATCGTAAGTAACCAAAACTTGTCCACCATCACCTTCGAGGTGATGTTCTCACTATTTTCATTGTCTATGATTACATCATAGACATTTTCAATTACAGTACACTACGTACAGAATATATTATGTCGTTGCGGGTGCATCTCCTTCCTTGGACTGTACAATAATTGCCTCATGACCAAAGATTCGCCATAATCATCAATTAACCATTCTTCTTTTACAACTCATTCCTCAGCGGCTTATTCATCTTCATTAAATCCAAGGCCTTCTTCTGTTGCATCACCTTCGATGCACCCTTCATTAATGGTTAAGTGGGTTGTGAGGCGTTGTGGGCAAGTGTTTAATAAGTGCCTTGGTTGGCCACAACGTTAACAATTATTTAGTTGTGATTGACCATAAGGATTTGAAATCCTACTCAGACCCATTGTTGTGGGTGTTGTACATTGAGCCCTAGATGGACTGCTCTCCGTGTCAAGGTTTACGGTTGTAGGAGGTTGAGGACGTCCTCCTACTGGTTCCTTTCTTTTTGTTGGTGTTGAATCCTGTGTGGGACCCGTCATGGGGGGTTGAGTCGAAGAATAAGGATGAGTATATATGGACTATTGCGATATATGTTTATGCCCTACTTGCCAACTAAACTGCTTCATCCATGGTCCCAATTGGGTGCATCTGAACTCGGTCCTAAATTGCCAATTATAAACCGCCTATGAATCTCCTGCTACCTTCTGCGATTCAATTTTTGACAAGTCATTCCACGTTACCTACTGGTGGAATTCTTTGGTGTAATCTGTGATGATTCAATTCCCCTCACGACAATTTTGTCATTGTTGGAACAATACCTGCTCGTAATTACTGGGGAGGAATTGTGATCGAAGAAGGCATCTTATTTATAGCCATAATCAGATAGGAGCCTTATTTTGTCGAGCACGTGAGAGTTGTAATTGGTCCCACAATGCAGAAGCAACAAAATTTAATTTGAATGCTACTAATTTCACCATTTTATGTTCCGGCATGTCCATGTAATTAAAATATCACTCTACTTTGGCTAACCAATCAAGGAAATATTTTATACATAATAAGCCATTAAAATTAAGAAGTTCAACTTTACCTCAAAAGTCTCTTTCAACACAATCTAGTCAATTGCCTCCATGGACTGGTCGTATGAGCAACGTTGTCATCGATGTCCTCATTGCTGGAGCTTGACTCATTTGGAGTAGCCCTACAATTCACCTTCGGAAGTGCTCTACGAAAATTAGGGTTGTGTCGTACAGCGACCATGGGTAGCTGAGCATCGGTTTGGGCTCCGAGAGGAATTACCGCATCTGTAATACTGTCTAGGGTTGCCTACAACCCTTGCATGGTCAACTACCCGATACCAATTAATGCAAGGAAGGACATAATGAGGTCGATCACCGTCTTCCTTAGGGATAACTGCTTCGAATCCACGAAGCTTCTCTGGACTCCTCACAGAGATTCCTTAAATCCACGTGGAAAGAAAACATAACAAATTTCTCATAATTCGATATAAGTTGATTTATGATATATAAAAAATGAAATTATGGTCCTTTAAATAGTGAACTCAAACCTAGGACGAAGTTTTTAAATAAAATTCTAACTCAAGCTACCTAAAAAATGTGACTTACTATAAATAGTAAACTTACTATTTATAGACGGTCATGAATCATACCAGACTTCATGGTTTTTGGTCAAAAATAGTATGTGTACAATTTGGCCTACCCTAATTTTTCTAAGCCCTTTTCATGTTTACAACTCTTAAAACTCAAAGAATCAAGAGTTATGAGTGAATTAAAACTTACTATTTATAGTAAAAACATAAATAAAAATACTTTCAACAGTCGATCTGATGGAATCTCACAAATCCGATATGGGTAACCTAGCATAGTGGGGTTGGTTGGCTAACGTAGCTTCTCCTACCCCAAAATCATATATGTTATATCAAAAAACTCATTCCATTTTGCGAGATATAATTGTTTTGAGGTTCTGACGGTCCTTATCACTTCTGCCTCAGATTGGGCCTTCTCTGGTCCATTTTGGTAATAAAAGCATCCGCGACCCCTCTACATCACAAATCGAGTTGACCTAGTTGGACAGTTTTCTTGTTTTCGGGTCATGTTTCTAGAAATTGATATCTAAGACCTCCCTAATTGATACATGGACCCAATTTCTATTTTGGGAAGTGTACCACTTTCAATTCTCAAAAAAAAAAAAAATAATAAAATAAAATAAAAAATAAAAAAACCTCCCTGGTTGATACATGGACCCAGTTTCTATTTTGGGAAGTGTACCACTTCAATTCTCAAAAAAACAAAAAACAAAAAAACAAAAGAGTGAAAATATTATTTCCCAAGAAGTCTAATACATGGATTTTGTTCAGGTTCCTGGAGCCAGTAGTGTTTGGAGACTACCCGTTCAGCATGAGGGCCATTGTGAGGGAGAGGCTTCCAACTTTCACAGAGGACGATTCTAAGATGATAAAGGGCTCCTTTGATTTTATTGGTCTCAATTACTACTATGCAAATTATGCTAAGAGCGTTACATTGAAGAATGATGATGAACCCACGGGCTATACTCAAGACTTCTATGTTGAACAACTTGGTAAGCTTCTTTTTTTTTTTTTTTTTCCTTCTTTTAAATATTTTTTAATTTCTTAATTTTTGATAAAGTTGGAGGGCACAACTCCGGCCTTTGATTAATGGAAAATATCAATTTAGGACACCTATAAGGAGGGGGATATGGGCCAAAAGGCCATGGCAACTCGATCTATTCAAGATTTCTATAAACATCAAGATCTATTTCCATTGGATCAAAATGGCTAACTCAAAAATCGAAAGTAAGAAAAACAATTGCTCTAGAAACCGGCCAAGGAACCAAAAATACTATACAAAAATCTACCCCTCCAAGAAGAAGAAGAAGAAGAAGAAGAAGAAGAAGAAGAAAAAAAGATAGAATGGGCATGGACCTCATTATTCTTAGGAATTTACAAGGCCCATATTATCTATAAAAACCTTACACCTAATGCATGCCCCTCAGAAGGTCACCTCTTATGCAAAACATGCCATTAGATCTAGAATGACTAGCCCTTTCTGAAAAGAGCCTCCGTGATCTGGTCTCTTTCCCGGAACAAATTCTCTACAGAAACTGCACACTGATCACTTTGCAAAAATAAATCTTCAGTTTTAGGCTTTTTCATCACATCCTGTCGACAATGGACACCTAGCTTGCCTTCTTCTCTTGGCATGCAGGTGCCCTTCCACCCCACCCAATGCCTCTTGTGGCAGTCCTCAAATTTGCCCCAAAAGAAGTTTGCCAAGAGGGATTCCAGGTGAAGCAAGATAATTTGGGGACTGGAACTGATGCCAAAACGTGGATAAAAATTACTTGATGAGCACATGGTGCAGGAGGACCAGTTTTCCATCAGTCGAGAACACTTTAGATTTCCAACCCATGATTTTAAATGCAATCTTAATTGGGATTAGGGAATAAAAATTACCCCAAGAGGCTACCTTTGAATAAGGGCCTCTAAGGTAAGAAGTGGGCAGTCTATCCAAGATCATTGTTGTTATTATTATTATTTTCCTGATCGATGATTCATCTGTTGGCCAGACATGCTGGTACATCAATGCAAGAACCGAGTTGTCTGGAGATTTGACTTACAACAATCAGACATCCACTTCCCGGTTAAATTGAATGTTTGCAATTCAACTCAATTGTTTATAGGGATGCTGCTTGAATGTTAAATTACATAAATTTGGATTCTCTTCTCCTCTTGGGGTTGTTTGGGGTGAGGAATTTAGGGCCAGGATCTTTCATTTTGAGTAGCTCCTTCATTTGTTTCTTGTCAGGTATTAGCCAAATCCTCCTCGGATGACTCAACAAATCCTCAAAATGAGTGACTCTTAAAAGATAATTTTTTATTTTTTGGTAGTAAATGCTCTCCAAATCCATGGATTTATACATTGATTCCTAAACAACGGCCATTGAAATTTGCCAAATCCAAATCCTATAAAAATTCATGTATTTGGCAAATTTATGAATTTACCAAATTCACATTCTTGCTTCCTTGATCTCAAACAATGTCTTAAAGATCTTGACTTTATCTCATTTCTAATTTTTGGGCAACCTTTTTCTTTCTTTATTTTCAGGAGAGAAAGACAACATACCTATTGGAGTTGTGGTATGGAAATTTCTATTATGCATGTCTGTATTTAAGCATTGTTCCGTACATGTTCTTCTAACATAGGCCTTACACACGCATGTTCTTGGCACAGCAAAAAGGGGCCAGCCAGTATGTGTATCCGAAAGGAATTAAAGATCTGGTGTTATATGTGCAGAGTCGATATAGAAATCCAACCATTTACATCACTGAGAATGGTATGTATGTATATGACTTACAATAGTTTATGCGGTAGCTTGCATCCATGTGGACCTATACAAGTGGCAACATAACCAATCTGTTTCATGTGTTGGTCATCTTATCTGCCGATGGATCAGACATCGCAGATCACCGGTGAGGAAAAGGAGGCTGATCAGCTAATGACTAATCAGGCGGGCAACACATTTGCTGGTGCTTTTTTTTTTTCCCCCTCTAAAACCATCTTATCCAGAGGTGCAGGATGGTCTGCCTGATTTTTGTGTTGGTCATGTGCGTAATGGGTCCACCTTAAGCACTGATTGATGTCCCACACACCTGATAACATGAAATAGATTATCACACGTGCCACGTGTAAGAGCATTCATGATGTCCTACTCGTAATAAATTGGCACACGTAAACGTGAGTGTGGGCTAAAGAGAGAGAAGAGAGGAGTGTCGGTCCTATCTCATCTAAATACTAAGTAGATGTATGCATATAGGAGGCATCATGAAGCCTCCTTTAAAAATTTAAAATAAAATAAAATAAAATAAAAAGGAGGATATAATTTGCTTGCAATTGGCCCTGATGAAGCCTAACGAAAAAGAAGCAAGTTTGCATGTCAAATGCAAGGACATAGTAGAAGGCAAAGACTATTACATAAAATAACAGTTTTGCCTTTTCTGCTACAGCCCTATGTCTGACATGCGCCATTGGCACTTTCTCATTAGGCAAGGTTACAGGCGATAACGCTTGGTTACCTGCAATTCACATCATTGCATACAAAGAGGATAGCACACGCAACACACGTGAAGAAAGATGAAGAAAGCAAGAAGGAAAGAAGATTGAAACCGTTGTTTAGGGTAGAAGAAGTCCAGGGATGAGGCTTTTCTAGGTGTAGAATATAAGAAGTTCTTTGGCTTTTTGCTGAAATCAAACCCACCTAAAGGACACCAGCCATATTTTCAAGTACCTAAAATTCCTTAACTCCAGTTAAAATTCCTTCAATGTCTGTAAAATATTCAAAGGTTCTCCAATTGGGTCTAAAAATGTTTAAGACGTACTTGTATTATATTTGTAGAGATTCATCGTTATATTGTCAAGTTTTTCATTAAGAGAAATATGATGCTATAATCATTGAAGGTGGATAACCATCTACGATAACATTCTTAATATATACACACCTACTTACTATTTGCATGAGAAAGAGAGAGAGAGATATATGACTTTTGAACTTTTTTGCATGGACAGGATTTGGGACAAGTCATGCTGCACCAGAGGATCCAAAAGTCTTGGAGGAAGATTTACCGAGGCAACAATTCCTTGCTGATCATCTCTCGGAACTTCGAGAAGCGCTCAGGTAATAACCAAATTCCATTTATGCGACTAGTTGTGCACCTGTACGTCCGTCTGATTTTTCACCATTCACCTACCAGGCCACCCCACCGTGAATGGCAGATGCATTAAAAATAATAATAATATTAATAAAATATTTTTAAAAAAATATATCCTCCATTGGACCATCACAAGCATCCGTTTTTTCAACCCACAAAAGGATGGTCCAAAACAAAACATAGCCAATGGTGCGTCCACGTGAAATAGAGAACCCAGTCAATCCCATTTTAACCCTGGAGACTAACATGCACCATAGTGGATTGTATGATATTTCTGGTTGGTAGGGCTGTCAATTAGGGCTGCAACTTCCGTTCAGGTCAACCCAAAACCGATGAACCCAACTCAAGTTCAGGTCGGATTGTCAAGGTCCTTGGGTTGAGTTTGGTTTGGTTGGATAATGCCAACCCATTTTGAATTCAATCATGGGTTTAGGTTGAGCAAATCCTTGTCAGTTTAAGTCGGGTTGGGAATAATCACATGTATTTGCATCAGACTGAGGTTGGGTCGGGTTAGATTGAGTTGGGTTGGGTCAGGTATAGGGACTTTGGGTTGGCACCTCGCATGTTGGAATTTGGTTTGTGTAAGCTTGCAAGTTGGGTTCTCTTCAGGTCAGATTAGTGTTAGGTAACCCAATCTAACCAGCCTGAGTTGCATCCTTATTAGCAATGGGATGGGCCAGTCTGTGGGTTTCAGGTATAGTCTTCTTTGGGCCAATGTTGAGAGACCATATATCTCAAGACCCAGCGCTGGTCATAGGCCTAAAATTCAAGCCTGTTTATCAATCAGGCTGGCCTCAAGCTATATGTGAAAACTCATCTACCACTACTAAGCCCACCATTTAGTTTTTCCAAGCATAGATTACATACTACATATATTTCGTTCCTTTGAACCGATTATGATCTGACTTGCTACTAGTGAACGACCTGGATGATGCACAAATAATATTAGAATAAATGGTCAGGCTTAGAATCTGGCCAGGCATAATCATCTTTGGCCCGGCTCATGTCTATATTTTTTGGCCCTCCATAGTCCCGGTACAAGCTTGGGTCTGGGTTATATTTTGCAGACCAGGCTTATATATAGAGATTCCACCTGAACCAAAAGTTTAAATAGTTCTAAATTTTAAGAAACCACTGTGCTTAGATGCAAATGAATCAAAACATAGCAAGAAAATAGAGTTTGGCCTTTGGGTTATTTTTGTTTTATTTATTTTAATTAGACTTTTGTTTTGTAGTGGAAAATAAATGTTTCAATGACCACCTCAGGATGGATAAGCGGGACATAGTTCAAAGGATCACCACTCAAGATGGTGATGGGTCTCACGTTTAGCCATTTTGTTCAAAGTTGGGAGGCTGTATGTTCAGTCACACAAGTACAACCTGACTCAAATATACTTTGACATACATCCTGGATGCCCTTGGAATTAATTAGGGGTGCAACTTGAGATGGTTAGGTCGGGTTGAGGGCCAATCCTAGCCCACCCCACCCCGGGTACCGGTGGAGTTGATGTGTTCAGTTAAGTTTTGCTGATCTATTTGGTAGGCAGACAATCGGACTATTTGTCAACATGAAATCATATTCATGATGCCATCATAAAATGGTTTTCCAGGGATCTTTAAATAGAGAATGTTATCAATAGTTATCCATTTGGCTTATGATTCCAGTTACACCTATATGCACGTAATTATGGTAATGTGTGTATATGGCAGGATGGGGGCTAATGTGAAGGGATACTTCTTGTGGTCATTGACGGACTCCTTCGAGTGGGTGTCAGGATATGGTGCTCGCTTAGGCATTTACCGCATTGATCGCACCAAGCCTTCACTCGACCGAATCCCTAAGCAATCATCTCATTGGTTTGCTAAATTCCTTTCCAATTAGTTTTAATGAGCCAAGACTCAGCAAAGTCCTTCCCGCCATGAATTAGATTATTGGAGTTTCTTCACTAAAATCTCCATTGTACTGTTGGGTGTTTTAATCCTTTGATGTAAGACCTTGTTAATTAGTAATCGATATGTAAGACTGGTTCTTTTCTAATTTTTCAATTCTATCTACAATAGAGCCAGCAGACATGCATATACACAAATACACCACACACAGACAACAGTTAGAAATGGCCCTAAACAATATATGCATTACATCCAACCCATCCATCAGATGCATGCTCCCCAATTTGACCCTGGACCCCAAAGAAAAAAAAAAGGCTCACCTAAAACTTAGGTGGACCATCTAGCAAAATTTGTTAGATGTTTTCCTTAATGTTTTTTACCATTAATCTTTTATTGACACCCTTGAAAATGTTCTATCAAACTTTTTTTTTCCAACTAAATTGATCTCTTGGCTTTATTCTTTGCAAGTTCAGTTAATCAAAGTTTCAGGTGTCTAGAGTATGGAGCATTTGTGATTAACATTGCTGCACCAATTCATTCAAGCTATATTTTTTAAAATTCGAAAAAAAAATGAAGAAAAAAAAAAACAAAACAGATGATGGAAAGACAAAAAGACTTACAATCATTCTTCCATTGGAGATTGTAAAGGTTTACCAGAGAAGGTGCCCAGGTTGCTGATAGTCAGCAGAAGTAGAGATGAAAATTCTTCTAGCATCAGCATGGCAATATGAGGGGACACGATGTAGAGGGGTTTGCCGACACTTTCATGCAAAAGATGCACCAAAGAAGGCCTGATTGGAGGTGGAAGTGATCAGGACCGTCAGAACCTTAAAACAGTCATGCCTCACAAACCGGAATGAGTTTTTCAACATATCATATATGATTTTTGGTAGGAGAAGTTACATTAGCCAACAAACCCTGCTACACTGGGTTGCCCATGCCGAATTTGCAAGATTCCATGAGATCGACTGTCAAAAGCCTATTTTATTTCCATTTTTACAATAAATAATAATTTTTAATTCGATCATAACTCCTAATCCTTTTGAGTTGTAGGAGTTGTGCCCAACATGAAAAGGGCTTAGAAAAATTAGGAGAATAATGTGGTTAGGCCAAATTTGACACTTACTATTTTTGGTAGAAAACCATGAAGTCTAGTAGGAATCATGATTGTCTATAAATAGTAAGTTTACTATTTATACTAAGTCATGTTTTTAGGGAGTTTGATATGGAGTTTGAGTTTAAAACTTCTTCCCACATTTGAGTTCACTATTTAAAGGATTTTAATTTCATTTTTTTATTATCGATCAATTTATTTTGAATTTTTAGAAATTATTTCTATTTTCATCCCTTGTGGATTCGAGGAATCTCTGTAAGGAGTCCAGAGAAGCTCCGTGGATTCGGAATAGTTATCCATGAGGAAGACGTTAATCGACCTAATCGCGTCCTTCCCTATGTTAATTGGTATGAGAGTGAGGACTCCCCTCAAGCTGATGGCAACTAATGATGACATGTACTGAAATACTGTAGACGATGATCCGAAGATTTTTTATCTATTGATAACAATGGAATCTTTCCACCGAGAGAGTCAGTTGACCATACAAGGACTGCAGACAACCCTCAATCGTATTACGGATGTGCTAATTCTGCCCCAAACTTAAGGCGATGCTCAACTTCCCATGGTCACTTTATGGTATAACCCCGATTTCCGTATAACATTTCCTGAGGTGAATCATAGGGCTACCCCAGATGAGCCAAGCTTCAGCGATAAGGACATCGATGGCGTCTTTGCCTGATGATCGGTCCATGGAGGCGATCGACTAGATCGTGCTGAAAGAGATTATTGAGGTAAGGCTAAACTTCCAAATTTTAATTACTTATTATATATAGAAGATTTTCTTGATTGGTTAATCGAATGAGAACAATATTTTGATTACATGGACATCACAAAACATAAAAAGGTGAAATTAGTAGCATATAAATTAAAATCTGGTGTTTCCGCATGGTGGGAGCAATTGCAACTCTCACGTGTCCTACAGAACAAGGCGCCCATTCAATCATGGCCATGGATGCGATGCCTTCTTCGATCACAATTCCTCCCTAATGATTACAAGTAGATATTGTTTCATCAATACCAAAATTGTTAATAGGGGAATCGAACGGTCACATATTACACCAAAGAATTCCAGTGGTTAGCAATACGAAATGACCTATCAGAGACCAAATTGTAAAAGGTAGCATAGTTCATAGGCGGGTTACGATCAATAATTCAGGACCGAATTCAGATGCACCCAATTGGGACCGTGGATGAATCAGTTCAGTTAGTTGGTAGGGCAGAAACAAAGCTTGTAAGAGTCATTACTCGGCCTTATCCTTTGACTCGGTATCCCATGAGAGGTCTCACGCAAGATTTAATGTTGGCACGAGAAAAGAAACCAGTAGGAGGACGCCCTCAACCTCCTACAACTGCAAACCATGACATAGGGAGCAGTCCATCTAGGTCTCAATGTGTGGCACCCACCACAGTAAGTCCAAGTATAATTCCAAACACTTATGGTCGGCCAAGGCTGAACAATTGTTATCATTGTAGCCAACCGGGCCACTTATTAAACACTCGCTCTTAACACCTTATAACGTACTTGGTCATTAACGAATTGGGCATTAAAGATGATGTAGCAGAAGAAGGCCTTGAATTTGATAAATATGAACAAGCCACTAAGGAAGCAGCCGGTGACAAAGAATGGTTGGCCAAGGATTATGACGAATCATTGGTCAAGAGGCAATTATTGTACACTCCAACAAAGGAGGTGCACTCGCAGTGGCTCAATATATTCTATATGCGGTGTATCGTCAGCAGCGAGGTCTGTGATGTAATCATAGATAGTGAGAATAGTGAGA
This sequence comes from Magnolia changhungtana, assembly GCA_030180095.1. Lineage (NCBI taxonomy): Eukaryota > Viridiplantae > Streptophyta > Magnoliopsida > Magnoliales > Magnoliaceae > Magnolia > Magnolia changhungtana. The sequence continues at coordinate 2,670,815 of JASAUF010000449.1, read as the reverse complement.
ACATCATCTTGAATGTGATAGTGGACAAGTTGCGGGTACATACGATAAAGCATCATTCCTCCTACCCAATTAGCTGCATAAAAAAGGTGAACGAGGCCAAGGTAACCGAACAATGCACTATCTCAATTTCAATCAGTAAGAATTATAAGGATCAAGTACTTTGTGACGTAGTCAACATGAAAGCATGTCATATGTTACTTGGTCGATAATGGCAATCAGACCATGATGTGACCCACCGAGGATGAGACAATATTTATGTCTTCTTCAAGGATGGTCGAAAGATGACATTTGCCCCTATGGCACCAGAGAACCACCTCGAAGCTTCTAAAGTGGAGAGGAACTTCTTCTTACCATTCAAGATTTCATGGAGGAATCCAAGGATACCGGTGAGTTGTACGTCATGGTGATAAATGGAGAGAAATTAGAGCCTTTAAACATTCATCCAAGTTTTATGTCATTTCTTAATGTATTCAAAGAAATCTAGCCCAAAGAGTTACCAGATGAATTACCCCCATGCGGGACATCCAAAATCACATAGACTCCATCCCTGGGGCTAGCTTGCCCAACCGCCCTCACTTTCAAATGTGTCCGAAAGAGTGTGAGATACTTCAGGAGTATGTGGAAGAATTGATACGTAAGGGGTTTTATGAGAGAGAGCATGAGCCCATGTACCATGACAACATTGTTAACGCCTAAGAAAGATGGGAGCTAGTGTGTGTGTGTATACATCCAAGCATTACACTACAAGAAACACCACTTTTAGCGACGACCATTTTCGTCGCTAAAAGTCAACATTTCGCAGCTAAAACCATTTAGCAACGAAAATTTTCATCGCTAAATTCGTCGCTAAAAGACCGATGTACAAGGCTTTTATCAGCAAAAAATTCAAATCGTCGCTAAATGAAAGATTTTTAGCGACGAATATTTTCGTCACTAAATAAAATTTCATAGACCTTTAGCAGCGAAAAGGTTCGCTGCCAAAAAACTTCAAGACTTTTAGCAGCGAAACTTTTCGCCGCCAAAAAAACTGTTAACACTTTTAGCAGCGAAAATTTTTGCCGCCAGAAAATATCCAGGACTTTTAGCATCGAAAATTTTCGCCACTAAAAAACTGCCAAGACTTTTAACAGCGAAACCTTTCGCCGCCAAAAAAATTTCCATGACTTTTAGCAGCGAAAATTTTCACCGCCAAAAAAACTGCCAAGACTTTTAGCAGCGAAATATTTCGCCGCCAAAAAAATTTCCACGACTTTTAGCAGCGAAAAGTTTCGCCGCCAAAAAAACAGCCAAGACCTTTAGCAGCGAAACATTTCGCCGCCAAAAAAATCTCCACGACTTTTAGCAATAAAATATTCGCCAAAAAACAACAAGACCTTTAGCAATGAATATTTCGTAGCCAAAAAATATCCAGACTTTTAGCAGCAAAAATTTTCGCCGCCAAAAAATATCTAGGACTTTTTAGATGACTTTTAGTAGCGAAAAGTTTCGATGCAAAAACTATTTTCCCGCAAAAATTAAGTTTTTAGCAGCGAAAATTTTCGCCGCCAAAAAAAATTTCAAAATTTTTTAGCAGCGAAAAGTTTCGCCATCAAAAAATTTTGAAGACTTTTAGCAGCGAAAATTTTCGCCGCCAAAAAAATTTCCAAGACCGAAAACGTTCGCTGCCCAAAAGCTCTAAGAGTTTTAGCAACGAAAGTTTTCGCACAAAAAATTTCAAGATTTTTAGCGAAAAAAAGTTCATTGCATGAAAAAATCCTTCCACTTTTAGCGACGAAAAATTTTCGTTGCTAAAAGTCTTTTTTTTTTTTTTTTTCAATGTACAAATTTTAATTCACAAAATTCTGATAGACACTGTACCAATATATCATCATATTCATCATAATATACACTTGTTATATAATATATTTTCATCATATTCACATTCACATCCAGCTAAACCCAAACCCAAACATAAACTGTATTCATTCAAACACGTTCATTCACACATTAATACATATAAACTTAACATAATAAACAAATATACAAAAAAATCACAAAGATGAAGGCGGAGGTGGTGAAGCATCGGTGGGTAAGCGTGCAGTGAAAGCCTCTAACATTTGCATCATCCGTCGCTCATGGTCCACCCGCATCTCCTCCATCCTTCTCTCCTGCTCCTCCCTCTGCTCGCCAGATGATCCTCCATCCTCCTCTCCTGCTCCTTCCTCTGCCTCGCCAGCTCCTCCATCATCTTCCTCTCCTACTCCTCCCTCTGCTTGTCCAACTGATCCTTGATGTCATTGACGACGACCCGTAACTGCTGAACCTCTCTCTCTCTGCGGTATCAACTCAGCGTACGGTGCTCTCACCAACGACGATGGATCGACTGGAGGCAGCTCTAGCGGATGCCATGAGCTTGGCACCATGGCCAAACCCACGCACATATCTAGAACGGGTGCCAAGCACCTGACTCAGGATCTCTGGCTCACTCCGCTGAGTACCATCGGGAGTGGGCTGACTGCGTAAGGTGTTCATCTCCTCCTGTAATAAAAACATATGAATTTTCATAATAAATGACATGATTATAATTTAATGCAATTAAATTATACAATGTAAGGATTTTTACCCAAATCTCGCTGGCTCTGGGATGTACCCAAGATCCCGTCGTCTGCCGACAGTGAGTCCCTTTGTAGAAGTCTACTGGTCCGGGCTCCTGGCCAGTGACGGAATCTCGCTGTGCAATCGAAAGGACGATAGAGTTAATATAAATGCATGGAAAGAATATATAAACGTAATAATTACCAGTACTTTCTTACCATGTCGTGACGAAGTCGTACGAATGACTTTGAACCAGCTACATGGTTCACTTCTAACTTTCCTCTGTTGTCAGAATTTATTTTGCTCTTTTTCTGAACACATTATTCATAATACATTGTTATTAATTGTGAAATTAATTATTATGCTAAGATATCGTAAATATGTAAAAATTACCTAAAAAGAATCAGACGAAAACCTATCACAGAGTATCCGCTAGTTCCCATCGATCACGTGCAGCGGTGCGGACTATATGGCCTCCTCGTGGCTCACGCACCGCTTGTACTGCCGGTGTAACCTAGTGCGGTAATCCTTGAACCGCTCCTTCATCATATCGTCGACGGCATGGGAGATGTGCGGAACACTCAAATCAAAGTCAAATTTATCCTGCAGTTTTGTAAATAATAGATTAAGACAATAAATTTATTAAAAAAATAACTTAACCGTAAATGAACATTTATAAAATAAATTTTATTTGACTAAAATTTACCTGAAGGCGCTGACGGATGAGTTGCCGAACATCATCTGTCACTTCTCTCCAACGGGGGGTGGTGGGGGGAATCAGAGATCGGCATAAGACACCGACCTCTGACGTAAACAACATGGCATTGTTCCCAACAGGTCTAATGCAGTCCTGTGGGAACTCTACTGTCACCCTACCCTCATGCGTAAGTCGCTCTAAAAGTAACCCACGCGTGGGTCCACGTCCTCGCCGGCTGGTCGACGACGCTGTTGTAACAGAATTATGTAAGTCTAAACATAAACAGAAATCATTAAAAGAAATATATGTCTAAACTTACATGCAGTGCCTAGTGTATGTGCGACTGATGGATCAGACGCCTGCGATGCAATATGCGACGGCGATGCTGGCTCTGTCGCATCACGGGTAGAAGGGGTAGATCCAGTGCGCAAACGACGTACTCTCCCACCTGGTGCCATCACTGAATATGTGCGAACTATGAAATTTAAACAATGTCAATACAGGTGGAATATACTAAAACATTATACAAGTAGTGTTAATGGTATAATGCATTTGTGCTTATGCTCAGAGAGATGAATAAAATATGATTAGACCATTACACTATAATGCAAGCATAATATAATCAAACTGTAAACTTTAATCTATAACCATTAGAAATTTCATTACACATTGTCATTATATAGTAAATACACATATTTGTTGTAATACGAAACAACTATGAGGTAAACTATCCGAAGTACTCCCTGCGTAAGTCATCGTATGCTTCAGAAGTGTATGTCATCCTGTGTGAAGCATTGGACATTTTTATAGCCAACATGACAGTCACAATAGGAGAAATCTAATCCATCGGGACTCCGTTCAGATGTGCAAGTGACAGAGTCGCATCTTCCATATCTCGTTTCCCACGGTTATATATCTCCATCAGCTCCGAAATTTTTTTGAGATTGTATAATCTTTCGTCTGAGTCGTCGTCGATATATTCCACTCTACACTCATCGACCAGACCGGGTATCTCTATGGCCCTACCAGAAGAAGATAGGACCGAAACGTCCATCTGCAATAACTGATGAAGTATGTTGTGTGCTTCTGCTGTGCTCCGGTTTAAGGATGACATGATCAGAAATTGTCTCAACTGTAAATGTGAATTATAAACAAGTCAATAAAAGGAATTAATCATGACTTGTAATTTTCATGTATTCATGAATACATAAATTATTTGAATTGAAAAATGACATGTAAATCATGTGTACATTTAATAATCGTCGTCTATATCACTATCGCTTAGGGCTATTTCTTCTTCACCATCACTATCGCTGATTAGTATTTCCTCCTCATAGTCTCCAACGTTGTCATCAATCAAACCTGTATCATCTCTAACAATGTCTTGTAATAATGAGGCATCAACATGATCAGGTGGCATATCATCTCTGTCTAATTACACCACATCAATATCAATACTTGAATCAGTCCCTGTATCCCTAGATGGCATGTCTTCTTGATATGCTTGTTCAACCCTAGACGTGCCATTTCCCCCATCCTCGCTATCTTCAACTTCTGGTACGAGAACGTCAAATACGTTCCTGGGCTTTATTTTCTGCACCACGTGCCAAGAGCCGCCTAACTTAGTGTCAGCGAGGTAAAATACTTGTTCAGCCTGACTGGCGAGGACAAATGAGTCGTCCTTAAACCACTTTCGAGATAAATTTACGCTCGTAAAGTAGTTGTCAGTCTGTATTCCCAACTTCTTATTTCCAATGTCCCACCAATCACATCTAAATAAGTACACCCACTTTCTCGTACAATAACTCAACTCAATAATATCACCAAAAAAATGCCATAAAAGTCAATTTCATCCTCCTCATTTGTTTCTTTTACAACTACCCCACTATTTTGCGTGGTCCTGTACTTCTCACGTTCTTCAGTGTGGAACCGAATCCCATTTACAATACAACCTGTGTATCTAGATACACGTCTATCAGGGCCACACGCCAGTGAGTATAGTGCATCAGACACATCTGCAGAGTTGCTTGTGCGCAACATCTTTATCTATTATCATGTACAAAATATAATTGTTTAGTGATTTTCTTAAGTTGAAATAATGTGCAATACAACGGAAATTCTAAGTATGGTGAGATACAATGTGAAATCTTACACGTTCGGCGAACCATTCTGGAAACTAATCCTGATGCATCCGATCATAATTTGTGGGAAATTTGGACTTCATCTCGTCTATGTATTCACTACACATAAATGACACGTCGTTAGCAAGAAACATTAAGATCATCATATGTAGGAATTACAATAATCGAGGGAAGACTTACTCCAAGTATGACTCTATTTCTTCACAATTGTGCAACACATACCATCGTGCCTTTGCTAGATCCCCAAGGTCCATATCCTGAAACGTCGGGGATCCTAAAGGACGAACGTTTTGTGCAAATATAGATATGAGTCCTTGTTCATCCTCTTGCCCTTCATCGGCATTCCGATCTTCTCGGTTGAATCTAGTCTCTATGCCATGAAGATACATAGAGCAAAATGTAAGGTACTCATTATCAATGTACGCTTCAGCTATCGACCCCTCTGGTCGTGCCTTATTCCTCACAAATTGTTTGAGTGTGTGAAGATATCTGTACATAAAACCAATGTGTTATACGTATGAAAACATGAATATATGCAGTTTATGGAATGAATAAAAATTTCAACAGGTTCTACCACCTTTCGATCGAATACATCCAACGATATTGTACTGGGCCTACAAGCTTCACCTCGTGCTGTAAATGAATCGCTAGGTGTACCATGACATCGAAAAATGCAGATGGAAATATTCTTTCAAGTTTGCAAAGGATTATGGCAATGTCCTTCTCCAGTCTTTTAATAACATCCACATTCAACGATTTTGAACACAAATCCTTAAAGAATATCCCCAACTCAATCAATACCAGACCGATATCCTTGCTCGGAATCCACGAATCGCAACCGTAGTAGGCATTGCGAAGGACGTGACAATCATGACTTTTCATTCCTCGTTACCTTACAATCCGTAACGTTCGCGCCGAGATATGTTTGACGCATACCCATCGAAAAACTTCACCGATCTCAACCATTCACATAAACGCTTTCTCTCTAGTTTGGTCAACGTGTAGCAGGCTGCTGGTATAGTATACGAATTTCCATGTGGTTGCAAGTGCAACTCTTTCCTTAAACCCATTTCTTGTAGATCCAATCGAGCCTTGAAACTGTCTTTTGTTTTCTTCTCTATGTTCATCACTGTTCCGAGACATTGTCACATATATTTTTCTCAATATGCATGACATCCAAGTTGTGTCGCAATTTCAGATCACTCCAATAAGGCAACTCAAAAAAGATGCTCTTCTTCCTTCAGTTATAGTCCAATACTGTACGTTTCCTCTTCTTCAAGTGCGATGCCTTTCCAAATCTAACTTCTCTAATGTTACTCAGTTGTTGCATCACATCTTCTCCAGATAGCTCTTTCGGGGGTGGCCTATGATCTTGTTTGCCATCAAAGATCATCGTCTTCCTGCGCCAATTATGATCACTCGGAAGGAAGCGACGATGACCCATATAACACGTTTTTCTACCATGCTTTAATGACAATGAACAAGTCTCAATACCACATGTAGGACAAGCCAACTTGCCCTTCGTGCACCACCCAAATAAATTTCCATATGCGGGAAAGTCATTTATTGTCCACAAGACCGCTGCGTGCAATAGAAATGTCTGTCCTGCAAATGTGTCATACGTGTGTACACCTTGACTCCACAACTCGTTTAACTCATCTACTAACGGTCACAAGTACACATCAATGTCATTCCCAGGTGACCTGGGTCCAGGAATAAGCAATGACATCATGAAAAATGACTCTTTCATACACAACCAAGGAGGTAAATTGTATGGCATAAGTATCACTAGCCACATACTATACGAGCTACTTATATTACCAAATGGATTAAAACCATCACTTGCAAGACCTATTCGAACATTACGAGAATCCTCTACAAACCAGTCATGTTGCTTGTTAAAATTTTGCCAGGCTTCAGAGTCCACAGGGTGCCTCAGTGTACTATCATCATGAACACGTTTCTCCTTATGCCACCTCATATCTTCAGCCGTCTTACGAGATATAAACAATCTTTGCAATCTTGGTTTCAATGGGAAGTACCTTAACACCTTTCGCGGGATGTTCTTATCCCTAGATTCGTCATCCTTCCACCTAGACTCTCCACATTCTTGACACTCTCCAGCATCCTTATGCTCTTTCCGATATAATAAACAATCATTTATACATGCATGTATGAGTTCATATCCAAGGCCCAAGTCTCGCATCAAGGATTTTGCCTCGTAATGGGACTTAGGCAATGTCTCACCGTCCGGTAATGCTTCTTTCAACAACTCTAGCAACATGTTGAACGATTTGTTACTCCAACAATTTATTGTCTTCAAATGAAGTAACTTTGTAAGAAAATTCAACTTGGAGAAGTTCTTACACCCCGGATAAAGTAGACGTTGCACATCCCTCAACAACCTACTAAACTTTTTTGATTCGACATCACCCATTGGAGGAATATCTTGGCTACTGCTTGTCGCTACAAAATCAATATCCGCACCTGTTCCCCTAAACACATCCCCTATGATATCTTACATTTCGTCAACGTCTTCATCCTCGTCATCCGGCACAATTGGATCAGCAATGACTTCAGTGGTCTCAACTCTATGGGTCATATCTTCACCATGATAGATCCACCAAGTGTAACCCTGGTCAATCCCAACTATGAACAAATCATCCTCTACTTTGTCTAAAGTCATAAATATCATGTTCTTGCATTTTCGACATGGACACCTAATCCTATTCCTTGAATCTGCCCGATTTCGCGCAAATTCTATGAACTCTTCAACCCCTTGTTTATACTCTGGGCTAAACCTGTTCTTAGCTCACATCCAACTCTTATCCATGTCTATAATGAAAAGACTAAAGTCAGTTTATGGAAATAGCTTTAAGATTATGCTAAGTTATAGGTTTAGGTTATATTATATGTTTAGGATATGATAATAGGTATAGTTTAGGTTATAACTTTAGGTTATAGGTTTAGTTTTAGAGAATTAAGTTTAGGTTAAGGTTACAAGTTTAGGTTAAGGTTGTAAGTATGGGTTATAGGTTAAGGTTAAGGTATAGGTTTAGGTTATAAGTGTAGGTTATAGGTTTAGGGAAAGGTTAGGTTCTCTTCCGTTATAGGTTTAGGGAAAGGTTAGGTTCAGTTATAAGTTTTGGGATTTGAGAATAGTTTTAGGTTTTAAGTATAGGTTTAGGTTGGATTATAGGTTAAGGTTTAGGGATTTGTGTTTAGGTTATAGGTTATGGGTTATAGGGTTAGGTTAGGGTTTAAAAGATATAGGTTTAGGTTTCAGGGAATCAGTTTTAGGTTTAGGTTTAGATATTTAGGTTCGGGTTCGAGTTTGGGATCGGGTTTAGGTTTAGTTTAGGGTTCGAGTTTAGGTTTAGGTTATAAGGTATAGGTTTAGGTAATTGAGAATTGGTTTAAGTTTAGGTTTAGGAATCCGATTCGGGTTCGAGATCGGGTTTAGATTTTGGTTTTCAAGTTTAAGCTTAGGTTCATATTAGGGATTTGATATTAGGATTAGGTGTAGGTTTAGGTTTAGGGATTTGAGAATAGGTTAATGTTTAGGTATAGGTTTAGGTTTAGGTTATAGGTTTTAGTTTTGGTTTTAGGATAAGGTTAAGGTTATAAGTTTAGGTCATAGGTTAAGGTTATAAGTTTAGGTTATAGGTTTAGGTTAGGTTTAGGTTTAGGTTATAGGTTATAGCTTTGGGAATTGAGAATAGGTTAAGGTTTAGGCATTGGAAATCGGGTTGGGGTTCGGATCGGGTTTAGGCTTGGGTTTTCATGTTTAGGCTTAGGTTTAGGGTAGGGAGATGAGATTGGGATTAGGTGTAGGTTTAGGTTTTGAGATTTGAGAATAGGTTAAGGTTTAGGCAATAGATGTAGGTTTTGGTTTTAGGATAAGGTTAAGGTTATAAATTTAAGTTATAGGTTAAGGTTATAGGTTTCAGTTAGGTTATAGGTTATAGCTTTGGGAATTGAGAATAGGTTAAGGTTTAGGCATAGGAAATCGAGTTGGGGTTCGGGATCGGGTTTAGGCTTGGGTTTTCATATTTAGGCTTAGGTTTAGGGTAGGGAGTTGAGATTAGGCTTAGGTGTAGGTTTAGGTTTAGGATTTGAGAATAGGTTAATGTTTAGGTATAGGTTTAGGTTTAGGTTATAGGTTTTTGGTTTTGGTTTTAGGATAAGGTTAAGGTCATAAGTTTAGGTTATAGGTTAGGGTTATAGGTTTAGGTTATAGGTTGGGATTAGGTTTAGGTTTAGGTTATAGGTTATAGCTTTGGGAATTGAGAATAGGTTAAGGTTTAGGCATTGGAAATCGGGTTGGGGTTCGGGATCGGGTTTAGGCTTGGGTTTTCATGTTTAGGCTTAGGTTTAGGGTAGGGAGATGAGATTGGGATTAGGTGTAGGTTTAGGTTTTGGGATTTGAGAATAGGTTAAGGTTTAGGTAATAGGTGTAGGTTTTGGTTTTAGGATAAGGTTAAGGTTATAAGTTTAGGTTATAGGTTAAGGTTATAGGTTTAGGTCATAGGTTTCGGTTAGGTTATAGGTTATAGCTTTGGGAATTGAGAATAGGTTAAGGTTTAGGCATAGGAAATCGGGTTAGGGTTCGGGATCGAGTTTTTGCTTGGGTTTTATGTTTAGGCTTAGATTTAGGGTAAGGAGATGAGATTGGGATTAGGTGTAGGTTTAGGTTTAGGGATTTGAGAATAGGTTAAGGTTTAGGTAATAGGTGTAGGTTTTGGTTTTAGGATAAGGTTAAGGTTATAAGTTTAGGTTATAGGTTAAGGTTATAGGTTTAGGTTATAGGTTGGGAGTAGGTTAAGGTTTAGGCATTGGAAATCGGGTTGGAGTTCGGGATCGGGTTTAGGCTTAGGTTTTCATGTTTAGGCTTAGGTTTAGGGTAGTGAGTTGAGATTAGGCTTAGGTGTAGGTTTAGGTTTATGGATTTGAGAATAGGTTAATGTTTAGGTATAGGTTTAGGTTTAGGTTATAGGTTTTGATTTTGGTTTTAGGATAAGGTTAAGGTTATAAGTTTAGGTTATAGGTTAGGGTTATAGGTTTAGGTTATAGGTTGGGATTAGGTTTAGGTTTAGGTTATAGGTTATAGCTTTGGGAATGAGAATAGGTTAAGGTTTAGGCATTGGAAATCGGGTTGGGGTTCGGGATCGAGTTTAGGCTTGGGTTTTCATGTTTAGGCTTAGGAATAGGGTAGGGAGATGAGATTGGGATTAGGTGTAGGTTTAGGTTTTGGGATTTGAGAATAGGTTAAGGTTTAGGTAATAGGTGTAGGTTTTGGTTTTAGGATAAGGTTAAGGTTATAAGTTTAGGTTATAGGTTAGGGTTATAGGTTTAGGTTATAGGTTGGGATTAGGTTTAGGTTTAAGTTATAGGTTATAGCTTTGAGAATTGAGAATAGGTTAAGGTTTAGGCATTGGAAATCGGGTTGGGGTTCGGGATCGGGTTTAGGCTTGGGTTTTCATGTTTAGGCTTAGGTTTAGGGTAGGGAGATGAGATTGGGATTAGGTGTAGGTTTAGGTTTAGGGATTTGAGAATAGGTTAAGGTTTAGATAATAGGTGTAGGTTTTGGTTTTAGGATAAGGTTAAGGTTATAAGTTTAGGTTATAGGTTAGGGTTATAGGTTTAGGTTATAGGTTGGGATTAGGTTTAGGTTTAGGTTATAGGTTATAGCTTTAAGAATTGAGAATAGGTTAAGGTTTAGGCATTGGAAATTGGGTTGGGGTTCGGGATCGGGTTTAGGCCTGGTTTTCATGTTTAGGCTTAGGTTTAGGGTAGGGAGATGAGATTGGGATTAGGTGTAGATTTAGGTTTTGGGATTTGAGAATAGGTTAAGGTTTAGGTAATAGGTGTAGGTTTTGGTTTTAGGATAAGGTTAAGGTTATAAGTTTAGGTTATAGGTTAGGGTTATAGGTTTAGGTTATAGGTTGGGATTAGGTTTAGGTTTAGGTTATAGGTTATAGCTTTGAGAATTGAGAATAGGTTAAGGGCCATTTCGCGTCAGGAGAATGGTACACTACTAATTCCAATTACAAGTCGGGTGTAGAGTACCTTTTGTAATACACCACGTCCTATGATAATTTACTACCATTTCAAAAATCTCAAGGACTCTTCAGCCATGCACATGGCATCTTAGTAAGAAAATCCAGAGCGTCCAAATTACTCAGCTAATCATAAACGGGAAATTGCCTAAAATTTACAATGAGAAGATGATGTTAGCCATCTTATTTTGTCATTGGACTATGAACCCATCACCATTTATCTTCCAACCATCCATTTGATAGACAAAAATTGGATGGTTAGACTACTAGATTAGTGTGATTTTAGAGAGATGCAAGGACTAAAATGTGGTGAACTACCATAGATGTCTATGTTGCTATCAGAAGAGAAAAAGCTCATATGTTGTGGGTGTGTTTTAAAAAGGAAAAAAGAAAGTAACTAAAATAAAATCCATTCAAAATCTTGAGATAAGACTTTAATAGAGTAAGAACTGAAACTAATACTAATTTATTCATCTAAATTGAGAATTGGTGGACGAACAATCAATCAATGGTTGTAAAGAAAAATATCAAATGGTTGCTTTTACTCGTGGCTTTCGTCTTTGTGGACATCCAAAGATCTCTCCGTGTCTTTAGATTCTAAACAATATTATTATTATTATTATTATTATTTTTGGCAACAGCTGAAAAACAAAGAAAGCAACATTACACACCGGTTCAAAAACATCAAACAATAGGCCTTTTACTTTATTTCATTTATTTATTTATTTTTGGCGAGTCATGTAACGATCTGACTCGCCCAAGTCTTGTTATTTGACTCGATCCAGTCGTTTTTCTTTCTTGTTGGACCGTAGCCTTTCCCGTCTGTCACGTATCTGTCGTGATGAACGGACACAATCAGGGATTTCCGTCAGATCTGGTAAAATGTCTTCCTGTTCTCTTCTTAAAGAGAAGATGTTGGTTACAGATCTCTCGGTTGTAGATCTCGACACTCATCATCTCGTATGCGTGTAGAGGAGGGTCCGACAACAATAGTTGATATAGACTCGCTAGAATATGTTTCTCTCATCGCATCACTATGTGATGATCCAGGTCGTTCATCTAGAAGTTCCTACGCCAAATTGCCGGTTTTGAAAAAAAATCGTGGGGCGCCCACCATGATGTATTTGGTTTGTCAATGTCGTTCAGTACATTTTAATAATTACTTTTATTACACAATACCAAAATTGGCCAATGCATACCAATTTTTAACCTAGCAATCTTTTGAATGCTTTTGAACGTATCACCGTCAAGCACCTCAAGCATTGGGTGATGGAGAATCAATTTTTGTGAATCAATAATCAAAACCAAAGAGGGAAATCTAACCTCCCACTTGGGTTTCATTTTCTACACTAAAATACTCAACCAAATGCCAATCTAGGTGTGCTTAAAAATGTGCCTAAGTTACAATTTGAACCAATACAGACTATGCTTAGTGTATCATCTCACTTTTCACTTCAATCTTCTGAAATCCAAACCCTAGCTCTAAATCCAGTAAATCCCCACCATAACCAGAAAAAAAAAATCTCGAACACAATAGAGATCAAGATACCTGATGGGTTATCGCGTTGCTGCGGCTGGAGAGAGCCGAAGGCAGCCGTGTGCGTGTGTGTGTGTGTGTGTGTGTGTGAGAGAGAGAGAGAGAGAGAGAGAGAGAAGGGGAGAGAGAGAATTTATGTGCCAATTGGTTTGTGGATTGCATGAACACATATGGTTAACCTGTGGCTTGTCGTTCCTCAAGTCTATTATGTTGGGCTAATTCTCTTAGTTAGCAAGTAGTTGAAGTTTCGAACTTTTCAAATTAATCAGTTTAGGAAAATAATTATTTATTTTTTCTTTTTAAAAGGAAATGATTTTTTTTTAAAGGAAGAAGCCAACACAACTTACACACTTACAAAGCATCCCACGAGATGGGCGACAAAGGAAAATATTCGTGTTTTACCTTATTTCATATCTTTTATAGCTTTTGAACTAGTTGGATTTCAAATAAAATTTATGGTGGGCCTTAGGATAGTTTCAACAGTGGGAATCACTCTCCCCACTGTTTTCTGTGGTGAGGTTCACTACATCTTTTTATCTGTCTCATTCTTTGGCTCATGTCCTATAATAATATCTCAAAATAAATGGACGGTGTAGATACAACACATACATCATAGTGGGGCCCACAGAACCTGATGACGTCACTTCAGTAGCCAACTCGCTACTCAACCTAAGCCTAACCCGCGTTCGTGAGAGAGAGTGCCCTAATCTGCCTCTCTCTCTCTCGCTACCTCTCCCTCCTCTCACTCTCTATCTCTCTCTTATCTCTCCACCCTCTCCACAAGTATCTCTCTCGCCTTCTCTCTCTCTGTCTCTCTCTCTGATCTCTCTTGCAGGCCGTTGCCGAACACCCTACCCACGCACGCCCTCTCTCTTTCTCTCCGTCAGCTCGTTTGAAGTTCATTCACGACAGTGAGGTATCTCTCTCTCTCTCAATCTCTCTCAATATTAATGTCGATTTAGGAATTTGGGAGTTAGTAGCTTGTAGATTCTCGATTTGAATGTGGACCCCAAAATGGGTTTTTCTGATTTTACAAATTGGGGATTTAGGGATTTTAGAATGTGAGAAAACAGTCCCCGTCCCCGTCCCCGTCCCTGTCCCATGATCGTCATCCGTAATCTTCAGATTTGAAGAAGGTAATGTTTTGGGTCTTGAATTTTCAATGAGATAAAAGTGAAGAAGGTAATGTTTTGGGTTTTGATGTTTGAACGAGAAGAAAGTAGAAGTTTTTTAACGAGGAATTCCGATTTTGGATGTTTTGGGTTTTGACGTTTGAATAGGATGAGAGTGAAAAAGGTGAGAACTTTGTTGGTAGGAAATGATGGATTTGGGATGTGGGTGTTTTCGATTTTGATGTTTGAATGGGATGAAAATGGAGGAGTTTTTTTTTGTTGTTTTTTTTTTCCTTTCTTCTTCTTTTTTAATGATTAATTCCGATTTTGGGTGTTTTGGGTGGGAAATGATGAATTTGGATTTTGAGTGATTTGGCTTTAGATCTTTGAGATGTTAATTGGAAAAGGTGCTTTTTTTGTAAGAGATGATGAATTTGGGACATGGTTTTTGATGTTTGAATGCAAGTGAAAAAGGTGCTTTTTCTTGGTAAGAAATGATGAATTTGGTCTCAGATCTTTGTATTTTGATGACTGAAGGAGATAAAGATGAAGCAGGTGCTTTTTTTTTTATCTTTTTAACTATAAAATGAAGAATTTGGATGTGGGTTTTGATGTTTGGAGGAGATAAAAATGAAAAAGGTGCTTAAGCAATGGTGAATTTGAATGTGGAATTTTCATAAAGAAGGCAAAATGAGAATGCTCTCTCTTTTTATTTTCTGATAAGAAATATGATGAATTTGGATGTTTTGTTTGTGTGTGTGGACCCACATACACGTTGATGTTTGAAGGCTCCAAGACTGAAAATTTTGCTTACTTTGATAAGAAATGATGAGTTTGGATAGAGTGTTTCTTTTGGATGCATGAGGTTCATTTCTTTGAATTGGATTTAGGTTTTTTGTGCCTTGATGTTTGAAGGAGACAAAAGCCAGAAGTAAATTTTATGTTTTTTATAATCTTCTTCTTGTAGAAATGATGAATTTGGAAGTGGATCTTTTTGGTTAGATGTTTAGAAGAACGCTAAATGTGAGCGCATGTTTGGCAGATGTTTTTTTTTTATTTATTCATTTTTATGCTGGAATGTGGAATTTGAAAGATTGACAGATGTGAACGCATGTTTGACAGACAACCCCTTGGATGTTGCTTCCTCTGACTGTTCAATTGGTATGCCAACCCCTTGGATGTTGCTTCCTCTGGATTTTTTGACTTTGTTTGTCGATAATATGGCCATTGATCCAACTGTTAACATCATTTATTCAATTTGGGTTTCAGTTATGGTCCATCCAAGAAGCGGTTAATTAATTGGATGGTTTGAATCAGGTGCATTAGCTAGACTAGTATGTATTGAATTTTCGGTATAGTTCATTCATTATCGTTGCATTTTGCTTATATTCGAGAGGACACCTTTATTTGAGATGGGTGACAATTGTCGCTTTCAAGTGAGTGTGGTGTGAAAGGATCGTCTCCACCTTCTGGCGTCACCGTACAACTTTGGCCTAAAAATTGCTGCGACCTGTCATCAGTACAAATGATGAATCATGTAGCATCCTGTGCATCAAATAATGTATATGATCGCATGTGGGTCCATCATTTGGTGATCTCCAACCTTTGATATTAAGCTCACACATCTCATGTGGGTCCATCATTTGGCGATCTCTAGCCTTTGATATTAAGCTCCCACTATAAATGTGTGGTGCATTAGAAACTTCTTAATTTTGGAGAGTTCAAAGCCTACGATAGGTGGCATGATGTCTATGTTTGATGGATTAACATCTTTGAACTTGGGAGGCTTCAGGGTGATGGCGCATCCCTTATGTGTCCCACATCATCATCAGCTTAGACGATTAGAAATAGAAGGTACCTAGTCCACAAATCGTAGTCCATAAATTTTAGAAAATAAGTAGTGCATTTATTTGACATAGGAATGGGAAGCCATATGCACTTTCCATTCTTTGGAAACATTGTTATAAGAGATGAGCTGCTTGTTGGATGATTGCATCAAGGTGCTCTAACTAATATGGCCTAATTTACTATACAAAAGGAGAAAAAAAGAACATAGATTTTACTTGTGACAATGTGGCATACTTCATTGCTCAGAAAATATAGGTTGCCACTCAGTACTCCTTTAGTGAGGTTTTTCTAAGTGTAAAGATCCTTCACAAACTGGGAGTGTCAGCGTCATTATCATTCTTTAAGCTTTATTCCAACTACCTTAGGTTGTCCTTCATAAATGAGTAGTGTCGGCATCATTATCATTATCTAAGCTTTATTCCAACTACCTGGGGTTGGCTATATGAATCTTGTTTTCCTATTTGACTCCATCAAGGGCTGTACCTTTAATTAGATCAGAAGTCATCAATATTTTCATAACGCCTCCTTTTGGGCCTTTTACAATGAACGCAGAAAAAAAAGACTATATTTGAAAGCATAGGGAAATTGTCAAGCTTGAATAAATTTTCTTTTGAATACATGCCGAGTAAAACATTTGAAATAAAACATGTGAAAAAAAGTGGTGACGACGAGCATGCAGTAATAGGTAATGCATGCAGTAATAGGTAATGCGATACCATCACCAATCCTTAGGCATGGATTGTACTATCCATATAGGCTCAAATTGAGGCCTGGTTTTGTTGAAGTTTGGCAAAGAGGGGTTGAAAGATGAAGAGGAACTAAAAGAAGTTTGATAGGAGATGGGTACGATTCCATGGCCATTAATTGGATGGCTACGATTCCAAAGATATGCTCCAACGTCTCACAATATGGCATGGTCTGGATAGCCCTTCATGATGTATAAGCGGGTTAACTCAAAACTCAATGGGGTCAACTCAGCTAGATTTAGATCCAAGTTTCATGAAATTCAGTGACTGGCATAACTCAAATCGACTCGTGACAAGACTTGTGAGTTGGTTTCAAAACCCGGCCAACTCAACTGAGTCATTCGCCAGCCAGGATATATTTTTAGTGAAAAACAGAGTTGCAAGGAATACATTTGGAATCCTTAATTGATTTTGTTTCATCATTTTCAATACTTATCTCATCTTAAATATCACTTAATTAATTTATTAAATATTAAGTCCAGTCAAATAAAGATTTAGTTGAGTCTACCCAACCCAGCTGAGTATCGAGTCGAGTGTTGTTTCTAGCTTAGATCACCATCTCTCATTGGTCACAAAGTTCCATACCATAACTCAATTAAACCTACAAAAAATGTATGAAAACTTGAGAAGAATCAGAATTGTGTAGTGCTTGACATTTGATGCGAATCGTGCTCGTATGTAAAACCCAGCAATCCCTCCCAAAGACTAGAAACTGAAAATCTTCTCAAACAGTAAAACATGTGCCCAAAAATCCACAAACTGATACGCACAAATCTGGAATTGAATCTCTAGTGCTGGAATAAATAAATAAATAACCTACTAAACATAGATTCCACCATATCCAGACACCAACCAATTCAGCAAATTATCATCGCCCGCATGAATAAACGACAAATTCTCTTACCCAATGGATTGTGATGAGAATTACCAGCAGTAGATGTGAGAATTAGGACTGATGTTGCATGCAGTGATGAAACACTTTGAATTATTACGGGTTCGTATTTTGTTCTGTTCTAATTGTGGGTTTTCTCCTCTCTCTCTCTTATTTTTTTTGTAGGTTTTGCTAACAAGACTAAGATATCTCCATGATCTTGGCTACCCATTTGAAGCCACATTAAGATCAAGCTCAAACATGATTGACATTCTCATGTGTTCTTATCTCTCTATTCATCAAAACTTCAACATGACACCAGGTAAATGCCCCCCCCCCCCCCCCCCCCCCCCAAAAAAAAAAAAAAAAAAAAATCTTATTTGCTTGCCACTTAAAAAATGAGTCCATCTCATTTCAATTTTAATTGCACTTATGTATTAGGTTATCAGGATGATTTTTAGTTCTTACCAACAAGAAAGAAATTTCATCTCTAATTCATAATCATGATTAATTAAAATGAGATGAACTCATTTTTAAGTGACATCTAAACAAACCTTCACCAGTGGAGAGTTGCACGTGAGTTTTTGCACACTCACATGTTTGTCATCACATGGTGCATGCCCCTTTCTTACTCTCTTAAGGAGTGGGCAACAAGCAGATATACAGGGTCCCCTGCCTTGGCAAGTGTATGATTTTGCGATCTCACACATATGTGACCTATAGTTTAGTGATGTAGATCATGGGTTTGATGGGTACGACTTCACTATTGGCTTAGTTTTCATTGAATGTAGACTAATGCTGTTTTTTTTCCCCTTAATTGTTTAGGTGGGTTGATTCTCTTGAGGCCTAATCATGGTGGCCCACTCCGCCATGCGATCATTGCCCCACAGAAATTATACAAAGACTATCTTGGTATTATTAGAAGTTATGGAGGGAGTTGTGGCTCTCACCATTTTCCCTACAAATGTTGAACATCTTCTCTACATCTCGGTAATTTATTGAGAGTATATCAAGTAATTTGGTTAACACATTGATTAATCAAAATCAAATAACTAATCAACCACCTCATGGATGGCCTAATGGTAAAAAAATGCATCCGTTACATGTTTATAACTTCCATCTGGAGATTTTATTTTCATCTGACCTATTGTCCTAAACTTTTCTTGGGCCATCCAAAAATAGGTCACAGATTAGATAATTAACTTCTGATCAGCACCATTTTTGGGGATGGCTCATCTAAGAGGTGGTCCATGAATTGGATAGTAAGGATCTGTTACCAAGTGTATTACATTAAAAGGAAACAAGGTGAATTTTATTTACATCTTACAAAATATAGTCTGGCTAAGGATTTGGGAACAAAAATAGTTAACCATCTTTGGTTTGAGAATTGTATGAAGGAAGGGAAATGCCTACCAGAGAGTCCAGTGGAATCTCAAATCCAGATTGTTTTGGTTATTGTAGAGTTTGATTAATGGACATTTTTTTGCAGAATTTTGATCATTGTACTGCATTTCAACCATCTATTATACTTCCAATGATCTGAAGTTAGAAGATCAAATTAGTGTAGATTTTTAGTTTATGATCTATCAAATTAGTGTAGAGTTAATGTGATCCAAATCAATTTAGCTTCACCAATCTCACATACGTATGTCTTAGCATGTGTGTCCATATATAGTCAAGACATGTTCTTGTATAAATGATAGTACACAACTACACATTATCCACAAATACATAATCCACAAATACTACACAAGGGATTTTTATATATATCTTACTACATATAGATTGTCACACCATTTTAATCCTTGGTTTTCAATGACAGATGGGGTCCATGGTCCAATAATCCAAACCCATGCATGTTTGTCCCAACAGCAGATGGACTACGCCCAACAATCTCCTCGATAGGACAATCCCAACCTATCAATTTCTGGCTTCTATATAAAAGGTTACGTTGTCTTCTCTCACTCATGTACTATTTCACGTTCTAAAAATTTCAAGTAAATTGTACGAGGTTTACAGTAATCTTGGAGATTAGAAAATTTTCAAGTATGTGCATTTCAGTCTGAGTTATTTCTCTAATAACGATAGCCTTGAGAGGGTTGATACGAGGGATAGGTTGATTGCAAGAGGCCGATTAAAACTATATTGGGTTATCAAGATAACCCAATATAGTTTTAATCGGCCTCTTGCAATCAACTCATCCCTCATATTAACCCTCCCAAGGCTATCGTGATTAGAGAAATAACTCAGACTGAAATGCACATAATTGGAAATTTTCTAATTTCTAAGATTACTATAAACCTCGTACAATTTACTTAAAATTTTCATCAGCTGTAGGTCATATGGTATAAAGAGCTTGTCCGTCTCTACCAACCGAACATAAAACACTATCTCAATGGCAAATTTTCAGCCTATGAATCTTGTGTATGTGCAAAAATGCAATAGAAGTGGTTAATGCTTTTAACTATTCAATGTCTAACTACTATCCATTGTAGGGACTGTTTGATGAATAGTCTTCAAGATTGGTTTTCATTCATAAAAAAAATAGATGCCTACCTTGTTTTTAAATGTATTTGCTCGATATTGATGGAGCGGACTTGATGTGCGTCAAGCGACTATCCGAAAGAGCGGGGGTCCCTGTAAGGTGGGAATCGCTGTTATGATCATGATGAAGCTGTCCATTTTCTATGGACAACATTGGAAGGGCCTGGCCATTTGGACAGGCCGTATTTATGTATTTGCTCGAGATTAATAGAGCAGACCTGGATGTGCGTCGAGCTATCCTGGATGAGCGGGGTCCCTGGAAGGTGGGAACCGCTAACTTGTTATGACCATGATGAAGCTGTCCATTTCCTATGGACAAAATTGGAAGGGCCTGGCCATTTGGACAGGTCGTATTTATGTATTTGCTCGAGATTAATGGAGCAGACCCGGATGTGCGTCGGAGCTATCCGGATGAGAGGGGGTCCCTGGAAGGTAGGAACCGTTGTTATGACCATGATGAAGCTGTCCATTTCCTATGGACAACATTGAGGGGCACAGCCATTTGGACAGGCCGTGTTTATATCTGTATTTGCAGGTACCACACCCCTAACTCTAAACTAAAACCTTTAACCTAAACCTTAACCTAAACCTTAACCTAAACATAAATCTAAACCTAAACCTATACCTATAACCTAAACCTATACTTATAACCTTAACCCAAACTTATAACCTTAACCTAAACCTCTTCTCAAATCCCTAAACTTATACTTATAACCTAAACATAAACAAAAACCTTAACCTATAACCTATACTTATATCCTAAACCTAAACTTACAACTTTAACCTAAACCTATACTTATAACCTAAACCTTTTCTCAAATCCCAAAACCTATACTTATAACCTAAACCTAAACCTTAACCTATAACCCAACCTAAACCTATACTTATAACCTAAACCTATTCTCTAATCCCAAAACCCATAACCTAAACTTAAATGTTATTCTAAACTTATAACCATAACCAAAACCAAAACCTATAACCTAAACTCCGAACCCAAACCCGAATCCGAACCCGAATCCCTAAACTTTAACTCAAACCTAAACCTATAACTTTAATTCAAACCTAAACCTATAACCTAAACTTATAACCTTAACCTAAACCTAAAACCAAAACCAAAACCAAAACCTATAACCTAAACTTATAAACTATAACCTAAACCTAAAACTTAAGGGCTGTTTGGACGGGTGGATTGGAAGGGATTGAATGGTATTAAGGTGGATGGCATGGATTTCAAGGCAACGATGGTGTTGTCAAGACATTGTCTTAAGATCCATGGGATTGCTATATCCCAGATTGCTATATGAAGTCCGTTTGGCACGCCCACCAATCTCGGATTAAACCTTCCCATCCCTTCCAATCCCTCGACCCAAACATGTCCCAGTGCAAATTTGAACGGATTAGGTGGAGCCGGGATGGGATTTAAAGGTAGTGATGGTGTTGTCAGTGGATTGTCTTAAGATCCATGAGATAACTATATCCCGAGATAAGATCACCCAGTCTGTTTGGCACGCCCGGCCAATCCCGGGATTTAACTTCCAATCCCTTCCAATCAGTCCGGCCAAATGGGCCCTAAATGTATTCTTAAATCCCTAAACCTAAACCTACACCAAACCCCAATCTCAACTCCCTAACCTAAACCTAAACCTAAACATGAAAACCCAAGCCTAAACCCAATCCTGATTCCGAACCTGATTTCCTAAACCTAAAACCTAAATGTATTCTCAAATCCCCAAACCTAAACCTACACCTAATCCTAATCTCAACTCCCTAACCTAAACCTAATCCTAAACTTGAAAACCCACACCTAAACCCGATCCCAAACCCGAACCCGATTTCCTAAACCTAGACCTTAACCTATTCTCAATTCACTAAAGCTATAACCTATAACCTAACTTAAACCTAAACCTATAACCAACACTTATAACCTAAACCTAAACCTAAAACCTTAACTTAAACTTAACTTATAATCCATAACAGAAACCTAAACTTAAAACCTAAATGTATTCTCAAATCCCTAAACCTAAACCTACACCTAATCCCAATCTCAACTCCCTAACCTAAACCTAAACCTAAACTTGAAAACCCAAGCCTAAACCCGATCCCGAACCCGAACTCGATTTCCTAAAGCTAAACCTTAACTCAAGTTCTCAATTCCCGAGAAGCTATAACCTATAACCTATAACCTAAACCTAAACCTATAACCTTAACCTATAACCTTAACATAAACCTAAACCTTAACATAAACCTAAACCTTAACCTAAACCAAAACCTATAACCTAAACCAAAACTCGAACTTATAACCTTAACCTAAACCTAAAATCAAAACTTAAACCTATAACCTAAACCTATAAACTAAAACTTAGACCTAAACCTAATCCTAAACCTATAACCTAAACCAAAAGCTATAACCTTAACCTAAATAAAAACCTATAACTCGACACCTAAACTTATAACCTTAACTCAAACCTAAAACCAAAACCTAAACCTATAAGCTAAAACCTAAACCTATAACCTAAAACTTATACCTAAACCTTAACCTATAACCTATAACCTATAACCTAAACCTATAACCTTAACATAAACCCAAAACTAAACCTTAACCAAAACCTATAACCTTAACCTAAACAAAACCTTAACTTATAACCTTAACCTAAACCTAAAACCAAAACCTAAACCTATAACCTAAACCTATAAACTATAACCTAAACCTAAACCTAAACCTAAACCTAAACCTAAACCTATAACCTAAACCAAAACCTATAACATATCCCTAACCTAAACCTATAACCTATAACCTTAACCTAAACCTAACCTAACTCGAACCTTAACTTAAACCTAAAACCGAACCTAAACCCATAACTTATAACCTAAACCTATAAACTAAAACCTAAACCTAAACCAAAACCTATAACCTCAACCTAAACAAAAACCTATAAACTAAAACCTAAACTTAAACCTATAACCTAAACAAAACCTATAACCTAAACCTAAACAAAAACCTATAACATAAACCTTAACCTATAACCTATAACCTAAAACCTAAACCTAAACCTATAACCTAAACCTAAACCTATACCTAAACATTAACTTATTCTCAAATCCCTAAACCTAAACCTACACCTAATCCCAATCTCAACTCCTAACCTAAACCTAAACCCGATCCCGAACCTATACCCGATTCCCTAAACCTAAACCTAAACCAATTCTCAATTCCCTAAACCTAGACCTTATAACCTAAACCTAAACCCGAACCTAAAACTAAACCCACTTCTCTAAACCTAAACCTAAACCAATTCTCAATTACCTAAACCTATACCTTATAACTTAAACCTAAACTCCGAACCTTAAATCGAACCTAAACCTATAACCTTAACCTAAACCAAAACCAATGACCTAAAACCTCATCCTATTTACACCGTAACCTAAACTTATAACCTATTACCTACCATTCACCTAAACCTAAATCCTAAACCTTAACCTATAACCTAAGACCTAAACCTAAAACCTAAATGTATTCTCAAATCCCTAAACCTAAATCTACACCTAATCCTAATCTCAACTCCCTAACCTAAACCTAAGCTTAACCTTGAAAACCCAAACCTAAACCCGATCCCGAACCCAAACCGATTCCCTAAACCTAAACCCAAACCAATTCTCAATTCCCTAAACCTATACCTTATAACCTAAACCTAAACTCGAACCTAAACCTTAACCTTAACCTAAACCAAAACCTATGACCTAAAACCTTAACCTATTACCTATAACCTAAACTTATAACCTATTACCTACCATTCACCTAAACTTAAATCCTAAACCTTAACCTATAACCTAAGACCTAAACCTAAAACCTAAATGTATTCTCAAATCCATAAACCTAAACCTACACCTAATACTAATCTCAACTCCCTAACCTAAACCTAAGCTTTAACTTGAAAACCCAAACCTAAACCCGATCCCGAACCCGAACCCGATTCCCTAAACCTAAACCCAAACCAATTCTCAATTCTCTAAATCTTAACTTATTCTCAAATCCCTAAACCTAAACCTACACCAAATCCCAATCTCAACTCCCAACCTAAACCTAAACCTAAACATGAAAACCCAAGCCTAAACCCGATCCAAAACCCGAACCCGATTTCCTAAACCTAAACCTTTACCTATTTTCAAATCCTCAACCTAAACTTACACCAAATCCTAATCTCAACTCCCTAACTTAAACCTAAACCCGAACTTGAAAACCCAAACCTAAACCCGATCCCGAACCCGAACCCGCTTTCTTAAACCTAAACCTTAACCTATTCTCACTTCCCAAAGCTATAACCTATAACCTAAACCTTAAACCAAAACCAAAACCTATAACCTAAACCTATAAGCTAAAACCTAAACCTAAAAAACCTAAAACCTAAATGTATTCTCAAATCCTTAAACCTAAACCTACACCAAATCCTAATCACAACTCTCTAACCTAAACCTAAACCTAAACCTAATGAAAACCCAAACCTAAACCCGATCATGAACCCGAACCCGCTTTCTAAACCTCAACCTTAACCTATTCTCATTCCCAAAGCTATAACCTATAACCTATAACCTACACCTAAACCTAACCTAAACCTATAACCTTAACCTAAACCCAAAACCTAAACCTTAACCTAAACCAAAGCCTATAACCTTAACTTAAACCAAAACCTCAGAACCTAAACCTTAACCTAAACCTAAAATCAGAACCTAAACCTATAAACTAAAACCTAAACCTAAACCTATAACCTCAACCTAACGAAAAACCTATAAACTAAAACCTAAACCTTAACCTATAACCTATAACCTAAACCTAAAACCAAAACCTAAACCTATATGCTTAAAACCTAAACCTAAACCTATACCTAAACCTTAACCTATACCTAAACCTTAACCTATTCTCAAATCCCTAAACCTATACCTACACCTAATCCCAATCTCAACTCCCTAACCTAAACCTAAACCTAAACTTGAAAACCCAAGCCTAAACCCGATCCCAAACCCGAACCCGATTTCTAAAGCTAAACCTTAACCTTAACCTATTCTCAAATCCCTAAACCTAAACCTACACCAAATCCCAATCTCAACTCCCTAACCTAAACCTAAACTTAATCATGAAAACCCAAGCTTTAAGCCCGATCCGTAACCCGAACCCGATTTCCTAAACTTAAACCTTTACCTATTTTCAAATCCCTAAACCTAAACCTACACCTAATCCTAATCTCAACTCCCTAACCTAAACCTAAACCTAAACTTGAAAACCCAAACCTAAACCCGATCCCAAACCCGAACCCGCTTCTAAACCTAAACCATAACCTATTCTCAATTCCCAAAGCTATAACCTATAACCTAAACCTATACCTAACCTTAACCTATAACCTAAACCTAAAACCAAAACCAAAACCAAAACCTATAACCTAAAACCTAAACTTAAAACCTATAACCTAAATGTATTCTCAAATCCCTCAACCTAAACCTACATCAAATCCTAATCCCAACTCCCTAACCTAAACCTAAACCTAAACCTAAACTTGAAAACTCAAACCTCGATCCTCGAACCCGAACCCGCTTCCTAAACCTAAACCTTAACCTATTCTCAATTCCCAAAGCTATAACCCATAACTTAAACCTAAATTGAACCTAAACCTATAACCTTAACCTAAACCTAAACCTAAAACCAAAACCTAAACCTATTACCTAAACTTATAACCTATAACCTAAACCTATAACCTAAACTATAACCTATAACCTAAACCTAAACCTAAACTCCCTAACCTTTGTGGTTTTTCGTTTATTTGTTAATGTTAAATTTATATGTATTTATGCGTGAATGAATGTGATGCAGATAAGATTGTTTGTGTTTGGATGAATGTAGTTTATGTTTGGGTTTGGTTTTGGGTTTAGCTGGATGTGAATGTCAATATGATGAAATATATTATATAACAGGTATATAATAGGAAGAATATGATGAAATATATTGTTAGCAGGTGTATATCAGGAATTTTGTGCGGAATTTTGAACTGTATACTAAAAAAAAAAAGACTTTTAGCAACAAAAATTTTCGTCGCTAAAAGTGGAACATTTTTAGCAGTGAAAATTCTTGGAATTTTTTTGGCAGCAAATATTTTCGCTACAAAAGTTTTTTTTTTAAATATACAGTTCAAAATTCCGCACAAAAAAACATCTAGGATTGCAACAAAAAATTTCGCTGCTAAAACATCTTGGAATTTTTTTGGCGGCGAATATTTTCGCTGCTAAAAGTTTTTTATTTTTTTTAAATATACAGTTCAAAATTCCGCACCAAATTCCTGATATACATCTAGGATTTTTTTTTTAAAAAAGTCTTTTTTTTTCATATACAGTTCAAAATTCCGCACAAAAAAACATCTAGGATTTTTAGCAGCGAAAATTTTCGTTGATAAAACATATTGGAATTTTTTTGGCGGTGAATATTTTCGCTGCTAAAAGTCCTAGATATTTTTTGGCAGCAATAACTTTCGCTACTAAAATCTTTGAAATTTTTTTTTTCAGCATGACAACCAGATGCTGCAAAAGTCATTGAAATTTTTTGGCGGCGAACAGTTTCGCAGCTAATAGTCTTGGAAAATTTATTTTCCCGCAAATATTTTCATTGTAAAAATCTTTTGGTTAATATTTTTAGCAGCGAATAATTTCGCTGCTAAAAGTCTTGTATAGTATTTTTTAGCGGCGAACAGTTTCGCAGCTAATAGTCTTGGAAAATTTATTTTACCGCAAATATTTTCACTGCTAAAATCTTTTGGAAAATATTTTTAGCAACGAAAACTTTCGCTGCTAAACGTCTTGTATAGTATTTTTTAGCGGCAAACAGTTTCGCAACTAATAGTCTTAGAAAATTTATTTTGCCGCAAATATTTTCACTGCTAAAATCTTTTGGAAAATAGTTTTAGCAGCGAAAAATTTCGCTGCTAAAAGTCTTGTATAGTATTTTTTAGCGGCGAAGAGTTTCGCAACTAATAGTCTTGAAAAATTTATTTTGCCGTAAATATTTTCGCTGCTAAAATCTTTTGGAAAATATTTTTAGCAGCGAAATATTTCGCTGCTAAAAGTCTTGTATAGTATTTTTTAGTGACGAACATTTTCGCCGCTAAAAGTTTATGTTGTTTGGATTTAAATTAATATGAATGTGAATGTGATGAATATGATGAAATATATTGTTAACAGGAGTATATCCGGAATATTGTACGTATTTTGAACTGGAATAAATTTTTTTAAAAGCAAAGTTTTGGCGACGATAATTTTCGTTGCTAAAAGATGTTTAGTTTTAGCAGCGAAAATTGTCGCTGCGAAAAGTCTTGAACACTACAAGAGTTTTAGCAGCGATAATTTTCGCCGCTAAAAGTCAGTACAAGACTTTTAGCCGCGAAATATTTCGCCGCTAAAAGTATTTTTTCGTCGCGAAAAGTCTCATACTGTATTTTTAAAAGCGAAAGTTTTCGCAGCGAAAAGAAATTTATTCCGCATCGATATAAACTGTGTAGCATTTAACGGCGAAAATTTTCATCGCTAAAAGTATGGTGCACTAGTGTTAGCGACGAAAATTTTCGTCGCTAAAAGGTTCGTCGCTAAAAGCACACTTTTAGCGACGAAAATATATTTCGTCGCTAAAAGTGACTTTTGGCGACGAAAATAAGTTTTGTTGCTAAAAGTTTCGTCGCTAAAAACCCTCTTTGTTGTAGTGTTAACAAGATTACTATTAAATATTGGTTCTCAATACCATGGTTGGACAATATACTCAATATGTTAGAAAGTTCTAAGGTGTTTTCTAAACTAGATCTAAGGAGTGGGTACCGTCAGATTCATATCCGGCTCAGTGATGAGCAGAAACGGTATTCAAGACCAAGGGTTGTATGAGTGACCAGTCATGCCCTTTGGTCTATCAAACGCTCCAAGCATTTTTACACATCTGATGAATCAAGTTCTGATGTCGTTCATTACCCAGTTTATGTTAGTATATTTTAATGGCATCCTAATATATAGCCTGGTAAGACGGAGCACATGGAATATCTCAGGCAAGTGCTACAGTTCCTGGCAGTTAACAAGTTGTACCTCAACTTGAAGAAGTGTAGTTTTTTAATGAATAGTCTATTGTTCTTAGGGTTTATTGTGACATTCATAGGTATCCTTGTGGATGATAAAAATGTGCGACACATCAGAGAATGGCCGATTCCAACGAACATTCATGAAGTGAAGAGTTTCCACGGGTTGGCGACCTTCTATCGTCGATTCATGCAGAATTTCCACACTATAGTTGCACCAATTACAAATCGCATAAAAAAATGCCCGTTTTAGCAGACAAACGAGGCTGACAAGAGCTTTGCTGAAATTAAGCATCGATTGTCCAGAACACCAATCGTGGTTCTTCCTAGTTTTGACAAACTATTTGAGGTTGAGTGTGACACCTCATACATTAGAATCGAAGGAGTCTTATCATAGGAAGGCAGGCTGGTAGTCTTCGATAGTAAAAATCTCAATGAAGCCCAAAAGAAATGGTCGACGTATGAGCTTGAGCTATAATCAGTTGTTTAAGCGCTGCAAAATTGAAGGCATTATCTGATTTAAGGAGAGTTTATTCTTTACACTGACCATCAAGCTTTAAAATTTATTAATAGTCAGGCTAGTGTGAATTATGTGCATTTAGATGGGTTGCATTTTTACAGGAATTCATGTTTGTTCTGAAGAAAAAGTTAGGGCAGAGAACAAGGTGGTTGATGCACTTAGTTGTCGTACATTACTACTTATTACAATGAGTAATGAAGTGGTCAGCTTCGATTTATCTCAAGGAGTTGTATACTAAGGACGAGGACTTCAATGATGCATGGATAAGGTGCCAAGAGGGTCATCTCAATGACCTACATATGTAAGATGATTTCTTCTTCAAAGGGAATCGACTATGCATCCACCAAATTTCTCTAAGGGAGTAGATTATTCAAGAGCTACATGGAAGTGGCGTTGGTGGACACCTTAGAAGAGACAAGACGCAATATCTTATTAAGAAGCAGTATTACGAGCCATAATTGGTACATGACATGGGTAAAGCAGTGCAGTGTTGTCATGTTTGTTAGACCTTTAAGGGGCAGTATCATAATACGAGCCTCTACATCATGCCTAACGGCCGTTAGGAGGACTTATCTATGAACTTCATGCTTGGTCTCCCACGAACATAGTGCAACATGGATTCGGTGTTCATGGTGGTAGATCGTTTGTTAAAAATGGCGCACCTTATCCCATGTAAGAATTTTATATTTTAAAATTCTGATATGTATCACTCTGGATTTCT
The DNA here is from genome assembly GCA_030180095.1 of Magnolia changhungtana. Taxonomy (NCBI): domain Eukaryota; kingdom Viridiplantae; phylum Streptophyta; class Magnoliopsida; order Magnoliales; family Magnoliaceae; genus Magnolia; species Magnolia changhungtana. The sequence continues at coordinate 2,641,352 of JASAUF010000449.1, read as the reverse complement.
TTAAGTTTATTTAATTATAACTTATGCAGAGAGCCGACATTATTAAGACTAAAATTAAGATTCTTTGTCGTCCAATACATTTTATGGTCCAATTTCACAGGTAAGTGGCAAGTCTTCCTATAAACAAGTCTAAAGGGACACATTCCAATAAGGGCCTTATCCTCCGTATGGTAATCCCATAATGCATCGGTCAATTAAAGTGACAAATCTTTACAATCTGGGTTTTTACAAAATTTATTTAATTTTCCTATTTTGAAATTTCAACTTGGCCCTTATCTGAGGATGATAGGGGGTACTCACTTTATGAGAAAGACCATATTTCTTCATTAAAACTTTGAATGGCCTATTACAAAAATGAGATCTTCCATCACTTATAATGTCATGCCCTAAACTCGGAAAACGGGCTCATAAAATTTCTGATCGCCGAATCTAGTGCTGATAGCCTCCGTAGTACCCCATTCTCGGCTCCTAGCGCCCATACGCCAGATTCCGATCCTGGGATCCTACAAGAAGGATTTTCAGTATGAATTTTTTTTTGTAATGGAACATAACCACAAGCATAACCAAGTCACAAAACATCATCATCATCACATATCAACTAATATAAATATTTGAGTATAATGCTAAAAGGGAAATACATATATCGGAAACCAAAACTCCAGAAGACCCTTGTACGCTCTAAGCTCAACGCTGCTACAACCTAATGCCACCTGCACGCATCTATCGTGCATAAGCTTATAGAAAGCTTAGAGGATGGTGAAAGTATGTGCACAAGATAAGTGTCAAGTATACTATAAAGCTCATAAATCATACATCATCGCAATAAGCGGAGATACTAACAAGATCATGAATCATACAATATCAGAGTAAGCGGAAATATACTGGTAAGTCCATGAGTGCTATCAGCCGTACCAAGGCTATGCAATGCAAAACATAATAAGAGAATAACAGATGCTGAGAATGCAATGCAATATGCAAATCCTGACGAACCACAAATACCATCAACCTCATCTAGGCCATACAAGTGCAAAAACATAATAACCCAAAATGCTAAGTACTGCGGATGCAATGTGATATGCGGTGCAAATGAAATGACTATGCTAGAATGTGAAGTCGGGATGATACTATGAAGTATCACAGGCTATGGGGTCCATCACAAGGGACTTCTATCCAAACCAGTCCCATACCTAAATTTGGATAGTCAGACACAATATGGTAAACTCCTGATCTCAGGTTAGTCGCGCGCCCAACTGAAATCCTGGCCATGTGATGGTACACGTAACAAATAGCTACGTACCACCAGCCCAAGTGGATAGTGAATGAATGAATGAATGGATATGCAATTCCTACTCAATAAGTCCACATATCAGTACGGTTGCTCTCTGGAGAAATCACCGGGGTTTATTACACTCCACACAGACTGCCTCCTCCCTAGCTGCACAGCCCAGTGAGTGGAAGAGACCTCACTATTTGTTTAGCCAGCAGTCTGCCAATACCTACTCGGCTCGTCCATAGCGGACCCATTTACAAGCTGGTCATACTCAGCCTAACTTATAACCCCCCCCCCACTCAGGCGGATAAGGCCACACCCCCTCCCAATCGACCATGACACAATGGGAGACGCGGCCTACTAGTATTCGATACTCAGGCGCTCATGTTCCACTCGGTCTAGACATTGGGGCTTCTCCTGGCCTCGGAGGTTTTGGGATTTTCACCCAAGGACATCCTACGTGCCCACAGTGCTAGAACCAAGCATTTCTGGTGTCTCATCTGGCCATCCACGATGTGTCTGTGGAGGCCACGCCCTGATGTCGCTAGGGCGTACAATGATCAAGTCACATATATGGGAGATGCATGAGTCACACTATCCAGTCATGAGTAATCCTGTGCGTATGGCGCGATAATGTAGGCACTACGTCTCATAAGGAGTCCTATAAATAGTCTGCCCAAAGGCGTATGCAATGATCAATCACTACTCATATCAAGCATACATATGATACGTATGGCATGAGTCATGGAATTATACTAAGCATGTTATAAAGTAATGAACTATCTTTACAATGCAGATGGGCCTAGATGGCCCACACACAACAAGTATAGGCCTATCAATGGGCCCTAGAGAGAGTCATAATGCGGACATTTAACCAACATTATTCTTACAATGTGGACATCAAACCAACATTGCTCCTGAGGCATGGCCCGCCATAAATATCATTACATAAACCATGGTGAAATCATATTTAATGGGCCTTATGTACACCTCATTGGGCCTCGACCCATGGGCCTCCAATACATCAAATGGGCCTCATAAATATTAAGGTGGGCCTCAACAATAGGTCACCAATACATCAAGGTGGGCCTCCTCAAATGAGCCTTATGTGTATACCAAGGTGGGGCTCAATATCAGGCCACAAATACATCAAGGTGGGTCTCCTCAAATGGACCTTATAAATATCAAGGTGGGCCTCCTCAAATGGGCCTTATAAATATGAAGGTAAACCTCAACGGACGGCTACAAGTACATCAATGTGGGCCTCACCACATGAGCCATATGCATATCAAATGGGCCACACCAATGGGCCTTATGTACATTGCAATGGGCCATATCTCATGGGCCTTGAATACATCACAATGGGCCTCAACCCACGGCCCTAATACATCACAATGGGCCTTAACCCATGGACTCCAAATACATCACAATGGGCCTCAACCCACAGGCCGTAATACATCACAATGGGCCTCAACCCATAGGCCCTAGAATACATCAAAATGGGCCTAATCACATGGTCTTCATATACGTCAAGGTGGCCTCAACAACTGGCCTCATACACATGACAGTGGGCCTCAATAACGGGCCCTCATACACATCAAGGTGGGCCTCAATAACGGGCCCTCATGCATATCAAGGTGGGCCTCAACAATGGGCCATAGATATGGCAAGTGGGCCACATCTCACGGGTCATATGTATATCAAATGGGCCACACCCACATATAGGTGGTGATAAGGATTTCCACCGTTAAAATTCCTAAAGGTTTAATGGTGGACATTCAAACCCAATGCTTTCTATAATGTGGTCCACCTGATCCTAAATTTGTCTTATTTTTAGCCTCAGGCCTCAAGGCAAGCTTGCCAATTGGATAGACAGACAGTTGAGATATAACACATACATCATGTATGGGCCTCACGGATGGGTGGTGGTCGTACATACATCAATACAAGGTGGGCCCCGCATTCATTAAACACATACATCAAAGTAGGGTCCACCGTCTAGATGTACGGACAGTGGATATAACATATTCATCAAGGGGATCCACAAAACCTGCTCATGTCATCACAACAGCGGGACCCACTATCCCTACAGAATGGTTGGACAGCATGTATAAAACACATGCACCGTGGTGGGTTCCATCGTCCACAACTGTGGACGGTGTCAATAAAACACATACATCAGTGGGTCCCACGTGGGGCCCACCTTAACATTTATTTTCCATCCAATCCGTTGATGAGGTCACGCAGACCCAAATGAAGAGGAAAAACAAATTTCATGTCAATCCAAAACTTCTGGGACACCCAAAAGTGGTTTCAATGGCAGACGTCCAATCTCACTGTTGCTTGTGATGTGGGCCACCTGAGATCCAGATCGGGCTGATTTTTTATTTTATTTTTTTTGAGGGGGGGACATTGTCCCAAAGGGGACCCAACATATGCACAGCGTGGATGTTACAAACACATCACGGTGGGTCCCACATATGGGACGGTGGTCCCTGTTCGCCCGCCAGCCAATGCAACAACAGGCGCTGCCTGCTTAAATTTTTTTTTCCTTTCTTTGAAAAAATGGAACTTTTGGGGTCTTTCATAGGTGGGGCCCGTATCAGGTGGATCTGACCCAACCACTGGTCGCTATGGCTCAAGACAAGCCAAACAAGCCCAATATTGAGCATATCTCGGTGTATAGAAACGACAGGGGGTATTTCAACGGTACACACACTGTTTGCTATGCTATGCCCGCCCGAAAGTCAGGTTGGCCCCATTTTTTGGTTCAACGCCTAAAACGGTATAGGGAAAAGGATGGACGGTGTGGATTAAATTTATATGTTGAGGTGGGGCCTACATAGATAGCCCTTCCCAAAAGCTTTGAAAACAAAGCTAATATTTGTGTTTTTCAGTGACGTCCAACGTCCCTGACGCTGGATGGTTTGGGCTTTCCATGAATACAGGGTTGGCCCTACTCAGGTGGGCCACCAAATAGAGAATGGTGTGGATACAGCACATATAAAGTGGGCCCCACCTATAGACGACTTGGATAAAAATACATGCCTTATGGTGGGGTCCATCCAGGTGGGCCACACGGCCACATCATTATACCAAAAAAAAATATGAAAGAGAGGGAGAGAGAGAGAGAGAGAGAGAGAGAGAGAGAAAGAGAGACACGTGATGATGGAGGGACCCTGGCACTATGGGTCATGATATATAACATGCGTCAAGTGGGTCCCAATACATGTGGGCCCACCAAATCAAAAAAATCAACGGTGGAGATTCCTTCTCCACCAAAATGGAAGGTCTAGATGACCTCTTTCAAACTTAGAAAGTAAACATCATGATGGGGTCCATGGAGAATGGCCCCATCATGGAATGGTCATGATAATCAAGGTGGTCCATCGGCCACATCTTAGTCCCAAAGTGAGATCCATACCATTGGTCGGTAGGCCTCACTTGGCCCATCGTAAAAACATGAAAACTAGCCTATAGAAGCATGCACCATTCGATCTTCTTGTTCCGTTGGAAAGCCAATCTCCTTGTGCTTTACTTTGATGGAGAGGATGAGAAATGGATGGTTAAGATGAGGGATTTTTGGGATGGAAAGTTGGCCACACGCATGCACTTTTCTCTCATGGAAGAGCTTGGACGTGTGATGCTCTTGCTAGCTTGGGAGTTGTGTTAAGAAATGAGAGAGAGATAGAGGGTTGTAAAGAGAGAGAGAGAGAGAGAGAGAGAGAGAGATGGGATGGAGTGATGGATGTGAGAGAAGAATGGGTTGTGTAAGATTTTGTTGACTTTTGGGATAGATTGTGTAAGAAGGGAATGAGTTGTGTAAGAACTTTTTAACTTATAGGGTTGCTTGGGGATGGGTGTGAGGTGATCTGTACTTGACATGTACTTGACCATTGATGGGATTGATTGATTGATTAAAGTAATATGTCATAGAGATTCTCTTAGGTTTTGCAACGCATGGCATTTTCCTTGAACTAAACGTGGGCCCACATCTCCCTGCCAGGGTATCGGATCAGTGCATAAGACGCGGCATCGGAACCGCAACGATGGTGCAGTCGTAATGGTACTAGTCTCGGCTTAAGCCGACTTAATTCTATAGTATACGACTTAGGGTCGATTGCAAACGTTGATTATACGTTGCAGATTGCCAAACTTCGACGGGAAGGATCGCAAGAGTCGACGAAATAGTACGAACTAGGATACGGGTCTTATATATAATGACTCGAGGAGTTCTGAACTGGGATAAGATATTTTTCTTTAAGAACTTAATGACAGTGTGATGGTCATTATTCCTGCACGGAATTGCCTCGAGCCATTTGGATACATAATCTACGGTGAGTAAGATATAGATATTTTCAAATAATTGGGGAAATTATCCAATGAATTCAATGCCCCAACAATCGAATGCGTCTATGCATGATAAGAATGGGATTTAGTGGTATCATATTTGTATGGGACAATCTTCCTAATTCCTAACAACACCCACATGCTTTACGAAATTGATATGTATCCTTGAACATACTAAGTAAGTAAAAGCAACAATGCAGAATTTTCATTATGGTCTTTTTAGCCGAGAAGTGGCCACCACATGCATGAGAATGACAAAAGGAGATGACAGTGTGATGTTCATTATCAAGAACACATCTCCTAATGATTTGATCTAGGCAATATTTGAACAAATATAGATCATCTTAGAAGAACTTGCCTACCTCAGTGAAAATTTTCTTTTTACCTTGCACAGTCCAATATATGGGAATTGTACTTATGGCAAGATAATTGACAATGTTAGCATACTTAGGTAATTGGAAAACTTTAAAAAGTTGTTCATCAGGGAACATGCCATTTATAGGTGTCATCTCCATGGAATCCGTTAGAATAAGTCTAGAGAGATGGTCAGCCACTATGTTCTCTACTCCCTTTTTATCTCGTATTTTTATGTCACATTCTTATAGTAGAAGGATCTATCATTTTAAAAAAAATAAAGCTTAGCATCATTCTTAAAAGAAGGTATTGTAGTGTTGCATGGTCCATGAACACAATTATCTTAGATCCTATCAAGTAGGACCTAAACTTGTCCAATGCAAACACTACAGCTAGGCGTTCCTTCTCCCTAGTGGAATAGTTTACTTGGGCAGAGTTTAGAGTTTTACTTGCATAGTAAATAATATATGGCTTCTTCTCTTTTCTTTAGACTAACACTGTCGTAATAGTATAGTCACTCGCATCGCACATAATCTCAAAAGGAAGACTCCAATCGGGCGGTTGCATGATGGGAGCACTAATCAACATACTGTTAAGCTTAGTGAAAGCTTTATGGCATTCTTCACTCCATTCAAAAGAGGTATCCTTTTAAAGATGATTACGTAAAGGACGAGAGATGAGACTAAAGTCCTTTATAAACCTTCTATAAAATTCGACATGTCTTAAGAAGGATGGCATGTGTCTTAAGAAGGATCGCACGTTACATATGCTTTTGGATAGATGTAGGTTAGAAATTAAGTCAATTTTAACTTTGTCTACTTTGATTCCACTGGACGATATGATGTGTATAAGATTTATCCCCTTTTTAACAATGAAAGGACATTTTTTCCAATTTAGCACAAAGTTCTTTTCTTCACATCTTTTCGGCACAAGTTTGAGATTGTTAAGGCATTTACTGAAAGATGTATCAAAAATAGAGAAATCGTCCAATAAGACCTCTAAAAATTATCTCACTATGTCAAAAAAAATGCCCAATATGCATCGCTGAAAAGTAGCCGGAGCGCTACATAGTCCGAATGACTTCCTCCAATATGTGAAAGTGTCAAAGGGACATGTAGATGTGGTCTTCTCTTGGTCTTCAAGGGCTATCTCTATTTGGTTGTAGCCCAAATATCCGTCCAGAAAATAGAAATTAGGAATGACCAGCTAACGTTTCTAAGATCTGATTAACAAAGGGTAAAGGGAAGTGGTCTTTCCTTGTAAGTGGTCTTTTCCTTGTAACAATATTTCAATTTTAGCTACGTAGATCGATGCACACAGTTTCACCCAAGGCTATCGGATATATGGACTCTCTAGTTGGCACAAGTTCATTATACTTAGCATTAGCTATGCGATGGTGATCCCGACTTCTTGGGCACCACGCGAGTTCTAAGGGCTCCTTTATGACTAGGCATATACTCTCTTGTTTCTCATCTAGGTGAGAAGAAATCACTATAAGATACATTTCATCTTGTCCCAAATAAGCATATTTAAGATTAGTGGGTAATGGTTTTAGGTCAAGCTTTGGTGCATTGAGGGTAGATGGCGGAGGCCCTATCTTAGTTTGGGGTAAATTTTCAAATTCCGGCCTCCACCAGCTAGTTTTAAGTACCAGCGCAATATCAAGTAAGGAATCCATCTTCCTAATCATATCATCATCTAAATTAGGAAAAAAGGTTCAAGAGTTACCCATCTTCCACAAATAAATCAATCACTTTTACTTAATGGGCATCATCAACATCCTCAAGTTGTTTGCACATGTTGAAAATATTTAGCTTCCTGAAAGTTAATTTCATAATCATATTCATACAATTAATGATGGCATTTGATGTTGCTAGAAATGGCTAGCCCAGGATTATGGGAATTTGAGTGCCTGTGTTAATAACGAGCAATGTGTCGAAGATAATAAAATCTACTGGATAGTAGAATTTATCAACTTGGACAAGCATGTCTTCTATCATTCCTCTCAGTATACGAACCGAATGATCAGCAAGTTTGAGTGTAGTCCTGGTGGATTTTAATTCATTAAGGTTGAGATATTCGTAAACCGAGTATGGAATCAGATTCACACTCGTTCCCAAGTTAAGTAGTGCATGCTCAATCCGCTGATTCTCAATTACACAAGAGATAGTTGGGCTACTGAGATCTTTACATTTTAGTGGCACATCTTTCTTGAGGGTGGCCCTCACTTTTTTTTTGTCAGAAAAAATCTTCTTTTAAATGTTTTGCCATCTCTTAGCTGTACAGAGGTCTTTCAGAAACTTGACATATGATAGAATTTGTTTTATGACATCCAATAGATGAATATTGATTTTTACCTGCTTAAACACCTCTAAGATATCCTGAGTGTTAGACTAAGATTTTGGTGATACCAACCTTTGAGGGAATGGAGCCATCAGCCTATACTCTTTTTTCAGTTCTTTCTCATATATAGTATATCTAAGTCCATCATTCCTCTCCATTCTTATAAGTCCTTGGGCTTCTCAACCCTTTTCAGGATGTTTTTATCAATTATCTTACCACTTCTAAGAGTGGTAATAAACTTATCTTGCTCCACATGGTAGTTCGAAGAGCTTGGGTCACTTAATTCACATTGTTGTTTCGGGTTAGGTAAAGATTGGGCTGGAAGAGTCCCTTTCTCCTTAACAAATAGTTGTGACTCAATTCTTTGGATGGATGATGCAAACACTCCCAATGATGTTATGATATCCTGGAATGCTTGTAACGTATTTTAGTTGAATTGCTTTTGATTTTACATGAATTTGTAAATTGTATCCTCTTGGGATCTTTGTTTATTTAATGGATTAAAATTTAATGAAAAAGTCCCTTGAAGATTTCTCTTTATATTGGCCGTTTGTCATTCGTCTAACGGAAGTTTGGGTGTTCCTCCAACTAGGATTATACGTGTTTGAGAAGGGAGCATTGCTTGGCCTTTAATACTTGTTCATGGTATTAGATTGCTCGTGTAACAACTCTTGTAATGCAGGAATTGTAGGACAATCCTGTGTCAAGTGTATTTTGCTAACACAAATACCACAAACAATTTCAACAGTCTCGTCATGTTTGACCATTTCTACTCTTTTAAGTTCCATGGCCTTGACTTTTCTTGTGAGATTAGCCATCCTAACGTTCACATTGTCCTCCTCTCTTAAGACGTACATTCTCCCCTTCTCTCTAGATTGAGTTGGCCTGGCATTGATGGGCGTTAATGATTTTTAACAAACTCCCGGGTCATCTTGGCCCATGTTTGAATCGATCTTGGCCTTAAGGAGTGAAGCCAAGACTTGTCATTATCTTTCAAAGAGAAAGGAAATAATTTCAGTATCAAGGTGTACTTAGAAACGTTGTTAAATTGTAGGGTCGCTACAATATCATCAAATTCCTTGAGATGTAAATATGAACTTTCAGAGTCAAGTCTATAAAACTTCGAGATTAGTTGGATCACTCCCGACTTAAAATCCACATTTTCTGCAATATGCGGGAACACCATGCAGGAAGGTGTGCTCGCCGTCGCTGGTTATAAGTAATCACACAACATTCTATGCGAAGGAACGTTATGCACATTATTTTCACCTTCTTGTTCTTTAGTAGGATGGTGGGGTTAATTTGCAGCCATACTTTTTGTTAACTCTGAGGGTCTTAAGGTGTGTCTAATTCGGTGATGAAGAGGCAAAACTTCAACTAGTCCTCCTTCACTTAAGAGACACATAGTGTTGTCACGTACCCACTTGAGAATGAAACACTCTAAGTCCCCGGTCTAAACTAAAAACTTAGAAAAAAAATTATAAAAAAATAAAACATCTGAAAACACTACAACAAGAAGAGTTGGAAGTATATTAACAGATCGACAATTCTATGTTAGCTTCTACAAAATAGAAAAAACAAAGTTAGTACCTAACAATTTGGAAAAATATAATCCTAAAAATGCAGAAAAAGTTAGACCTAATCCTAACATAATTTTAATACTAAATATTTCAAAACAACGCAACTGAAGTCCTCGACAATGGTGTCAAAAACTTGTTATGACAACCTCAAGTGCAAGGCTGAGATGTAGTAATAACTCGATAAGACCAAGGTCACACCTACAAGGACTTGCTTTTGTGTAATTTATAGAATAGATTAAAATTAGAATTAGAATATAAACCAAGTACGAAAATCTAGTAAAAGGAATAATTGTGAAAGAAACTATCAGAGATAAAATACTAGAGTGACAAGATCCACTTATAGCTTTATTAATGTTACTTTACTTGATTTAATTAGATCACACAACTGGAATTAAAGTCCTATCAGATACAGCCGGATAATTGAGCAGTTATATAATCATTCATATACTTTAAAATAAATTTGAAATTGATTGAATTGGCTCCCTCACAAAGCATTAATGTATTGATCACAGGGAATTCAAAGCATCTATCATGTCTTGAGTCAATGATAAATCAATGGATTTTACAGATCAAACAATTGCAAAACATGTAAGAGAATATCAATAATTTTCATAAACATCCAAAGTGCCCAGAGTCGATAATGAATCAATGTAAATTTAAAAATACTTGTTCATTCAAACTAGAAATTAATGAATTGTTCAAAATGAAAACCAAATAACTTGAATCAAAATAAAATAAACATTAAGAAGAAGAACAAGCTTCGCCTCTTAGCTCTAACTAAGAGATGATTAAACTAAAGCTCTCAAAGAAAAACATAAAAATTAACTAGAACCAAAGGATTGAAGAGGAGAAGAACTCCTTGAAGCACTACAACTCATTGCTCTACTCCTATTGTAATTCTTGATTAGAAACTCCTAAAACATCCCTTTAGATAGACTTAATTTGCACCAAATTCAAAATCGACGTGATTTACGCAGCTATTGCAGCTTCAATGGCATCGAGCTCTCACCGAAGAGTCCAAGTGAATTTGAAAAACTGTCCAACAACAAAATTTCAAACTTACGTATTTTTTATACCATCGAACTTCCTTCAATGGCATCGAACATGCCGTCGATGGCATCGAAGAGTGCAATGAAATAGAGAACTAGCAATGTCCTAGATGGGGGGTAAATAAGACAATATCAAATAATCAAAATAAATGCGGAATACGTAAATATTATAAATATCTCAATTGCTTGATTATTGAAACCTTGATTCCAAATAATTCATAAGACAACCTTCACCTAAAATATTAGGTAGGACAACCTTATTTCACGAATGTCTTTAAAATCAAACTTTCAAACTACCAAGAGTATATAAAAAGGATTACAACATTCACCCCTGAATTGAAATAATAAAATGCATCCAATCATCAATAATAATAATAAAGCATTCACCACATGACACAATGAGTTATAGTGGTTTGGTGCTTAAAAACAACCACACCTACTTTACTCTCAAAATTACTTTTCTCATAATTTTGGCTTTCACTGTAAAAAGGTTTTCACAGTGTCACTTTAATAACCTGATACAGTTCTTTATAATTTTCACGGGCTATCATAATAATAATAAAAAAACCCAAAATGAGATTTTCACAGGCTATCTCAAACAAAACCTCAACTGATATTTTCACAGGATATCTCAGAAAAATCTAAACGGAGTTTTAAAAGGTATATTTATCTTCAAATGTAGAAGACGCAGTAGAAGCTTGTAACAGAAGGACCTCTTTCTTGAATGTAGATGGTGCGGTGTTCAATCAAATAAAAAGAGTTTAGGGCTCTATAGATTTTAATAATGAAAAACTTAAATGCTACTTAATTTAATTCTCTTGAATCTCAAAGAGGAGTGTAATTTACTCTCTTATATTAAGATTTAAAAGATCTGAGAATAAAGGGAATTGAATAAGGTATCAAAATAAATTATAAATACCAACAAATAACTTGTCGAGGACTTAAGCTTCTTTCTCTCTTACAGAATAATTATGATAATAATTTTGTATAATTCGGAATGAGAGAAAGACTCAATTTATAGGCAAAGAAGTTAGAACTTTGGCTAGCTCGAGATAGGCTTCAACTAGCCCGAGTTCACCGGATTCTGTTCAACGGATTTCGTATTGCGTGAGATAAGAATTATCCAAAATTCAGCTGGCCTGAGGTCAAGTTTGGCTGGCCAAACATCATAATTCGGCTAGTTGAATTTGCCCTTCGGCTGGCCAAATTCTCGCGAATTTCAAAAGTTGGTATTGCCAGAATTTCACCCGAACTTTCTCGGGCTGGCCAAATTTCAAGCTTGGGCTAGCCGAATCAAAACTTGGGCTAGCCGAATTTCTAACAAAAGTTGTTATTTGTTTCGGGTTTGAAGTTGGTCTGGCCAAGGAAGCTTAGGCTGGCCGAACTAGAAGTTAGGTTGGCCGAATTCCAGGAAAAAATATATGTAAAAACCGATGATAAATATTTTTTAAAACACCTAGTCTTAAGGTCTTTTTAAGGTTAATACCACCTGAGATATATCAAATATCTGAGTCACTTTGACTTATACTTTGTCTTAAACTTTGTCTTAGACTTTGTCTTGGATTTTGTCTTGAATACGGGCGTCAATTTCTTTAAGAAGATGTGTAAATTTTTGTCTTGATCATAAGCCGATCTTAAGCTGATCTTTAGGTTCTTCCTTAAAGCACTTTTGTCTTACGAAATTTGACAATATATATGTGTTCAATCATCATAGCACTTACATGTGCAAATATGTCCAACAGCAATATCAGATTTTTTGTAATTTTTGCGATGGGATCGAGATGTCTTCGATGGCATCACCACTTTCTTCGATGGCATCCAAGTTGTCATCGATGACATCGAAAGATTGATTCCTGCACTTCTGATTTTCTGCACTTTGGTTCCTTAATTTTCTTCATTCTTCAATTGGTTTCTTTGGATATTGGACTCTTGAATTCTTCAATCTTAACTTCCATAAATCCAATCCTTCACTTGGTAATTCTTTGAGCATTAAAAGCCCAATCATAAAGACTCCAAATTTAACGTGAAAAAACTCTTTAAAAAAAAAAAATTTACAGCACAAAGCGACAAATATGCACTATAAAAGTAAAAAATTACAAGAGATATATATTACCCGATTTGAACAAGCATTGAATCACCCAAGTTACATCCTTGAAACCCTAGTAATGAATTAGAAAGCTCTTGGATATCCCGTATTCCTGATTATACCTATATATATATAGCCTCTAGGTGAATCACAATCAAAATAGGAAACAAATCCCACACTTATACAACTCTACATGATCTTTCGATGGGACTTTGATGGCACCGATAGACTGTTGATGGCATCGAACCCCTTGATGGCATAGAGCAGGACACCTAAAGTGTCCATCAACCAATTACGAAATTCTCAAATTTTCACAATGGCATCAAGTAGCCTTCGATGGCATCAAAGTCTGCTCGATGGCATTGAACTGTCATCGACAGACATGATGCTTTACATATTTAAGACATCAATCTACATCTCAATGCGCATTGCACGTGCTATATATGCATTGCACATTTTCATGTAAAAGGAATATTACCCTTGCGTTTTGGGGAATATTACAGATCATTTCTACGGACCATTCGTGGAAGTTAATTGCATTCGTGGAAGTTAATTTCAAAGGGATCCATTAACATTGGTGATGAAAACTTGGCTGTCCATCTATTTTACCAGCTCATTTTAGAACATGAGAAAAACAAGACCCAACAATCAAAGCTCAAGTGGGCCACAATGCCTATCTTTGAAATTTTTTAAACAGTAGAAGTTTAAAAAATGCACGGGCGGCTACTAAATTTTTGGATCAACCTGTTTGTATTTTTTATTTTTGACACACGCACAGACACCTCCACACATAGTGGGATTTCACCACCTATGGATACTTGAACCCTTGACCAGGAGTCTACCAGAGCAAGAGCAAGGATCCTTTATTTTTGGATCAACCCATTATTTTTGTTTTCCTTTCATCCAGGTCAGTATCACCTAATCAACATTTTGGATGGCCAATCCACATCACGTTGGGGCCTAAGAAGTTTTTAACTATTTCCTGTGGTGCGATCCACGTCAGATCTGAGTCTACCTCATCTCTGGGCTCAGCTAGCTCCTAAGTTGAGCTGGCAAAATGGAGGAATGTCCGAATAAAGCTTTTATAGCTCCTAAGTTGAGCTGGCAAAATGGAGGAATGTCCGAATAAAGCTTTTACAGCACCGACCGATACGGCGATGGGAGTCCGAGTTCAGCTTTATAAAAGTCGGATTAGGTGCGTCCCAGCCTCACTAGAAATGTGCGCCCCACTTTAACGTAAATATTGCATATCCAAGCCGTCCATCCGTTTTCACATCTCATTTTAGGACTTAAACCTAAAAATGAAGCAAATCCAAATCTCATGTGGACGATACCATACTAAATAGTGGTGGTTAAACGCCTACCATTAAAAGCTTCCTAGGGTCCACCCCAATGCTCACACTAACATTTATTTTCCATCCAACGTGTTGAGAAGATCACGCGTACTTGGACACCATATGTTGATTCACGTGATTGCATGGGGTCGCACCTAAGTCGTGGGGAAGTTATCGGATGCGAATTTCTTGTTATAGTCGTCTGTGTGGAGCTCACAGAAATACCGGTCACAAATCCACTCCGTCTATCAGTTTTGCAAGATCACTACAGGGCATGAATCTAAAAATTAGATAGATTTATAACTCATACGGGACATAAAACATGGAAAAGTAGGAATTGCATGCTCACCATTGGAAGCTTTTAAGAGGCAGCAGAAGTTTTGTATCAACGTTGCCTACAGTTTATATGGGTGGTAATATCCCTATGAACGGTTCGGATAGCATATACGCATCATGGTTGGATATAGAAAGCTTTCAACGGTTCAAGTTAACATTCCCACTGTTTCATCTGGGTGGCTCAGATAAGTATTGTGATGTTTTCAAACTGATGGGCGAAGTTTATTTGTCACTGACATATATGTGGGACCTTCCAATTACAAGAACTTCGTGGGCTTCCGCAGTCGGCGTCCTTAATTTGTGACACGCGGTTTGGCAAGTGACGCTGCCGCTAGCCAGGTGGCTAGTGGGCAGTGCTATGTAGACTCATCATGAAGTATCTGTTTTATCCACACCGTCCATCCATTTTGAAAGATAATTTTAGGGCTTGAAGTCAAAATTGTCGTTGATCTAAATCTCAGGTGGACCACACCATGGGAAAACAGTAGTGATTAAATGTCTACTATTAAAAACCTCCTAAGCCCACTGTAATGGTTATTTGACATCTAAACCTGTTTATTAAGTAATACATACTTGGATGAAGGGAAAAATATATTAGCTTGATACAAAACTTTCGTGGCTCCAGAATGGTCGTTCAATGACACTGTGCGGTCCACTTGAGATTTGTGTCAACCTCATTTTTGGGCTCATACTACAAAATGATAAAATGACATGGAAGAATGGGTGGACGGCATGGATGAAACACATACACCATGAGGGGCCCACAGAGCACCGACCACTAGTCATTGGCTAGTGGCCGGGCAGTAGCCAATCCGTTTCCCACATGGACGGCATAGGACTCAGATTGTACGATGACATTGACCGTGACACTGGATGGTGCTCTATGTACTTCACGTGCTCCCACTGTCGGCCTCCGTAATTTCTAACACATCCATGGCATAGATAATTTCTGACGCATTGATGGCATATGACGTAGACTGAACCATTACAGTGCCTGCGCCACTGGTTGGTGCTCTTGGGGCCCCACGCCGACTATCTATTTTGGATCAGTATTTAGTGGCATCATGAAAATGAGGAAGATCCAATTCTCAGGTGGACCACGCCACTGAAAACGGTGGTGATTAGAGGCTAGTATCGAAACCTTCCTAAGGTCCACTGATGTTTATCTCACTTAACCTGTTGCCTATTTCAATGGGACCGGGATGAAAGGAAAACACAAATATCATCTTGATCCAAAACTTAGGCATTTAATCCCCACCGTTTTTAATGTTCAGGTCCATTTGATCTTTTTCGCCATTAATACAAGTGGGAAAAATCAATTGCCGGCTTAGTTAAAACCTATATATCATGGTGGAACTCACATGGCACTATACATTAGCCAAGAGCGCAAGATGCTAGGATGTGTAGTGATGTAGGACATGAAAATTAACTATGATATAAAAGAAACTCAGGGTAAAATCATCAAATCAATTGGCAATAATAAATCTCAACATCCCACAATAAAGTCAAACCATTCTAAATAGGGGAATCCATAAAGATCCAAGCGTGCACACAAGTTAAGGCTGATTCTAATTCAAAATAATCAATCTAATGAATTCCAAAGAATGTGGAAACCCTCAAGCTTGTGTAAGATTGTTTCATCATCAATGGGATCCTCTAATCACAAATTAAGGTAAAATTATGACTCTAAAATTGGAGAAAAGTGAGGATTAAGTAATCTAGGGTTAAGCTTCTAGATTATGATGATTTATTAGACTGAGAATTGAGAACTAATCTAGTCAATTTGA
Organism: Magnolia changhungtana; assembly: GCA_030180095.1. Classification (NCBI taxonomy): domain Eukaryota; kingdom Viridiplantae; phylum Streptophyta; class Magnoliopsida; order Magnoliales; family Magnoliaceae; genus Magnolia; species Magnolia changhungtana. The sequence goes on along the minus strand of JASAUF010000449.1, from coordinate 2,624,863 downwards.
GGTTTGAATCTGATTTAAAATTTTTTGCAGAAAATAGGAAAAATTAGGAAATCTTTCAAACCGGGTATCCAAATCAGGTGATCCAAAAGGGGTTTTGGAGTGGGGAGGAAGGCCTACGAGAAGGTTGAATCAATTCAGGAAAAAAGGTCTCGCATGTGGAACACGCACATGTGCCGCAAGTGGGCGAGTAGTCTTGCACCTGCGGGGGAGTACATATGGGGTGGGAGCCACCTCCTGTCTGGTCGACCAAGGGAGGAGTCTTGATCCTCCAAGTTTCACCTTGATCTGATATGCGGTGTAGTCGTAGTGCTACGCCGAAGGTTGCGGTCTTGCAGTAGCGGACTGGATCTGGAAGATCCACTATTACTGTTTGACTGTTTTGTTGGGTTGAACAAGCAACGTGAATAAATGGAAAAGAGATGATGATGATGATAATGGGAATGAGTTGGGATGAGGCTTCGCACCTCGGTAGTCTTCCCTTGATGAACAAGGGGGGCTTCTCGCCCTCTTATGGCTCACATTTTCACACACACAAAGAGAAGAGAGAAAATAAGCTTTTCTTTTCTTATTTTCTGCGGCATCACCATAATGCCTCCTCCCCTTGAGTTTATAAAAAAACCTTAAGAGAAGAGAATGACTAAAGTGTCCATGCGCCAAGTGTGCATAAAAAGGTCCACATAAAAATAATAAAAATCAAACAACTATTAATCAATCCAAGCCAACTATCAAAACCTAAAACATGAAAAATAGTAAAATCTAAAATCTTACGAAGTTTCATGGTGGCGGGCCACGATCATGACATGATGGGCCATAATCGGGTCCATTCTATACTCTAGGACTCTCAATACTCCTCCCACAAGTTGTGGGTCTTCAATCCTTGTTGTCGTCAAGGTAGATCGATGGTAGGGTCCTCCTCCTCCTCTCGTACATGCATAGTGAAGGTACTCCATGTGAGATGTCCCCATCAACCCTCCCTGGCTTGGAAGATTTCATCACTAGCGAAACAAAGCTCCCGTACCGCTGTAGAATATCAGGATCAAGCCGCTGAAGTTCTTCCTTACTGAGTCATGAGCAGTCTGAAGCCGGCCTTGACTTCCACTTAATAAGGAACTTCTAGAACCCATCGTCCAGTGTCGAGACTATCTCATAGTTCAGGATATCCTCTATCTCCTCTCTGGTAGTAAGAATGGTGGGTATAGGGGGTAGAGGCTAGGATAAGGGGTTGAGAAGAGGCTAAAGGTCAGGTGAATGATCTGGTGCTCTAGGATGGTCAGGCGCAATGCTGGACATAGAATCAAGAATACCCTTAAATTAGACTAGATCCTCCACATTGAATGTGGAACTAATCCCCATTGAAGGTGGAAGATCTACCACATACGCATTGGGACCATTTTATTTTGTAATTTTGAATGGTCCAGTGCTACGTGTATGCAATTTTCGAACGGTTCCCTGGGGATACTGCTCTAGCCTGATACGGACCATCACAGAATCTCCTATTTTGAATTCTTTGAACCTCTTATGTTTATCTACAGAAAGTTTATATTGTTCATTATTAATATTTATCCTTCGTCTGATTTCTTGGAGTAGTGAATGAATATGCTATGCAAAAGACTCTGCAGACTCTGATGGCCTATAAGACAGAGACATAGGGACCAACTCAATAGGTGTCCTAGGTCTATAACCAGTAACAACTTTGAATAGACTAAAACCTGTAAACCTGTTGACGGAATTGTTGTATGCAAATTCAGCAGTGGGTAAGACAGTATCTCATGTCCTGGTAAACTCCCCCACTAAGTACCTAAGCAAATTGCCTATGCTCCTATTGACCACCTCAGTTTGACCATCAGTTTGAAGGTGGTAGACAAATTAAAATTGGAGCCTAGTACCCATTTTATGCCATAGTGTCTTCCAAAAATAACTCATGAATCACACATCGCATCAGATACTATAGTTTTTGGTAACCCATGCAGTTTGATGACCTCGCTGAAGAACAATTTAGCGATATGAAAGGCGTCAAAGGTCTTAGAACAAGGAATAAAGTGAGCCATTTTTTAGTGGGATTTGGACTTGGACTTAAGTTTCCCTGAACTGCTCACACCACTCTTTGTGGTGGACTCCTTTCCAGTAGTGTTCTTGGGTGGTAAAGGATTCGGCTTGATTTTCTTTCCCTCAAACATGAATGTGCACATATTCGAGCGACCGAATATAGTAACATCCATGTCATACAACTATGGCCTACCCAAGATGATGTGGCCGACATCCATGGAAACCACATCACACCACTGCTTGTCTGTATATGATCTAAACTGGATAAGAACAAGACAACGTCGAGATATAGGAATGAAGGTCTCATCAACTGTAACACCCTGTACTTTTCAGTACTCGAGTGTTACTGTGTGACCCAACTTAGTATGAACACTAACCTAGCTTGAATGTTCACCCTCATTCTAATATAAATATGACCGTTGAAAGTAATTTTCATCCATATATCAAAATATCCATTAGATTGATTTTTAAAATAGTCCATTGTTCACGCCCTAAGTATAGGGTTATGATGTAGTAATAATCTCGGTAAGACCGATGTCGAATCCACAGGGACTAAACCTTGTACGTAATCTGAAAGTAACTTGAACTAGAACTAGGCGAAGATGAAATCTAAATCAGAGAAAATTAAGAAAATAATTGTAAATAGATTAATTAAAAACTAATAAAAATAAAGGTGGGAACTAGGGTGCCAAGGATCCACTTGTAGCAATTAGGAAGCTACCTTACATTGATTCAAGGAAATAACTGGAATCGGAATTCTATCTTATCCAGCTGGTAAGAAGAGATTTGTCAGATCTTTGAACGTCTCATGGATCTAATCATCAATAAATAAGAATGAAGAAGATTTGGAAGTGATTAGTGGATCCAAAATATTAGAGCGGAGCCCACGCTCGGCTAACCATGCCCGCTCCATCTGTCAGGAAACTATGGCAAACAACAAACATTTAAAATGCATGCATGCGAGATTTACCAATTTCACAGTCAATCATGAGAGAATTGTGAAAATTATCAAGGGTTCCATCACCCAACCATGCCCATGAGACTGTAACGCCTTGAAAATTAGGGGTCATACATATACTCGACTCCCAAGTTCCCGAGTATCACTTATAACTGATTTACATTAATATACGTTTAATTCGATTTAAATGCGCAGCCTAGAATTTCCTAGAACATGAAGCACAATCACAAATATTCTACTGAAATGAAAGAGGTCAAATATATACCAGTCCAAAAGAATATAAGTGGGTCGCACAAGGCGTTGCCCAACAAAATCACAAAAGAGTAGCATGTCCAAAAAATCACAAAAGAGTAGCATGTCCAAAAGAATAATGCTTCCACATCTCTCAGAGCAAATTGCTGAGTCCACTACTCGGCGATCTAGGGGCAACATCCACGTGAAGAAAACCAAACATGACATAAACATGAGATCATCAATTCATATCAAAATCCATCTCCAAACACTAAGCCAATGGGGAACCACCCATCAGGTTTCTTCTTGTGAAGAGGTGGGAGATCGAGGCTTCCTTGGGCCCCCTCGATCTGGGTCCATACTCCTCCTTCACTCTCTTCCTCCCCCCTTTTCTCTTAGGGCAAAATCGTATGGGGAGAGTGGTGCCCAAATGAAACCCTCGTCAAATGGCCTTCCAACCATTTTCTAAAATAGACCTATGGGACTCTCGAACTCATCGCTACTGTAGGAGCCTTATAGCTAAAAAAGTCTGGTTGGTGTCTTAAAACACCGTCCCAGAGTAGGAGTGAGTGATCAACTCAATGGGTGTTATTAGTCTTAAGTTACAACAGGCATCAATTAAATTATAGATTTAATGAAAGGTAATACATTCATAAGCATCTAACAAATCTTATTAATACGTGTGCATGATGGATGATATGATGCATGCCCTTGCTACAACACTCCCTCGAGCGACTCCATCTAATGATCGTGTATGATCAACACTCCCTCAGAGTGACCTCGACTGCCGAGTCGCCAACCTAGCTAGTGCAATGCGATGATAATGTTAGTTAAGTTCTTAGTTAATTCCATTCATCCAGCAGGTTGGGGAAACTGATACACCCCACGTATCAATGCCCTGAGATGGTTGCGAGGCCAAGACCCCCAACGTATGAGGCCAAGACCCCGCGATCTCTGATCCCGTCGGGTTTCCCATCCTTGACTTCAAGCACATGGGGAGTGTTGAGAAAAAGTGTCGCTCGCGGTGACTACGGGGAGGCACGTCACCCCAACGTAGGCCGACAGCTCGGACATAGTGTCTCATTCCACCATGCCCGGCTCACGAGGCGGTGGATCGGTTTCAATCTGGTTATTGATGGGCTACAACGGTTGTAGGGTGTTCCAGGTTTCATACATATGTGAGCAAACAGGGGGAAACAATCAAGGTTGGTCGGTAAATAGGCTAGACCGTACGAGTTCAAGCAAGCACGTGACAGACGACATTGGGTACAATCGACCCATGCAATCTAACTACTGTCGCCCACGCACACCCGCCCAAATTCATGGGTTTAACCTCAGGATAGTCCTACCAACAGGACCACCTTCACTCTTCAGTTATTCCTGACCAACCCAAGGGTTTGGTGGTAATGTGTAGATGCCGACTAACATGGGTTATTAACTAGCATAGGTAATAGCATGCATTCATACTTCCCATCATAAAATCTAGATTTTTTAAAAGGCAAATGCTAACACTATCATGAAATAAAGGTGAAAGTGTTGTGTGGGTTAGTGTGGAAGACAAGCATTTCATATATCTCCTAACACCAAAATATACACAAGGGTTAGTGCATCAAACATGTTATGAGGAAAACATCATACATGAACTAAGCAAGGAATGTACAAGCAATCATCATTAACATACCCAAGCATGTTTGAGAAACAACAAGCATTCCATCATCATTCCACATTAATTTAGGGGATCTAAAGTATAAGGTGATCTTGTCTAGGTTTTGCTAGATTACCCAAATACATCATCCAACAAACAAAATCATTAGATTTATATTAAAATTGGTGCTAGGCCACCTAAGAACAATAATCCGCACGTTAAGAGGAAATTCTCATTCTTTAAGATCTTAGGGTTTGGGAATTTGGGTAAAACCGCCAATTCCTAAATCAAAATCAAGAAAGATAACATTAATGCCTAGAAATCTACACTAGGTTATTCTATTGAAGGGAAAATATACCATTCTTACCTCCGCTTCTTAGCATGGGTGGGTTTGGTGTAGTAGCCACCGGTTTGGTTGAGGAAATACCAACCTTACAAACATCAAGATTTTCTTCACCCACATAAACACTCTCTCCCTTATCTTTCTCTTCATCTTCTCTCCATCTCTCTCTCTTTCTCTTCTCCTTTCTCTCTTCCCTTCCTCTAGGGCAAAATCGTATGGGGAGAGGGGGTGCCCAGATGAGGCCCTTTTATAATGCCAGATTTGGTATAAATGGCCTCAAGGGCTAGGTTTTTACTATACTAGACCTATGGGAGGGTTTTTTATCCTCTAGGGCCTACTATAGGGTGTAGGAGTCGATACCCACCATTGGATAGTTAGCCTTAGTGATGATCTACGTATGGATATGATCGGCCCACAATTTGGATGCGTTGATCGACAGATATAATTAGAAGTCTATTCAACGGTCATCAATAGTTGATCGGAGCTGCAGCTATATGGATATGAGCAGGGAAATATCCTTACTCCACGTGTGAAGTTTGGTCGCAAACCAACAGTCCGAAATCCTTAACTTTGCATAAGAGTTGACAACCCAATTCACTTAAGTCTCAGCTTCTTCCCTTAGGGCCTGTTTGATTTTTGAAAGAAATAGAAATTACCTGGTAAATAAGTAATAATTACTTATCAGGGAATTACCCATCATTTCTTGCGTTTGCTTTGACTACTCAGCTGGTTGGCGTTAAAATCGAGGATAGCTGCGAAATGAATATAGGGCCCACTGTGATGTACATGATGTATCAACACCGTTCATCCTATACGTCAGCCTCATTTAGGTAATGAACTCAAAAATGAGGTAGATCCAAAGCTCCAGTGGACCACACCACATGAAACAGTGGAAATTGAATGCTTACCGTATAAAAATTCATGTGGCCCTTAGAAGTTTTGGCTGAAGCTGATATTTGTGTTTACCCCCTTATCAATGTTTTTATGACCTCATGAATAGGTTAGGTGACAAATAAACATTAATGTGGGCCCAATAAACAAAATAACTTTTAATGGCGGACGTTTAAGGCCATTGTTTCCTTCGATATGGGCTACTTGAGCATTGCATTTGTCTCAATTTTAGAGTTAGGCCTTAAAATCTTATGATAAAACAGATGGACGATGTGGATATGCCATGCACATCACAGTGGGGTCCACAAATGTAAGTCACCTTTTTCGGACCAATTTTCGAGATGAAAATGGGTTTAAAATTTTAAACAGGGGAAAAAGGTAATAAGGACCTTTTTCAGGGGTATTTTCCTCTTCCCTCGAAATCAAACAGGCCCTTAGGGTATTTGCACTTCTCATGCACTCGTCCTTTGGCTCAAGTTGAGCGGTTCTGGGCAGTACCCAAGTCTGACTCCCGCGATGGACGTCAAGGCCAGTAAGACGGACATTACTCTATAATTTCGGAACTAGTGCCCCACCAATGAGCGGTCTAGAGCTTGTTCGGAAAATCGGGGCATTTCTGGAATAAATTAGGTATTGAGATTTTTCGTGGGCAGTGATTAGGATTTGAGTTAACTATATTCATAGTTTGGCTTATTTATAACTAGTGAAAGTAGAGATTTGGTCATGATTACTCTAAGCCGTCGGTTTTAGGCTAAAATAGTAATGGGATTCATTTAGTCTATTAACCAAGATCTGGGCCTTATCTGACTCTGCCCCAGTTAGATCTTTAATTTAGTCATGCTTGTCTTGATTAGTTAGTGAAGGGTCGGCTAGATTTGGGCCCTATGTGAGTAAATCATGGAGCTAAACTTGACGTTCAAATGATCAGGCGAATTCAGTGGCTTCCTACGGTTGATTAATCAGACTTGTGTGGTTCTTTACTGGTACTACCCCTGTATAGACCAACATTGAGTGTTAATAGTCATTTAAGTGATATTATAAGTTAATAAAAAAAATTCAAGGATTTTTGGAAATCCAAAATAGTGAAAATTTAGGATCTTACAATCTACCCCCCTTAAAAATAATTTTATCCCCGAAATTACCTAAGGGTAATAAGTAAGGATTTTATTATTTCATTTGTCTAAGTTTTATTGATTTTAAGTTTATATGCATGGTAGGGTGTATACTATCTATACTAGTCTGCCTCATTTTAGTCTACCCCCTTAAAACTTTTTCACCCTGATGGTTTCCTACAATTTATTTAATTATCTATTAATTTTTAAAGATTTAGATTCGTGACGACGATTTCCCTCTATCTAGAGTAAAAATATTTTTTTCAATGTTAGACCAATATGGAGAGACAGTTGTAGTAGGATTGAACCCGATACGTCGATCATTTACCTGACTAGGGTAGAAGGCTCATCGTATCCATTTATCATCCTGGTGGATCCTAATCTTCTGCTCGGTTAAAGCAGTGAGTCCATTGGTAGTCTCCCAGGATTGAGAATTGGGTTAAGCCACGAATACTTCGCAAATGTATGGTTCCGTAATTCCGTAGTCCCATCAATCTAAATGTTTAGGGAAAGGCTATCATTAGAAAGTTTAAATCTCTTATTTATAAGGTTGTCTTTGGGGTCTTGGTTTACGAGAGTCCTCGATTTAATTTATAGCCAAATCGGGGGTTAATAAATCTCTCGATATGCCTATGGTCAAAGATCATCCTAAAAAGTTTTTAAAGGCACAAAATTTTATATGAACTACCATTTCAATCTTAAGGCTAGGGGGTTATGAGCAGACTACACTTCGATTTCATAAATTTCAAGAATGAAGGAATAGTCGAAATTTTTAAGGTATTCTGGTGGTTTGAAGTGCTAATAATGCTAATAAAGATGCGGTAAGGCAATCATACATACAAGCATTCACAAGGCGACAAGAAAATTTCAAGGCAATCAAGACATTCATATTGGATTCAAAGTGCCATTAGTATTGCCAGTTACATCCTACAGTATGAATTTACATGTATTACTAGATACTCTAAACATAAAGGAAAAATAGACTAACCAAGCAACAGTTCTAACTACCTTCAATACATGGAAGTGGTCCTAAATGACTCAAAACAACTACTAATTTCCTAACTGACTCAAAATAACTACTAATTTCCTTAAAGTTAAGCTACTATTCTTCTAGGTCGGACGAGGACGAGGGTGCCTCCACCCCTTTCCTGCAGAAAATCAAGGCTCAGGAAGTGATGAGGGTGATTTGGAGAGAGCTAATGGAGCCAATCAAGACTCAACTTTTGCTATAGCTCCAACAAGACAACAAGGGCAACTTATCGGATGGAATACCCAGCTCAAGCTATTGAAGGGTCAGATCACACCATCCAGGTCGATGTTTTGAATCCTAGAGGCCATTTAAATCCCATTGATTATGTAGACTACATAGCATCCTTAGCAGCTTTCTTTATCTAGAAAGCTTTGGAGAATGGAAAGAAATTAAGGTCTGTGGCCACAAACCTCAAAGGGTGTGCTCGTGTGGTGGCAATAGTACCAATTGGCCTATGAAAGGAAGGGAATGGAAAAGATTAATAATTGGGTTAAAATGAAGTTGAAAATGGACAGTAATTGTTGCCTCTTGATTATTATTAAACCTTTTTTTAAAAAAAAATTCCAATTGCAACAATCTAATGATCAATCTATGCCAAAGTATATAAAAATCAATTTTTTTACAAATCGTTGGGTTTTGTGAATGAGCTTATGGGAGTGAATGAGTGGATGGTTTTGAATGGGTTTTGTTGAAGGGGAAGGTGATGAGAATGGGTGTTAAAAAATGAGGGTGTTGAAGGGGAAGTGTTAAGAATGGATTTGGTGATGGGTTTGTGAAGGAGGAGAAGATAGGTTTGGAGATGTTGGTGAGATGAATTTGGAGATGAGTTTAAGAAAATGGATTTGAGGGATGGAAGTCGAGAAGTGATTAGGAATGAGTTGAAGAAATGAGATTGAGAAAAGTTTGGAAAGGGCTTGAGAGAATGAGGATTGAGATGGGTTAGAGTGATGAAAAGATGATGGGGTTTGGGATTGGGTTTTGAGATTGGGAGAGGGAGAATTTTCTCTAGGGTTTAGAAGGGATGGTGTAGGGTAATGGGGATAGGTGAGATAGGTTTTATGGACTCTAGATAGTCCTAAATAGCAAGGGAAATGGACCTCATTCATGTGTACATTGAAAGGGAGGAGGGGACCCATACTTTTAGTAACTGGATTATTTTTAAATTTTTTATGATAATTTACCATCAAGTTTTAAGTCATTTCATAAAATTTCATATCATTTGGAGTTGTAAATAAATTATTAAAATTCTATGACCAACAGCTGTCCGAAATTAATAATTTTTAAATAATTGGTAATATATCTTAATTTTAACTATATTATAATTTTATTTTATTTATTATTATTTTTATATAAAACTAGACTCATCAAGCTTCAATCTGGCTTTTGAATCACTTAAATTGGAGTTGTAATGAAGGAGATATGAATTTTTGAAATAGACCCAAATTCGCAAGAAATTCTGGCGGGGGCAACGTGGGTCGGCGGGGGCAACGCGGGCCGGCAGGGGCCACACGGGCCTCTAGCTTCCTAGGCAGGGGCCACGCAGGCCTCTGGCTTCCCAGGTGGTTGATGTCTTTCGATGCCCATATCTCACAAACCGAAATGAGTTATTCGACGTGCCACTCTTATGAATTTGGGGTAGGAGAAGTCGATCTACGCAACGAGCCTAATGGTTTCGCAAGATTCCCCCCGGTTAGTGGTTAAAATCCTATTTTTTTTATAGTTTCACTAATTTTGGTAAATTTTTATTCACCTCTATATCTTCATCCTCGAATAGGTCGGAACTATCAAATTTGGTCCAGTATTAGCTCATTTGGACTTAGACGGTGATCGCGACTGTCTAATCATTCAGTTCTGGTTCGTTCCTATCATCGGACTAAGGTATTGTAAGTCTCTCAGACTCATTTCTTAGTGCTACTACCCTCTTACTCCCAATCCTAACTTCTTGGAAGTTTTACCGTCCATCTAAGATTGCCAGTTCCGGTTCAAGGAAGGTTCCTACCATTCTAAGTCTCCGCTGTGTTTCTTCTATTGCGTATCCTCTCAAGTCAGCGAACGCGTTAGTGAGTTCATGACCCATGGCCCAATAGATTCCAAACTATTGCTCTGATACCATCTTGTAACGCCCTGAAAATTGGGTGTCGTTCATATACTCGACTCTCAAGTTCCCGGGTATTACTTATAACTAATTTTCATTAATATACGTTTAATTCGATTTAAATGCACAGCCTGAAATTTCTTGAAACATGAAGCACAATCACAACTAATCTACTGAAATGAAAGAGGTCAAATATATACCAATCCAAAAGAATATAAGTGGGTCATAAAAGGCGTTGCCCAACAAAATTATAAAAGAGTAGCATGTCCAAAAGAATAATGCGCTAAGTCCACTATTCAATGATCCAAAATCCGTCTACTAAGCCGATGGGGGACCGCCCATCAGCTGGAAGTAGGATAGCTCGTCCTCCTCGTCAATGCCAGCCTTGCTCGGCTCCTCGACCTTATCGCTACCTGCAGTTATTAAAGAGTCTGATTGGTGTTTTAAAACACTGTCCCAGAGTGGGAGTAAGTAATCAACTCAATGGGTGCTATTAGTCTTAAGTTACAACAGGCATCAATTAAATTATGGATTTAATGAAAGGCAATACATTCATAAGCACCTAACAAATCTTATTAATACGTGTGCATGATGGATGATATGATGCATGCACTCGCTACAACACTCCCTCGAGCGATTCCATCTAACGATCGCGTATGACCAACACTCCCTCAAAGTGACCTCGACTACCGAGTCGTCAACCTAGCTAGTGTGATGCGATGATGATGTTAGCCAAGTTCTTAATTAATTCCATTCATCCAGCAGGTTGGAAAAACTGATACACCCCATATATCAATGTCCTGAACTATTTGCGAGGCCAAGACCCCCAACGTGTGAGGCCAAGACCCCGCGATCCCTGATCCCGTCGGGTTCCCCATCCTTGACTTCAAGCACATGGGGAGTGCTGAGAAAAAGGGATTGCTCGCGATCATTACGGGGAGGCGCTTCACCCCAGCGTAAGCCAATAGCTCGAACATATTGTCTCATTCAATCTAGTTATCGATGGGCTACAACGGTTGTAGGGTGTTCCAGGTTTCATACATATGTGACCAAATAGAGGGAAATAATCAAGGTTGGTTGGTAAATAGGCTAGACCGCACGAGTTCAGGCAAGCACGTGACAAATGACATTGGGTACAATCGACCCATGTAGTCTAACTACTGTCGCCCACGCACACCCACCCAAATTCATGGGTTTAACCTCAGGATAGTTCTACCAACGGGACCACCTTCGCTCTTCTTGTATTCCTGACCAACACAAGAGTTTGGTGGTAATGTGTAGCATGCCGACTAACATGGGTTATCAATTAGCATAGGTAATAGCATGCATTCATACTTCCCATCATAAAATACAGATTTTTTATACAGCAAATGCTAACAATATCATGAAATAAAGGTGCAAGTGTTGTGTGGGTTAGTGTGGAAGGCAAGCATTTCATATATCTCCTAACACCAAAATATACACAAGGGTTAGTGCATCAAACATGTTATGGGGAAAACATCATACATGGACCAAGCAAGGAATGTACAAGCAATCATCATTAACATACCCAATCATGTTTGAGAAACAACAAGCATTCCATCATCATTCTACATTAATTTGGGGGGATTTAAAGTGTAAGGTCTTGTCTAGGTTTTGCTAGATTACCCAAATACATCATCCAACAAACAAAATCATTAGATTCATATTAAAATTAGTGCTAGGCCACCTAAGAACAATAGTCCGCACCTTAAGAGGAGATTCCCATTCTTTGAGATCTTATGGTTTGGAGATTTGGGTAAAACTGCCAATTCCTAAATCAAAATTAAGAAAGATAACATTCATGCCTAGAAGTCTACACTAGGTTGCTCTATTGAAGGGAAAATATACCATTCTTACCTCCGCTTCTTGGCATATGTGGGTTTGGTGGAGGTTTTGTAGTAGCCACCGGTTTGGTTAAGGAAATACCAACCTTACAAACATCAGGATTTTCTTCACCCGCACAAACACTCTCTCCCTTATCTTTCTCTTCATCTTCTCTCCATCTCTCTTTCTCTTTCTCTTCTCCTTTCTCTCTTTCTCTATTCCCTTCCTCTAGGGAAATATCATATGGGAAGAGGGGGTGCCCAAATGAGGCCATTTTATAATGTTAGATTTGGTGTAAAGGGCCCTAAGGGCTAGGTTTTTACTATACTAGACCTATAGGAGGGTTTTTCTAGCCTCTAGGGCCCACTATAGGGTGTAGGAGTCGATACCCACTATTGGATAGTTGGCCCTAGTGATGATCTACGTATGGATCCCGCCATTTAGATGCACCGATCGACAGATATGATTAGAAGTCTATTTGAAGGTCACCGATAGTCGATCAGGGCCTCGGCTATACGGATATGAGCAGGAAAATATCCTTACTCTATGTGTGAAGTTTGGTTGCAAACCGACGGTTCGAAATCCTTAACTTTGCATAAGAGTGGACGACCCAATTCACTTAAGTCTCAGCTCTTCCGTTAGGGTATTTGCACTTCTCATGCACTCGTCCTTTGGCTTAAGTTGAGCGGTTCTGGGCAGTACCCAGTCTGACTCCCGCGATGGACGTCAAGCCTAGTAAGACGGACAATACTCTATAATTTCGGAACTAGTGGCCCACCAACCAGCGGTATAGATCTTGTTCAGAAAATCGAGGCATTTCTGGAATAAATTAGGTATTGAGATTTTTCATAGGCAGTGGTTAAGGTTTGAGTTAACTATGTTAATAGTGTGACTTATTTATAACTTGTGAAAGTGGAGATTTAGTCATGATTATTTTAAGCCATCGGTTTTAGGCTAAAAGAGTAACGGGGTTCATTTAGTCTATTAACCAAGATCCGGGCCTTATCTGACTCTGCCCCGGTTAGATCTTTAATTTAGTCATACTTGTCTTGATTAGTTAGCGAAGGGTCGATTACATTTGGGCCCTATGTGAGTAAATCATGGGGCTAAACTTGACGTTCAAATGACCGGGCGGATTCGGTGGCTTCCTACGGTTAATTAATTGGACTTATGTGGTTCTTTACTGGTACCACTCCTGTATAAATTAACATTGAGTGCTAATGGTCATTTAAGTGATATTAAAAGTTAATTAATAAAAAAAATTCAAGGATTTTTGAAAATCCAAAATAGTGAAAATCCAGGATGTTACAGAGACGATGGTGAACAACAGGGTTCCCAAGTTCACAACCTTAATACATAAAAAGATAATATCTCAAGCTATCGCAGATCTATTGTAATTTGAGTCACAACAAACTATTAAAAACTAAAAATATTCTTCATAATCAAACTAGAATCCATGAGAGTTCAATAAACATAAATCAAAGCAAAGCTAACATCCTAATCACGCTACAAGTTTCACCTCTTAGCCCCAGCTTTGTGTTGAGGGTCAAATATTGCATATTAGACCCCAGTTATTACGTGGATTTATGACCATGAAAATGTTTAAATGCCTTATTTTAATGGTGTTTGTGATGCAGGATGTATTTAGGAGCTAGATTAAAAAGGTTACTAAAGGCATAGATTTGATGCTCAGAATGCATCAAGGCAAGGGACGGACTTCATACTTCCCATCGAGATCGAAGGATTTTTATGCTACGTCCTAGAAAATCAACAATCACATTAAACGGGCCTGAAAACCGTCCAGAATGCAAGATCACAAAGTTCCCATCATCCGTTCTGCTCAAAACTATATACATGGCCTGGGGACCATAAATTAACCATACATGTCAAAAATAAGCCATTAGATCTTGGTGGAAGTAGCCCAACGGATGAATCAGCCCATGAAATCATGATTTGGGTCCCGCCTGAATTCTGGATATGCTTCAAAGTTGGTCTCATCCCGTTTTATGAGGTGACAAAATAGATAGTCGGATCGGATTTCTCAGAAACATCGTAGTGGACCCCACCCGAAAATGTAGCATCATACGATATTGCAATTGCACGCAAGAGAGTCGACAAGAACGACTCTTGACCGACGCCCTTAAAAGTTGCCGTTTTCTTTGAGTTCTGTTGGTTTGACGATTTGCGGTAAAGCGGACAATGGCCTAAATCAAAATTAAGAAAGATAATGATCCAATGCATCTAGAAGTACTCTAGAGGAAATTTCGACCAAACCCCGATCATTTCCATTCATCCATGCACTTCTTGTGCATGGGTGGGTTCTCAGACGTTGATTCACACGATGGTCCACCAAATACTCATACTCTCTCCAAATTGAGAATTGTGCACTAAATCTACTTCAAAAGCTCTCTCCCTTATCTTTCTCTGAGGCTTAAAGTTGTTGTAAGTGGGCCCTCTTTCTCTTTCCATCAATTCTCTTTTCGTCCTCCCTTCCTCTAGGCAAAATCGTATGGAAAGAGGGGTGCCCTGCCATTTTAGTGGGCCATCATCATGGTCCAGACAGTCAATCCGAACCGTCCAACTTAACTGGAAGAGGGTTTCAACCAAACTCTAGTCAGTTTCTTACATCCACGCAGGCATCCAAGGTCATAGGAATAATGACAACGTAGCCACGTTGATTGATGGTGTGGCCCATCCAAAACAGATTCACTCCAAATTTGAGCACCGTGATCGATGAATACGATTGAATATTGGATTTGATGCACCATAATGTCAATCTAAGTGGACCCTACCGTCCTCGTCCATGAAAATGGAAGTTTCCGTTTTCCTTTTCGCGGCAAATCCGGACGCAACATGATGTTGTGGCCCACCGGGATGTCCCATCTGACCAATCCGGACCGTATAAATTCATTCCATGGGGTGGACGATCAAAGCCAGGACCACCGAATGGCTTAGATTTTGCATACGAGACGACCATGGGCCTAAAATATTGGAAAAATGCAAGTCTTTGCGAAAGGTGTTCAAGCGACATCCGCAAGCAGGTTAACAGGAGTCGGCTCTCCAACTCAACCGGACTCAAAACAATGGTCGTCTGGCTTTTATAAAAGGGGAACGTTTAGGGAGAAATCTGATCCTGGCTTAGGCTTTGACGTGAAGCAGAGAGAGAAAGTCACAGTTAGTGTTTTTTTAATTTTATTTATTTTTAATAGTTTTCCTTATTTATTTTTTTAGATGTATAGCCTATTCATGCTAGGTTAAACCTCTTAGCTAGGGCTAAGAGGTGAAGCTAAAAGAGATGGGGGATTTTATTCATTGCCTTTAATTTGATTTTAATTCATGAACTTATTTGATTTTTGTTTAATTAAGGGAATACTTTTAGTTTTCAATGGTTTGTTGTTAGAAATTACAATAGATCTGGGTGGCTTTGAGTATTTCCTTCTCCCTTTTATGTTTATGTTCGTGATCGAAAGCCATTCGTTGTTCACCATCGTCTCCCTCGGGCATGGTGTGGATGACTGAGTACCCTTCCTAACCTTCGATTAATTAATCGGACTTGTGTGGTTCTTTCTTGGTATGGCATGTTAATTGGTTGGTAATAGTTTAATTTTGTTGTTTGCTTTGTCTCCTGGGCATGGTTTGGTGATGGAATCCATTCTAATTCATATACCTCTCATCTCTTGAAAACTATATCAATAGTTCAGTTAATCTCCCTGATTTTTAATCCAGGCATAAGATCTCCCTAATCTCTACAAGTGGATCCTCTGAATCCACAATCTTTCCTCGAATTTCTCCTAAGTTTTAGATAATAATTTCTCAATCATTCCTCGAATTACAAATCAATTTAGATTTCATCTCATTCTATTCTACATCTAGTTAGTTTTCATACGTCAAACTAGAATCCTCTTGGGATTCGAATAAACTCGGTCTTAGCAAAGTTTATTACTACATCACAACCCTATACTTGGGGAGTGAACACTTAGCCCATCATAGACATGATAGGGCTAAAAAACTCTTAAAAGAAAGAAGTAAACAAAGTTAAGAAAGAAAATGAAGGGAAGAAGGAGAAGCCTGGCTGGCCGTCCACTCTCTCTCCTTCTCTTACTTTCACATGCCTCCACGGCCACCCAGATGTCCTCCTCCCTTTGCTTCTCACGTCGACTCCCGGAATGATGCAAAGCTCTCTCTCTCTTCTCACCTTTTATAAGCAAGGAGAGTCGGTCAGCTAGTAGTAAGAGAGGGTGTGTTGTAGTCAGTGTAATTTTGTGTGAACTTATGTAGTAACCAATTTGGAAAATTCCTTGCATAGTAACAAGTTTTGGTAAAAACAGAGGTCTGATGTGGGATCCATTCCGTTCAGGCTCCTTAAGCTTGGTCGAAAGTCCCATGGGGGGAGTTTGGATGGTCCAGATTGTCTGGCCAGTCACGTTTATGAACACACAATCATCCGGAGAAGCCGGGTCAACAGCGGATGCACTTCCTGTGTATTACATGCGAAAAACAAATCTGTGTAACCCGTGGGGCCGATGATCGAACTTTCTAGAGAAATCCACCCCGTTCATTGAATTACTAGCAAAAAACCAGTTAGGAAGGGGTGGTTTTGGTAGGTTCTATCATGGCCCACTGAATCAACTCAAGCTGTCGTTCATCCTACGTTTGATGGTGGAAATCGCGTGATCGCATACATGGGCCAAAAAGGAAAGCTAGGCGAGGGTCTTCTCCACCCCTTGAGTCGACTGAATGGGTCAGATCATCCAATGAAATGATGGGTGGGGCCCATTGTCAAAACCCAATCGGAAGCACGTCCATCACTGGACATTTTGCGCAAGAAGGGGCACTATTTGGATGTTTTGTTCAAAAAATAGGTGGGGCCACTTCTGATGACATTCTCGAAGATCCACTCCGCTCATCACCTTCTTAGTAACGTGTAAGCCCATAGGTCAAAGTATGAAGTAGATCCGAACTCTAAGAGGGTCACACCATCCACTTGTGATGAGGCAATTCTCACCGTTGAAGCAAACTTCTTCTCACTTACGTGCATGCATATGGAGTTCCTTAAATTACAGATTTGCCATAATTCTAGCAATTATCTTTCGAAGTGTGTTATGTTTTAATGCACCATCCAATTTCCTTAAAATTGAGAGGTATTCCTCATTTTCGTGCTCTTTTCATCTGTCGAGTTTGGGCCCTAATCTCTCAAGGATGACTAAGATGCTCTCTTAATGGTTATTGTCTGATCTTACCCATTGAGTCACTTATACACTGACCCAAGGGCTAAATTTTGACGTGTACAGTTAATTTATGGTCCTCAGGCCATATATTAAGTTTCGAGCCGAACGGATGATAAGAATCCTGTGATCTTACATTCTGGACAATTTTCAGGCCCGTTTAACGTAACTAGCTTGATTTTCTCGGATTTTTAGCATGTAAATCCTTCGATCTCGGTCCCCTAGAGTCCGTCCCTTGCCTTGGTGACTTCAGAGCGTCAAATTCACCATTTTAGTACTAATTTTCAATCCAAACTCCTAAATACACCTTGCAACACAAAAATGATTAAAACAGGCTGTTAAATAGTATCATGTTCGCAAAATCAAATAATAACTGGGGTCTAATATGCAATATTTGACCCTCAACATCCATCATAGCTTCTGAGACATCTATTTTGGGATCTCAATTACTGTGATAGAACAATTAAACCATTCATCATCGATTAAAGGATCTAAATCCAAAGATCCACCGTTCATCAGGTTTACAACATCTCGTAGGGCGATCCATCATTTGAAAACATAGATCAGATTATTTGGTTTCATGTCTAACTCCCGGATCACACCTAAACATTTTTTAGGATCCTAAGGGTTATTGATAATTAAATGTTAGTCAATCCAATCATTGGATTGTTTGAATGCTCAGTAAACCATGATTTGGTAATTAGAGATTCACATAGTGTAGCTCACTTTAATACAAAGTAACCTTAACATTAGGGTATGTAGCTAAATGACGCACAACGAGTAGCCCCACATCTTACATATAGGCATAATACTAATAATTAAATATTTAATAATATAAAATCATGAGATGGATAATCCTAATACTTACATAGTGGGACCATAACATGATAATATATATATATATAATAATAATAAAATAAAAATAAAAATAAAAATAAATTTAATATTATTATTTGATAGTAACAAGTCTTGAACGTGCAAATGACCCATTAGGACCTTCTGACCATTGATGGTCAGATTCAGATCGATTCGACCATCGAATCGATTTAATCGGCACTTAAAGATCGTAATTCGGTTAGTATGGCCCACCTAAGCATGAGATCTGCCACATCTCTAGTCAAGATGGCCCAATTAAGCCATGGAGCATCATGGACGGAGTGAATTTCTCAAAAATATCTCTATGGGCCCATAATTGTTCTATGTGTGCACTAGAGGAAGTGCACCTGAGGTGCACTGGACCACAACCCTGGTTAAACCTAGTTTGACCTGTGGTTTCCCGCAGAGGAAGGATTCCTCTCTCCTTTCTTATTTTCGGCCAGCCAACAAACATCATCCATTTGCATCAATCATGACACATCATAAGTGATCACATGTGTGATCCGAACCATCCATTCGATTTAGACGGTGTAGACAACCAAAACCTTGATTGTTTCACATGAAGGTGTTCATGCGTGTGGGCACAAATCCAGATGCATTAGGACTATGTGCAGTGGATTTTTTCAAAAATGGAAATCTTGTTCTGTTGTTGCAAGCTAGCGGTCTGCATGCGCGTCCCTCCCTCCATCTCAACCATCCTTTGGACGCTAATCTTGACTGTCTAAAACCACGAGACGTGGAGTGCCAGCTGTCTAAATAAAAGACAATCCGTTAGGGAGCTGGGAGCCCTAGATTGAATCCTGACCATCCACTCCTGATCCAATGGTCTGGGATCGTTAGGGCAATGCTATTAGAGGGAGAAGATCTGTCATCAACGCTTGCTTCTCCTATCCTTGCAGTTGCACTCGAAAAATGGCAACCATCTTCTACCTTCAAACCCACCACTTAAATCTCAATGAAGCTTAAAAAATCCATGGCCGCAAGCTTTTATGAAGCTATTCAGACCACTCAAAATTATCAGGGCTTCGAGATCTATGCTAGAGTTGAAGATGGCATTGGAGCTGATCGTCTTCCTCGGCAAACCTCGGTCCTTGATTTGCTGCGGGCCACTTTCTGATGCAATTGGGGTGAAGGGATTGAAGAAGATAAGGAGGTGAAGAAGAGAGAAACAGAAAGAAAGAAGAAGAAGAGAAGTAGGAAGTCAGGCTATAGAGTCAAGTCAACCAACCAGGTAATGCTACATCTGTTGGTGTGCATTTGGCCGAGTTGTTTGAGTCAAGAGATGGCTAGACTTTATGACAGAAAAGCCGGAAGGGAAGAGAGTCGCTGCCCGTGGTGGATGTTACACTGCACCAGGCAACTCAACCCAACTGAGTTGCTACTGAACCTAGACTCGCTGACGTGACTCATTTTAGCCACTGAATCACTGTCCCATGTTGAGAGTCAAATATTACATATTAGACCCTAGTTAATACTTGATTTTATGAACATGATAATGTTTAACGTCCTATTTTAATCATGTTTTTATTGCAAGGTGAATTTAAGAGATAGGACTGAAAAAGGGTACTAAATGCATGAATTTAATGCTTAAAAGTCACCAAGGTAAGGGACGGACCCCAAGGGACTGAGATCAAAGAATTTACATGCTAAAGATTGGAGAAAATCAAGTGATTGAAGTTCAAGTGGCTTGAAAGTCATCTTGAATGTAAGATCACAGGGTTCCCACTATTTATTTAGCTCGAAACTTTATATCTGGCCTGTGGACCACAAATTAACCGTACACTTTGAAATTCAGCCCTTAGATCCCTCTGGAAGTAGCCCAACGGACAGATCAGCCCACATATCAGCAATTTGGGGCCCACCTGATACTTAGAGATACTTCAATTTTTATCTCAACCCCTTAAATGAGGTGTCAAAATGGATGGACGGAGCGAATTTCTCATAAACATCACAGTGGACCCCACCTTGAGTGGTGTGTGCACAGTGCACACCAAAAATCAAGAATGGGTCAGCGCACGCTGACCTGAGCTTCTTCTTTTAAAAAATGAAAATTCATTTTTATTTTGCCGTTGGACGCTACAATGAGCAGTGGGCCCCACCTATCATCATTTGTATGATCATGACTGTCCATTGCATCCAGAGGGGAGGCATGACCCTAGCTATGGAGTTTTCTTGGACCCACACACGTATACACACGTAAATCGTGATTAAACGCAAGATGGACGGCGAGAAGATCTGATACAGTGGGCCACACCAAATTCGACCAAAACCACTCTTTTCTGACTAGTTTTTCACCATGAATTCAATGGACGGGGTGGATTTCCTTGAAAACATCACTATGGGGCCCACCGAGCATTTTAGCGCAGTCTCGTATACAAGGTCGTGTGTCCGATAGATCCGACCTCCGTGAGCCTTTGTGTGATCATAATCAAGGTCGAATCGATGATCTTGACCGTCCAAAAGATAGAAAAGGGGGTCTTGACCCTTCCTACAGAGATAAAATGGACGGCTTAGTTGGATTCTTCTTCGAAATTCAATCCAAACGCGGGTCACCTTACGTTTCACTGTGCGTGCTGCCTTCTTGCTGCGTAAACCGACTCCCAGCACTGACTGTCCTCTTCTTGTCTATGAAAGGGAGAGGGCTGAGATGTGCAATCCATCAACTGGAGATGCAGGGAGATGTGGGCAGCCATGGAGGCAAGGTGGACGTGAAGCTGTGGAGGAAGAGAGAGAAAGAGATAGAGAGCATGGACGACTTTCATCATTCAAAGTTTTTTTCTTCTTCCTTTCTATTGTTGTTTATGGTTTGTTTTTAGAGATTTTTGGCTAATCATGACCGTGATCGACTAAACCTCTTTAGCTAGGGCTAAGAGGTGAAGCTTGTAGCATGATGGGTGTTTTACAGCTTTGATTCATGCGATGAACTCTCTTTGATTATAGTTTGATTATAAGATATATTTTCAGTTTTTAATAGTTTATTGTGACTCAAATTACAGTAGATCTGCAATAGCTGTAAGTATGTTCTTTTCATTATGAGATTGTGAATTTAGGAGGCCCTGTTGTTCACCATCATCTCCTGGGCATGATTGGATGATGGAACCTTTCCTAACGTTCATAACTCTCTCAGATTGGTTGTGGATTGGTTAAATTTTGTTGTTTGCTTTATCTCATGAGCATGGTTTTGTGATGGAATCAAATCTAATTCTCATACTTCTTATCTCTTGAAAACTAGATCAAAGGAAGTTCATAGTTAATTTTAATGGAATATCTTCCAACTAGATGAAGATGAGACTCTGATTTCAGTTGTGTTCTTAAATCGAGCATAGATCTCCCTGATCTCTACAAGTGGATCCTTGGCACCCTAGTTTCCCACCTTTGAATTTTACAAGCTTTAGTTTAATAGTTCATCATTATTCTCTTAATTCTCCCTGATTTAGATTACATCTTTGCCTAGTTCTAGTTCAAGTTACTTTTAGATTACGTACAAGGTTCAGTCCCTGTGGATTTGACCTCGATCTTACCGAGATTATTACTACATCGCAACCATATACTTGAGGTGTGAACATCTCGTCCCTGGTTGTCCAACGATGTGGCTGGATCTACAGCAGATGGGGAGAAGAAAAGAGAGAGGGAGATCAAGCAACAGTCATCCTTCTGCTTTCATTGGGTTGGCATAGTTGTAATGACTCATTGAGTCGCGTGGCTTTGAATCTGATGATCTAGTGTGAATCCAAATATGTCCCATTTGCCTGTAAGAACTAGATTGGAGAAGGAGAGAAGAATGAAGGAAAGAAGGAGAAGAAGATTTGTGTGTGTGTGTGTGAGAGAGAGAGAGAGAGAGAGAGAGAGAGAGAGAGAGAAAGAGAGAGAGAGCTCTTACTGATTGGATCCTCCAATCACTGCCGAGTCAACCCAATGAAAACCTCCGAGTCTTAGACTGAGTTGGGCCTGTTTCAGTGCAGGTTTAGTCTATCACACACTAGTAGCCTTGCTGG
The DNA here is from genome assembly GCA_030180095.1 of Magnolia changhungtana. Classification (NCBI taxonomy): domain Eukaryota; kingdom Viridiplantae; phylum Streptophyta; class Magnoliopsida; order Magnoliales; family Magnoliaceae; genus Magnolia; species Magnolia changhungtana. Next base: position 2,602,571 of record JASAUF010000449.1, on the reverse strand, counting down.
ATAACTATATTATCAAACTAGCTTAAGAACAAGTCAATTTGAGTTGACATCCTGCGGAGTTGAGCTAAAGTTTGAAACAGGGTTCAATCGGGCTGCACCGAGTCACTACTGAGTTGACAAGTGAAATTCATCGAGTCGAACTAAGTTTACGTAAGTGAGTCACCACTTCCTTCCCAGGCGAGACTTGTTTCAATATCCTATTGTCATTATTACCACTGTTATTAATATTAATGATGATTAACCATTAATAGGTTATTTATGCTAAAACTAGTTATTTTTAAATAATAGTATTTTATTTATCGCCCCTAAACATTATCATTAATGGTAGATCGTAATATCTATTACTATCATAATGCTTATTATTATCATGTAGGTACTATAAATTAGATTGCTAGTATTAATGGTGGTTTTACAACTGTTGAGGTCAAAATCTGGATCGCTCTCTACTCCTCGGATAGACCCTGGCTCTGCACAAAAGGTGAGCAAAGGAGACCCTGGCTAAGCCGGGGGACCCTCTGATGCCTAAGTTAGGTCAAGGGAATCTGGGTCTTAAGTTGTAAGGTAGAGGGAGAGTGCAAGATCTTGCGTACCTATAGCAATGGCATCTTCGTGTATTTATACTTAACTGTGTGATAATCCGCGCCCGTTAATCATGACATGATTCCCTCAATCAGGGAGATTTTAAGATCTTGAAGATACTGCGCGCAATCCAAGAATCACGTAATATATGATGCGCATCGTGCGCATCTGCGAGCGACATTATCGGTCTTGTCCTCTTATGGTAGTTTCTAAGTTCGGCCCGAAGGACATCCGACTGAACCTCTGCCTCGGAGTATGGGGTCGGCTCGGACCTTTCAGTAGGTAAGGTAAGTTTGGCCTGAGGTACATCCGCCTCAACCTCCGCCTCGGAGTATGGAGTCGGCTCGGACCTTTCAGTAGGTAAGGTTTCCGACCGGTAGAAGACATAGGCTTTTGTCAACCTTTGTCTGAGCAGAAGGTTACAGGGGCCTCAGACTCATGAGGGGCTCGGATCTTCTCATAATAGAAGCCCCCTACTCTTTGAGGTCCACTAAGGGCTCGGAGAGTAATCATTCGAAAGATCAATCGCCTCGCCTTTCGGTTCCTCCTAGCGTGTCATAACCCTTACGTTTCAAATCCTTATGCATGTGGGGTTTCCCGCCTACGGGTTCCTGCGCAGTGGAGGCGTGACAACGGTTTAGATCTCGAATCGTCGTCCACCTATACCCTGTTACCGCGTATACTTGGAGTAATGCCTCGGATGGAATCTTTCCTTACTTGGGTGTCGCTTCGCTTATTCGAAGCGCACCGCTTGATGTCAGAAACGTACTGCCCGACAGTGCGCAAGCCAATGGTGTGAGGCCACGTCAATTCTAAGGCCGATTTACGGCGATTCGACTGCAGCCATCATTGTTGGTTATTAATGCAGGGGTTTACTGTGGTCTATATAAGCCCTCCTTCGGAGATTTCGCTTCACTCTTATGCGTTGTGTTTGAGCTAACATCGGAAGAGGCGATTTCGGCGAAGGCAATTCCGGCCATCTAGGGTTCTTTGTCTAGCGATTCTAACTGATTGAGCATTTCTGGCAAAAGCGATTCCCAATGACCATCCGGTGAGTCCCCTTACACTTCTTTGCATTTCTTTCTTCTTACTTAAGATGTCGTCCGACCTGGAGACCGTGTGAGGCTACGGTGATGACTCTGAGCCAGAGAGTTCCAATAATGGGAGAGGAGCCTCTGAGGGCCCCTCAGAGGCAGTGCCCTTATACCCTCCGCCTCGAAGGCAAAAGAAGACTGGGGTTCGGGCTCGCGAAGTTGGTAGGAAGAAATCTGCTCGAGCCCCCCGAACCGGAGCTACTGAGGCCAATGAGATGTCGGCGAGCGGGAGGGCCTCGGAGGTAGTCCCCGGAGGTTCCATGCTATCGGAGTTTCAAAAAGAGTGGATCCGCACAGAGTTTCAAATTCTAGCCTTCGTCTAGATAAGGGCCCGTGGGCCCCTCGAAGCCGCTGGCGCGCCTGCTGAGGGAGAAGTCGTCATTTTTCTTTGCGCACTAGAATGTGGGGTCCGACTTCCCCTGCACTCCTTCATCCGAACTATGATGGCATACTTGGGCTTAGCTCCCGGGCAGTTGACCCCCAATGCTTGGAGGGTGCTTATTTATGCCTTCATCATCTTACGGCAAGTAAGGAACACGGAGCTAACTCCATGGGAGTTGATGAGTTTATACTTGGTCAAGCATGACGACAATAAGCCATGATATTATTTTGTGACCCGAGGCAGTAAGGGATCGGGACTGGTTCTGAATCTTCCCTCTTCCAACAAAGAATGGAAGAACAAATGGTTTTGGGCAGCGGGTGAATGGGAGGCACCTGTAACTAAAGTTGGGACCCTGACGGCTCGTGTGCCCACTCTATTTTCAAAACCAGGTCGGACCAGTAACTTCTTTTGTCTTCATACATTCTTCTATTGCACCGGTCGAACTGAACTTTTTATTCTACCTTTTGGAAGATTTCGCTAGAGGTTCGCCCGTCCTTGATTTAGATCAGAAGAACCGAGTTGCCAAGGCGAAGGCGAGGTCAGGGGAGCTTCGTTCCTGGTCTGATATGATCACCGCCACCAATCTTCATTGGTCTGGGCTGTGCAAGTCCCCGCCTCTCCCGACTTCTTTCAGTGGGTATTCATTCTATTTATTTCAGCGGAACGGGACTTACCAGTCAGGTTGTTAACCCGTCGTTTTTAAAGGTATGGCCGAAGCGTCAGGTTCTCGGAAGAGGAGTGTTGAGGCATAAAATAAGAGAAGAATTGAAGCAGGGAAAGATCAAGGCATTTAGGAAAAGGTTGGAAGAAAGGAACAAAGAATTAGTTCTGAGAACACTTTACGCTGGACCGCACAAAGTATACCGATTGCGCGGGATCACGCAAAGTATATCATTTACGCGTATCCGTGCAAAGCATGTAACAGTGGCGTAAAAATGGCTGCGAGTTATTTTATCCCACATCGCCCAAGTCAAAGTTTTACGCCTGTGAAATGCCTATAAATACCCCGCTCTCTCTCTAAAAAGGGGTTCGAAGATTTTGGAGTGAAAAAAGAGTGAAGGAGAAGACCAAAGGTGCGGAGCATTGGGCTCCAGCAGATTGTGTGGACCCGCGCAAACGAGCATTGGGCTCCTACAGTTTGCGCAGACCCGCGCAAACGATATGGTCTGCACGGGACCGCACAAACCAACTGCCCTGCAATCTATAACAGCAATGGGCTGTCATGCTGCTGAAATGGCCAGAGTCTTCAAATCTTCAAGTTCTTCCTATTCAAGAGAGAAGGAAGAGTCATTGACAGAAAGGCGTATTCCTCCTAAGTCTCAGGAGATGACTGAAATAACACCGAAATGCTGCCAGAATCTCTATTTTTCTTGAAGACTATTGGTCGATTCGTCAATTCCTCCTAAGTCCTAGGGGATGATTGGGATCATTGTCGTTATGCTGCCAAAATTTACATTTAACTATGACAGCTGAACTTATACTGAATTCTTTGTAATCTATCTTAGAATCAAGGGATATCCGAGGATGTAAATGAATTTAGAATCAATAAAATGTGATGATTGTCTTTATACCTTTCCATTATTATGACCAAATAAGATAGTTTTCCCTAACCAAATACATTTGTTTCCTTGTCGAAACAAAATGGCGACTCCACTGGGGACAACTTTATCTTATTTAACATTAACATTGGGGAAAGTTGTAAGACTCTTATCACTTTTTGGCGTCTCTTAGACGCCAAAATGGTGACTCTTAGTGGGAGCATCCTCCCCTTCATCTCTAAGATAGCTTACTTAATCCCTCGCATACTAACTTCACGTATGTTTCATTATCGAAGGTACCCGAATTCAATTATATAATACTATTGATGGCTAACGTTGCGAGAAAAGTGAACTTCCACTTCATCCCCATTGGGTTTGTAGTTGAATACGTGCCAAACTGAATTCTCGAGCATACGAATGCATGCACCACAAACAGGCGCAAAGTGACTCAAGTAACAGCGGGAGTCATTTTCGTCTCACCTCAACCACAGGAAAGTGACGGGAACTGGACTGTGGTCTTATCTAGAAAGACAAAAGCAAAGAACTTAAAGAGCCGCAAGGCAAACCTTATCTTTACCAAGAGCTGAGGGACCAATTACGCGCAGTATAGAAAGAAGAAAACCCGAGCTCGCTCCTCCTGCGATATACCCCGAACGAACAGCTCTACTGTTCGCATCGCGTGATTTTCAGGCTCTGATCGCCCAAGGACCAAATGGACAGAAGCACAGAAAGGTAAAACATTGATGATAGGATTACCAATGCCTGTATCACCCCCGATAAGTTCGCCCATAATTGTATCGCCCCGATCGATCAACAGCACGGGAAGCGTACAAAAGTCGAACGAGACTCCGATCTTTCCTTTCTTTATAAACCCTGTTACGTCAACGTAATCTCGTCTTACTCTAACAACGGCCTCAACAAACAGTAAAGGAGCCACAGTGTACATGGCAGGGACGGGTCAAGAAAATAGGCAACTACTGAAGAACGTGTTGACCAAATGGCAGAGGCACAAAGAGCGCTAATGGACGAGTGTCGGAACCTCGGAGAAGCTTTGGCAATTCTGGCACATAACGTAGCCCAGATAGCTGCTCCACCTATGATGGGAGCGACAAATGGACAGGAGAGCCAACCTGAAGATTCCTGTCCACAGGGGATAGGATCGCGAGGGTCCGTTCCAGCAACAAGAGCTATAACACAGGATGACGTAAGGCAAGTCGTCGAAGAAGCAGTCAGAATAGAGAGAGAGAGAGCGCGAATACCGGCCGTTTCAGATACCGAACGCCGTACCCAAGAGAAGTAGAAGACGTCCCTTTTCTGGCTAATTTCAAGCATCCAGACTTTCAGAAGTTTAACGGAGAAGGGTCACCTGAAGAGCACTTGATGCACTTCATTACCAGCATGAGGAATTTCTCCATGATACCTCAATACTGCTTACGATTATTCGAATCATCATTGACAAGTAAAGCTTTTCGATGGTATTCGAATTTAGCTCCATGATCTATATGCACATGGGAGGAAATGCAAGACGCCTTCATGTCAAATTTCTTCTCGTCAGAGCGTGATGTTAGCATCACGGAATTAGCTTCAGTACGACAGCGAGAAGGAGAACCAGTCGAAAATTTCATAGATAGATGGAAGACACTGGGGGTATCGTGTAGACAGTTGCCAGAAGAAAAGGAACAGGTCAAGATGTGTTTGAACTCCATGAAAACAGGAATCCCGTTCAGACTCACCAGCGCTGATGTTAGAACCTTTCGCGATTTGGCTACCAAAGCCCATGCGTTGGAATTAATGACTCGTAAGATGCCAGCATTTCATCATGAAACCGTCAGGAGGATACCCGGTAGAACGACCGTCAATACCATCAATCGTGATAAGAAAAATCAAGATGCGAGGGGCTCAAGAGACAAAAGATCGGAAGGAAAAGAAGGCTGGAATCAAACAAGGGATAGATACGGCGGAAAAAGGCTCAGAATGCTCGATTCTCATGAAGGATTTGAATTCAATAAAGAAGACATAATTTCTAAGATGCAGCAGTTGTTAAAAGCTGGTACCCTAGAATTACCAGAGCCCAAGCGCCCTGAAGATGTGATGAAGACCCGGGAAAGAAACTTTTGCCGTTATCATCGCCTAGTGGGACATCCAACGGAGAATTGCTTTACGTTGAAGTGCAACATACAACGAATGATAAATAGGGGCGAAATAATAACCAGTGAAAGCAAAGAAAAGAGTATGAGGGCGACAGTAACCGTACTTTCAGTCCAGGAAAAGGCCCAAGAAATAAAAGGGAAAGAAAATCGAAAATCAATAAAAAATGCAGCAATGATTACGTTGCGATCAGGAAAGCGATTAACGAGTCCGGCGAAGCGAAAAGCAGGAATTGCGAGGAAAGAAGTTACCGAAAGACAGGACAGCGAGGATGAAAGTAAAAACGAGAACGGAGCGACGAAAGTGGCTTATGACGTAGTTAGCCACTTGAAGGGTATACCGGCACGTCTAAGCATCTATGATGCACTCAAGTTATTAGAAGAGTTTCGACAGAGTTTGATTTATGCGCTATCTGATCACAATGTGAGAGAAGCTTTATTGACAGAAATAAAACACGAAAGACACAATGAACGGGCAAATTGTCTACCAGTAATCTCGTTCTCTGATGATGATTTAATTGGCGAAGCAGAACATAACAGACCATTAATGATAGAAGGGTTTATTTGTGAAAAGAAAATAAAACGGATCATGATAGACAATGGGTCTGCAGTGAATCTTTTGCCACTCTCCATGATTACCAAATTGGGTTATCGCCGTTCTGATTTGCTCCCCAGCAAAATGATGATACAGGGGTTCAATCAAGATGGGCAACGCGCGCTCGGAAAAATTACAGTGACATTGTAAGTGAGAGAATTAATTACTAGTGTTGTATGTCATGTTATAAATGTTGTGACAATGTATAACCTTCTCTTGGGAAAGCCGTGGATACATCAATACAGTATTGTACCCTCTACTCTATACTAATGTTTCAAATACTGTAAAGATGAAATGCAGTGCAAGGTGATGGCTGACGCAAAACCATATACAGAAGCTGAGTCTTTCTTCGCGGATGCTAGCTATTATAAAGGTTTCTCCGAAGAGGTGGAAAATAATGATGAAAAGAAAGTCTTAAAAGACGTCCGAATGAACATGTTAGAGAAGAAAGGGCAGAATCTTCCGGAACTGCAGAAGCAAGAAAGAAGTTCTATTTTATACCCAAGCATCTGAGACAACCGGGGCAGCCGCCGTTGACATTGTTATTGATATAACAGTTGAAAATCTTACAGTGCAATTATACGATGCCCTTACCCAATATTGAAAGGTGTAAGCCATTTACAGCCGCTCCAGGAAGATTTCAAGTCAGGGCTAGTACTAAATACCCTGAGCCGATAGAATTCCATGCCGCAGCGAAAGTAAGCAATGTATATCACGGAGAGTTAACATCGCAAAATTTGAAAAAATACAGTGCAGTAAGCAAGAAAATCATGAGAAATATGGGTTTTGATTGTAACAAACCCACTGGACTAAATCATGGGAAAGGAATTCAAATCCCTCTTGGGGTTGATCAGAAAAAACGGAGAAAATTCCAGGGGCTAGGAGAAGAGTCATCAGTAAATATGGTATCAGTAAATATGACTTTGGCCGCACAAGAACCAGAACAAGATCTTAAGGTAATAAAGTATCCCAAAACAGCTCCTAAACAAATAGAAGACGGGGGGCAACCGATAATAGATGGCTTGCGAGAAATAAATTTGGGAACAGCAGAAGAGTCGAGGAATACATTCATCAGCGTCAGCCTTTCTGAATAGGAATTCGAGAAATATGGCCAACTTCTCAAAGAAAATAAAGACGTCTTCGCCTGGACATATAAAGAGATGCCGGGACTGGAACCCTCCGTAGCGATGCATCGATTAAACATCTCCAAAGAAAAGAAACCAGTAAAGCAAGCACAAAGGCTATTCCACCCAAACCTGATTCCGTTAATCGAAGAGGAGGTAAATAAACTGATAAAGGTTGGATTCATCAGGGAGGTTAAATATCCCAAGTGGATATCAAATATCGTTCCTGTAAAAAAGAAGAATGGGCAGATCAGAGTATGTATTGACTTCAGAGATCTGAACGAAGCATATCCAAAGGACGACTTCCCTCTCCCGATAACAGAGTTATTGATCGATAGTACTACTCAGTATGCTATTATGTCCTTTATGCACGGTTATGCAGGTTATAATCAAATCAGGATGGCGCCCGAAGATGAAGAGGCAACGGCATTCAGAACACCGCTCGGGATTTATTGTTACAAAGTTATACCTTTTGGTCTTAAAAATGTCGGGGCAACATATCAAAGGGCAATGAAAAATATCTTTCAAGATATGATGCATAAACATATTGAATGCTACGTTGATGACTTGGTGGTCAGGTCAGGAGATCATCAAGAACACCGTGAACATTTGGCAGCAGTCTTCCGTCGACTCAGAAAGAAACAATTAAAGATGAACCCAGCTAAATGTGTGTTTAGGGTATCTTCGGGTAAATTTCTCGGCTTCGTTGTACGGCATAAAGGCATCGAGATCGATCTAGGAAAAATTAAGGCTATTCAAAATATGCCGCCACCGACAACGCTAAAGGAATTGAAAAGTTTACAAGGAAAACTGGCGTACATTCGCCGTTTCATTTCAAACCTCGCAGGAAGGTGTCAGCCATTTTTTCGGCTAATGAAAAAAGACACAGAATTTGTATGGGACCACGCCTGCCAGAATGCGTTTGATTCAATCAAGGAATTTCTGAAGCAGCCGCCGGTGTTAACAGCTCCCGTGAGAGGTAAGCCGTTGTATACATCTACAGCTACAAATTCTTTGGGTGCTTTATTGGCATAGGTAAATGAAGCCGGAAAGGAGACTGCTCTTTATTATCTAAGCCGAACATTGATGGGGGCAGAATGCAATTATTCCTCGATCGAGAAAGAATGTTTGGCGTTGATATTCACTGTTTAAAAGTTAAGACATTATTGTCTCTCCCACGATATAACTTTGATCTCAAGAGCAGATCCGATCAAATTCTTGATGACCAGGCCAATGTTGTCAGGAAGATTAGCCAAATGGATGTTACTGTTATCAGAATATACTATTTCATATAGACCGGTGAAAGCAGTAAAAGGGCAGGCCATGGCAGATTTCCTCGCAGCACATCCCGTGGCAGAAAGTGAAGAAATTAATGATGACTTCTCGGACGAGCAGGTTATGTTGGCTAAATCCCAGAGCCTATGGCAAATGTATTTTGACGGTGTTACTCGAACATCGGGAGGGGGGGCAGGAGTGATATTCATTACTCCTCAAGGAGATCTGTTACCATACTCCTTCACACTAGGCACTACATGCACGAACAATGAGGCTGAATACAGAGCCCTCATTATCGGAATGGAAATAACTCAGCAAATGAAAATAAAATTATTGCACATCTTCGGAGATTCTAAATTGATTATAAATCAATTGACAACAGAATTCGAAGTAAGGAAACAAGAGCTCTTGCCTTATTGTCGGAAGGTACAACAGTTACTTGAACAGTTTTGTCATGTGGAAATCAAACATATACCACGATCTGAGAATGCAAAAGCGGATGCTTTAGCCAGTCTGGCAGCGGCTCTGTCTTGCACAAATCGAAGTCCTCTCCAGGTAACTATAGAAGAAAGAAGATTCCTGCATTCGCAGAGGTTATCGAGGAAATCGTTGAAATATTTCCTATATCCTGTCTGGAAGTAACGACAGATGATTGGCGTCAGCCTTTCGTCGATTATCTCAAATATAACATCCTGCCAGAAGATAATGCGCAAAGACAGCAGATTAAGCAGCGATCGGGCAAATTTGTCATATGCAGCGAAGTATTGTATAGAAAATCTTATAATGGAAAGCTGTTACGGTGCTTAGATAAGCAAGAAGCAAACCAAATGTTGCGGGAAGCACATTCAGGTGAATGTAGAGCGCATCAAGCCGGCCGAAATTTATGCCATAGAGTGCATCGAATGGGTTATTACTGGCCTACCATGTTCAAAGATGCGATAGAATATGCGAAGCGGTGTCATGAATGTCAAATACATGGGGATATAATACATGTCCCCCCGGAAGACTTACATCAGTCCGTTGCTTCTTGGCCTTTCTCAGCTTGGGGACTCGACATGATTGGCCCTATAAATCCACCTTCGTCTAAAGGAAAACAATATATTTTGGCAGCGACAGACTATTTCTCCAAGTGGACCGAAGCAGTCGCTTTGCGTAATGTTAAAGAAAAGGACGTGGTCAATTTCATCCGGCATGCCATAATATACCGTCGTGGTATTCTGAAAAAAATCGTCTATGATAATGGCACCCCTTTTAAAAATAGAGGCATGAAAAAGTTGTGTCAGAAGTTCGGCATCCAACATTCGTTTTCAACACCTTACTATCCTCCGGCCAATGGATTAGCAGAGGCATTTAACAAAACGATCGTCAAAATAATAAAGAAAATAGTGACAGGCAATAAGAGCGATTGGGATGAAAAGTTACAGGAAGCATTATGGGCCTACAGAATTATCCATCGTACAGCAACAGGGGCGACACCATATTTACTAATCTATAGCATGGAGGCAGTCATCCCAATTGAAATACAGGTGGCATCACTCAGAATAGCGGTACATCAGTCTGTAACAGATGATGAAAATGCAAAAATAAGGCTGAAAGAATTAGATCTGCTCGATGAGAAACGTCTAGCAGCTCAGCAGCGGTTGCAGTCATATCAGGCCAGGATATCGGCTGCCTTTGATAAACAAGTTAAATACCGCTCTTTCAAAAAAGGGGATATGGTGCTAATGCTGAAAAGACCTATAGTGGTCACCCGCCGGACAGGGGGCAAGTTCGAGCCTAAATGGGACGGTCCATATGTGGTAAAAGAAGTATACTCCAATGGGGCATATAGAATCGCAAATCAAGAGGGGCAGGGTATCAGTATACCTGTCAATGCCCACTTCATCAAAAGATACTACCCCTGAAGAGAGACATGCTAATTTTGACCCAGAATATTATCGGCATAATGATTCTATATTAAAAGGGGGCAGGGAGGAATAAGATCATGTCTATATGTCAACAAAAGAAGCTATGGAGAAGAAATTCACGAGCATGTCAACTATGTTAGTAAGCATTAATTCTGAAAAATATATGGATCATCGTCATCACCAAATAAGTTTGACAAAGTCAATATCACCTTGAAGATATTGATTCTCTTGAAGATATTGACAAGATTGATATATTGCCTTACAAGGCACGAATCCTCTTGAAGATATTATCAAAAATAAAGACGTATCAATCTCGGTCGGAAACCTCTATTATGCTGGCAATGACAATGATCATAATTATTATTGCCCTACAAGGCACGGATCTTCTTAAAGATACTATCAAAAGCAAGGATATATCAATCTCAGTCAAAGAGGCAGTCTAGCCAAGCCAAATCCTAAAAGAGCCAAATCAAAAAGATCAAGCTCTAAGAAAGAGCTAAAAGCTCTAAAAAAAAAAAAAAATAAATAAAAATAAAAAAGGGGGGGGGGGATCAAGCTCTAAAAGGATCAAATCCTCAAAGGATCAAGCTCTCAAAGGATCAAGCTCTAAAAGGGTCGGCCAACTACACATACGACCTATCAAGATCGTCATTCGGGCAGCGACGAGGAGTCAGTGGCCCTAAAAAGCCTGGGAAGATCATCGTGCGCACCCATGCGGGCAGCTGACGAAGTCAAGGATTCAAAGCATAAAAGGCCATAAATCTGCGAAGACTAGTCACCGTAACTCCCATGTCATCTGTATAGCTTTCCGGCAGCGCCACGGGGAACGGATGAAAGTGCTCTCCCATGAATGGGCTCGACTTTACAGACGAAGAAAACAGGGGCCACAGTGTGAGCTTTTAGGCCAACCATGCGTAAGACCCTCCAGATCTACGGTTTGATTCCAGTAGTAACTCGTGACGAAGAGATTAAGCCTACTCATTAATGGACTGGCGACCCTAGATTTGGTGCCTAAAGGTAGCCTTGCGAGCCCTGCGAACTCTAGAGAGTTACCGTGGCCAACCCTGCGCGTAAAACCAACAATTCACCGCCCGGTAGCATCATTGGGCCCCTCTGATGGACCGTGCTGTGAACTCAAGGCAGTGAAAAGTCCAAGAGAACTCTAGAGAGTTATAGAGACCATCACATAAGACCAACAAATGCTCCACTATTCAAGAGCTTAAACTGTGTGTTCGCGCGCTCCACTACTCATGAGCTTAAACTGTGTGTGGCTAATTAAATTAAAACTTAGCACTACCAATTTAATACTCACATAGAGAATCCCGCACTAACAAAGCATAAAAGGTCTAAAAATTATAATTAATGATGCGATGAAATTACTGTATGAAAATAGAGTTGCCATAATATGATGTGATAAATGTTAGCATAAATGTCATCAATATGCGATGTAGTAAATGCCATCATAAATATCTCAAAATGCTATCATAAAAGCATATGTTAAGTCAAATAAATTACCCGTCCAAAAGCATGTAAACAAAGATTACATGTTCAAAAATCACATGTTTAAAGTTCTTCCGTAACCCCTACTGCCTCCATATATTTGCGCAAATCCTCTTTTAATTGTGCCTAAGCTACATCATGCTTGGATTTTTCTTCAAGAATAAGTCTCGCCTGATCAGGAACACCAGCTAGCTTGCTCTCCAAAGAAGCGATCATTTCTCTACCTTGGAGTTGTGCAGATTTTTCTATATCAATGGATTGAACATTCGCCCTCATCCTTTCTTCAACATCTTGAATGACTAAGTCTTGCTCATGATTCCTCCTCTCCAGTTGAAAGATTTCTTCTTTTAGGGCTACAATGTGATCTCGGATAGTCACTCTCTCATCAATATAAATCTTTAATTGATCTTGAAGAATCAAATATTCTTGCTCAAGTTTGGAGATAGATGAAGCCGTCAAAGAGGCTTGTTCTTGAGATGCAGCCAGCTGCTTCCTGTATTCTAAGATCTCAGAGGCAATTGTAACATTTTCTACCGACGCCAATGAGATTACTGAATCGCGAAATTTAAGGAGCGAATCTCGCAAAGGAGATATGTTAACTCTAGCCATCTTGGCAGAGCTCTCCAAAATTTTCATGGCAACGTCCAAGTCCAACCATTAATCAGGGTTTCTGAAGATATAGGCTATCGTCAACAAGGAGTGTTTCACCATAAGCATCTTGTGGACAGGGACTGGCTGCACCGCTGCAAGAAGGAGTTCCTATAGCAAAAGAAGAAAGGCATTCAGATATATTATGAAATATGCGGTTCTAAGTAAAATAACGGGTGCATATATATACCTGTCGCTGGAATACGATTAATAGAAGGAGAAGCTCCCTGAGTCGCGGAAGGGCCGAGTCCCACCATATCAGCAAAAGATGGTGCTCTAGCTTCCGTACTAGAATCTTTGGTAGCTGGAGTTGGCAAGTCAGTGGTCTTTGTTGGAAATATAATTTCACGAGCTACCACTTTCTGTACCACCAACAGAATTACAGGAGCTCTTGGTGAAGTTCCTGTAGGAGGATTCACTGAAGAGATCGCGCCTATCTCAACGACCTGAGCACCTAAAAAAGGGAGACATAATAGTTCTAAATAAATAATTACTGTTAAATATGTAGATAAATATATGCATATGAAAGTTAAATCTCCTTTACTTGGTGAATATCCGTATTCGCCATAATCTAAATGTTCCTCCTCATCTTCCTCAGCTGCAGGAGATTTAGCAGGAATATTAATGCCAGAAAGAGCTTTAGAGGTTGCAGGAAGATATTCCATTTCAACCCCTTCTGTAATTGCTTCCTCTTCTCCGCCAATATCGACTTCGCCTTCTTCAAAATCGTCATCTTTATCCTCACAACTTTCACTATCCTCGTCGTCTTCATACTGCGAAGAGGCAGTAGTATCTGATGATGAAGCTGAACTCTCATCTCCCAAAATTTCTTCATCAACTTCTTCAATGACAACTTGCTTTCCTTTACAAGAAGCAGCTCGGCTACTCTCTGGTGCGGACTCTTTGATTGTAGGGGAGGCGGATGCTTGTCTGGTCCCCTCTGAAAGAATAGGAGATGATGCCTGTAAACGCGTTCTTAATCTAGTCATCGGAGAAGATGAGCTAGGACAAAGGGGTTGTGGAGGAGGTATAGGAGCATCAATAGCTAGTTCTTCTTGAACCGCTGCAGTCTCTACAGGAACTGGGGAAGATGCACCTTCAACGTCGTCTGCAGCCTGATCTGTAAAGTCCTGACGAGATTGCTCAAATTCTCTTAAAACTCCATAAGCAAACCAGCCATCCAAAGTGTTAATGGGCTTTATTTCACGGATAGGGTCTTCTAACGATATCTTCCTAAAATTTCTCCATGATGAGACGTATGACTCTTTCCGGGATATAGCCAATTCCACTCTCTAGATTTCTGCCTTTCAGCCTAGGCGGATGGAGAAAGATGGAGGAATCCACTGGCAAGCACTTAGTGACCAAGTATGACTGATGATCCTACCATCGCATCCAGCCATATGATGTACGGACTACGCGATTACAGCCTGGAATTATGAAGGAAGATCCAACACAGCTGTTCAGTAACTGCTTCCATATCATGGCCTAATTAAGACGGTCTGTTCCATAACAATGCATTTTCCGAGTAACTAGCCCGCAGTCTTTTGGTATAGTTTGGTCGTAACCAAATTGACGAGCGAAACGACTGGGGTAGTAAGGTTCTCTCCAGAACTTTGTCCCTTCCCGAAGGGGTAGGCCGCAAGAACGAATGGAAAAGAAGAAAGCTCTTTCCGCTGCAGTAAGTGCTTCTTGGTCCACCATGTCTGTATCCTCGGTATAATAATAAAGGCGGAATTGAAAGAAGTTTATTTGGTCATCATCCCGAATTTTATTGGCAACCCAGTCATACGCTCTTTTAGCCATCGCTCTTTGTTGGAAGAACCAGAGTGGAAGATGAGAAGGATGAACATATGCTTGCTCTGGGGCTTCGAAAGTCCAAGGAAAGTAAACCCCTAGCCACCCTGTGATATAATGCTAAGAGGTATGTGTAGACGAGGCTCCGAGAATAGGATCCTTCACGTGGGTAGCTACCTCTCCGAGGGCTCTATAAATAGAGCATAATACTGGGGTAGCAAGGGAGTATCTGTGGCCTTCCGCCAAAGCACCAGCTACAGGGAAGACGGTGGGACGAACAACATCTGCTCATTTAGAGCTGGGCAGTACGACTAAGCTCAGCCAATAGGCCACGAAAGCTGCAAGTTCTCCGAAAGAGCTATACTCCGGTCTCTCCTTCATTGTGTTTTAGAGCTTTATTAGTTCCTTGGAGTGACAATCACGAAATCTTCAAATATATATATATAAGAGAGGGTAAATGTGCAGAAATCTCTAGAAATATGAGGAGAAAAGTCAATTATCGGACTGATAAATACCTGAGGCCTCTGGAGAAATGTGCCAGCCATTGCAAAGGGGGGATATTGTGAAAACTGGGAAATTTACTCATCTCCTTGAACAGTTTGATAGTGGTTTCAGAGATAGAAGGTCTGCGATCGGGAGAGGATACAAAGGCCAATTCCTTATTGGTTGGAATAAATTCATCGTAGAATTTACCTGTTATCGGGAGACCGGCTCTGTGGTGAAGATCCCAAAGTGTTATACTCATCTCACCATAGGGTAAGTGGAAGGACTTGGTTGTGGGCGACCAGTACTCGAGGAAGCCTTTCAGTACAGTAGGTTCCCTATAGAAGTATTTGGAAGTCACTTCTATAGCATCATAAAGGCCGATTTTTGCAAGTGTGCTTGTGTGCTTCAGTTAAATAGCTTCCGCCCAATCAGAATAATAACATCGAGCAGTTAACAGGCCTCTGATGCGAAATTCTGCTTGTCCCCAGAGTTGTTCCCGATCTCAGAAACGCTGCCGGACTGTCTCATAAAAATGTGAAGGAAAGAGGTCGTGAGGGCTATGGAAAGGAATTAAGAAGATCATGGGATGAATTTCTCCTATCTTTTATCGCGGCTTCTGCATTTGTATGACTCCCTCAAGGATCTGGGGTTCTCTTGTGGCCCACGATTCATTATACATCAATCTTTCACCGTGAACGTAATCTTAGATTCACAGTCAAGCATGGACTGATGGCGGTAGACATTGATGGGAATTATCGTCATCCCTTCTGCATGAGGGTTGTCGAACTTCATAACGCCTTCAATGACTCATACTGAATCCCATGAATTTTGAAGTCTCTTCTTCTTATGTTCATTAATTTTCTCTACAAACTCTTTCACCTTATTCCGGCGAGTTTTCTTCAAACGGGAGGCCGGGGGAGTGTCTTCACGAAGAGGTGGTCTTTCACTATCAGTACGAATGTGAGCCGTAGTCTTTAACCATTCGTCTCAATCGTACTCTCTGCCGTGCTTTGGAGGACATTTGATATCTCCTAATGATATGGATCTATGAATGGGGGATGACAGAGATTTGATGCAGTCAGAGAAGTCAAAGGTGGGAAGAACAGGCTCTTTAAAATAAGCAGGAGTTCTGGAGGTAGTCTTTGTTCACTTAGCAGGCAGTTGATCAGAAGAAGGTTGATCAGAAGGAGGAATCATAGGACGGGCTTTTTATTTTATACAGGCCATAATGATGTAAGGAGTTAAGAAAAGAAGATAAATATCAGACTGAGAATAGAAGAAAGGTGAAAAATGGCTAAGTGTTGGAAGGTTCAAAAGAGAGAAAAATGGCTTAGTATTGGAAGGTTCAAAAGAGAGAAAATGGCTAAGTGTTGGAAGGTTCAAAAGAGAGAAAAATGGCTAAGTGTTGGAAAAGTTCAAAAGAGAGAAAAAATGGCTAAGTGTTGGAAGGTTCAAAAGAGAGAAAATCAGCTAAGTGCAGGACACTTTGCGCGGGTCCGCGCAAAGCATATGGGTTGCGCGGAATGTAGTGGACTTTGAAGGAACTCGCGCAAACAGCAAGGGTTTGCGCGGGACCGCACAAACAATATCATTTGCGCGGAGGAGAATCGCAAAAGCAAAGTTTTGTCAGAGCACAAAGGGTTTGTATAAATGACAAAGTTGTTGGGCTATTTATAGGATTCGTGGTCAAGTACGGTACTCGATCTAGCTTTGCACAGGATTGCGCAAACCCTGCAAAAAAAAGGGTGATTTGATCATTTTCTTTGATTTTCTGGAAAAAGCAAAGAACGAATCAAGGGAGCATCTGTTGAGGCATAAAATAAGAGAAGAATTGAAGTAGGGAAAGATCAAGGAATTTAGGAAAAGGTTGGAAGAAAGGAACAAATAATTAGTTCTGAGAACACTTTGCGCTAGACCGCACAAAGTATACCGATTGCGTGGGATCGCGTAAAGTATATCATTTGCGCGTATCCGCTCAAAGCATATAACAGTTGCGTAAAAATGGCTCCGAGTTATTTTGTCCCACATCGCCCAAGTCAAAGTTTTACGCCTGTGAAATGCCTATAAATACTCCGCTCTCTCTAAAAAGGGGTTCGAAGATTTTGGAGTGAAAAAAGAGCAAAGGAGAAGACCGAAGGTGCAGAGCATTGGGCTCCAACAGATTGTGCGGACCCGTGCAAACGAGCACTGGGCTCCTACAGCTTGCATGGACCCGCGCAAACAATATGGTCTGCGTAGGACCGCGCAAACCGACTTGCCTATAGTCTATAACAGCAATGGGCTGTCATGCTGCTGAAATGGCCAAAGTCTTCAAATCTTCAAGTTTTTCCTATTCAAGAGAGAAGGAAGAGTCATCGACAGAAAGGCGTATTCCTCCTAAGTCTCAGGAGATGACTGAATTAGCGCCGAAATGCTGCCGGAATCTCTATTTTTCTTAAAGACTATTGGTCGATTCGTCAATTCCTCCTAAGTCCTAGGGGATGATTAGGATCATTGCCGTTATGCTGCCAAAATTTACATTTAACTATGACAGCTGAACTTATAATGAATTCTTTGTAATCTATCTTAGAATCAAGGGATATCCGAGGATGTAAATGAATTCAGAATCAATAAAGTGTGATAATTGTCTTTATACCTTTCCATTGTTATGACCAAATAAGATAGTTTCCCTAAACCAAATACATTTGTTTCCTTGTCGAAACAAGGAGGGTGGCCCCAACAGCAGAGGAACTATTGAGACCCGCTCTCCAGAAGAAGACCACTGTTCGGAGGAGACAAGCTACTCCTCGCAGAGAAGGTCCCTCAGGCCCGAGTGTAGCGGCTACGACTCCAATCGCTGTCGTGGTCGCGACTATACCTGCAGCTGTGATCACTATGGCCCCGTCTCCTACCCCGTCTCCTGCCCCGATGACTCCTGCTACGGTGTGCGCTGTGGGTCACGTCTCAACGGTCATCACTTCAACTCCTGCAACCATAACCTCTTCCATTCCGCCCGCAATCATTCCTCTTGTCGGGGAGGTCCATCCCATCCATCGACTCCTTGTATAGCTATTCCTTCATCATCCGAGCGAGAGGAAGCCGTTCGGATAGCCGACGCCATGATTACCCCTCCCGAGGTTGGGGGTGACTTTGGAGCCGAGGCTCAGGCCTCGGCTGGTAGCGGAACTGGTTTTGCAGAGGCAGTCGACTCTGCTTAAGTAGGGATGATTGGAGGGAAGTTTACACCGGGCTATCATCTTTCTTGCTTGACCCCCTGGGCTGCGAAGCACACTCCTAAGGAGAGTATAGCTAACCTCCTTGACAAGTCAGACAGCTCCTTCCTGAATGACTTGGCTTCCATTTTTTACACGGTATCTTCGCCATCTTTCGTCATTTTCCTTGTACTTAGCGATTTTCAAGTGTTCATTCATTTGTTTTTATACAGTCCGTCCCAAAGCTTTTATCGGCTTGGGGAAGTGCACGGGAGGCGAAAAAAAGAGAAGCTGAGCTGGAGGCCATCAAAACCTAAATGGGGGTCTTACAGGAGGAGAACACTTCCCTCTGACTTGAGCAAGGCGAGCTGTGTCGGCGAGTTGAAGAAGGGAAGGCCAAGGAGCTTCAGCTACAGGAGACTGTTGTCGACCTTGGAGTTAGGGAGTTGCCGTTGCAAGGGGCAGTAGAGGACTTGACAGCTCGATGTGACGCCGCGACTACTGAGCTGGCCCGAGCTAGGGCTCATGCTGACTCGTTGGCCTAAGAGAATGCTCGACTGAGGAAAGCTCTTGATCGAGCTAAGATCGAGGCGGCGGAAGAGCAGGCCCGAGCCGTTGCCCAGGTGAAGGAAACTCAACAGGCCAAGGATACAGCTTCTTTGGCCGAGGCGGTGGTTGCAGCAGTAGAAGCCTTCAAAGTCTCAATGGAGAGGGATGCTGAGGCCGCCAAGTTTTACAATCGTAGATATGACGATTGCGTTGAGGCGGTCCTGGGTCTATACCCGGACCTTAACCTCGACTCAATACTATTGGAGGAAGCTGAAGAGTAGCATGTAGATGAGGTCTGCCCGGATCTACCCCCGATGCTCAAGCTCCCTCGCCACCCACGTAGTTCAGATTACCTTTACTTTTTTATTTTGAACTTAATTGGAACTTAAACTGGTTAGAACTCTTCTTTTTGGTTTGACCTTCCTATGAAGGTCTGTGGGTGATGATTTTTTTTTATACTTTAATCCATAGCTGATTCCTTTTTGAATGTTGACTGTAGACTACTTGATTGTCAAAATAAGAGGTTGATTTCGTTTACGGTGTAGTTCTGAGCTAATCTTACCTTTTGGCGTGCTGGTGTTTCCTAACACCATCTCGCTCTGTTGGACTATTAAGGCTCATTTGTTGAGTCCGGGCCCCTGGGGGGTCGGCTCATCCCACAATTAGTAAGACCCTTTTGCTTTACCTATTAATTCGCGAGTCGTCCCCTATATTAGGGAAGTCGGGTCAGCGCTTAGGCTTTTTCCCTAGCTTAGGGGATACCTTATAGAATATGTGGAATGACGTATTAACCCCTTTTAAGGCATTAATCCGTTAAATCCGCCCCCGCATATGGGGGGCAACTTTTCCTTAGTCGAGAATCCGTCCATGTAGATTAGAAGAGGCGAATTTTATTAAGAGCCTTAAAGGCTTGTCGCTCGGAGGCGTACACTTTGGCGAGGGCCTTAAAGGCTTGTCGCTTGGATAAGTACTTTTATTGAGAGTCTTAAGGTTAGTTCGTCATGAGTAATAAACTTTCAGATGCTCGGCGTTCCAGGGATGGGGGAGCTGACGACCTTCAAGGTCTTCTAGGTGGTAGGAGCCTAGTTTAGTTGACCGAACGACCCGATAAGGTCCTTCCCAGTTTGGTTTAAGTGTACCAGCCCCTGGCTCGGTGGTATTTTGGAATACTCGGCGAAGGACTAAGTCCCCTAACCTGAATCGCCTTGTCTTGACTTTCGAATTGTAGAACCGTGTCACTTGTTGATGCTGGGCTGCGACTCGGAGCTTCGAGATATTTCTAACTTCTTCAAGCAAATCCAAGTTTGCGGCAATCTGCTCGGAATTCTGTTTTTCATTGAAGCTCCCGACCCAGGCCGTAGGGAGACCAATCTCCACAGGCACCATCGCCTCCGAGCCATAGGAGAGCGAGAACGGAGTTTTTCCTGTTGAGGACTGAGCTGTGATCCTATAGGCCCAGAGAACGAGCAGAAGTTCTTCTGCCCAACTACCTTTCGCTTTTTCCAGTTTTGTCTTGAGATGATGCTTGATGACCTTGTTGACTGCCTCTACTTATCCATTCGACTGGGGATGTCGGGGAGAAGAATACGCATTCGTGATGCCGAGTCCGTGACACATGTTTCGAAATTTGTCGTTATCGAACTGTCGGCCATTATCTGACACGATGGTTCGTGGAATCCCGAATTGGCAAATGATGTTTTTCCGGACAAAGCCGATCGATCACCTTCTACTCTGTGATTTTGGCGACGGGCTCAGCCTCGGCCCATTTGGTGAAGTAGTCAACAGCGACAATTGTGAACTTGACTTGCGCCTTTCCTGTGGGTAGGGGACCAATAATGTCGATTTCCCTCTGTGCGAACGGCCAGGGGCCGCTCATGGGGACCATCTCCTCCGCAGGTTGCCTCGGCACGGCCGCAAAATGTTGGGATTTATCACATTTTTTAACGTAATTTTTGGAATCTTCTTTGATGGTTGGCCAGAAATACCCTTGTCGGAGTATCTTCAGAGCTAAGGCCCGACTGCCGGAGTGATTTCCGCAGATTCCCTCATGAATCTCTCATATGACATATTCCACCTCATCAGCCCGAAGACACCTAAGGTAGGGCTGAGAATGTCCCTTTTTGTACAGGATACCATCCAGGACAATGTATCGGGCTGCTCGGACTCTGAGCCGCCTGACTTCCAGCTTGTCCGCAGGGATCTCGGCTGTCGTGAGATACTTGAAGATCGGGTCCATCCAGCTCGGAATTACGCGAACGGGATTGACTTCTTTCTCATCGTTACTAATGCTTGGTTGCTCTATGAATTCGATGGGGATGATTCGTGGGATCTTTCCCTCCGCGGCTGAGGCGAGCCGTGCTAAGGCGTCGGCTCATGAATTTTCTGCCCTCGGGATTTGACAAATCATGCAATTCTGAAATTTTTCGATTAATTTCCTCGCTTTATCGAGATAAGCCATCATCCTTATTTTCTTAGCCTCGTATTCGGCAGAGATGTAATTTACCACTCGCTGGGAGTCACATCGGACTTGAAGAGACAGGACACCCAGACTTGCTACTAATCTGAGTCCAGCTAATAAAGCTTCATATTTTGTTTCATTGTTTGAGACTCTGAATCCCAACCTGATCGCGTATTGAACGGTCGTGGAGTTGGGTGCGATTAAGACGATCCCAGCCCCGGCCCCTTTGACGTTGGACGACCCGTCCACATAGAGAACCCATCTTAGATCTGATATTGCCTTTTGATCGCTCAAAGGAGAGGATGAACTTGCTTCGACTTTGGCGCCGATCTCTTCGGCACTCGGAGTGAATTCGGCTATAAAGTCGGCCACGGCCTGCGCTTTGATTGCCGTCCTCAGGCGAAACTGAATATCGAACTTGTCGAGCTCGATGGCCCACTTAGTCACCCGACCTAACACCTCGGGCCTCTAGAGAACTTGCCTGAGAGGGGAATCTGTTAGCACAATTACCGAATGAGCTTGGAAGTATGGGCGTAACCTCCGAGCTAAAACAATGAGGCTGAATGCCAGCTTTTCCAGGGGTGAGTATCTCATTTCTCCCAGCACCAAAGCTTTGCTCACGTAATAAACAGGGTGTTGCTTGCCTCCAACCTCCCTTATCAGAGTCGAGCTGACAGCCGAGGTTGACACTGCGAGGTAGAGGAATAGGGGCTCACCTTCTTCAGATTTGGACAGTAGAGGGGGTGAGCCTAAGTACTGTTTTAGCTGTTGGAAGGCTTGCTCGCACTCTGGTGTCCACTCTGCCTTCTTATGACCCTTCAATTACTGGAAGAAGGGGAGGCACTTATCCGTCGCTCTGGAAATGAAGCGTCCGAGAGCTGCGACTCGACCTGTAAGATATTGTATATCCTTGATGGTTCGAGGCGAACTCATGTCAAGGAGTGCTTTGATCTTTTCAGGATTCACTTCAATTCCTCTTTGACTAACTTGAAAGCCGAGGAATTTTCCTGAGCCGACTCCGAAGGCGCACTTCATTGGATTTAGCTTCATCTGGTATTCTCGAAGGACGGCGAACGTTTCCTCGAGATTCGTCAGGTGATCGGATGCTTTGATGCTTTTTACCAACATGTCATTGACATATACTTCCATGGTGCATCCGATCTATTTGGAGAACATCTGATTTACTAACCTTTGCTATGTGGCCCCAGCGTTTTTCAGGCCAAATGGCATGACCCGGTAACAGTAAAGTCCCTTATTCGTAACAAAGGTAGTCTTCTGCCTATCTGAAGGGTGCATCGCGATCTTATTATATCCGGAGTACGCGTCCAGGAAAGAGAGCAATTCATGGCCCACCGTGCTGTCGACCAGTTGATCGATCCGGGGCAGTGGGAAGCTATCTTTCGGACAAGACTTGTTTAAGTCCTAGTAGTCCACATATACCCGCCATTTCTCATTGACTTTCTTCACAAGGACCACGTTTATGATCCAATCGGGGTATTGCACTTCTTCTATGAATCCTACGTCGAGTAGAACGAAGACCTCGTCGGCAATCGCTTCGCATCGCTCAACATCAAATGGCCTTCTTTTCTGCTTGACGGGTTTGTGATATGGATTTACATTCATTCTGTGGACCATGATTTCCAAAGAAATTTCGGGTATATCTTGATGGGACCATGCAAAGACATCTCTGTGTTGTCGCAGAAATGCCAAAATTTCAGTCCGTTGCTCTGGATTCAATGATGTTCCGATCTGAACAGTTTTGCTCGGATCGGCTTCATCAAGCAGCACTTTCTCCAGATCTTCTACAGATGAGCCTTCTGCGGGCCCTCAGGGATCTAGGACATTGATGGCGAGCGCTTGCTTGACCGACCCTTTCTTTACTGCAATCGCATAACATCTCTGAGCTTCTCGCTGATTGCCTCGAAGGTAGCCTATCCCACCCTCGGCGGGGAAATTCATCATCAGGTGGTAGGTAGAAACAACTGCTCTCATTGCGTTGAGAGAGGGTCTCCCCAAGATAACATTGTACACGGAGGGCACATTGACAACTAAGAAGTCCACCATGAGTGTGACTTGATGTTGTCCTTCTCCCGCAGTCACAGGGAGGGAAATGGCTCCTTCGGAAATCACCATTTCCCCGGCAAAGCCGTGTAGGGGGTCTTCACAGGTCTGAGATGGGACCGTGGAATCCCCATTCTTTCAAAAGCTTCTGAATATATCACATCGGCTGAGCTCCCGGTGTCGACCAAAATGCGGTACACTTTGTGATTAGCTATAGTCATGGTGACTACCAGAGCGTCGTCATGCGGGTGTTGGATTCCACGTGCGTCTTCTTCAGTGAAGGTTAGGGTACATGGGCTAATACGAAGTTCCTTGCTGGGTCGTTCGGTTAAATGAACGTAGTGTTCCAGTTCGGACTTCCGGGAGTGAGCTTTTTGTGCCTTATTTGATTCTCTCCCACCGGATGAGCCTTCGAAGATTGTACGGATCTCGACTGGTTCCTCCGCGGTGTTATTTGGCTGCTCGCGTTCCCTTTCTCTTCTCCGAGTAGCTTTTCCTTCTTTTATATATCGACGCAGGTGTCCTTTTCGAATAAGGGTTTCAATTTCGTCCTTAAGGTCTACACAGTCATCAGTATTGTGACCGTGATCTCGGTGGAAGTGACAATACTTGCGCTTATCTCGATGATCTGGGTCGACCCTCATGCAGACAGGCCAATTCAGCATCTTCTCACCTCGGATGTCCAGTAGAATCTGCTCGGCAGACGTGTTAAGGGGGTGTAGGAGCGGAATTTTCCCTCTGGTCTCCTGCTCAGGCGACAATCGCGAGAGGTGCGTTCATCGGTCCCTTTATTAGACGTCTGGGATTCCTCGTTCCTAGGCCTCTTCCCTTTACCATTCAGCTCGGTCACTTGGACACTTTTACGGGCATTGGTGAATTCCTCCGCGTTGGTATACTTCTGAGCTCTGGCCACAAGTTCAGCCAGTGTCTTTAGTGGGTTCTTTCCAATGGAGAAGGTGAACTTTCCTTCTTTCAAGCCACTGAACATAACGGCGAGGGCCATTTTGTCATCATAGTCTTCCACTAATAATGCTTCCTCGTTGAAGTGAGCGATGTAATCCTTCAGCGACTTCTCTTACCGCTGATGAACTGGGTAAGGAATAGTCGACTCAACTCTGTGAAGGAGCTGACGGAGTTTGGTTTGAGTTGTCGGTACCAACTCCGAGCGGATCCTGTTAGGGTAATCTTGGCACATTATTGCATCTGTCGTCGTCTGGATCTGCATCTAGGAGCGGTAGGCTTCCACGTGCTCGGATGGGTCCCCGGACTCAGAATATTGAATAATGAGAGGTATCCGAAACCTCTGAGGCATCACCTCGTTCATGATTCCCGAGGTGAAGGGAGGTTCGGTCTCTTCCATCATTGCCTGGACGGCAGCGGGAATTGACGTCGGTTGCTGCTTTTTCTCCAGAGTTAAGAACTTGTTGTTGAGCTCCTCGAACCGCTTCTCTCATGGGTCTTTATTTTCTGCCACAATCTCTTGGGCGTTTTCTCTCTGGACTTCTCCTCCCCCTCCTTCGCTCCAACCGATGACGGAGGTCCGTTGGTGTCAGGGTTGAAGTAACCGAGGCATTAATCGGAGCTTGCGTTACGGTGTTCCGAGCCGAGGGTCAAACTTGGATCGGAAGAGGATGTTGACTCGATATGAGCACCTGAGGATGCTGGGGTGCCTCAGGTCTCACACTCCTCGGCACGGAGTGGGCTTCCACAACCGGGCCGACTGGTTTGTGGATAGGATCTTCTTGAGCCGAGCGCAACTGCGGCTCCTGTTGCTGCTTCATTCTGTTCACTTCATCACGTAGGGCTTGTATCTCGCCTTGCATGGCTCGATACTTGCTTGCCCGATTGCGCGAACGTTGGGAAGGTCGCGGGGCCGATTCCGCATGAAGTAGTGATGAGGAACGAGTTTGCTCATTTTGCTCTGGTTCCGCAGCTACCGTTATCGTCTTTCCTCTTGCCATTATACCCAAGAATAGGAACCTGACTTTTTGTATCAGTCCCACAGACGGCGCCAAAAATGTTGAGGTCAAAATCTGAATCGCTCTCCACTCCTCAGATAGACCCTGGCTCTGCACAAAAGGTGAGCAAAGGAGACCCTGGCTAAGCCGGAGGACCATACGATGCCTAAGTTAGGTCAAGGGAATCTGGGTCTTAAGTTGTAAGGTAGAGGGAGAGTGCAAGATCTTGCGTACCTGTAGCAATGGCGTCTTCGTGTATTTATACCTAACTGTGTGATGATCCGCGCCCGTTAATCACGGCACGATTCCCCCAATCAGGGAGATTTTAAGATCATGAAGATACTGCGCGCAATCCAAGGATCACATAATATATGACGTGCATCGTGCGCATCTGCGAGCGACATTATCAGCCTTGTCCTCTTATGGTAGTTTCTAAGTTCGGCCCAAAGGACGTCCGACTGAACCTCCGCCTCGGAGTATGGGGTCAACTCGGACCTTTCAGTAGGTAAGGTAAGTTTGGCCTGAGGTACGTCCGCCTCAACCTCCGCCTCGGAGTATGGAGTCGGCTCGGACCTTTCAGTAGGTAAGGTTTCCGACCGGCAGAAGACATAGGCTTTTGTCAACCTTTGTCTGAGCAGAAGGTTGTAGGGGCCTCAGACTCATGAGGGGCTCGGATCTTCCCATAACAACAACTATTAATATTATTAAAATCGTGATTAAGCACACATCAATTAGTGTTCAATCCTATATTCCAAGCCTAAAACTAAACTCTTAGATGAAACCTTAAACCTAAGTAATCTAAACCATAGGCTATAATCTTGACCATAGATACTTGGTAGAACACTGATCTCACTGTACAAATTTGTAATTTGTGGTAGGATTTGACTCTAAGGGTGCATACACATCCTAGCGACACTAGTAGGTGATTCTATTCGTAAGGTGATGATTTCCTCCCCTTGAGCTTTCTATTTTAATTTCGTAAGGTGATGATTTTCCCATTAGCTTAAGTGATAGTTTTTATTTTAATTTCGGTTGATAATTGATATCTTTATCTTATAATTATATGTACTAGTTGTTGGAATTGAATGCTAGATTACATGCTCAATATTTTCCTGCACATATTTTTCATGCTTGTGGATTGCTTATGAAACTTAAATTGGTACATCAATCAGTGGGAAACCTCACTTATAAATGTACACCCATACTTGGGATGTAACGTGCTTGATCATGATTATAATGGATCTTTGACTTAGTAGTTAATTGAATGGTGATTTAAATGGAATATTGATGTGGGTCGAGTTGACTTAGGGGTGTACACGAACTGAGCTAGCTTGGTTAGCTCGCTCGACTCGACTCGAAAAATCTTGATTCGACTCATTTCGAAGCTGAGTTCGAGCTGAGTCGAGTTGATTTTTTGAGTTCGAAAATGAGTTCGAGTCGAGTTCAAGCAGGCCCCAGCTCGACTCGACTTGTATCGAATCCAACTCGAATTGAACTAGTTCGGTGACTCAATTACTTTACCATTAATGTTGCTCACTAACTGTTTGATAAAATGACTCAACGAAATGTGGCTAGTGGCAAGGAAGGTTTGTACATGAAACAAATACCTTTTTTCTCTTTGTTTTTTTTTTTTTTTTTTTGGTTTTTATGTTACATAGAAAGTGTTTGAGAAAATACCCGTAAAACCATTGCCTTTGTTGGTCAGATAGTGGGTTTTTGAAGTTGCAGTTCAGGTGTTTGTGGAAATGCCTTAATGGCGAACTCGGCCCGAGCTGGCCGGTCAGGCTCGAGGACCGAGCTGAGCCGAGTCGAGTTCGAGCTGAGGTCCGCCACTGTTCGAGCCGAGCTGAGGCGAGTTGAGGCTAGCTCGATATGGTTCGACTGGATGTACACCCCTAATTTCAGCAAGCAGGTATTGAAGAGTCATTGGTTAGAATCTGATTTTGTGCCCGAGAGATGGGGCCCATCGTGATTTATGTACTATATCTACTCCGTCCATCCATTTTACTAGATAATTTTAATCTTTTATCCTAAAAATGAAACATATCCAAAGCTCCAGTAGACCGCACAGGAAACATTGTGAATTGAACATTCACCATTCAAGAACTGCCCGGGTCACAAAAGTTTTCCATCAACCTGATATTTGTGCTTTGCCTTCATCCATATCTACGTGATTTCATGAACAAGGTTGGATAACAAATAAAAACCACCGTGGCCCTGGGAAGGTTTCAACGGTGGATATCATTATTCTCACGGCTTCCTATGGTGTGGTTCAGATTTGGATATCCTCCAATTTTAAGCTCAACCCTTAAAATGAGCTGGAAAAACGGATGGATGACGTGGATAAACCACATACATGTATGGTGGGAACGGATTGGCTACTCTTGACACCAGCCAATGGCTGATGGTTGGTGCTCTGTGGGCCCCACCATGATGTATATGTTTCATCCATGTTGTCCATTTATTTTTACATATCATTTTACAGTATGAGACCAAAAATTAGATATATACCAATCTCAAGTGGACCACATTACAGGAAACAGTGTTGAATAAGCGTCGACCATTAAAAATATTTTGGGGGCCATAAAAGCTTTGGATCAAGCTGATTTTTTTTTGCCCCTTCATCTGGGCCTGTATGACCTAATCAACAGATTGGATATCAAATAAACAGTACAGTGGGCCTTAGGAGGATTTTAATGGTGGATATCCAATCACTATTGTTTTCATGTGGTGTGGACCACCTGAGATTTATATACCTCTAATTCTTGGGATCAAGCCCTAAAATGATCTTTGAAAATGAATGAATGGAATGGATGAAACACATACAGCAAGGTAGGGCCCACAGATCACCGACCAGCAGCCACGGGGATGGTGGCAGGGGGAGTAGCCGATCCGTTTCCATGTATGGTGGGCCAACTGAGTTTACTCAGTACGATCAAAGCGTACTTAGCTACTCAGTACGCAATCCGATTTCGAGAGATGTGAGTTCGATGGTTTATTAGGTGGCTTCGGTGGATCCTTGGCTGTGAGGCCCACCTAGATGTATTTGTATTATATCCCCGCTGTCTATCCATTTCGCCAGATCATTTAATGGTATGAACCCAATAATGAAGTGGATACAAATTTCATGCAGACCACACCACATGAAACAGTGGTGATAAAACGCCCACCGATTAAAAACTTCTCGAGGGTCACTGACATGTTTATTTGCCGTCCAACCACTTGGTAGGGTCATAAAGACCCGGATGTAAAAGACCACATAAATATCAACTTGATCCAAAACTTTTGTGACTCTCAGGTTTATCACCACTGTTTCTCGTGATGTGTTCACCGAAGATTTAAATCTACTGCATTTTTGGCCCATACCCTGAAATAATCCGTCCGGGGCAGGGCTCTCTGGGACCACCGTGATGTAAATTTTTTATCCACGCCGTTGAGATTTTCTCTCAAATCATTTTAAATTATGAGATAAAAAATGAAGTAGGTTCAAAGCTATTATGGATCACATCAAAGGAAGCTGCAGTGATATGACACTTACTGTTGACACACCGCGATGTTTTTTTACTATACAACTTATTCATAAGGTCACGTAGACGCGGATGAAGCGAAAACATAAATATCACCTTGATCCGAAACTTCTCCGGCTCTTAAGAAATTTTTAATGGTGAATATTTAATCCCCAATTTGTGGCCCATTTAAGCCTTTTGCGTAGCTACTTTTTTATGTCATGGCTCAAAATGATTTGAGAGAAAATCTCAACGGCGCGGATAAAAAACTTACATCACGGTGGGTCCCATAGAGCCCTGCCCGGACGGGGGTAGGACGCAATCCGCGTCCAATGACATGGGGAAACGGATGGATAGCGTGGATATAAGAAACATACATCAAGGTGAGCCCCACAGTCATGGATTCACTGACCTCGTCCGTTTAAATTGAGTTACTGCCTTCCACGTATGCAATATCCAGTGACTGCGTATCAAGTGCCACGCTCTACCAGAGTATCAAATGCGGGAACTCCCGATACAAAAATGCCGCTTTTAGGGTTTTTGAGTCCCCGCTGCTCGAGAGAGAGAGAGAGGCCAGCGACAGCGAGCTATCCTTTCTGCATTGCAAAAATGGTAGCTTCTCCTCCCACAATCCCTCTCTCTCTCTCTCTCTCTCTCTCTCTCTCTCTCTCTCAATGGGTCTGATATTCTTACTTTCTTCTTTCAGATCATTACAGAGAAAAACCGCAAGGAAATCTCCAAATACCTCTTTCAAGGTTAGTATTATTACCATCATTTTCTTTTCGTCTATCTCTGTGCTTTGTATTTCCTTACTAATGTAGATTGTCTTCCAACTGTTCGATGAAATTCCTCAGAGGGCGTCTGCTACGCAAAGAAAGACTACAACCTTGCAAAGCATCCGGATATAGATGTCCCTAATCTGCAGGTCATCAAGCTCATGCAGAGCTTCAAGTCGAAGGAGTACGTTCGGGAGACCTTTGCGTGGATGCATTATTACTGGTATCTCACCAATGACGGTATCGAGTTCCTCCGCACCTACCTCAATCTTCCGTCAGAGATCGTTCCCGCCACTCTGAAGAAATCCGTGAAGCCTCCGGGCCGGCCCCTTGGTGGTGGCCCGCCAGGCGATCGCCCCCGGTATCTAGATCAATTAATGTGTACTTCTTTTGGTCATTGCCTTTTTTTTTTTTTCTTCTGTTTTGTTGATGTTGAGTTGTTGGATCTTTTTGCTGCTTGAAATTGTAGAGGCCCGCCTCGGTTTGAAGGTGACCGTCCACGGTTCGGTGGGGACCGCGATGGGTATCGTGGAGGGCCACGTGGGCCTCCAGGGGAGTTTGGGGACAAGGGAGGAGCTCCACCAGAATACCAGCCTTCTTTTAAGGTAATTCGATTACTGTTTTGTTTCATATATTTTTTCCACCATTTGTGTTTGCTGTTTAGTGTTATGAATGGAGAATGCTTCAGTTCTATTACTTTCTGCTTAGAATTGTTATGCCATGGAAGAATTTTCAACGAAATTCGATGTGGATTGCAAGCTTTATATTTAAGATACATGGATAAGAACATGGAATTTTGAATTGATTCTAGTGGAAAGAGAAAGGTTTTGGCTGTGTTAGATGCATGAATTGAACTGTGGACAATCAGTTTAATTGAGATGAAAAATGTTGATAGTGTATTTTGGTATTCATAATGAGGAAGTATCTTTCAGATTGCAGCTATGTTTATTTCAAGTCCAACCGAAGGTAACATAATTGTATTCTGGGGCATAGACTCATGATTTTCAGAAAACAAAGTCTTTGTGGTTTCTTGTAGTCCAAACTTCTAGATTAGTTTTTGTATTTTTTTGGTATGATCCTAGTATGGACGTTGCTATCATGTGTTGCTATGGCAGGATGTTTCTTTTTTCATCATCTCACTATTTAGTGGATGTATGCATATTTAAGAAACTATAACACTTTAGGGTACTTTCATGTGCCTACTGCGATGGGCTATTTCTTCCTTTTTGTTGCTTTCATGGGAACATTTCCTGTTACAAATTCTACACAGTTAGCCATTAGTTATTTGGATTGTCCATTGTCTTCTTTATATTGATTTTGGGCATGGTCTAATTTCCTTGCTGTAATATAGTCACTGCTGTTACCTTTCATAAAAAAAATATAGTCACTGTTGTTAATATAAAAAAAAAAATTCTTATAAAATGGGCTACTTTGAATTGGAATTCTGTTGAATATTTGCTATCAACTTTTTATATGGGTTCCATACTGATAGGAGGGGGAATGGAGAGGCTGATCAGTTAGGCAGAGAAAGGGTTAACTCGCTTTTCTTTATGTATTGGGAAATAAGTGCCTCTGTCATTTTTTTTCTCTCCTTTTGATTATCCATCAAAAATTAAAATCTGTGTTTTTTTTTTTTTTTTTTCCTTTTTTTTTCCAAATGTGTCTCGATTTATTAAAGCTTAAAGGAAAAAAAAAAAAACAAAGGAATGGGAGGATGATGAGGAATCATCACATCTAAGGCCAATGAAATCAACTTCCACAACAATCCTAGGTTTTATCCTGATTATATCCTTCAGAGGATTGGGAACCCCCTGCTTAACAAGGCAACGTCTCTTCAGCATTTTGAAAAGTCTTGGCTACCGCTTCTGCCTTGTTAATACCATCTTGTTATTTCTTTCTTTTTGTAATGATCAGATGCCCACAACTATAAGAGAGATGCCATAGAGATCTTCTCTTCTTTCCCCCCAGCCCCTGTCAATGCCTTTCTTGAAAGAAAGCCTGAATCGTCCCTTGTATCACTGAATCAATCCTAAAAGAGAAGCTAAGCTTCTTGGCAGTCTTATGGGTGATTTGGAAGGAGTGTAATAATTGCATGTGTTCTGCTGTCTTAATGGTTATACTAAGAGTCAAATGGCTTGTTTACTATTGGGTGGAATCGGTTGGCATCAATCGGCAAGATCTTGGGGTCACTCTGATCTCTTGATCAGCTACTTCTATCCGCTTTGCATTCCTGACATTTGGGTCTTTTTATAAAATCTCTTTGTTGTTGATCATAAAAAAAATAAAAAAATCCCGAAAGAGAAGAATCATTACCATAATTCCGAATCACAATGCAGTAATAAATTTTTCTTTGTTGAAAAGGTAGACAATGTACACTGGTAGTTGTTGGCATATTTGATATTTCTCCTCTGCAAGTAGCCGATGGCGAGGATTTCATCCTTCCCAACCAGCCAACCAAAAGCGAACACCCTAGGGATTGGGAATGTGAGTAGAGCCAAACCTAAGCTATGAGCCTTCATGCTAGAAGGACCTTCAACGATTGTAAAATATATGGTCTTCACCAAAAACTCTTCTTCTCCTCAAATTCCCATTTCTATGCATCTCTTGCCCGTCTGCACAGGTATCGACTATTTCACTTTTCATGAGAGTAATGAATGCTTGCATTTCCTCATCATTAAGGTTCTTGTGAAAGTTTGGAGTTGAACACCTCCATTCACCCACGAGGTCGAACCATTGAGAAATCATCACTTCTTTGTCTATCCTCATTTGAAGCTTTGTATTAAGATTAGTCTTTGATGAACCAACCCTAAACACCCATGAGATAGAAGCAGTGGGAAATCATTACCTCTTTGGGGTTGTTTGGATTCAAGCAAAGTTGTGTCTTGACATGTTGTACGGATTACTTTTGTTGGCACAGGGTATCCTAGCAATGTGGTTAGGACTAGTTATTCTGTGCCTTAATTATCAAATACTTTGGAAAATGGAGTAAGGGCAAGGTATTCCGTAATGGTAACGGTGGCCGTAACGGCCACCACCGTTTCCTTTACGATACGGGGCATAACGGCTGTTGCGGCCCCGTAACGGCCATTACGGTCTCTCTCTCTCTCTCTCTCTCTCTCTCTTTTAACTTATTGAAAAAACTCCCGAAAAACCTATATCTGCCCGGTAATGTTGATTAAAAAGTATTGAAAACTTATATATGTCCCATAATAGACCATTATGGGGCTATTATGGCCTTTATTGGGGATGTAATGTACTGTTAATAGCAATAATGGGTCATTTTTTTCCATAAAGGTTATTACAGCCGTTACAACCCGGTAACGTGTAACGGTTGCCACCATTACCTTTACGTAACGGCCTTTACGGCCTCGTAACGGCCTTTATGGCACACCATGAGTAAGGGTGGATTGCGACATGTGGGGAGCTTAATGTGGATGGTGGCATCATCATCATCATCATCGTTTAAGCCTTATCCCAGTTAATTGGGGTTGGCTACAGGCTACGTGAATCCTTTTTCCATCATTCCACTTTATTAGTTGCCATGCCTTTAGTTAGACCAGTGAATCCTATTCCATCATTCCCCTTTATTAAGCGCCATACCTTTAGTTAGACCATAGGTCATTGAGCCTTTTCTTACTTCATCGACGTCATTTTGGGCCTTCCCCTTACCTTTTTAGAGCCTTCAACTTGTACAAACTCACTCATTCTAACTAGCCCAATTCTTGGTTTTTGTTGCACATGACCAAACCATCAGAGCCTACCTTGGCTCGTCTTATTACATATTGGTGATACTCCTTAGTTCCCTTGACTGCATTCATTTATAATTCTATCCTTTCTCGTTTTGTCACTCATCCATCTTGACATCCTCAAATGGCATATGAAGCATTGCGTCACATGTTGGGTGCTTAAAGACTGATGGTGGCACATGTGCACATGTGAGGCGCTTGAACTTAGATGGTTACATGTGGCATGTGCATGGAAGAAACTGTGCCTGAAGTGGATTGAACTAGGGACTAGTAATTCCACCATTTTGCAAAGTCAAGCAGTCCATGCTAATGGTCATACACCGGGGACTAGTATCCTTATTTCTAGGTTCTTTTGCAAAAAATGGGTTTGACAAACCATGAACAAGCTCTATCTAGACAACTTGTCTTGACACAACTTTGTTTGAATCCAAAGGGCCTCTTTGCATACAGCCTGACTTCCACTTGGGTTTCATGCTAAATATTCTATGTCCTCTTTCCTCACATGAATTGTAATAAATTACTTGCAGACTAATAAATCATTTGTTACTGCTTAAAAAGAAAAGTGTTTGTCTGGATCTCATTTAATCATTAAATGTCCCCCCCAAGTCCTCAAATGGCATATGAAGCATTGCGTCACATGTTGGGTGCTTAAAGATTGATGGTGGCACATGTGCACATGTGAGGCGCTTGAACTTAGATGGTTACATGTGGCATGTGCATGGAAGAAACTGTGCCTGAAGTGGATTGAACTAGGGACTAGTAATTCCATCATTTTGCAAAGACAAGCAGTCCATGCTAATGGTCATACACCGGGGACTAGTATCCTTATTTCTAGGTTCTTTTGCAAAAAATGGGTTTGACAAACCATGAACAAGCCCTATCTAGACAACTTGTCTTGACACAACTTTGTTTGAATCCAAAGGGCCTCTTTGCATACAGCCTGACTTGCACTTGGGTTTCATGCTAAATATTCCATGTCCTCTTTCCTCACATGAATTGTAATAAATTACTTGGAGACTAATAAATCATTTGTTACTGCTTAAAAAGAAAAGTGTTTGTCTGGATCTCATTTAATCATTAAATTTCCCCCCCAAGTCCTCAATGGTATTGTCGATACTCAGGTAGTGCAATGACATTTCACAAAAACTGAAAAAACCCCAAGTCCTCAAAATTTTGGGGAAATTTGTCATGTTTTGAGTTCTAAGTGTTTAATCACGTCTCTTTAACATCTCTTGAAGGTTCTTTGAAAAATTCCCCATTGTTTACCTCAAGATGGCAATACATTCCCCGATACAGGGTGCAATATTTTTCATGCGATAAGGATAAGTTTCTGTATCTCAGTGGTGTGATATCAGTGCATAAACCATTACTTTGGCCTAACTAGCTTCATGGTCATGCGCTCCATTACCATGTCTGATTCTTAGCCCCATGCACGTTCCAGTTTACCAGTTATAAGCAACGAGTCCACAGCATTGATTGTGACATGAGTGCGTGATAATGCACTGCCATTGGCCACCCTTCCATGATTTTTTCATGTTTCCCATGCTCGCCGATGCCGCAAAACAGCACATGATTAAGTTCAGTGATATCTAACTGGTTCACGTTGAGATCCTGGAGGTTACACTTTGCTCTGCTCTGCTCTGCAATGGCCTGACTATGGTCGATTTCTACTGTATTAATTTGTACTTTGGGTTGTATGTCCATATCATGTTCATGTTAGAAGTGGTTGTGATATTCTAATTGCATGGATATTCAGATTTCAAAAAGTTTTGAAGACCTTTTGTACATATACTTCATGGAAATTCGGTTCCTTTGTGTTTTGCTTGGTTGGGTAGTAAATCTTTTGATCCAATTTAGGATGGTAGCTTAATGGCACTCTTTTCAGATTGCTCCTCAGCAATGGAATGAAATAAAGTACCCATAAGTTTTCTGGCAGCACATTACACAAATTGTGGTCATATGCACTATTAACTTGATATAGTTACCCTAACAGCAACAAAGAACTTTTCAGCTGAAACCTACCTGCATTTCTAACTCCGAGTTTGTGTAAACTGACACACACACACACACATCCGGTTTCTTGGTTTGGTTGCGCTCATTAAGCTTCTAACCAGAACACTTCCTATATATCTATTTATTCCCTCTGCACATCTTTAACCAGGGCTAGACTCATATTTTAGTTTTGTTCCATTTGAAAATTGTTGGTGACCCATTCTCCTCACATGTGGCACTGTTGTTCAGCTATCCGGGCCTCCCAAATCATGGTTCCCAGTGTTCATGGTGCTCAACTCTTGAAATCATACTGGTAAAGCAATCCTAGCCATCCTATCAGTGGCTATCAAATGGATGGTTAAAAAGTAAAATAATGAGTGGGTCCAAATTTGAAGGGAAAAATCAGATGGTTACTATTTATCTTCCCAGTGCAGTTTTTATGGTGTGTGTATATGCTCCATCTCCATTTGGGTAAACAATTTGGATGATCTGGATTGCCTTGGAACTACACCATATGTGCATTTGAAGAGAGTCGCCACCATTTTTTAAATTGTGCAAAACTAAATTAGGAGTGTAGCTCCTGTAATTCTTACTTGAACATCCGGCTTCAAAAAGAGTGCAGATTTTAGACTGTTACTTCCACTGTAAAAGGGACTTGAGAGAAGACTTCTTATTGAACTTCTTTTCCCTCAACCACAGTTGGTAATGGTTGGTATTCCATTAGGGGTATTAGAATTTCAACAGCACCAAATAATGGTAGCTTTTCGTAAAACCGATCTTCTAGGCATTCAAGGCTGGTTTTCTGTTTTCCTGCTTATCTACTCCAATTCTCAAGTGAAATAAGAATGCCCCCGCAACTAATTGTACAGTGTGCCTTCCATCAGCTTATATAATCAACCCATCTTTTGTCATTTTATGCCTTTATACTTGGGGGAAAATGCTTGTAAAAATGGGTTGCAAGCGAAGACAGCTAACAATCAGTTGTAGGTGGGTTGGTCATGTATATTACTTCAATAAAAATCATGTCAATAATCACCGTTGCTGGTTTATTAGTGGCATACTTCACACATATAACATACTCGTTACACTCAATACTTATTTTACTTTGAACAAGAACTCAGTTGCCTGAATTAAAATTTCTTTAATCCTTGTTGTTGTCACTGATTAGACACACTAATATTACTTCACATGCCAGTTGGAAACTCAGAATTTCATATCACTTGGGGAAAAAAAAAAAATCATCACCTGCCATTTTGGCTGGACACAATATTTCGTTGCTCTTGAAAAAAAATAATCTCAACCAGTGCACAAACAGAGGTGGTCTTTGTAGGTCTCATTGCCAGCTGTCCTTATGGGATTTGGCAGCATTTAAGTTCCAATCCTGTTGAGCTGTGCTCCTGTATTCGGTTGTGTTGCTATTATGAGAGACCTTGTCATTATGGGGGGGACATGCTGAAAGTAGTGGGGTGCTGTTCAATTGTATTTTGTAATGAAAGATGCACATGTTAGTCTACATGATAGTTTGGGTGATTTCTGAATGCTTCCTTGTGTTTTGTTAGGCCTCTAAGCCTCAATTTTTCTTCATCCATATTTTTACCCCTCTAATTGGCAGTCTTTGAAACTTGTAGGGTCCTGGTGGAAGACCGGGCTTCGGCCGTGGAGGTGGTGGTTTTGGTGCTGGGCCAGCAAGCTCCAGCCTTTCTTAATGTCGCCATGAGCTAGTTTTGTGTTATCTAAAAAGTTTTCTTCTTGCCAGTTGGTAGTCTTTGTTGGTTTCAGATCTTGGCGAGTCTACCGACCTGCACTGATTATTTTTTCTACATGGTTAAACCATGCTATATTTGAGCTTCTTATTGGATATTTAGCTAGTTATTTAAAATTTTCTTTTGGGAAAATAGGTGTTATTGAAAAAGCTTTTGATTGCTTGCAATGTATATGATGTTCATCCCTCTTTTACCCACATCCTAATGTTGGGGTA
Organism: Magnolia changhungtana; assembly: GCA_030180095.1. Classification (NCBI taxonomy): domain Eukaryota; kingdom Viridiplantae; phylum Streptophyta; class Magnoliopsida; order Magnoliales; family Magnoliaceae; genus Magnolia; species Magnolia changhungtana. The sequence goes on along the minus strand of JASAUF010000449.1, from coordinate 2,565,287 downwards.
CCTTGTGGTATGGAGCACCAAAGAGTGGATGAGAACTGAAAAGTGGCAAGTGATGCCCAATTCCTGTTTGCACCTGATCTTGATTGGATGATGATGAGATTACAGCCAATTTTTGCCCTGGGACGCAACCTGGCTAGATTGTAACGTTGCCTTGTGTTATTGGTGGAGATTGGCTAGAGAAGGAGAGGATTTTGAGTAACACAAGCAGAGTATTATTAAGTATTTTTTCCTACTGACAGATTCTCATTCTTTGGTAATTGTTACCGATATATGAACTAACACTTAGTTGCCTTGATGTAGGGCCATTCTTAGCTGATGTGAAGCATTGACAGGTGAATGCTACGTGCAGGTTTGCCGATTTGAGGCCATTTGTGACCGAATTCCATTTCATGGATATCCCAAACAAGCCAAATAGTTGTCGGAAAGATTACACTTCTTATGCAGGCACCTGTGACTGGAACTCCAACGCGCCCTTAATGGGTCACAATGCCAAAAAACGGTCTGACTATCATATCTGATAATAATATTAATCCAATCCATCCCACTCATTCTGTGCATCATCATATCATGTCAGACTTTATAATAAAAGTGACTCTGAAATAAATGGGCAATCCAATGGTATCATCTTCATCATCATTTATACCTTTTACCTGCTCACTGGGACGACCTTCCCTCATAGCCACAATCCAGCTGTTGGCGTAATAGTTCAGATCATGCAATTGCATAGCAAATCAAGGGCTACCAGATGATGGGCCTCATGTACAGTGTCTGATATTAGTCTGCCCAACCTAGATGTAATTTTTCAAAGAATTTTGAAGCCATTGACCTTTAGAAGCATGATCAGTGGCCACTCCCGTTGGATCTGAACCACGAGATCATCTAATTGATTTTTGAGAAACGGAGCCTGCTGAGTTAGGCTGGCTGATGAGCGGTTGTAGTCTTTCACACGTGTGCCTCTTCCACTTAGCATTTCCTTTCAGGTTTGATAATTTTCATCTCCTGTGGAGGCCAATTAAAGTCACTCGCCTTTGGAGCTGAGAATCCACCGTACATTGATATTGATACCGCCACAGTTTAGCTTGAAATTCGGTCATTGATAAGTGTGCATGATGCTGGTGTGCCAAAGCTTTGTAAAGCTCCAACTGAACCGAACACCCATGACCCCAAGTGCTAAGATAGAGAGACTCTGAGCAATGGTCTATCACCAAGGATTGAAGCAGTTCAGCTATTTATTCAGATATCTATAAATGAAAGTGGACAATTAAAGATCTCGTATATTTCGCTTCTCCGACATCTTACTGAGAATTCCCCTCATCTTTTTGCAAAAAGCCGCTCCACGGTGGTAAAGTCTCATCTTGTGTGTTGGCCGAAGTGACAATAGTCACATTGAACCCAAGTCGTCGAATCCCTTAAAGGTTTGGGGCAGGAGTATCGACAACAAGTCGTGCCTGAAGTTGTTCATGCACATCTTGAGGAGCTCTTGCTGGGAAAGTAATATTTGTTTTTCCAATGAAATTTAAAAAAATATATAAAAGAAAACCTTTTAATCAAAATGATTTTTTCTCACTATAATAGTAAAGATAATTTAATTCTTACAATGTGAGAGTAAAAAAACCTTAATTGCATTAATTAAAACAAAAAATAAAAACTTACAAAAATATCTTTCAACGAGTCAGCACCTCACCTGTGGTAAGGTGGCAGCTCATAAGCAAACACCAGTCCAAAAATGAAAGCTATCAGACATTTCGTCTGCCCAGTGCAATCTTTGGATGAGTGGCTGCTCATGGTGGGGTGGAGCCTATCAGGTCTGATGCGGTTGTCGGTTGTCTCACCTCTCCCCCATATGGCACAACGTGCAGATAATATAGTCTGTTGATATGGTGAGACGACCTCCGTGGAGTTCCATCCCTTCAAAAATCGAACTAACTCAATGTCCTGTTTGATCAATGCAAAATTGCAAAGTGGTGCCCAACAGGTGAGATGCGGTTGTCTCAACATTCCCCAGTCTGAGATTAGGATCAAGCTTCACCTTATGTGGCACTGTTTATTCCCAATCTAATCATGTTATATCTAGAGATTTAGATGATAAGACTTGATAGCAAAATCTCAACAAAAGACAAACAGAAGGTCTATATGCGAACAAAATCCATAAAGTCATGAGTAACCCAAAAATAGCAGGCTCAATTGGTTACAGACATGTGATAAAGTCAGCTAATCCTCATAGTGGCATCATAATAACAAATGTGTATAGACCGAAATACGGTCACGACAAGTAACAAATTCGGTTGATGTATAATGTAAAAACTTTTACGGTAAAAAAACGTTTAACAAGCAAAATAGCAATAAGCTAAGTTGGCTGAAGGACTACACTTTCGCGAAGAGAAATGAATAACTATGACCAACATGTGGAACATTAAGAAAGACTCTCGTACACATAACATGAGCATAACGTGGTCACAACAAATAGCCACCCATGACCAACGTCTAACATACGTGGCATTGCTTGCTAGGCCACAACAATATTTAAGATCAGATGCTTATTTCCATATCAATAAAAATGAGGAGTGGCTACAAAGATTTATCTCTAACTATTGCCTCAAAGTCTTATAAATATGAGAAAGATCGAAAAGCTCTAGGCTCACCCAACTCAACACAAATCTACAGCGCAACGTTGTCTATCATTTAATTTTATCTTATATTATCTTAGCTTAGCTTAGCTTATCTTCAACTAGGACAACTTATCTACTACCTGGACTGGCTTTAGCAAAAGAGTAGTATATGTTGTTGATGTCTTAAATCTGTAAACAGCAGGGTTTGTCAATGCCATCAACATACCACTCGATGTCATCGAGCAGATGTTCGATGCCATTGGAAAAATCTGAAAAATTTATGTTTTAACGCTTGAACATTTTGGTGTTTCACTCGATGTCGAATATCCAAGGTGTCATCGAGTGCTAACACAGAATTGCGTAAGTGCGGGATTTGTTTCTTATTCCGATTATGATACTTTGTTATGTTATATATAGCAGGTGTAATTGGGATTTGGGAAGGAAGGAAGAGATGTGTTCTAGTTTTTTTAAATTTATTCCTAAGGGTTTTAAGGGCATAACATAGGCTTGAGGAGTAGGTTCGAGGCTTGTTCGGATCGGTAATCTCTATCTGTTGTAATTTCTGGTTTTATAGTGCATTATCATCGTTTTATGCCATGGTTTTTTCCCCATAAGGGTTTTTCCACGTAAAATTTGGATTGTTTGTGTTTGGACTTGGTTGTGTGATTGGTAGTACTTTGCTTGATTCATTTGTATGCTTCCACAGTTACCCAACATGTGGTATCAGAGATTCCGTTGGGAAGCAGATTGAATATGAAAGCAACGTATCAATTACATCTAACACGAAGTTCGATGTTGAAAAATATTTCGACAAAAATAATTTTGAACTATGTAATGTCAAGATGACCGACATCCTAGTTCAACAAGGTTTGGATGATGTCCTCCTTGAAAAGCGATCATCTGAAGATGAATGGAACAAGATAGATAAGAAAGTGAGAATCTCTATTTGCGCTTAATGGATGAGGTCCTCTATAATGTCATGAGAGAGAGAATTGTAGCAAGTATATGGGCGAAACTAAAGAACATTTATGCGAAGAAATTTCTTGAAAATCGTTTGTACTTGAAGTTTCAATTTTTCAATCTAAAGATGACAGATGGGGCTGATGTTGAGGTCCATATTAGTAACTTCAACAAGTTGATTTATAAATTGTTGAATATTAAAGAAATAATGAAAGATGAGAATTAGGCATGCATTCTGCTGAATTCTCTCCTACCTTTGTATGAGTCGTTCAAAGACTCGGTAAGTACCAATAGAACTACCAATAGCGTGGAGATCGTTATCTCGGCCCTTCAGTCGAAAGCGATGAGAAAGAAAAATGGTGATGTGGGGTACTTCTACAGATGTACTGATTACAATGAGGAGAAATTTTGAGCGGGACAATGAATCTTCATGATCGAGGTCCAAATCCAAGGGCTAGGGCAAATGCAAGTTGAAGTATTAGAATTGCGGGATATCGAGTACACAAAGAAGGATTGTTATAATCATAAATTGTGAAAAGAGAATTCATAGGGTTCTTCCAAGGAAGCCAACACTATATAATCTAATGAGGAGACAAGCAGTAGTGACGTGCTAACTGCATCAAAATTTGGGTACTTCGATAAATAATGGATTTTGGATACGATGGTTTTGTACCACATAACCCCTCACTGGAGTTGGTTCACTTGTTATAGTAAGTCTGATGGTGACCAGATGTTTTATGGACAATGATAATGCCAGTAAAGTGGTAGGTGTTGTATCGATAAGCATGAAGATGTTTGATGGCATGGAGCCAATTTTGATCGAGGTGAGACACATTTCTTATTTTAGGAAGAGTATAATATCTCTGGGATCACTCGAGGCACTAGAGTGCAAATTCATCAGGTTTAACCCTGTCATTAAAGTTTTAAAGGAAGCACTTATGGTCATGAAGGCGGAGAGGAATGAAAACCTTTACATGTTGATCAGGAGTACTTCATCGGGTGGAGTTGCAACTTCTGTAGCGGATTCCATGTCCGCACGCATGTAGCACGCTTGGGCCACATGAGCGAGTGGGGCATGAAGGTACTTTCTAACCATTGTTTAATTCTAATTTTAAAAAGTATTGATTTTAGTATATGAGGGCATTGTATATATGGTAAACAGTCAATGTTATCTTTTTAAGTTTGGTAAACATGTTTATAAGGGTGTTCTTGATTATATGTATTCTGATGTATAAGAGGTGCCACCCATAATTTCTGGTAAAGGGTTGTCATGGTTTGTCACATTCATTGACGACTATTTTAGGAAAGTATGAGTTTATTTTATGAAAAATAAATATGATGTTTTTACCAACTTCAAGCAAGGAAAGGCGATGGTGGAAAAATATTCAAGGCGAAAAGTGCAAGTGCTAAGGACAAATAATGATGGAGAATTCACTTCTGGGGAATTCAATAGGTATTGCAAAGATGAAGGGATTGTGAGACATAACACAATGCTTCACACACCATAGCAAAACGGTGTGGCTAAGTGGATGAATCAGACTCTCTTAGAGAAGGCTTGATGCATGATCAATAATGCTGGGCTGGAGAAGGAATTGTTAACTGAAGCTGTTAATACAGCCTGTTACTTGGTGAATCGGTCCCCTTTTTATGGCCATTGAATGTAAATTTTTAGAGAAAGTGTGGAGTGGTCAACAAACATACTACTAGGGACTGTGTGCATTTGGTTGCGATGCTTACTCTCATTGCCGTCAATTAAGAGAGATAAGCTGAATCAAATGACTAAAAAGTACATCTTTTATTGGTTATGGTGGTGGTGTGAAAGAATATAGACTGTATGATCGGGTCACACAGAAAATTATCTTTAGTCACAACGTCAAATTCAATGAAGGATCCTTATTCAGTAAGGATGAATACAAGGAGGTGAAAAGTTGATTGTAGACATTCAGTTAAACAGAGATGAGACACATGCTGATACATGTATGTAAACGGAGGTATAGGAGTAGTTGGAACAGCCACTTGTGAGAAGGAATCCACCAAGGGACCACAAATTACCAGTAAGATACAAGGATGACCCAAATATCATATTTGTCATCATTACAGATAAATGAGATTCACCTACTCTTTAAGAGGCACTTGATGAGTCAGATGCTGAAAAGTGGAAAGCAACTACGGATGGTAAGATGAACTCCTTATACAATAACAAGATGTGGGAGCTGGTGGAGCTTCCCATCGGCCGTAAATCGATCAGGTGCAAGTGGATCTTCAAGAAGAAATATGATAGGTATAAGGCAAAGTTGGTAGCGAAATGATATGATCAAAGAGAAGGAGTCGACTTCACTGAGATATTCTCACCTGTTGTGAAGCAAGTATCTATCAGATTCATGTTGGTGTTGGTTGCCTAATACGATCTCGAGCTGGAGTAGATGGATATGAAGACTACTTTCCTTTATGGGGAATTGAAAGATCAGATTTACATGAAGCAACTAGAAGGTTATGAAATACGAAAGGCAGATAACAAGGGTTACAGGTTAAAGATGTCGTTGTACGGTCTGAAATAGTCGCCTACGCAATGGTATAAAAAGTTTGATTCTTTCATTGTGAGTCAGAAATTTATCAGGAGTGAGTATGATTATTGTGTTTATTACAAGACACTGAGTGATGAGAAATTCATTATCGTAGTTTTGTATGTTGATGACATGCTTATCATCAATCATAATATGTCTGAGATTGACTTACTAAAGACTCAGTTATCAGAGACATTCGAGATGAAAGATCTGGAGACTGCAAATAGGGTTCTCGGCATTGGCATACACTAAGATATGAAGAGGAGCAGGCTATAATTATCTCAGACTGAATACCTTGAGAATGTATTGATGAAATATGAGATGGACAAGGCAAAGCCAGTTAGCGTTACCCATGCGACTCACTTCAAGCTATCTTTAGAACAGTGTCATAAATGTGATGAAGAAAAGCAGGATATGTCTCGTGTGCCTTATTTGAGCATAGTTGACAGCTTGATGTATGTCATGGTCTGTACAAGACTAGATATTTCATATACAATGAGTGTTATTAATAGATACATGTCTAACCTTGATAAGCAACACTGGGAGGCAGTGAAATGGTTACTTTGATATATTCGAGGTATGCAGGACTATGTCTTATCATTTGAGAAATCAAAGGCTAAGTTAGTAGGTTACATGGATTTTGATTATGCAGGAAATGTGGATAATATATGGTCAACTTCTAGTTACTCGTTTGTGCCAGTGGGTAGAGTAATCAGTTGGATGTCGAAGCTTCAATCTTCCAATCAATCGACCGTAGATCGATAAAATTTGAATTAAATTCATTAAGTCTCTAGACACTTTTGGCTACCTTCAATCGATCAAATCTTGCTTGTCGATCAATCGTGTGTGGTCATATTAAATCAGTGTAACACCCCGAATTTTTGCTAACCTGGGATTTAGGGTCGATCCTAACACCTCATTAACTTGATAGAACTGCATTTCGGGTCAATCCTAACACCTCATTAACTTGACAGAACTGAATCCCATAGTCTAAAATCACTTCTGAACCCATTTCCTTCACAAATCCAACCCTTCACCACCTTGTTCTTTCAATTTTTCTAAGAACTTTCACCCTAGACACTATTTTAAACTAGCTAAGTAGTAAACTTGGATCACTTTATACATAAACTACAAAGGACTAAGTACCACCTCAGACAGAAATCTTATAGGACTAAATTCTTTAGAAATGAGACAAAGTAACTAAGTGCTAAACTAGATTAGCTACGAAATCCATTCGAATCGCTTTAAATACAATCTGCAAGATCCAAAACTTGTAAAATCATTGACGCTAGGTTACCGTAAAATCTAGGATCAAACTCATTACCCGACTGTTCTCGGGAGCACGTTGAAACTCCGTATCTGATCTGGACCGCACATCGGGAGTCCGAACAATACGAGGTTAAGGACTTAGACCGCCTTTGGGCTTGACAACCATTTCGAAATCAAATCCACAAATTGATGTCCCACTACTGCTCGCTTGAGTCCTGAGTGAGAGAGTGTGAAAACACTTGTTTTCTTTAAAAATAAATATCTTGAATAGTAATCAAGACTCGTCGCTATGCGATCGATTTTAAGTAACTGCAGACCGTTAGAATCGACCAAATTACACCCTGATCGGAAAAATTTCATACACATTTACATGTACTTAATCTCCGATCGAGATCCGACCGACCGTTGAACCGAAATCGTCCGCCACGCGTGATCCGGAATCCCGACCGAAATGAAAACTTAATAGAACGTAGATCCGTGTCGGTGAGCTTAAGTTCGACCTTTGCTCAAGGAGGCCCGCCAAAAGTCCTCGTTGAAATTGAAAAAAGTCCCGCTTTGGTTATAACCTAAATATACTTTGAACAGAGTCTATTTCGATAAATTTTTAGGCTATATAAGGACCTTAAACCCTCTCTCATGGCAGCCATACGAATTTGAGATTGAGAGAGAGAAAAGAGAGAGAAAGTGTGGGAGATGGGGGAGGAACTCCCTGCTGCTGTTCCCTGCCGTTATTCGGGCTCCACCACCTGATTCTCATCGCTTTCCCGACGAGATCAACTCCGTTTTAAGGTGAGAAACCCTAACCCTAGATCTGATTTGAGGTGTATAGGCTATAGGTTGTGAAATAGCTAACCGATTTCACTCTTTAGGCTAGAAAACTCCCAAATACGGAAGCTCATCCAACCTTGCTGATTCGTTGAGATTCCAAGAGGCAAGGTAAGGACTTTAGGTGTATAAGTTGCGGTTTTCAACGCTTTCAATCTCAGATAATGGTAGATTCATGATCTGCATGCAATTACACATGTACAAAGTGCTTTCCGTTTTCTGTTTCGATTAGAATTGTAGAATTTGGAATTTCACATACTCTAGGTATTCGTATAAAATACCGTATACGTATTTTTTATGAAAATGTGTTTGACATGTTTAATTGTCGTATGAATATATGATGTATGGATAAAATACTCATTTGGCGAAAGGGTTCGCCCAAATACATGTTTTACTAATATACACTATGTATGTACAAATACGGTATTGTAAGAAGTACCGTATACGTGTATATTTTAGCGATGTGTTTGTCATGATTAATTGTTGTATAAATATATTATGTATGCGTAAAATACTTGCTTGGCGAAAGGACTCGCCCTAATACATGTTTGTTAAGATACACTAAGTATGTTGAAATAGTGTATGTTAAGTGTTTGTGGAAATGCTTGTGTGAGTAAGTGTTTGGATGTTGATGCCTTAGGAGGGTTTGAGATGAGATTCTCAACTACCCTAGATACATGTATGATTACCTCTATGAGGTTGTTTACTTAAACCGCTTACTTGTAATATATGTGTTTGTATTCCTGGTTTTATAGTGTTTCATAACTTGCTTATAACATGCTTTATAATATACTTTATGATATGCTTGATAACATGCTCAACTGATTGTATGATTTTAATTATGTAATGCGAATGTTTAAATTCATAATTACGTTGTATGATCCGTCATGGGTGATGGGGGGTGGAGCAACGAGTGCGTGCAACAGCCCTGGCAGCCCTAAACGAATAATACCAGACTTGATTGTATGATTTGAATCTTGATCCATTACTGCTTTATCTATTTGCAATTGAATGTGATTGGGGCTATTGTATGGTCCAAGCAATCGGTAATGGATTTAAAGCGTGGTTGTGATTCATATACCACGTGAGACGTGTTTGACGAACCCGAGTCGTACTTCGGTTGGCGATAGTGGTTGGCCACACGAAGTGCTTATACACTTCATGTCGTCCAATTGATTGTGCGCTCGAAAGCTTCGTGCTCGTCAAATAACCCGATCTGTCTAATGTATGTTCACCATGTTTGGGCGCTTCTTGCTTGAACTTAGGGTACCAAACTTACCAAAGGAAATCCCTTTAACCACGGTACCTCGATCCGCTAAGACTCATGAGCCGGCATGGTGGTATGGGACACCGTGGTCGAGCCGCCGGCCACGCCGGGGCCACGTGCCTCCCGTAGTGACTGGTGAGTAACCGACTCTTGAGCCGGTTATGGTGGTATGGGACACTATATTCGAGTCGTCGATACTTACGGCAAGAGAGCCGAGTACGGTGAGACACGTACTGCGTGCCGACGGCGACGAGTCCTCCGTAGTGTCTTCGAGTATACTCTAAGGTCCAGTGATTGACGACGAGCCCTTCACAAAGAATCTAGAGCATGAGTTGAGCCGAGTACGGTGAGATCCGTATTCGAGTGACGACTGGCTAGCGATTGGCCGAGTATGGTGAGACACGTATTCGAGCCGACGGCGAATTGAACCGCATACCTGAGATCTCAGATCTGTCTTGACGGTGACGAGCCCTTTGTGATACCTTCGCTACGCCTCTCAAACCATAATATCGTATGAGATTAATCTAGACGACGACCCTAGAATGGATCATGTTTGGGAATGATACAAGGAGGTACCTTAGTTTTCCAATATTCTTTTTGAAATGAACTAATAATTACTTGGTAATCATGCTCATCATCGCACCGCATGTGCCTGGTAGATGTGGAGCATTGAGGGATGGACGCGTTTCGCGAACGTAAGATGATGTCGCATGAGGGTGGTTTGGCAAGGGCATTTATCATGTCATTTCATACTTACATTAATAAGAGTACTTAGAATTGTTTGATTGTACTGCTTTATCATTACTGCTTGACTGAATTGATAACATGTTAACCTATACTTTACTGTTCCACTGAGTTGATCACTCACTCCCACGTTACGGGATGATGTTGTACACACCAACCAAATTTGTTGAGTTTCAGGTGATGGCAATGCTTATAAAGCAGAGCCGGACTACTTCTATGGTGATGAGGAGGAGTTCTCCTATCTGTATCTCTCTGATAGGTCTATGAAGACCTGGTACTGTATTGACGGGGCTATGGTATTTGGGATAGGATACATTACACTTCCTCACATTAGGTATATTTTAGAACTGTACTAGTAATTATTTAACCTTGTAACTTTATCACACTATGGAGACTCACCACTGTTTTTATATTATATCTATCTATCACAGTCTTTCGCTTGCAAATTTAACTGTCTCTGGAGTATGATATGTTGTTTTGGCTTAATCTCACTCATGTTCACTACTCTAATACAGTCAACATTCAATCATCATTCATTTTGTTGCATAAGTGATGTTCTGGAACTCGAGAGTTGAGTTACTACTCGACCCCCGATTTTCAGGGCGTTACAATCAGTTTGGTTGCTGAATAAATTTGGTTGTATTTGATCGAATGAGTTTGATCGATCGGGATTGCTTGAGGATTCCCTCAATCGATCAAATCTCGAGTTTGATTAGTCAAATTAGATTACGAATTTTGGAATTTGGTCACTAGACAAAAATTGACCATCTTCGATTGATCAAACATTGACTTCAATCAATCGACCAAAATCGGATAAGTTTAGTTACACAGTTTGGTTTTATGAAAATTTTAGAGTTTTTCATCTTTGTACTTGGCTTTGTTGAATTCTATTGATCGTAAAATTGTGTTCAACCCATCTAATGGTTTTACTCTTTGTTGAATTGGAAATAACCAAAGAATGTTCAGATACAAAATATCCGGAATTGAAAACTATTTTTTTTTTCTTTTTACAAAAGTTATCATAAATTACACAACTTCACAAATCACTATAGAAAATCTATTAGCAATTCAATCTGAGAGTCGAGACTCTTACACAATTTAGCCTTAAGAACTACAGGTTCGAATTTCCTTAGACTAAAAAAATTGAATTTCTCATAATTGATCATCCTTGCTGCATAAACTTAATTAAAAATTGATTTAAAAAAAAAAAAAAAATCCTCAAAACTCCTTCACAAATGGAAACAATGATCAAAATATTGATTCTCTTCATTTATTGTTTAGGTCTGAGCATGTTAGATAAATTGTCGGGGTTTAAAATAAAGAATTGTCTTGAAACTTACTTTTTACTAAAAATGCAAATACTAGTTGGGATAAATACTTAATTTTATTAATAAGAAAAGGTTAAATTATTAATTTATTGTAGTTAGGGTTTCAAACGGGTCACGAAAATAAGGGTTACAGTTTCTTGATTATCTATGATTTTGGAGACATGCTCCAGAGGTACCATGGATCCGTAATTTGGAGGGTCTGGATAGGATAGCTAGCTGTTCGTAACTGATACATATGGGCAAATGAGTTTTTAAATGTGGCAAGCCCAATGTTAGTGTTTTCTACGCTACTCTGCTCGGCTGCCGTTCAATGCTCCGAGCATTCCCCGGAGCATTATATAATTGAGGGAGAATGATTCCATTCAATGCAGTCGTGAGCCTTCTCGTGGATGGAGGAGCATGGCCCAGAAGCCAGATAAATGACATTAGAGATGAGCATAACACGTGTACGGCCATCAGAAGTCCTATCTGATATGGCTTTTAACCTGAGGAAGAGGATGATCCCATGCATTCGAATCAAGAGTAAGAGCTGTTTGGGCCCACTTTAAAACTTTAAAGTGGGGGTGCCATCCAACCCGTCCATTAAATACAACTAATGTTAAGCCTAGGTCCAAAATCCAGCTTGATTCATAACTCAGGTGGGCCCACCCTAGAGGGAACACTGGACGGGGATTGCACACTGTCGCTGCTGGTCGAGTTCTGTGGGCCCCACTATTGTGTCTGTGTTTAATCCACGCCGTCCATCCACTTTTCCAAGGTTATTTTAGGGTATGAAGCCAAATCTGAGACGGATCCAAATCTCAGATGGACCACACCACAGGAAATAGTGATGATTGAACGCCCCATCCAACCTGTTGATTGGGACGCACAGATCAGGATGAAGGGAAGACTGGAATATCAGCTTGATCCAAAACTTTTGTGGCCCCCAAGAAGTTTTTAATGGTGAGCGTTCATTCACCACTAGTTTCTGTGGTGTGGTCCACCTGAGATTTGGATCTGCCTCATTTCTAGACTGATGCACTAGAATGAACTGAAAAAAATGGATGGACGGCGTTGATTAAACAGATCAATCATGGTGGGCCACAGCACCTACCGAAGGGTCAGCAGCGTCCGGAACAATGAGGAACACTTGAGAAGGGGAATGACAACCGTCCAAGAAACTTCCAGATGGAGTGTGGGGTCCACCGTGTTGATGAAGGACGTGGATTGCGTCCTGCCCCCGCCCGTCTCCAGCTGGGAACGGGCAGCAGATGAGTGGCCACCCTGATGTATGGGTCTTATCCACACCGTCCATCCTTTTTTTTTTTTTTTTCGTATCATTTTAGGATCTAAACCCAAAAATGAGGCAGACCGAAGGCTCAAGTAGACTACACAACCGGGATTAAACTTTTACCGTTGAAAACTTCTTGTGGGCCACAGAAGTTTTGGATGGAGCTGATATTTGTGTTTTCTATTCATCCAAGTCTATGTAACTTTATAAATAGGTTGGATGTTAAATAAACATCACGGTGGGCCCTAGAAAAGTTTCAACGGTGCTTCCTGTGGTGTGGCCCACTTGAGTGTTGTTCTGCCTCTTTTTTTGATTTATGGACTAAAATGATACGAAAAAATGGATGTACGGTGTGGATAAGACCCATACATCACGGTGGCCACTCAAAGCTGCTTCCCGTTTTCAGCTGGAGATGGACGGGGGTAGGACGCAATCCGCTTCCACACCGGAATGATTCTTTGATGTATGGTTTCCATGAAGCCTACCAACAGATGCACGGTTTGGATTTTACACAAGTACATCAAGGGTGGGCCCCACATTGAACGGTTGTGATCATTCCCCGCGAAAAATTGCGAGGGGGCAAAAGGTAAAAAGCAGGAAGGCATGGGCAATTTACAGGCATGCAGAAGACGGAGAAAATGGGAGGAGAAGAAGAATGAAACCCTTCTCTTCTATTTATAACTTCTCTTTCCAAAGCAGCATCAGAAGAAGAAGCAGCAGCTGATTTTCATGGGTTCTCTGCTCGGCAACTGGCCTTCCTACGATCCCCATAATTTCAGCCAATTACGGCCGTCGGATCCTGCTCATCCTTCCGTATGTAGCACATCCGATCTATTTTCTTTTTTCTTTTTGATGTTTGATCTTGATTTCTCTCACGTTTCGCAATTACGATCGAACTATCGGAATTGTTTCGATTTCGGTGAGGGTTTGGGCAGTTCTCTAGTCAATGGTATTAGGGTTTCTTTGCTTCATTCAATATTGGGGTTTTCCAGGCTGAGCTGATCATATCAGAAATATATGCCAATTGCTGTTTTTCTCTTACACGAGTAGATATGAATTGCATCTTGTAATTTGAAACTGCATGCAATCTCTCTCTCTCTCTCTCTCTCTCTCTCTCTCTCTCAATATGCTTGATTGTTTGATGTTTTTCTTCTTCAAAAGATGGAGAAATGTTGCCACTTGAAAGAAAAATAAGATCTTTATGGAGGCTTTGTGGAAGAATAGGAGAAATTTGGTTTTGGATTTGAGTTATGCGATGATTTCTAAGACAGTTTGCTTGCGACATGGTTTAGTGGGAAGATGGACTGTGAGCTTTTGTGGAAGAATGTGTGGAATGTCATCAATGATGAGAGCTATATTTGATGTGCCGGCATGGTTTTGTATTTGTATGGAGGAAGAAGGGTTGAAGAAGTCATCGGAGTCGGTGCTTTAGAACCTGGACTGGATGCCGACCAGTTTTTGTGCGCGGTCTGGTCCAGGCTGATCTGCCCGCTCATCCAGATGGGTCAACCCGTTACTTGTTGTCGTGATGTCGTAATTAAATGAATTAAAAGTGCTAAAAGGTTAGAAACAATAAATGCTTATGGTTTTGGTCTGAACCATCCATCCAGTTGGGACTAGGGCTGTCAATGGTTCGGCTCACCCAGTCTAATTGGCATCGGGTTTGCTTGGTTGGTTCCCTTCGGGTCCAGGTTTTGTTTTTTAGGACTGGCACCTGGATCCAGTTGGATTTCTGGTGCCCACCAGGTCTTTGGACCTTGGTTTTGACTTTTGAGTCAGGTTCTGGTTGTGCCCATGTCAAGCAAAGTCATCTACATGGTTGGCCCACTTGAATGGATGGATTAGATCACACACGTATGCTTGTTTGACACATATGAGGTGTTGTGGCTTGGCAAACCTTATTCTATCGTTAGAAAGATTAGTATGTATTTAAAATATATAATATTACTTTAAAATTACTAGATCTGAACTGAACTGATTTTAATTGGGTTGAAGATGGTGGATCCGTACCCAGACCCAAGTAGACTTGGTTTTTTAGTGGGTCCAATTGGTGGACCCGGATCCGACCCGATTACTCAATGGAACTGAGAAATTGGACTGGACTTGTTAAAATTGGGTTAGGTCCATCAAGTACCTATTGACAACCATAGTTGGAATGGTTTGATGGTTGGTCCCAACCTAGGTATTCCAAAATGGTTACATAAGGACCAGTAACAGTGTTAATTGCGACGTGTTATGGGCCTGTAATGGCTCTAACTGAAAAAATGGTGAAGATAATGACATTACCTTGATGCCATCCATAAAGCTCCCCCGTCTGTGACTGTTGAGCTGCAACAATAAGACATGTTCTTTTTCTATTCTATTGCTTGGGAGATCTCGTATTTTCATCTGTCAGCACATTAGGGCTGTTTTTAGAGTTCCAATGTAAATTAGGAAATAACGAAGGAGAATAATAAGGAACTCAAATGGGGAGAGGTGTAGATTTCTTATCAATTGGGAAGAAGTTAAAAAGGCTAAGGAAGAAGGGGAAATAGGGCTTTGTGGAATAAGAGAAAACATTGGCCTGGCTTGCTAAAATGGCAATGGAGGTTCAATATTCGACATGAGGGTCTGTGGAGAATGGTTATTGCTAGAAAATATCGGAAAACAGAGAGAGGTTGGAATTCGGGGGGTGTTCTAAGAGGGAGAGGCTTGTTCATATGGGAGGCCATGGCCAAGTTTGGAGATGGGTGGAGGAAATTTTTGCCAAAGGGGTGAGATTCAAGATGAGGATAGGTTACAAAATTTGTTTTGTGAGGATTTATGGGTGGGAGACATTGATCTTGTTGTGTGGTTTCCTAAGTTGTATTCCCTCTTGGGAAAAATATGCTAGCTAAAGATTATTATCAAATATCGATGGGCATACTGGCATGGAATTTGTCCTTTAGAGGAAATTTGTGGGACTTTGAGATCAAAGAAATTTGTGGTAAAGCTCCTCAAGGTGTTTGGTGAGGTTCAACTCCTTAAAATGGGACAACCATTGAATTTGGGCTGTTCCACCTCCTGGGAACTTCTTGGCCGAAGAATTTGTAAAACTTAGCTTCCTCAAGCTTCCCCTTACTCCAAGGTTTGTGGTTCTTGTGCTTCTCAAGTGGAAGCTTTTTGTTGAGTGTTCCTCGCATGTGTTTCATATGTTGGAAAGACATGGAGTCCATTGATTGTATTTTTCTTCATTGTGCGGTGGCTAAGGATATTTGAGTTTTTTTTTTTTTCCTTCTCTTTGAATATACTAGTTGCTCCCTTCTTCAGTGGCAGACTGTATGAGAAGGGTGATATGGTTCCACCTTCAACACTAGCATAAGAATCTTATTGAATTCTCTTCATCTAGAAATCATGTGGGGCGTATGGAAGGAAAGAAAGCAGGATCTTTGATGGCTGTTCAAGATCCTGTCAGAATTTGGTAGACATATCAAGTTTCTCTCGCATGCTGGTCTAGCTTGACCCAAGAGTTGCAAGGGGTTAGGATATCTAATATTCAGCATATTTGGGGTGAGGTCAACCATGAGGGTCTTTTAACTTGTAAAAGGCCAACCTTGGGGTCCCACTTGCTCCTTGCTTGGTGTGGTACACCAGATTAAAGAAAAGAGATATATCACTTTCTCGTTTTTCTCTCTCTTCTATTTTCAAATTATTAGAGATTTCCAATGACTACCTTCTCGCATTCTCTCGAGTTTTACAAATCTATGCATTAGTGGTGCACATAGGTCCAGCCATACATCATGTGGGCTCCAACATGTGGGCTCCAATTTGATCATCCTCTGACCCAAAGGTATGCTGGCCTAGTCATACTGGCTACTCGTGTATGACAAAAATGGGTTGAAATAAATTGACTAATGGTTTACATTTGGTGTATATGTGTGGCCCACTGATGAGTGGGCCAACTTGACTTTTGGGCCACGGTAGGTACATGTGCGGCCCATTGATGAGTGAACCAACTTGACTTTGAATGATCCGTATATATATATATATATATATATATTTTTTAAAAGGAAAATTTCTTGAAAGACAAAAAAAGGAAAGATAAGAATCCTTTAACACTATCATGACATGGTATTACTTGGTGCATAATGATAGAAAAAGGATGATTGCTGAGTTTTTATTTTTTTTTCTAATTTATTTATATTTTTCATACTTTTAAGTAAATCACAAAAAATCTTACGGTTTATGATATGATTCATCCCCTATAATGATTTACGATATGATAATGATTTTGACAACATTGGGCATCGGGACAGTTCCGAACACAAATAAATAATAATTTAATTGAGAAAACAAAATTAAATAAAACAATGGAAACATTAAAGATGAAGGAAATTAGAAACAATATTCACATAGTTCTAATAGAAACAAAGTACTAGTAGTTTAGGTTAACAAATAATTGATTAACAAAACATTGAAAATTATGTGCAATCATCTCAAGAAATAATTGTTTTTACGAACACTACTTGTTCTGTTAAAATATTGGAACTCAAACAAAAGAACAAAAAGAACAACAAAGCTTGTAATTTGGGTCATGGTATCTACAAAGGAGAGAGAGAGAGAGAGAGAGAGAGAGAGAGAGAGAGAGAGAGAGAGAGATCAGGTGGGGCTCATAGAGGTGGAATTCTGACACATCATGGTGGGGCTCATAGAGGTCAACACTATAGTAAGTTACGGTGATGTCGACACTACTAGTTCATTCTCCTATATGTATATATATGGGTGAGTTCTCATAGTCATGGAGGTGTCATGGCATGGGGTCTTGATTTGGTTTTGATTGGAGGTTGTAGAGAAATAAGTGATTAGGATTTTGTGCCTCAATGTATATAAAGTTCCATAGTATGGTGGATCAACATATGTATTTCTTTGTTTAGGGACGTATAAGTCTCTCTCTCTCTCTCTCTCTCTCTCTCTCTCTCTCTCTCCTCTATCTAGTGGTAACACCCTAAGGGGGCTAGGCACGTAAAAGGCGCTCTCTCCTAATCCCTTTGGCATAAGATCTATTTATAAAGAGTTGGGGTTATAGGAAGAGATGCCAATTATTGTGCTCCACCACCTTACAGACCTTTGTATGCCTTACTACATTTAAAGTCTGTGATCCCGCCTTATCCACGCACCTCAAATGACCCTCTCCCTCCATTGACCATAGCCATCCACCCTTGATTCGATTCCCATGCAAATCAAGCAATGGACCACAAGATGCTCAACCATCGGAATTACCAACAAGTGTGATTAAAATCTTTTAAATAGTTAAAACAAAAGATCAACAATTGAAAATGTTTAATAACACATTTAAAACCTTTTGAGTGTTGGGCACAACTGAAAAACCACTTGATGGATGGTCCAATTTACCAAATCTAAGCCATAAGTAGGGGTGCACACGGGTCGGTTCGGTCTGGTTTTGGGGTGAAACCGGAACCGAACCGTTCTTAACGGTTTTAGGATTTTCGGAACCGGAACCGGACCGTTAGCACCCTAGAACCGAACTGGAACCGGACCGTGAAAACCGGTTCGGTTCCATGGTTCTGGGCTTTTTAAAATCTAGCCTAATTGGTATGAGATGCATTTATATCCACCGTCCATCCAGGGACTGCATCACAGGAAATAGTGGAGGTAATGTCTCCTATAGTTGAAACCTTCTGAAGGCCCATCATGATGGAAATATTTCATCCACACCGTATGTACAGAGGACCCCATCATGATGGAAATATTTCATCCACGGTTCGGATCCATGGTTTGGTTTGGTTCTACATGCCCCTAAACCGGAACCGAACCGTATCCAACGGTTCTTTGATTTTTGGAACCGGAACCGGTGCAGTCTAGAACTGGACCAAACGGGACCGTTTGATCGGTTTTGGTCCGGTTCCACGGTTCTACCGGTTCGATGTGCACCCCTAGCCATAAGAGTGTTCTTAGGCAAACAATGGATCCCTTAATGCATCATATGGACCACACCATATGAACCAGTACAATTTGGCTCCGTGTGGTGAGTCGAAGTACATTACACTAAGAACTTGAACTCCTCATATGTCCTTAGGTATAAGGATTAGTTAAAGCTAGTACATACACAAGCCAATTCAGTCCAGGTATGATGGGACTGTTAGTCTAGAGACTCAAGCATCCAACGGGTCTAATAGCAAGATCCTATACGTATAGAATATTCATACATCCTATGTGGGTAGGGAAAAAGCACCAATTCGTTGTTGAGCCTGATGGAGTTCTTACATCCTGAATCGTCATCAGTCCCTCACATAGGATGGTCATCAATAACATGTCCAAACAAGACCGTTGGTCATCACGATCTACGGTCACACGGATCATCAATGCCAATAGTCAAAATACACGTTGTCAATGCATAACGTCTGCATTGGCTTTCCAGGGCACACAATCCTAACACATAATGTTAAACAAAGGAAGATACCCCATAGCTTGCTTTAGATCCATTGACTTGCAAGCTTATGAATTGAGGTTGAGACCCAACCTAGGTAACGGAAGGCTACTTCTTTGGAAAGCCTCCAATTCATTTCTTCTGCAACTAGATGGCCCTACATATACTTGCATGCGGTTGTAGCATCATTAAAGTCTACTATTCAATTCCCATCTTAGCCACAGGTTGAAGGGAGGAGCTGGCATTTCTCCCAAATTAATTCTGGTTTATATTAATGGACAAATTTGTTGGGAAGAGAGGTAATGGGCAAGTGCTGCTGAATGTCTTACCTTGATCCTGATACATTAATGGACAAATTTGTTGGGAAGAGAGGTAATTTGTCTATTTGGAAGAGAGAGCCATCTCTATGTCTCAGGGTATATATTGTGCAGTCAATTGCTTTCTTTCTAGAAGATGAACTATTGCTCAAGAATAATAATCGTGCTTTCAAACAAAAGCCATAATTAGTGATTAAATTGCTGAGAGGGTTAGATAAAAGATCTTGCTTGGGCTTTTCTTGGGAAGGCTTTCACAGTGGTACTCCATAGTCACTGCGAAGGGGTTGGATTCTAGTCATTTGAGATGGTAGTTGCCGGATTGAAGTTCACTCGCTAGTTTTGGATTCCACCACCACCACGAGGAATGTGGCAACTTAGCTTTGAACAAAGCTCAGGAGGCAATCCTGGGTTGGCTTGTATAGGAATTATTAGAGATGGGCATGGTATCACCTGCAGAGCTTATGTTGGCCCTATTGGGATAGTGGATTCCAACGCGGCAGAGGTTAGGGCCCAGTTGTCATCAAAGGGGATTCTACTAATGTGATCAGATGGGTGAGTTCCATTGGCATCTACCCATGGCGCTTCTCTCTTTGGGTGCAGGAAGTCAGAGAGATTAGGAGACCATCTCTCTCTCTCTCAAATGTGCTGGGAGAAGACTATTGTAGTAGACAATCTTGCAGAGATGTAGCCCTTCAATCTCTTATGATAGGAGATTCTCTCCCTATTGCATAATTTTCTTACATCTTTATTAAGTTCTGCTGTTTCTTAAAAAAAAAGAAGCTTGAGAAGGACTAAAATATTGGTTTTTCCTAGAAACACCTTCCCCTTCCTCACGAAGTAAGATTCTGACAATCTCCACCCATTATTATCAAATACATTGTTTATTCTTCTTTAAAAAGTATGCTTAGGGCGTGTATGGATGGGCCCATCCCATGGGATTGGATTGTATTTGGGTGGATGGCAAGTAATGATAGCTGTGTCAGTGGATTGCTGGCAATCCCATGGGATTGCTATATCCAGGGAATCAAATATGTTTGGCTCCTCCCAATCCTGGGATTACATCATCCTCTTCTTGTCCCAAAAATAGATGGGACAAGGTAATGATGGTGATGTCAGTTTGTTGGCAATCCCATGGGATTGCTATATCCAACTTCTGCCTGTTTGGCACTCCCGGCCAAATCCCGGGATTGCTCCTTCCAATCCATCCTAATACAACCTAATCCCATCCACCCTGCCTGGCCAAACAGGCCCTTAGAAAATACATGCTAGTCTCACTGTCCGATAATGAAGTAAAATGATCCTCCCGCCGAATCCTTTTTCTCATAGAACTTCTACTCCATCTCTTGCTGTACTA
Source organism: Magnolia changhungtana (assembly GCA_030180095.1). NCBI lineage: Eukaryota > Viridiplantae > Streptophyta > Magnoliopsida > Magnoliales > Magnoliaceae > Magnolia > Magnolia changhungtana. The sequence goes on along the minus strand of JASAUF010000449.1, from coordinate 2,544,374 downwards.
GGAACAATATAAGTGACCCAAATGCTAGAAATACTTGTGCTGCCCTTATCCACCTAGCTATCCTACACAACTCTTGCACCTTCCACCTATTTCATTGGCCCCATAGCTCACAAGATCACTATGTGAACAATTGTCCCCTGTTCAAAAATCAGAAAACACTGTTCCTCTGCCATCCACAACCGGTTACAGGAAGGCTGAGGAAGGTATTGGAACCACTTGCAGATAGAATCAGATGATCCCATGTACGAAGTAGAAGGCCTTACAGCCAAACCCACATTGGAACCAATAAAAGGAAGATTCCAACATGCTTAGAGAAGGGAAAAGATTCTAGTAGCCATTACGCTAATGCCACCTCCCAAAATGCACCTTTTGCTTAAAGGCAGTAAAAATAGGGATTTGCTGCATAAGATACTGCAAGGATAGTTTTCATCTTGATCATAACCTTTTGTATTTTCCACTGAGAACTCTTGACTGAAATTCACCACCAAATATTGGGAAACTCCCTCTTCTCTCAAACAATAATGATGTGTTATGGGTGTATCACCTCTAAACTCCACCTACAACCTACAGGAATTTCCTTTATGTAAACTTCTGACTTTGGCATCATCCAAATATGATATTGGAAGTTTTGGGCAATATATCGTACAGTCTTCACCTCCAGGGTCAAATGATGCAGGCCAGATTTGGGTGTCCAACAAAACACATATTAAGAGGTTGAAAAGCGAGCCCAAGATGATGGTGACATGGTTTGATGGTGCTATGTATGTGTGCCTTAGAACTCAGAAAGCATGCATTTTATGCATGATTATGAGAATGGAATTGTATTTTCTTCACCTAAGAAGATGGCTCTAGTCGATGGCTCAAAAAACGTTTGGCTGACACAAAGTTGCTACCATTGGAGAAGTCTACCATGTCTCATTCCCTATGGGCCCAAGGTTGAATCAGACATGAATCAAGGAAGTTATAATCAAATTACCAATGACTATCCGGTTATTATGAAAATAAGGTTGATGCCATCATGTGGGGCCCTGAAAGAGGCAAATTGGTAACTCATGATTCAGAAAAGGTTTCCTTGTTGGGTCCTAGAGTTAAAACTAACCATGGTTGGACTAGTGGTTGGGTCAAAGTTGGTTAAAATGGGCAAAGGGAACTTGTTTCCCAAGTTAAATCCCTATGCTTATTAGTAGGTTTTTAAATAGGATCAAGTTGATTGTTGGAAGGTATTGACATTTTTATTTGTGGACAAGTTTATTCAAATGCTAGTCTGTTTTTGGGATGTAATAGGTTTTTGAAGGTCCTAGTAAGATAGTAAGTTGAGTTGGGAGTGTTTTAGAGTTAGAAAGGCTAGGTTTTATAGTTGTTTTGGCGGTTATAAGTATGGCCCTACGTGGAATTACGAATTTGAACATGATATTTGATTATAACCGAATTCTGTCAAATTCGTGCTCATTACCTATTGGTTCTTTCCATTTGATTAGTTTGATTGTTAGTGGAGATTCTGAATTCCATTGAGAGTGAGAACAAGTTAAGCTGGATTGAATATGGAGCCTCCTCAATTCTCAAAAGAAAAGAGGGAGGGAGAGGTGGAGCCCTCCCATGTAGAGTAGGCTGGATTGAATGGACGGTCAATATCGATTGATCAAAATGTGTATGCATCCTAATGCAAGCCTGGTTGCTCTGGTTTAGGGAGTTTTCCCATCCCTTTACTATAGAGAATCTGGAGGGAGGGAGGGTCAATAATGATTAATTGAAGTGTCCACGAGTCCTAATGCATGCATGGATGCTCTAGTATAGGGAATTTCCCCCTACCTCTAGAGAATCCGGAGGGAGGGAGGAAGTACATGGAGTCTCCTATGAAGAGTAGGATGGACTGAATGGATGGTCAATATCGATTGATCAAAGTGTCCATGTGTCCTAATGCAAACATGGTTGCTCTAGTATAGGGAGTTTCCCCATGCTTCTACTACAAAGATTCCTTCCTCTATGTATGCTTGCTGAAAATTGGTTAATACGGGTCAACCTCTTGAAACTGCATTATAGATCACGGAACTCTTTCTAGTTATGAAGAGCAGCTACCATTCTATGTGAAATATCTAGTTCACATATGCTACCGCCGAAGTTTCGAGTCATTTGCTTACGCCCAAACCATTAGAGGATGTCTCATATTCTATACGCATTTTCTTGATTTTTCTTTCTTTCTTTCTTTTTTATTATTTATTTATTTATTTATTTTTTGGGCAAACTAATGAATTTGCAGTTATCTCATTCTAATGTACATGGTCAACTTTGGATTGAATGATAGTCTCTTTTCTAAAGCATTTTTCTGCTAATGCCATATTTTCTTATGGTTCCACATTTTACCCATATTTCATGAAAAATACAAAAAAATAAATAAAAAATAGATGATTCTTTTTACGTGAATGCCCTGAAAGTATCTTCTTGTTGGATTTTCAGAAAATAACACCTGCCACCTATCATCCTACGCATAATCGGACTGTTCCACCACCTAATCAAGGTAACACTTTCTATATACCACCTTAAAGATTCTTTGGTAATTTTGTTTATAAATTTACACGACGTTCCAGTTTAACATAATTGTTATATTCTGTCATTTTTTTTTTTTTTGGAAAGATTTATTCTCTCAATCTTACTTGAAAGGATATCTCAACAATTTAGTGCTAAAAAATGTACTATTTGGTGAGTACTATTTTTGACATTACGATTATGTTTATGGCCTCCAATAAAGTATCCTTTACTGAATTATGGGATTGTTTTAGTTTCACATTTTAGAAAACTATAAGTGACAAGGTTGAGTTCTTTGGGGATTTTGCATTGAGGCATTATAGGGTGCTGAGCCTCAATTGTACAGTTTTCTTTTGTTCTTGATTCCATAGATGAACCGTGGTTAGGCAATCCTGACAGGGCTCACCATGTATGGGGATCCCATATATCTATATATATATATGAGAATTGAATCTAATAACTGTTTAATGTTTGGCTTTTCTTTTGTTGAATTTAGACTGTTGCTGTATTCCTTAAGAATCTATTTGTAAGTCTCTGAGTCTGGTCAAAGGGTTAGGGTCTTCTGATTTGATGTATTCTTTTAGGACCTACAAATTGGGCTGTTGGGGCCTACATTTTCATCACATCTTCTTATGATTGTTCCAGCTTTCATTAGAAGGGAAATGCAGGTTTGTTCATACAAGGAGAGGGAACGCTTTCAATATGTTTTCAATCTACTTTCTGGTCCTAAATGCACTCACCGAAGGTTGGACGAGAATAGGCCATAAATAGGATCAACTAACAAAACAATGTAAATCAGATCCCAAATAGACCAGAAACTAGTGCAGGATATTATTGGTAGTACTGAAAAGATGGCAACAACTAGACTTCCTATGTAGGGGTGCCTTTCCAACTCTTATGAGGCAACAACTAGACTTCCCATATAGGGGTTATGCGCTGAATGTTTCAATTCTGAGATTCAAGAATGCTCAATGCCTGAAATTTTCTCACAAGTTCCATGGAGAACTGCATTATTAACATGAAGATTCTGAGGCTATCATGGGATAGCGAACATAACTTGGTGAGATGTTGAAGATTCTGAGGCTATCATGGAATCCTACTGCATATGTGCTAATGCATATGTGCTAATGCGCGATCCAGCTGTCGAGCAGGTGTTCCTGTCATGTGTGCCATTGCCTAAAAAGCAGGCTGTAGAGGAGGCCATCACATTGGTCACACTATTGCTAAATTTGGACAACTGTCAATAATTTGGTTGGATCTTGTGATGAACTACAGCTCCATGAGTAGGGCTGTCAATAGGTTGGGCCTTGGCCAGATTTGGAACTGGTCGGACCGGGCTTTTGGGCTGGGCCTATTCAAAATCTTGCATTTGCTAGGCCAAACCCAGCCCATTGACAGCCCTATCATTAAGCGTCATGGCCCGTAGGCTGGGTTTGGCCCTTGCATGCATGGTCTAATCAATTTCCGGTCGGGCTTGGGCTCAAGTTGCTTTAGTTGGGACTGGCTCGACTTTACATAAACATGTGTTATATTCCACAAACATGTCATTCCAATCCTCAGGCAACCCATCCATCTTGATTGTAGATCATTACTTGCACTCCTCCGAGGATAGAAGAAGATGAAGTGACATTTAGCATCTTCACACACCCACCCCCCACCCATACACACAAAAAGAAGAAGAAAGGATATAAACTCTAAAAAGGATAGAAGACAAAAGTTGCATCTGGCACTTAAGCTTCAAACACCCACAAAAAGATGGTATACACCATAAATTTGAAATTTATCCTTCAGTTTTTCTTCTTTTGTCTACATGTTACTAATGAATTGGAGGTCCACTCTTGTCCTGTTGGCCTGATCAGAAAGGGAATCCCTGATGTGTGGCAGGTAGGACGGTCGATCAAGATGATCCATCCAATGGTCATGTTTGTTAGATGGACCATGGTTGAAATTTGCATCGAGCAGATGATCTTAGCTGTCAGTTATTCCTGTTGAATGTCAACCGTGGACCATCTTTATTTCTGTTGTTGGATTGGGAGGGCATTTTTCATATGCAAAGATAGTCCCATAGGTGTGGTTTCGACAGTTGGTCATCCATGATAGGAGCTACTACATGGACGTTCTGCGACGACCAACACACCTATCACTCAGCTGGGCAATCCGAATTCTACAGGTGGCAACTTGGTCCAAATCATCCCTGTTCGAGCTGACCCCTACAGGAGTCGGGGGTGATTCAGCCTGAGCACCACTGGTTTTCCATGAAGGAGGGCGGTAACATATTGTTTATGGATGAAACTGGTGATACGTATCGATTACGATGATATCTTAAACCTTGGTTGATCTCTCTTTGTTGTTCTCCAACCACTTAGAGATTAAGAACTCAAATGAAGCCTCAGCAAGGACTCTCTTCTTTGGAGTACATCTTCAGTCCCTCTGCTGTTGATTGTGAAATCTTGTGGATATTGTCAAAATTTTTTTTTTTTTTTTTTGGAGGTGGGGTGGTTTCCCATTGGGTTGTTCTGACTCTTTCATTTATCTTTCCTGTGTTTTGGTAGAGGTGGATACATATGTCAGTTCGTTGGCTAGTGATGGAGTGATGAGTGGGTCACATGTTGTTTGAAACTTTTATAGAGGTTTGGTAGACCCTATGGTGGACTGGAGATACCATTATAATCCCCATTGAATAATCCTGTCCAATTGGGCATCGAGGATATGTAAGGCCCTTTGCTTGTAGTTCTTCCTTTTATTTGTATGGCTAGGATCAATAGGGAGATGTTAGAACATGGCCTATCCCTTGATGAGGCCCAGCAAAAGATATCTTTGTAATTCGTAGGAATTGTTGGGAAAAAAAAATGTTGTTTCATATGAGTGGGCATCATATGATACCTTTGCAGTTCTTCAAGTTAGTTTGGGCTAATGCACATTGATGTGAAATATGGAACAGTTGACTGAGGGCTATTGTCTGATTACTTCTTGTACTGGGAATTCCTTTCTTTCCCTTAATTAATAATGTTTCTTCGTTTCCTTCTCCAAAAAATAAAAACTAAAAGAAGAAGAGGAAGAAGAAAGAAAAAGGAATAAAAAAGTAAGAATCATGTAATACGTAGCAATTGTTGGCCTGCTTGTATGTTCCTTGGTTTTCTTGTGCATTGCTTCTCGTACATACTGATACCATGTCGGGTGGGTTCTTTGACATCAATATCTGTCCTAACATTTAATCGTGGCAGTAATTTCGACAGAGGCAACAAATATTCTCTTGAGACAGTTCTATCAACGGGCCGAAGAGAAGGTTTGAGATTCTTTACCATGTCTTCCAGTGCAAATGCATTTTTTTTTTCTTTATTTATTTTTCTCAGCTTCTCATGGGCTGGCTTATTGTTTGCAGTTGAGACCAAAGAGAGCTGCCTCGGAGCTTTTGATACCAGAGCACGGATGCAAGCAGCCCAGGGGTTCTTTTGCCGATGTTTCCAACTGAGCTTCATTGATTTGAAAGACCAGGCTTTCTACATTCTGTGTATCCACTCCCACCTGTATGTTTCATGATGTATCACTATTGACTGTGCTTTGCATGCTTGCCAGACATGTAGCTTGTTTATAAACACTTGATAGAATAATTACATGACCGGAGTGTTCCACATTCCCATTCCGAGTAACAAGATGCGTTTATTTGTTCTAGGACGAAGTCTTGGGTCCTGCAGGATTCTGTTGGTGGGACCATGATTTGGTATCCAGACTGTTGATTTGATGGCCCCCCTCGGCCTGTTGGACTGCAGATCTTGCAACATTCAGGTACTTATTTCATGGTTTCTTCCCAAACTGCCCTTGGTAGGTCATAAACTTGCAGATTATTTTAGGGGGTTGATCCTTACCTAATAGTCTATTATTATAAAATAATAGGACATGACACTTACATTACTGGTGGATGGTCCAATCATCTATCCAAACTGCCTGCCTGGTGGGCTTTAGCTTTGCTCATGGTCCAAATATTGGACAGTCTTAACCATCCAATCATCAGATATTTGGTCACCGAATGTGGACCGTTGCTCATTTGCCTTTTCTACTGTCCACATAGGATGTTGATTGGGCATTAACAAAGCAATGTGTCCCCACCAGATGACAGTAGGATCTTGATGATCAACCGTGTGATGGGGTTTTTTCCCGTGCTCGACCGGTCGTGAGCTTCGCTCGACCGGTCGAGGGCTGGTGCACGACCAGTCGAGCAGGGCTCGACTCAAAGTCCAGCGAGTTGAGGTTTTGGATTTCTGAGGTACTCGACCGGTCGTGGGATGTGCTCGACCGGTCGTGGGATGTGCTCGACCGGTCAAAGGTGCCGCTTGACCGGTCGAGGGATCCGCTCGACCGGTCGAGGTTACGCAGATTCGTTCTGCGATTTTGTGCGGATTGCCGATTTTTGAGTCCTTTTGCAACAACGTTGCGGAAGGGAGTTTCCTAAAACTATAAATTGGAAATCCCTAGGGTTTTCTAGGGTATGGAAAAGATACAAGAGGGTTTCCAAGCTTTACAAGGGTTTGCTAAAGGGTTTAGGGCTATCAAAGGGTGAGAGAAATGGAGAAAGAGAGAGAGAAAGCTTGTGGAAGGAGGTTCTGCTCGCTAGAGGTGATCACACAGTGCACTTGATATCTCAGCCGCTTTCACGTCCTCGTAATGTCCTGCCAGCCAGATCTTTCTTTTTTTTTTTTTTCTCTCTCATTGTTTATCTACTCTGTGTAGTGAAGACAGTTGTAACATTCTACTTCATAGTGGATTGTTGATCACGGACGACGAGTCTCGTGGTTTTACCTCTTTGAGGGTTTTCCACGTAAAAATCTCTTGTGTGGTGTGTGGTTTATGCTTTGATTTATTTCATTGCTTTATTATTCCATAATTCTGGTTTGTTTCGGGAGGCTAGATCCTAAGGTTTTGTGCAAGACCCCTAACAAAGTGGTATTAGATTTAAGTTCATTGAACAAGTAGGATCGGTTTTTTGAATTATGGAAGGTGGCTTATCAAGGATGATTAGCCTCAATGGTTCTAACTGGACCATATGAAAGGCTAAGATGGAGGACTTGCTTTATTGCAAGGACTTATATTCTCCAATTTTAGGCATATCAGCAAAATCCAATGATATGTCTGATGATGATTGGAAGAAGATGGACCGAAAGGCGGTGGGGTTTATTAGACAATGGCGATTGTGTTCTACCATGTGTCTACAGAGACCTCAGCCGCTAGCCTATGGCTGAAATTAGAAGGGTTGTATGAGAGGAAAACAGGCGGTAATAAAATTTTTCTGATAAGGCGACTTGTGAATCTCAAGTTCAAGGATGGTGGTTTTGTGGCTGAGCACATGAATGGGGTCAACAATATAGTGAACCAGCTCTCTGCTATGAAGATGGTCCTGGATGATGAATTGCATGCTTTACTATTACTTAGTTCATTGCCTGATAGTTGGGAGACATTAGTGGTTTCTCTAAGTAACTCCGCGCTAGATGGAAAGATATCCATAGAACAGGTAACCAGTTGTCTCTTCAATGAGGAGACAAGGAGGAAGTCTCAAGGGTCTACTCAGCAAGAGGCCCTTGTGGCACAAGAATGGGGGTGAGGAAAGAATAGGAAGGGCGGGAAGGCCCGAGATAAATCAAGAGGCAAGTCAAGTATTAGGAAAGATGTTGAATGCTGGAATTGTGGCAACAAGGGCCACTATAAGCATGAATGTCGTAAGGCTAAGAACGACAAGAAAGGAAAAGGAAAGGAGAAGGAAGATGAATCAGATTCCACCGCTTGCCGCTTTGCTTCGGATACGTTGTAGTTATTCTTTCAGAAGATCACGATGTATGTCTCACGGCTATGAGTCAGGACACCGACTGGGTGATAGACTCGGGAGCTTCTTTTTATGCGATTCCACACCAGGACTTCTTCACAGGCTACAAGTCAGGTGACTATGAGACTGTGAAGATGGGAAATTCTGCCATATCGAAGATCGTAGAAGTCGGTGATATTTGTGTAAAGAGCGATGTGGACTGCACATTGGTTCTCAGGGATGTGAGGCATATCCCAGACCTTCGCCTCAACTTGATGTCGACGGGAATGTTGGATGATGATGGTTATGAAAGCCGGTTTGCTGGAAGCTCATCAAGGGTTCGTTGATCACAGCGAGAGGAAAGAAGTGTTGCACCCTTTACAAGGCAAGTGTCAGTGTGTGCAAGGGTGAGTTGAACGCAACGGAAGATTCAGCTATTGACATGTGTCACAGGTGTCTAGGCCACATGAGTGAAAAAGGGCTTCATGTATTAGCAAAGAAGCGGCTCCTTCCAGACGTGACAGGTACATCTCTCAAAACCTGTTTATCAGGGAAACAATATAGAGTTTCATTCGTTAAAACTGCTTCTCACGTTAATAAAGTGCATGCATTAGATTTGGTTTATTCTGATGTTTGTGGTCCTATGAGGACAAAAACCTTGGGTGGGGCATTGTATTTTGTTACTTTTATAGATGATGCATCTAGGAGGGTTTGAGTTTATGCTTTGAAATCAAAGGACGAGGTCTTTGGTGTGTTTAAATTGTTTCATGCTATAGTCGAGAGAGAGACAGGCAGATCATTGAAGTGCATCCGCACTGACAATAGTGGTGAATACATTAGCGACTTCTACGAGTATTGTAAGTCCGTAGGTATACGGCATGAACAGACGGTTCCTAAGACTCCCCAGCATAATGATGTAGTTGAGCGAATGAATGACACCATTGTAGAGAGAATCAGATACAGGTTATCCCATGCCAAATTGCCCAAGACGTTCTAGGGAGAAGCAATGTACATGGCGGTGTATCTGATAAACAGGTCTCCATCAGCTCCGTTGAATGAAAAAGTGCCTGAGAAGGTGTGGACTGAACAGGATCCATCGTACAGTCATCTCAGGGTGTTTGGATGCAGGGCATCCGTTCATGTACCAAAGGACGAGAGGTCCAAGCTTGATATGAAGATCAGACTGTGTTTTTGGGATTCAGTGATGAAAAGTTCGGTTACAGATTGTAGGATTCGATCGAGAAGAAGCTCGTCAGGAGCAGAGATGTGGTTTTCTTTGAAGATCAGTGTATAGAAGACATTGGTAAGCCAAAGAAGAACCAGCCTAGTTCAGGTGAGCTAGAGGACATAGATCCAGTTATTTCTCCCGTGGTGCCTGATGACGGAGGAGTACAGTAAGATGCAGAGGATGAAGAAGTTCCTTTAGAAGATGGACCAGAGGAGTAGCCCCCACTTGATCCACTTGTTGAGCCACAGGTGAGGAGGTCATCTCGGGACAGACAACCGTCCAAGAGGTACTCGCCACATGAGTACATTATACTGACTGATGGGGGAGAGCTAGAAGATTATTCTGAGGCCTTAGCCGACGAGCATAAGGGGGAGTGGTTGAAAGTTATGCAAGAGGAGATGTAATCTTTGCATAAGAACCACACCTATGATATGGTGAAATTGCCTAAGGGTAAGAAAGCTTTGAGCAACAAGTGGGTGTTCAGAAAGAAGGTTGAGCAGAAGAATTCAAAGACAAGGTTCGAGGCTAGACTTGTGGTGAAAGGGTTTGGTCAGAGGAAATGCATAAACTTTGAGGAGATATTCTCACCAATAGTGAAGATGACATCCATACGGGTGTTGCTTGGGTTGGCGGCTAGCATGGATCTGGAGATAGAGCAGTTAGATGTTAAAACTGCCTTCCTCCATGGTTGACCTGGAAGAAGAGATATACATGCACTAACTAGAGGGGGTTTGAAGTCAAGGGTAAAGAGCATATGGTGTGTAGGCTGAGGAAGAGCTTGTATGGGCTGAAACAAGCTCCACGGCAATGGTACAAGAAGTTCGACTTGTTTATGTTGAAACATGGGTATGATAGAACAGAGTTGGACCACTATGTGTTCACACGCAAGTTCTCAGATGATGATTTCTTAGTTCTGTTGTTATACGTTGATAACATGCTCATCATGGGAAAAAACGTTAAGAAGATCGACAGGCTGAAACAGGAGTTGGGCAAGTCATTTGCGATGAACGACTTGAGCCCAGCTAAACAAATCCTATGAATGGAGATAACCCGTGACAGAACCAGCAGGAAGCTTTGGTTGTCACAAGAGCGGTTTAATATGAATGCAGCGAAGCCGGTTAGTACTCCACTGGATGGTCACTTTAGATTGAGCGACGGACAGTGTCCCAAGACGAGGACAGAGGTGGAAGAGATACAGAAGATACCCTACGCGCCAGCTATAGGAAGTTTGATGTATGTTATGGTGTGTACACGCCCGCTTATATATATGCGGTTGGTGTTAAACCTGGTATCTTGCAATCCCGACAAAGAGCATTGGGCGCAAGCGGTGAAATAGATCCGCGGTATCTAAGAGGCTCATCCAGGTTGAGCCTATGCTATGGTGTGACAGCCCGTGTGTTAGAGGGCTACACAGATGCAGATATGGCAGGTGACATAGACTCTAGGAAGTCTACATCGGGGTTCATGTTCATGTTTGTAGGGGGAGCGGTCTTCTGACAGATTGAGCTACAGAAGGTCGTAGCATTGTCAACGACAGAGGTCGAGTACACTGCAGTCACAGAAGCATGTAAAGAGATGCCTTTGGATGAAAAGGTTCCTACAGGAACTTAGCTTGAAGTAGGAAGAGCACGTGGTCTATTCGATAGTCAAGTGCTATACACTTGAGCATGAATCCAAGTCAGCATTCCAAGTCGAAGCATATAGAGATTCGGTATCACTGGATCAGAGATACTTTGGAACAGAAGGTATTACAGCTTGAGAAGGTCCACATGGACGATAATGGGTCAGACATGATGACCAAGGCTTTGCTCAAGGGTAAGTTTGAGGTTTGTAGAAACCTGACTGTCTTGAAGAAGGTGAGCCCCTCCTGGGTCAAAAAGGGAGAGATTTGATGGGGTTTTTTTCCGTGCTCGACCTTTCGTGAGCTTCGCTTGACCGGTCGAGGGTTGGTGCACGACCAGTCGAGCAGGGCTCAACTCAAAGTCCAACGAGTTGAGGTTTTGGATTTCTGAGGTACTCGACCAGTCGTGGGATGTGCTCGACCGGTCGAAGGTGCCGCTCGACAGGTCGAGGGATCCACTCGACCAGTCGAGGTTATGCAGATTCGTTCTGCGATTTTGTGTAGATTGCGGATTTTTGAGTCCTTTCACAATAAGGATGCGGAAGTGAGTTTCCTAAAACTATAAATAGGAAGTCCCTAGAGTTTTATAGCGTATGGAAAAGATACAAGAAGGTTTCCTAGAGCTTTACAAGAGTTTGCTAAAGGGTTTAAGGCTATCAAAGGGGTGAGAGAAAGGGAGAAAGAGAGAGAGAGAGGAAGCTTGTGGAAGGCAGGTTCTGCTCGTAGAGGTGATCTACTATGCACTTGATATCTCAGCGCTTCCATGTGCTCGTAATCGGTTAGATCTCTCTGTTTTTTTTTTTTTTGTTTCTCTCATTGTTTATCCACTCCTGCGTGAGCGAAGACGGTTGTAACGTTCTACTTCATAGTGGATTGTTGATCTGGACGAGGTCTCGTGGTTTTTACCTCTTTTTCACGTAAAAATCTCTTGTGTGGTGTGTGGTTTATGCTTTGATTTATTTCATTGCTTTATTATTCTATAATTCTGGTTTGTTTCGGGAGGCTAGATCCTAAGGTTTTGTGCAAGGCGCCCAACACCGTGATCAGAAGTCAAGAACGTCTCGAAGTAGATCAGAGGGTAGTATCTCGTTGACTAATCACGATCAAGAGATTTACCTTTGTTTTTTTTTTTGAAAGGTAGATTTGGTCGGTGGATGATAATCCCCAGTAATCTAGAACTACTTTGATAAAGCAAAATGCAATTTACAAGCAATGGGATCCATGAGAAGGTAATAAACAAAGTCGCCATTATCAAGCGAGGGAGTCATTGGATCTGAAACCAAAGCTCTCATATGTTTAGGGCTGTACATGAGCCAAGCTAGCTCGAAAAGCTCGCTTGGCTTGGCTCGAACTAGCTCGACTTGAACAACAATTCGAGATGAGCCAAGCTTCATATGACCCGGGCTCATTTTGAAAACGAGTCGAGTTCGGTCATAGTGGATCTTGACTCGACTCGACTTGAACTCGGCTCAGCTCGACTTGAATTTTTATATATATATATATATATATATATATATATATATATATATATATATATATATATGGGAAAAGGTACTATGTGCTCGAGCTGATGGGAACGTCCCATGAGGTCGAGCTGTGTGGGACCCACCGTGATGCGTTTCGAACATCTACCCCATCAGTCAAATGCACCATTCCATTGTGGGCCTAGGTCTCAAAAATCAAGTCAATACGTTACTTTGTGGGCCACACCATATACAGAAGTAACATTCATAATCTTTTTTTGGGCCCACCGAGATGTGGTTTGCAAATCCAGCCCATCCATTATGTGTATCCCACTTGGATGAGGGTTCAGACCAAGTTTCAGACGCATAAAAATTTCAGGTGGGCCCCACCAAGTGCTTTTATATGTTTTTGGCATGTCTTCACATGATTTTAGATGGTATGGCCCACCTGAGTTTCGTATATGGCTGATTTTTAGGATATCCCATAATTTAAAGGGGACCCATCAAATGCATAGTGTTGATGGTCGACACGCATCACGGTGGGGCCCACACAGCTCGACCTCATGGGAGCTTATCATGAGCTCGAGCGCATAGTACCTTTTCCTTATATATATATATATATATATATATATATATTTTTTTTTTTTTATTTATAAAAGTTAAAACTTAAACCTTACTCTACCCGTTCGTCATTTTCTTATCATTTCCCTTCCTTACCCAACCTACTGCACCCGAGCTCCTCCCTCTCTTGTGCTTGAGCTCCACGGTCGGTCTCTCTCTCTCTCTCTCTCTCTCTCTCTCTACTAAACGTTTACCCAACTCATCTCAGCCATACAACCTACACTCGCCTGAGCTCTCCCTCTCTCTCTCTCTCTCTCAACATCAAGAACAAGGTACATCTATGGTTCTATCTAACATTATATATATATGATTTGGAAGTTGGGTTAGGTGGCTGGGTTGGGTTGGGTTGGGAGCATGCTCGCCTCGACTTGAGGTAAGCTCGCTTCGACTTGGTCCATTAGCTCAACTCGAAAGGTTTAGACAAACAAGCCAAGCTCCAATGGTAAACTCGAGGCCGACCTCGAGCTCGAGGAGAGCAAAGACGAGTCAAGCCAAGCTTGGCCCACCTTGACTCGGATCGATGTACAGCCCCTACATATGTTTTTAAACCCTAACCATAGCTCTCACATCTTTTTATTAAAGAGATATTCAAGTCTTCGTCAAAATGTTTACGAGTCTTCTTCAATGTCCAGTTCTAAACTTGTAATCATAAACGGTTAATGGAAATCATAAACAAGCCTTTCCATGTGGGATAAATGATCCAGTGCTCTGAGACCCATTTAAGTTATGGTGCTCCTTGTTGCATTGGGACACTTGGGATATAGTCCATTTGATCGATCTGGCTTTCGAGTTGGTGCAGCCAGCACAACTTTCAACGGCTGGTAGGTGAAAATGACCTAATCAAGATGGTTTTGATCCAGCTGTAAGCTGGCCTTTTTATAGCTAATGGATGGGATGGTTAGGATTGTGCGGATAAGTGATTCATTTCAACTATGGCAACCCATGATGTGCCCAATAACCAGATGGCCTGAGTTGTTGACACAGATTTTTCTGTAAACGATCTCAACCATCTAACCTATTGATTAGATGGTTAGAATCGTCCATGCCACTGGGATGATATTTTTTCACGATAACCCATGAAACCTCGCTGGAGCTAGTGGACGGCCTGGATTAATGGATTGGGTTGTCCTAGTGCCTGGATGCAACTAGGAGCACTAATAACACTAACCTATTCAAAAGAAATACAGCTGTATTGAAGTTTTGCTAGTAAAGTGGACTTTGGAAAGAAAAATGAAATCTTTACTCAAGGGGACGAGCGCTGATTGGGTGGAGTCCGCTTTAACAACGTAGTGCGTGAGTCCCCGACTGTGGGGCCCACCTCGGTGTATGTGTTGTATATCTGCTCCATCCGTTTTGCCTGCGCATTTTACGGCAGTCCCAAAAGATGAAGCAGATAACAAATCTCAGGTGGACCACACCATAGTCCCAGAAGATGAAGCAGATACAAATATCAGGTGGACCACACTACGGGAAGCTGTGGTCATTGAATCATCACCATTAAAAACTCCCTAGGGTCCACCGTAATGTTTATTTACTAACGTCACACAGATCTAGACGAAGGGACAACACAAATATCAGCTTCCACAGTTTTTTTTTTTTTTTAATGGTCAATTACCAGTGTTTCCTATGGTCCGCTACAGATTTGGATCTGCTTCGGTCTGGCGTGGATATGCAATACATGGAGGTGGGCCCCACGGTCCGGCACTCACACTGAGCCGTTAGCACGGACTCACCTAACCTGCGCCTGCAAAGGACAATAATGTAAAGGGTACGTCATCTCAATATCTACCTTTAGATCTGCATTGTTGCTCAGCTGAGGACGATCTGAACTTATCTTTTCAACAAAGTAGAAAGCTACTTACACATGGAAGGGCTCCCAATCTCGTTCCCATCGGATGACGGACGACCTTACATCAACCCCTCTGAAAGAACTGGAAATTTGATCTGACGCCGTCCCAAAAGCCATCTCATGCGATCCAAATATTAAGCTTTACGCTCAAAAATGATTATGAATGTTTTAATGGTGCACGGCCCATCTCAACTTCTGTATATGGTGTGGCCCACACAAGTAACGTATTGACTTGATTTTTGAGACGTAGGCCCATGATGGAATGGTGCATCTGACTGATGGGGTAGATGTTCGAGACACATCACGGTGGGGCCCACACAGCTTGACCTCATGGGATGTTCCCATAAGCTCCAGCGCATTGTACCTTTTCCCATATATATATATATATATATATATATATATATATATATATATATATATATATATATATGAGAAAAGGTACAATGCGCTCGACCGTATTGTACCTTCCATAAGGTTGAGCGTTGGCGGCACGTTATTGTTTTGGTGAAAATTTTAAACAAATGAGGAGATTTTATAGGGAATTTAGAGAAACAAAACCGGTGAAACAGGTTATGAGGAGATTTTATAGGGAATTTGGAGAAACAAATGAAGAGATTTTCTGCAAAAGCCTTACGTCCGCTGTTGAACCCTTCCTAAGGCCCACTACGATGTTTATCTGAGATCCAACTTATTCATAAGTTAAGACATGTATGAAAGAATGGAAAACACAAATTTCAGCTTGATCAAAAACTTTCGTGCCCCTTAGAAAATTTTAATGGTGGGCATCACTTTATGCAACTGTTTTCTGTAGTGGGTACATTCCAGCTTTGGATCTGACTCATTCTTTGTCTCATGCCTTAAATTGATATCTCTGAGTGAATGGACAGTATGGATATAACACATACATCATGGTGGGCCTGGTGATGTAACCTGTCGTAGCTAATTTGCGTTTAGCTAGCGTTGCAGTCCATTGCAACTTTTAATAGGACGTTAATTGCGTAGTCCAAACGGGCAGGGCTCTGTGGGGCCAACTGTGATGTAAGTATTTTATCCATGCCATTAAAAGATTTTCTCATATTGTTTTAAGTTATTATCCTAAAAATGAGGCAGGTGCATAGCTCCAGTGGATCATAATAAAGGAGGTTGTACTGATAATGACACTCACCGTTGAAACCTTTCTAAGTGCCAACATTATGTTGTTTTACCATCCAACCTATTCATAAGGTCAAATACCAACTTAGATCCGAAAATTCTCTAGTTCATAAGAAGTTTTTAATGGTGGACGTTCAATCCCCACCTTGTAGTCTACTTAAGCCTTTCACTTGCTTCATTTTTTTATTCATATATTAAAATGATTTGAGAAAATCTCTGAACGGAGTAGATAAAACACTTACATCACGTTGGGCCCCACCGATCCCCTGCCCGGACGGAGTAGGACATGAGTTCCCAAAAGAAGTGGATGCAGGCGGATTAGATGCTGAGAGGTGGATGCGGATTGCGTCCTACCCCCACTCGTCTCTAACCCCAAACAGGAAGTTCTTTAGGCGGGCCCACTGTGATGTATCCATTTATCCAAACCGTTCATCCCTTTTCTAGGATCATATTAACGCATTAACACAAAAATGAGGCAGATCCAACGCTCAAGTGAACCACACCAAATAATAAGCTTGGTTGCATTAAATGCACAAAACATTAAAGGCTAGTTGCATTAAATGTTGTGTGGTCCATTTGAGCGTTTGATCTGCCTCATTTTTGTATTAATATGTTAGAATGATCTTAGAAAAGAGTTGAACGGCTTGGATAAACGGATACATCATGGTGGGCCCGCTTATAGAACTGCCCGTTGGGGACAAGAGATGGGCGGGGGCGGGGTAGGACGCAATCCGCGTCCCTGATAGGTTGAGTAGCAAGTCGTCTACTGAAGTTACGTCACCAAGTTCTGTGGGCCCCACTATGATGTATGTGTTGTATCCACACTGTCCATCCATTTTAAGATATAATTTTAGGGCATGAGACAAAGAATGAGGAAGATAAAAATCTGTAGTGGACCCCACTACAGAAAATAGTGGGGAGAGTTATTCCCACTGTTGAAACTATCCCAAGGCCACCATAATGTTTATTTGAAATCAAACCTGTTCAAAAGTTAAAGAAGACATGAAATAAGAGAAAACACAAATATCAGCTTGATCTAAAACTTTCTTGGCATTTAGAAGTTTTTAATGGTGAGCATTGCTGAACCCACTCTTTTCTGTGCTGGGGTCCACTGGAGCTTTGGATTTAACTCATTCTTTGAATATTGCCCTAAAATGATCTCTTCAAATGGATGGAAGGTGTGGATACAAAATATACACCATGGTGGGGCCTACAGTAACATCACTTCAGCATCGTGTCTCGCTACTCAACCTGTCATGTCTAATCCGCATAAATCGGATTGCGTACTGAGTTACTCAAGTACGCTTTTATCGTACTGACCAAGTGTGAATGTATGTGGTTTATCCGCACCGTCCATCAATTTTTCCAGTTAATTTTAGGGGTTGATCCCAAAATTACAGTAAATACAAAGCTCAAGTGGACCATGCCACATGAAACAGTGTGGAATAACGATTTCCACCATTGAAACCTTCCTAGGGCCCACATTAATGTTTATTTGCCATCCAACCTGTTAATAATATCAAAAAGATATGGATGAAGATAAAACATAAACATCAGCTTGATCCAAAACTTCTATGGCCTCCAAGAATTTTTCAATGGTAGAGGTTTAATCACACTATTTACTATGGTGTGGTCCACTGAGCTTTGTATATGCTTTCTTTTTGTTTTCAAGACCTAAACTTATCTGTTAACACAGATGAACAGAGTGGATAAACTAAATAAATAATAGTGGACCCACAAAGTTTATTCAGTACCCTAATGGTACTGAGTTATTTAGTACGCAATCCGCTTCGAATCCGCGATTGCACTTGAAGCGGATAGAAAATCAGTGAGAATTGAACTTCTATGGTTGAGAAATTCTCGGCGTGTTAGGGTTGCACTGTTTTCCGTCACGGACAACTACAGTGTTTGTGAGAAATCCATCACATCCATCAAATTTTGGAAATCATTTTAGGCCACGGGGACAAAAACGAGCCGGATCCAAGACTCAAGTGAGCAGTACTAAAGGAAAAGGTCGGTAGAGAAATTTTTATCATTGAAATTTCCTTAGGTCAAAAGTGATGTTTCAATTGTATCCATACTGTTCATAACAATATTCCTACTGAGATGAACTGAAAACAAAAATATTATCCTAATTAAAAACTTCTATTGCCCCCACGAATATATCAACTGTGGACGTTCAATCCTCATGTTTTAGGCTCACTTGAGTCTTCGAACCAGCTCATTTTTAGCATATTGTCCTAAAATGATATGGAAAAATGGATGGATAGGGTGGATTTCTCAAAATAAATAAATAAATAAAGACCATGGTAGGCTCATATAAGTTTCTAGCGCAAGGTTTTTGGCATAAAATAAGCCTGAGAGAGATAAATGTGGAGGGATATTTTAATAACCGGTTACACCGGTTCTGTTTATCCAATTTTCCTATAAAATTTCTCAATTTATTTAAAATTTTCACCATCCGACAAATCACATGATGCCAGCATGCATGCGACCTTATGGAAGGTATAATACGGTCGAGCGTATAGAACCTTTTCCCATATATATATATATATATATATATATATATATATATATATATATATATATATATATATATATATATATAAGACAAAGCAGGTGGGTGAATTCATTAACACGTTGCAATGGCAATTAAAAATTATGTGGGCCCTGGAATCTCAATGGTAGATTTTATCCTCACTGTTTCCGCCGTGTTCCACTCAGGTCTTGGATCAACCTCATTATAGGGGCCATTCCATAATGATCTAGGAAAATGGATGGACGGCTGGGATGCAAGGCATATACATCATGGTGGGGGCCTGCAGTGGGCCCCACCTGCTGGCCAAAGCAGCGGGAGGCTGCTGCGTTAGTGTGCCCTGCATGTCAATCAAGGTGGGGCCCACCTGCATGTCATGGCGTGTCATATCTGGTATTAATATTTATAATAAATGTGGGGAATCGCTTCTTTCAATGCCTTTGAAATGCTACCACATGCAGTACAACAAAATTCCTGAGATGCATCTCACGTGCCGGGAGCGGATTGGATACTGAACGGTTCAGTAGCCAAAAGGCCACTGAAGTGACGTGGAAAAATTGCATTGGTTGAATTCCAATGGACTCTTTCTTGTAACGAATGCTCTTCACTGCCGTTCCGTTATCTCCGTGACATTCCGTTAGCCTCCGTGAAAGGCTTTCACATGAGATCAGCATCCACTTTGTGGGCCCCTCTATAATGTATGTGTTTCATTTATTCCGTTCATCCATTTTTTAAGATCATTTTAGGGCTTTATCCTGAATATAAGAGGGATATAAATCTTAGGTGGACCACACCACAGGAAAACAATAGTGATTTGATATCCATCATTTAAATCCTCCTAAGGCCCACTGTACTGTTTATCAGACATCCAATCTGTTGATTAGGTTACAAATACCCAGATGAAGGGAAAAAACAAAGATCATCTTGATCCAATACTTTTATGGCCCACAAAAAGTTTGTAATGGTCGACGATCATTCGACACTGTTTCCAGTAATGTGGTCCAATTGAGATTTGGATATACCTCATTTTTATGTAATACCATAAAATGATTTATAAAAATAGATGGACGGCATGGATGAAACACATGCATCATGGTGGGGCCCGTAGAGCATCGAACACCAGCCATTGGGTGGTGGCAGGGAGTAGCCAATCCCTTTCCAGTTAAATGACTACGAACAATAAATTCTGACCATGGCAAGGCTTCCACGTGGAAGCTATAGGATGCCAGTTTATGATAAACAATCAGACATGGTGCACTGCCATACCTGTTTCTCGATTTAAACCCCAGATTGTGGGACCCATTTTACACGTGGAAAATTGATTACTTTTGTTTTTTTAAATGTCTTTTGAATTCACATCAATGATCTAGTTAGAATCCTTCATTTAGTATCTGATTTGGGTTATGGCCCATTTATTCTGGGACCCACTAATTGGACGGATTTGATTTTGATGAGCTACTTATGAGACTTGTGATAACAATTTCTACATGCAGAGTATGGATCATCATGCTCTGCTAGTTTATCCGTTTGTGGCCGAAACGGAGGCTAACGGAACTGCACTGAGAAATAGTCTATCAGTATTCAACCAACAATATTTTCCCACGGCACTTCAGTAGCCAACGTTCATTATCCAATCCGCTCCCGTGCCAGCCACAGGGGCGGCTCGCTTTTAGTTTTATTTATTTATTTATTTATTTATTTATTTAATAATAATAATAATAAATTTAAAATTAAACCATAAATTTGCTTCTTGACTTTGTAGATGCAAAATTACTAATTAAACTTTCGTATTCAAGTTTACCAATAAATCAATTTTGGTGGATAAAATTGCTAAACCGTTCATAAGGTGAATCCTAGATGGATGAAAGAAAAACATAAATATCCGCTTATCCAAAATTTCTGCTGCCTGTAGAAAAGTTTTTAATGGTGAGCGTTCAATATCCACTTTTCTTCTGCGTTGTGGTCCACTTGAGCTTTGGTTCTGCTTCATGGTTTTTTTTTTTAATATTCTAAAATGGGATGAAGAAATGGATCAACGGAATAGATATAACGCATATAATAATGTGGACCCCACAGAGCTCAGCGCTACAGGAATCCCTAAAGTGGCCTGCCCGCAATCCGCGTCTATTGTGAGAATAATGAATTTAGAATTGTATAGTACTCTATTGTGAGAATAATGAATTTAGAATTGTATAGTACTCTAGCAGTGTTATAGTTAATAAATAGTTACTCCTAGATTAATATAGCATATTTTGACTCCATCCAAACCGTCTAAATTAGGTGATCCATTCTAGATAGGCTAAATTACAAAAAATCCATTGATTTAACTATTCTATCTTCCAATTAGTGGGAATTTGTACGTTGAATTCAAATAATTTGTTTAGTATACAAGAATCAACTAGTTAGGAGATCCAGCCATTGTGTGTTTTTGTTATTGTTTTTCATGAACCATCTAAATTGGGACCCACTTTTATATCTGTTTAATTTAATTTAAAAATGTTCAAAGGTTGCAATTTCTCAATGCATGTGTATTGATTACCAAAACTATCAGAGTATTAAAAGCCTATTCCTATAATCCCGGGCCTTCATAATTAAGGGGCCTTAGGCGATTGCCTCACCTGCATACCCCTTAGAGCCGCCCCTGGCCAGCCAGGGTTCGCATGTCATAAATAGAAGCAATCACATACAGCGGATGTATATGAACATCGCCGTTCTTTCTAAACGAGTAGCATGTGTCGAATATTCGATCCGTGCAAAGAGTGGGCCATGCCACGTGGATCACCTTATATGAAAAATCAGGCGGAGCCACTCATCGAGCAGACGAATAAAAAATCAATGGACAGGCGGTGGTATTAGTATCACTCAGTGTCGGAAGAGAGAGAGAGGGAGAGAGTAACTGCAGGCATTGACTGGAGAATGGTTGGCATACAGCTGTTTACAGGCTGTCGTCTTGACAGTCGGACCCCAGGTTACACGCGATCGGGCGCGGATTAGATACTTACAAGGTTAGTAGCCAAATCACTACTGACGTGACGTCACCAAGCTCTGTGGACCCACCATACTGTCCATACGTAGAGATCATTTTATGGCATTAAAAAAAAAAACAAGAATGAGATAGATATAAATTTTAAGTGGACCTACCATAGAAAACAGTGAGGACAGTGGCATCCACCGTTCAAAACTTTTTAGGGCCACGGTAGTCTCCGATCAAGCTGATATTTTTGTTTTAATTTCATATTTTTCTATGTTAACTTATGAATAGGTTGGATCTCAAAAACACATCACGGTGGGCCCTATAAATGTTTCAACGGTGAGTGTGACTGCTCCCACGGTTTTCTGTGGTAGGTCCACTTGAACTTTAGATCTATATCATTCTTTTTGTAATGCCATAAAACTATCTCTACAAATGGTTGGACGGTATGGATACAAACCGATGCATCATGGTGGGGTCCACAGAGCTTGGTGTATCTAATCCGCGCCCGACGCGATCATCTGAGAGAGAGAGCGAGAGTCTGGTGGACGCGCGAATCCTACTCGCAGGCGCACGTGTGAGAGATGGAGGGGTTTCGTTGGTTAGTTGGGGTCTACCTTAAAAATAAAAGATGGGTGTACCTTAAATAAAAAAAAAAAAAAAAAAAAAAAGGCAAAATAAAGATGGCTGTGAGCTGCACGTCTGTTGGCGTGCGGGTACAGTGGTGTGGATTTTGCTGACGTGGATGGAAAGACTGAGTGTGTGAGATCTGCACCGTCCATCACGGTTGTGTGTGTATGCCATCCAATCCATTCATTCTCGCGGCTTGTGTGGATGAAAGGATGGCCACAAACTCATGTGTGGCATGCCACTTGAATTTAGTGGTTCTAGGCGTAATTTTGAATTGTTCTTGTGGTGTGGCCCACCTATGTTTTGGATGTGCCTGGGTTCTGGGATCCTCAGTGGAAACGTGGGTTCGCACCTGATGGATGGAGGAGATCATATGCATTCTAGTACGGCCCTAGTACGGTTTCAACTATGGGCATCTGTCTCCAATGTTTTATGTGGTGTGGTCCACTTGAGGTTTGGATCTGCTTCGTTTTTGCTATCATGCACTAAAATGATCTCCCAAATGGATGGATGGTGTGGATATAAAATATACATCGTGATGGGCTCCCTGAAGTCAACCTACCACACACGACGGAGGTCGATGGTGTGTGGCACACCACGCAATCGGCTTACCTTAATGTCTCTATTGTGGCCCACCCAATGAGTGGACCATTCGAGCCTGTTTTTCGTTACAGGCCCAACCTTTTGTCCTTTTGTTTGAATTGGTTATTCCTCACGTGTGGTTGGTTGTTGTGAAAGAAATGGGTGGATGTAATCATTTCTTTGTTATAGATTCAAGCACCCAATTGCTATCGCATACAAGTCCATGGCTACTGAAATTCCAAATGTGAGCTTGAGCTCTGGCTCCAAACCCATGCCCCTTGTAGGCATGGGCACTGGAGTGGCTCCTGCGATCCAACCTGAAACCGTTAAAGCTGCCGTTCTTCATGCCATCGAGATCGGTTATAGGCACTTCGACACGGCGTCTCTCTATGCCTCAGAGCAGTATCTTGGAGGAATCATAGCTGAAGCTCTACAAGTTGGGCTCATCAAATCCCGTGACGAGCTCTTCATCACCTCCAAGCTATGGTTGACCGACAACCACCCGGATCTTGTCCTGCCAGCACTCAGGAAGACTCTCAAGTAAAACACAACATTAGTTCATGTTTCAGTTCTTCTTAATAACACAATCATCACACCATTCATGGATGACCAACAGTTGAAAATCCATCTGATGTGATTTTCATCGATTGTACATCAATAGAGTGGACCCCACTAACAAAAATTCATGATCCAACATTCCAACTAGCTGGATCAGAATCATTGGCCCCAATCAGTTACATCAGAGCCGTTGTTGTTTTGTTGTTGTTGTAGGAACCTTCAATTGGAGTACCTCGATCTCTTTCTCGTCCACTGGCCTGTGAGTATGAAGCCTAGTGAAAATAAATTCCCATCTGAGATTGATTCTCTCCTTCCTATGGATTTCAAGTCTACTTGGGAAGCTATGGAGGAATGTCAGATGCTTGGCCTCACCAAATCCATCGGAGTCAGCAACTTCTCTTGCAAGAAGCTTGCTGAATTGCTCTCAACGGCCAAGATCCCTCCTTCAGTCAATCAGGTATGTCATTTCTTGAGAAGCATATCGAAAATTCTGTTATGAGGACAGGCAGCTGACAATGATAATGATGGTTTGAAAGGTGGAGATGCACCCGGTGTGGCAGCAGCAGAAGCTGATGGAGTTCTGCAAGATGAACGGTATCCAAGTGACCGCTTACTCTCCATTGGGGTCGAAAGGAAATCCGTGGGGCACCAATGATGTCATGGAGAATCAAGTTCTGAAAGAGATTGCCGAGGCCAGAGGAAAGACTGTTGCTCAGGTACTCAAAATCATTTGGATCGTTCTATCGGTATGTATTTTTCAGCTTCTCCCAAGCATTTGTCAGCAGGGTTGTAGTAGTCTAGGGGTGTACACGAACCGAGCTAGATCGACTCGAAAAAGTTCGATTCGACTCGGTTCGAAGCTGAGTTTGAGCTGATTTGTTTGAGCTCGAAAATGAGTTCTAGCCTAGTTCGAGCAGCCCCGGCTCGACTCGACTCGGATCGAATCCAGCTCGAACAGCTGACCATATCCCGGTCTAGTAGAGCCATCCATTTCATTCCGTCAGCCTGAATTTTCAAATAGAGAAAAAGAAACCGTCACTCTCACTCTCGTTCACAGACCAAAAACTGACTACTTTGTAATGGCTAGAGGCTGTTTGGGTCACCATATCACTCAAGTGGAGCTGCCACTGGTGTTTGGCAATGTTATTTCTCGTCTTCTGATCCCTCTTATCTTTATCTGATCCAGCTTGTCGCTGGACAACAGACCACCGACCCTGCTGAAGGTGTCCTCACCACAACACCCTCTCTCTCTCTCTCTCAGTGGGATTTTGAAGTTGCAGTTTAGGTGTTTGTGGAAATGCCTCAATGGCGAACTCGGCCTGAGTTGATGACCGAACTGAGCCGAGCTGGCCAGTCAGGCTTGAGCCGAGCCGAGTTCGAGTTGATGTCAGCCAGTGTTCGAGCCGAGTCAAGCTGAGGCCAGCTCGACTCGGTTCGACTTGATGTACACCCCTAGTTGTACATCAAGCCGAGTCGAGTCGAGGTGGGCCAAGCTTGGCTTCATCCATGCTCTCCTCGAGCTCGCCATCGAGCTTATGATTAAAGCTTGGCTTGTTTGCCAAATCTTTTGAAGCAAGCTAGTGGATTGAGTCGAGGTGAGCCTGTTCCCAGCCCAGCCCCAACATGACCCCAAATCAAATATTCAAAACTCTAAATTTCAATTTTGGAATTTGGAGTTTTTCTATTTTTAAACAATTACATAAATAAAAAAAATTTTAAGAGTAGATTTGGATAGAGGTACCTTGCTGTTGAGAAAGAGAGAGAGAGGGAGGAGGAGTTCGGCCGTGGCAAGTTGAGTGAGGAAAGGAAAATGCAAGAAGGGGATGGGTAAGGTAGGTTATATATATATATATATATATATATCGAGTCAAGCTATACTTTGCTATATATATATTTTAAATTCAGCTGAGTCGAGCTCGAGTCAAGCTCCACTTTGCTCGACCTCGGCTTATTTTCAAAATAAGCTGAGTCATATGAAGCTTAGTTTGCCTTGATTTGCTGTTCAAGCAGAGTCAAACCGAGCTAGTTCGAGCCAAGCCAAGCGAGCTTTTTGAGCTAGTTTGGCTCTTGTACAACTCTATTGTCAATGTGACTCGTCAAGTTGACTCAATGTGACTCTACAAATGGAACTGAGTCATGACTCATTGCGACTCTACAACTGGAACCGAGTCATTGCTCGAATCTTGTCTTAGTAAGCCATGGGCTAGCCATCAGAAAGGTTCCAGTGTAGTGATATGCTCTATCTTAAGAATCAGGGTGATCCACTGGCCTGGTGGGCCATCGTTTGCAAAAAAAAAATGTATGGCTCACAAGAATTTGGCTGAACTTTTCAAAGCTATCCACCTGTTTCTAATATTTGGGCCAACATGCTGACTGGACCAGATTTATTTTCGGAGAGAAAAATGTACATCATTTGACCAACTTGATGGATTGATTGGATCTTGCACCTATGTGCCATGCTGGCACGTCTGGTGTGTATATGTGCTTTATTACACTCATGTGTGCACGACTCGCCCGAGTCTTGGAGTCCACCTGACCCGTATGAACATCAGGTCAGAGTTTTCAAGTTTTTGAACTATGCGTCCAAGTCATTGTGGGGCCCGCTGGATGAATGGTCCTGATCATATACATTGTGCATGCAATCGCTTTGCCCTGCAATTTTCTTTTCATGAAAAAGTCCTGAGCTGGGATTGTCTGCAGGTTGCATTGAGGTGGATATACGAGCAAGGGGCTGGTATGTTGGTAAAGAGCTTCAACAAGGAGAGGATGAAGGAGAACCTTCAGATCTTTGACTGGGCATTGACAGAGACCGAGAACCACCTGATCCGTCAGATACCTCAGCGAAAACTACTTCCTGGAAACAGATTTATCTCAGCCAATGGGCCTTACAAGACTTTAGAGGAGTTGTGGGATGGGGAGATCTGATACAAAACAGTGGCTAAGATCCGTGCCATTGGTGGGTTCGTTGCTCCGTGGGACCCACCTGGGCACATGATCTTAATAATCTATTTTATGGGTGCCGCAGTGGATGGGAAACTGTATAAACTGTGTCAGTTGGACAGTTGTCAACTTACAAGTAAAAGATTGGGCACCTCGCATGGCTGCATCAGGGTATGCTCATCAATCCTTTACTATTATGTTTTCTGGTTTTAAAAGACAATTTTGAATGTTCTATCGCATATGCAATGCTCACATACATTCACATAAAAATTCTTAAAATCGGTAATTATACCACAATTAAGTAGCATCTTCATAACACACTTGCTCATGTGGTCCAAGTGTACATGCTACGAATGTGCTGATGTGGAATTTGCTATAGATATTGTGGCTCCACGTGATATAGTGCTACAGATTAATATGTAGAGGTTTCCACTTATGTGTGCCTTCATTATAGTGAGCGCCCATTTAGAAACTTTCAGAACACCATTGTGGCTCATGAATTTGCATCTAAGAGCATCAAGCTCTCCTCGAGATATCAGATTCTTTTTCATATTAGGAACGTATCTCACAATGACAACATCTGCCATTGTACGCTCTACCCCATCGAACATTCGAATGTGAATCGAACAAATCCCAACTATCTTACATTTGAATGTGAATCGAATAAATCCCAACTATCTTATAAGCATGATTGTTGCCCATAAGTACCTGGATGGTCCATCATCATACTTGTTATACGTGGTGAACTAAATCTAGTGCGACACATGATATGATGCTTTTGTATCCAAAATTCACTCGGTATGCAAGTGTCTAACCTTGGAAGCGGACGATACACCACAACTACTAACCTCCTTGCTGGATTCTGTTAAATTGGCTTCTTTGGGAGAAGTATTTGATTTCTCTTCTTTCTGAGTTTTAGGGTTTGTGTAGTCCTTCTTCATGTAACACATTCTTCCAAAATTCTAACACTTTAACTTTCATTTGCCTTTTGACTTGGACCTTAATTGCAATTTGTCATTCTCTTTCTTAGACACTCTTCTCCTAGAAACCAATATGCCTGTATATGTATCTTCCCTACCATTTTTCTTTTTCAATTACTTCAACTGAAGTGATGAGATAACAGTGTTTAGGTCCAAAGTATCCATCAAATTCTCGTAGGTATCCAGAAGGTACGTTAACAAGATCATGGCTTGATCTTCTTCATCGATCTTTACTTCCACGCTCATCAATTTGCAAATTAATTAGTTGAAGGTGTTGATGTGTTCATTGAGATTTGACCATTCTGTCATCTTTAGAGTAAATGAAAGTTTCTTTATAGGCGATTGAAGAGAAATTTTGTCATATAGATGCTCTCTAACTTTGCCCATAAGTTCGAGACAGACGTCTCATTGATCATATTGGATATGACATTAACGTCTAAGCACAATTGAATTTCACTCCTCACATTTTGATCTATTATCGGCTAAGCACAATTGAATTGCACTCATTGCCTTTTGATTAAGTTGATCTTCCAAATCCTCTTCATTCATAGTTTCAGGATATCTCGCTTTGTCAATGAGTGCCTGTTGCGGCCCTTGTTGAATTAGGATGGATTTCATCTTCAACTTCTATAATTCAAAGTTATTAATTCTTATAAATTTCTTTGTCCCGTATTTAACATTCGATCCTCTAGAAACCATGTCTCAAATTTGATTTAAAACCCTAATGTAATAGCCTATGTTCAGATATCAGTTGTTGCGTGTAGCCACCTTCACGTTAGGCATGGAAGCAACCTTAGAGTGAATCAAAGAAGCAAATAGATTAACAAAAACAATGAGAAATCACAGAGAACACAACGATTTATATGGAAAAACTCTTCCAAGGAAAAACCACGGCACAAAGAGACAATATCTACCATGAAAATTGAAAGTACAAGAGATGGAATTAACTTACAATCAAGGCCTTGTCTCTCATGACGAATTTTCAGAGTAAAAAACCCTAGGTCCCTGTTCTTAGAACCCTAGGCACATTTTGGCTCTCCTTATGCTACCCTAATTCGTGATTACAAGCCACTTATATACCTCCTCACAAAATTAGAAACAAGACCCGTACTTGCACAAAATCATGCAATTTTAACGATGGACATTTGATAGAATCGAATAGCATTGACAGCCAGTCAATAGGATTGAAGATAGCAAAAAAAAAAAAGAACTATCTAACAAGTAAACTGTATAAATCAGGAATTTCTCGATAATATCCACCAGAATATCAATTCTGTTAAAGATTCCTATCCAACATAGATTGAAGGCACCCAATTTCAACACGTAGGACCCTGATTATGGAGTTTACATTGATGTATGTGAACACATTCATGTCACCATCTGCGTTGAATGCTCATCTTATAGCATGTTAAAAAAATGAAGTAGATCCAAATCTCAGATGCACTATGGTAGGAAACAGTGATAATTGACAACTAAAAATTTCTTGTAGGCTACAAAAGATTTGGATCAAGATGATATTTGTGTAGTCTCATAGGTCTTTGTGACCTTATCAACAGGTTGGATGGCAAATAAACATACTGGCGGAGTCAATGAAGTTTTTAATGGTGGGGATTCAATCACAACTATTTCCTGTAGTGTGATCCACTTGAGATTTGGCTCAGTTTCATTTTTGTTATCGTGTCCTAAAACGATATTTCAAAATGGTTGGACGGTGTGGATTTAAGGCACATACATCACTGTGAGCCCCAATTTATCTCAGCAAGTGGACTTTACAAGGCCTTGGAGGAGTTATGGGATGGGGAAATCTAATCCAAAAGTCCAGCTCAGATCCATCCCATTGATAGAATAATTACATGAGCGGACCGTTACGCATTCCCATTCCAATTAACAAGATGCGTCTATTTGGAGCTGGTGTACATCACATCAGCAATATAGCTGCTGTATTGCCATCAGCAAATTCTGTCGGTCTGATCATGAGGTATGTGTTATATCCAAACCGTCCATCCATTTGGCGAGCTCCTCTTAAGGCTTGAGACGAAAAATAAGACATCTAATTATCAAGTGGACCACACTGCAAAAAGCAGCGGGGGATTGAACATCTACCATTGAAACCCTTTTTGGGGTAACAGAAGTTTTGGATCAATATGAAATTGTTTTTACTCTTCATTAGGTCTTTGTGACCTTATGAAGAGATTGGATGGAAAATAAACGTTATGGTGGGCCCTACGAATTTTTTAACGGTGAAAATTATTGTCTCAGCTGCTATTTGTGGTGTGATCCAGATGATCTTTGGATATGATTCATTTTTTGGAAAATGCTCTAAAATGATCTCTAAAAATAGATGAATAGTGTAGATATAATAAATACATCAGTGTGGGGCCCATGTAACTTTGATCTCATTTGAACCGTTCGTACAACTCAGTAACTGGAGGAGCATCAGTCTTCGCACAACACGTACCTACAGCAGCTATATAGCTGGTGTGTGGTACACCAGCCAATCCGATTCCCGTCTATTTGTTCGAAGTCTTGGTCCTGCGAAATCGGATTTCCTACTGAGTTGATGAGTATCGTACTCATTAAACTCTGTTGGGCCCACCGTGAATATATGTGGTTTATCTACACCGTCCATCCGTTTTTCCAGCTCATTTTAGGGGTTGAACCCAAAATTGAAGCATATCCAAAGCTTAAGTGGACCACACCATAGGAAACACTGGAAATAATGATTACCACCGTTGAAACCTTGCTAGGGCCTATAGTGAGGTTTATTTATCATTCAACCTATTCATAATACCACATAGACATGGTTGAAGGGCAAACACAAATATCAGCTTGATCCTAAACTTCTGTGGCCCAGGAAATTTTCAACGGTAGACATTCAAATCACACCGTTTCCTATGGTATGGTCCACTTGAGCTTTGGATACGCTTCATTCATATGCTTAATTCATGATTTCTTCCCGAACTGCCCTTGTTAGGTCGTAATCTTGCTGATTATTTTAGGGCATTAATCCTTGCTGAATAGTCTAATATTTATATAATAATACGACTTGACTGATGCTTATATACAGTGCTGGTGGATGGTCTAATCATCTAGAGAAACTGTCTCTGGTGGGCCTTAGCTTTGCTCATGGTCCAAATATTAGACAATCCTAACCATCCAATCATCAGATATTTGGTCGTCGAATGTGGACCGTTCCTCATTTGCCTTTTCTACCGTCCACGTAGGATGTTGATTGGACATTAACAAAGCAAGCTATCCCCACCAGATCACAGTAGGATCTTGAGGATCAACCGTGATCGAAGGTGAACGTCATATGGAAGTAGATCAGATGTTATTATCTCGCTGACTAATCACGATCAAGAGATCCACCTTTTATTAAAGGTAGATTTGGTCCGTAGATGTTAATCTCAAGTAATCTGGAACTACGATCAAGCAAAATGCAATTCACAGGCAATGGGATGCATAAGAAGATAATTGTTTGAGCAATTCAATCAAACACTGCACTAACGTGTGAGATTAAGATAGCGTAGGCCTGCCAGAGTTGTACTCAACTTAAGTTTGATTAAACACTTGTGCCCTCATGAGATAGGCCGATCGAAATGGAGTTTAAGGACTCAACCACCCTTTTAACCATCGAATCATAACAATGATTAAGCGATTTATAAAAAGGCAGGGGTTATAAATTCTTGATTAATTCTTTTTGCCTTGTTTCCTAAGAACTTTTTCTTTTACTAATAATTGTAGCCTTTGTATTTCTCAATAGCATGAATATGGATATAGATTTAAGCTACATGCAATAAATAATGATGATATTATTAATTTTAATTGATACTTAGTGCAATCAACAAAGAAAAATAAATTAAAGCAAAGAAACAACAACAAGAGATAAATACCTAGATTATTCTTGTGATGAGATGATCTAGGCAAATAGTTAGAAGGATATGACCAAAGTGTTTGATCTTCTAAGTAAGCACTCGGTTGATTGGGATCTGAAAATAGAAGGTTGTGGATATTTTTTCTACTCCTAAGCATACTACAATGATGGCATTTGACATTAGTGGTCTAAACTAACCTAAACATCATACGTTCTCTAACATGGTTAGATGAAGTAGAGGGACTAAAACTAAGCTAGGATAAAAAAAAAGTGCAATACTGTGTATATTGATTATGTTTGCCATGGGCCTGGAGCTCTTTACGTGCTCTCCTTTTATAGCTTTGGGAGGCGGCGAAAACCAATATGAGTTTCCTTGCTGATCTAGGATTCTTAGCAGCCCACAACGTTCAGTTGTTCTCTGATCATCCCATCCTAGCCAAAGATATCTCCATATATCAGAAATCATTTTCAGATCTCTTGCCAATGTGAGCGTACAAATTTGTGGATCTTATAGGATCAGTTTCATTAAATCTGGATTGCGATCTAATCCATTGATTACCATAAGCTCTTGTGGGGGGCCTTGCACAAAACCTTAGGATCTAGCCCTCCAGAACAAACCAGAATTATGGATAATAAAGTAATGAAAACAATCAATGCATCAATCACACACCACACAAGAGATTTTTACGTGGAAAACCCTCAAAGAGGTAAAAACCACGGGACCTCGTCCAGATCAACAATCTACTATGAAGTAGAACGTTACAACCTTCTTCACTCACGCAGGAGTGGATAAACAATAAGAGAAATAGAGAAAACGGAGAGATCTAACCGATTACGAGGACATAGAAGCGCTGAGATATAGATTGCACAGTAGATAACCTCCACGAGCAGAACCTCCCTTCTATAAGCTTCCTCTCTCTCTCTCTCTCTCTCTCTCTCTCTCTCTCTCTCTCTCACCTTTGATAGCCCTAAACCCTTTAGCAAATCCCTTGTAAAGCTTTAGAAAACCCTCTTGTCATACTTAGAAAACCTTAGGAACTCCTATTTATAGTTTTAGGAAACTCTCTTCCGCATCTCAGTTGCAAAAGGACTTGCGACACGAAATCCGCGCAAAATCGCGGAACTAATGTGCGTAATCTCGACTGGTCGAATCGAATCCACGACCGGTCGAGAGCCACCTTCGACCGGTCGAGCACCTCCTTCAACTGGTCGAGCACCCCGGAGAAAAATAGTCCACAGTCGCTGGACTTTGAGTCGTGTCACGACTTGTCTTCCACGACTAGTCGACTACAGCCTTCGACCGGTCGAGCGAGGCTCACGATCGGTCGACGATGGGTCAAAAAACCCATCAAATCTCCTCATTTTTGACTCAGGAGGAATCCACCTTCTTTAAGCCAGCCAGGTTTCTACAAACCTCAAACTTGCCCTTGAGCAGAGCCTTGGTCATCATGTCTGACCCATTATCGTCCGTGTGGACCTTCTCAAGCTGTAACACCTTTTGTTCCAAAGTATCCCTGATCCAGTGATACCGAATCTCTATGTGCTTCGACTTGGAATGCTGACTTGGATTCTTGCTCAAGTGTATAGCACTTTGACTATCGCAATAGACCACGTGCTCCTGCTTTAGGTTAAGTTCCTGTAGGAACCTCTTCATCCAAAGCATCTCTTTACATGCCTCTGTGACTGCAATGTACTCGGTCCCTGTCGTTGACAACGCCACGACCTTCTGTAGCTTGCTCTGCCAGGAAACCGCTCCCCCTGCAAACGTGAACATGAACCCCGATGTAGACTTCCTGGAGTCTATGTCATCTGTCATATCTGCATCTGTGTAGCCATCTAACACTAGTTTACCGTCACCATAGCATAGGCTTAACCTGGATGAGCCTCTTAGATACAGCAATATCCATTTCACCGCTGCCCAATGCTCTTTGCCAGGATTGGCAAGATACCGGCTGACAACACCAACCGTATATGCTTTGTCTGGGCATGTACACACCATAGCATACATCAAACTTCCTATAGCTGACGCGTAGGGTATCTTCTGCATCTCTTCTACCTCTGCCTTCGTCTTGGGACACTGCCTGTCGCTCAATCTGAAGTGACCATCCGATTAGAGTCTTGACCGGCCCATTTGCATTCATATTGAACCGCTCTAGGACTTTCTCAATATATCGCTCTTGTGACAAATGAGCTTCTGCTCTTCCATCACACGGGTTATCTCCATTCCTAGGATCTGTTTAGCCGGGCCCAAGTCTTTCATCGCAAAAGACTTACCCAACTCCTGTTTCAGCCTGTCGATCTTCTTGATGTCTTTTCCCATGATGAGCATGTCATCAAAGTATAATAGCAGAACTAAGAAATCACCATCTGAGAACTTGCGTGTGAACACACAGTGGTCTGACTCCATTCTGTCATACCCATGCTGTAACATGAACGAATCGAACTTCTTGTACCATTGCCGTGGAGCTTGTTTTACCCCATACAAGCTCTTCCTCAGCCTATACACCATATGCTCTTTGTCCTTGACTTCGAACCCTTCTGGTTGGTGCATGTAGATCTCTTCTTCCAGGTCACCATGGAGAAAGGCGGTTTTAACATCTAACTGCTTTATCTCAAAATCCATGCTAGCCGCCAACCCAACCAACACCCGTATGATGTCATCTTCACCACTGGTGAGAATATCTCCTCGAAGTCTATGCCTTTCCTCTGACCAAACCCTTTCACCATAAGTCTGGCCTTGAACCTCGTCTGTGAATTCTTCTGCTCAATTTCTTTCTGAACACCTACTTGTTGCTCAAAGCTTTCTTGCCCTTAAGCAATTTCACCATATCATTGGTGTGGTTCTTATGCAAGGATTTCATCTCCTCTTGCATAGCTTTCAACCACTCCCCCTTATGCTTATCGGCTAGGGCCTCAGAATAAATTTTTGGCTCTCCCCCATCAGTCAGCATAATATACTCATGTGGCGAGTACCTCTCGGATGACTGTCTGTTCCTATATGACTCCTCACCTGTGGCTCAACAGGTGGATCAAGTGGACGTTGCTCCCCTGGTCCATCTTCTGAAGGAACTCCCTTGTCCTCTGCACCTTGATGTACTCTCCCGTCATCAGGCACCACGGGAGGAATAACCAGATCCATGTCTTCTAGCTCACCTGAACTAGGCTGGTTCTTCTCTGGCTTACCAGTGTCTTCTATACACTGATCTTCAAAGAAAACCACATCTCTGCTCCTGATGAGCTTCCTCTCGGTCGGATCCCACAATCTGTAACCGAATTTTTCATCATCGTACCCCAAGAACACACACTGCCTGATCTTCATATCGAGCTTGGACCTCTCGTCCTTTGGTATATGAACGGATGCCCTGCATCCAAACACCCTGAGATGACTGTATGATGGATCATGTCCAGTCCACACCTTCTTAGGTACTTCTTCATTCAATGGGGCTGATGAAGACCTGTTTATCAAATACACCGCCGTGTGCATTGCTTCTCCTCAGAACGTCTTGGACAATTTTGCATGGGATAACATGCATCTGATTCTCTCAACAATGGTGCGATTCATTCGCTCAGTTACACCATTATGTTGAGGGGTCTTGGGAACCGTCTGTTCATGCCGTATACCCAGGGACTTGCAGTACTCGTGAAAGTCGCCAATGTATTCACCACCATTGTCAGTGCGAATGCACTTCAATGTCTACCTCTCTCTCTCTCTCTCTCTCTCTCGACCATATCATGAAACAATTTAAACACACCAAAGACCTCGTCCTTGGATTTCAAAGCAAAAACCTAAACCCTCCTAGATGCATCATCTATAAAAGTGACAAAACACAATGCCCCACCCAAGGTTTTTGTCCTCATAGGACCACAAACATTAGAATAAACCAAATCTAATGCATGCACTTTATTAACAATGAGAAACAGTTTTAACGAATGAAACTCTATGATGTTTCCCTGATAAACAATCAAGACAGGTTTTGAGAGGTGTACCTGTCACATCTGGAAGGAGCCACTTTCTCGCTAGTACCTGAAGCCCTCTTTCACTCATGTGGCCTAGACGCCTGTGCTACATGTCAATAGCTGAATCTTCCGCTGTGTTCAACCCACCCTTGCACATACTGACACTTGCCTTGTAAAGGGTGCAACACTTCTTCCCTCTGGCCACGATCAACGAACCCTTGATGAGCTTCCATCGCCCACCA
The DNA here is from genome assembly GCA_030180095.1 of Magnolia changhungtana. Classification (NCBI taxonomy): domain Eukaryota; kingdom Viridiplantae; phylum Streptophyta; class Magnoliopsida; order Magnoliales; family Magnoliaceae; genus Magnolia; species Magnolia changhungtana. Next base: position 2,508,853 of record JASAUF010000449.1, on the reverse strand, counting down.
GCAAACTGGCTTTCATAACCATCATTATCCAACCTTCCCGTCGACATCAAGTTGAGGCAAAGGTCTGGGATATGCCTCACATCCCTGAGAACCAATGTGCAGCCCACATCGGTCTTCACATAGATATCATCGACTCCCACGATTTTTGATACGCTAGAATTTCCCATCTTCACAGTCCCATAGTCACCTGACTTGTAGCTTGTGAAGGAGTCCCTGCGTGGAGTCGCATGAAAAGAAGCTTCCGAGTCTATCACCCAGTCGGTATCCTGACTCGTAGCTGTGAGACATATATCATGATCTATAGAAAGAATAACTACAACGTCGCCATCTGAAGCGACCGCAGTGGAATCTGATTCATCTTCCTTCCCTTTTCCTTTCTTGTCATTCTTCGTACTACGACATTCATACTTATAGTGGCCCTTCTTGCCACAATTCCAGCAATCAACATCTTTTCTGTTACTCGACTTGCCTCTTGATTTATCTCGGGCCTTCCCGCCCTTTCTGTTCTTTCCTCTCCCCGTTCTTGTGTTACAAGGGCCTCTTGCTAAGTAGACCCCTGAGACTTCCTCCTTGTCTCCTCATTGAAGAGACAACTGGTTACCTGTTTCATGGATATCTTTTCGTCTGGTGTGGAGTTACTTAGAGATACCACCAATGTCTCCCAACTGTCAGGCAATGAACTAAGCAAAAGTAAAGCCTACAATTCATCATCCAGAACCATCTTCATAGAAGAGAGTTGGTTCACTATATTACTGACCTCATTCATGTGCTTGGCCACAGAACCACCATCCTTGAATTTGAGATTCACAAGTCGCCTTATCAGAAAATTTTTATTACCAGCTGTCTTCCTCTCATACAGCCTTTGTAATTTTAGTCATAGGCTAGCGGCTGAGGTTTCCGTAGACACATGGTGGAACACTGAATCATTCAACCATTGTCTAACAAACCCCACCGCCTTTCGGTCCATCTTCTTCCAATCATCATCAGTTATATCCTTGGATTTTACTGATATGCCTAAAATTGGAGAATATAGGTCTTTGCAATAAAGCAAGTCCTCCATCTTAGCCTTCCATATGGTCCAGTTAGAACCATTGAGGCTGATCATCCTTGATGAGCCACCTTCCATAATTCAAAACCGATCCTACTCGTTCAATGAACTTAGCTTTGATACCACTTTGTTGGGGGCCTTGCATAAAACCTTAGGATCTAGCCCTCCAGAACAAACCAGAATTATGGATAATAAAACAATGAAAATAATCAATGCATCAATCACACACCACACAAGAGATTTTTACGTGAAAAACCCTCAAAGAGGTAAAAACCAAGGGACCTCGTCTAGATCAACAATCCACTATAAAGTAGAATGTTACAACCTTCTTCACTCATGCAGGAATGGATAAACAATAAGAGAAATAGAGAAAACGGAGAGATCTAACCGATTACGAGGACATAGAAGCGCTGAGATAAGATTGTACAGTAGATAACCTCCACGAGCAAAACCTCCCTTCTATAAGCTTCCTCCCTCTCTCTCTCTCTCACCTTTGATAGCCCTAAACCCTTTAGCAAATCCCTTGTAAAGCTTTAGGAAACCCTCTTGTCATACTTAGAAAACCCTAGGAACTCCTATTTATAGTTTTAGGAAACTCCCTTCCGCATCCCAGTTGTGAAAGGACTTGCGACATGAAATCCGCGCAAAATTGCGGAACGAATCTGCGTAACCTCGACTGGTCGAACTGAGTCCACGACCGGTCGAGAGCCACCTTTGACCGGTCGAGCACGTCCTTCGACTGGTCGAGCACCCCGGAGAAAAATAGTCCACAGTCGCTGAACTTTGAGTCGTGCCACGACTCGTCTTCCACGACTGGTCAACCACAGCCTTCGACCGGTCTAGCGAGGCGCACGACCGGTCGACAACGGGTCAAAAAACCCATAAGCTCTGATGTTAATTATATTCTCGAATCTTTATAACTGGCGAAGAGCACCAAATGTCCCTGTGAAGATCTTCCATTTTGAAAGGATTCTGAGAGACGACCTTACTAAGCATATCTGGATTTGTGATAAGATCCATGTCTCAGTAGGTCTACTATAGACATACCGAACATGCTTCCTCGGTCATACATGCAAGCATGCATATGATTTTGCGTTACTTTACCGTTGACAGGTGACATGTTGTCAAAGGATAATGAGCGAAAGATATTCTCAAGTGCAAGTAATATTTTGTCATTAGTAGGCGCATAGTGTCCACACATGACAACATTTAATTGGTCCACAAGGGTATGTAAAAAATGGGTGTGAATAATGCCCCCACGTCCCTTTGCATCAGAAGATGTGATGGGCGTTTGACATTTGGAATTCGGCAGTCGCTCCAATGCATGACACATGGCTGCATGGGGTTCACACTCATCCGTCGTGTGCATTCATGGTTATGTAGGAAATCACCAGTCATAAATATCGGGGTACGAGCTTTGACAGTGATTCCTTCTTATAAAAGAAGCTTGTAACCATGCAAGCTTGTTGTCCAACTCTTTCATCACCTCCCAGTTCTTTTGCCATGGTTTACTCCTCCTTTGGTTCATGTGGTGGCGATGCTTTGGAAGAATGATGCTCTCTACAGGCGGCGGCCAAAGCTTGAGGGCTTAACCACTATTTTTATTAAAGGAAAAACATATGAAGATAAAGGACCCGACTTCCCATAGGACAATCGGCTAGAAGTCTCTTATTTTATTTTCTCTCTTTGTTATAATATATTTATACTTTTTTAAAAGAGAAGAATTTCATATTGTGGTTTTATAATAGCTGATTTATGGGAATACAAAATTTCGTTTAAGCACGTGTTAATCCTTACTCTTTCCGTCTTTATTCTTCATTTTCGTTGGCTTGCTTAACAACCGACTCTCCTTCCTTTTGCATTGATTCTTATAGAGTTAGATGATACTTCTTCGAATATCTGTCATTAATGAGATTCTTGTTTTCTTAACTGCTCATATTTCATAGCAGATATGCTCTTCCATGCAGTGCTTGTTTAACTATTAGTGACCCTTCCCATGTTGGTGACCACTTACTAATGATTTTTAGCACCAATCAGAAGTATGGTTTTTCAAACCATCCCACCTTCATCGAAGCTCTTTCTTTTCACATTTTTGTTATAAGCTTTGGTAATCTTGAGCCTGTGTACTTTCAGTGTATCCAAAGCTTGTAACTGTATATTATCAAGCTCTTCCAACTCCATTAGTGATGCGGACATCAGTGGTGCACCCTTTAGAGTATACAAGAGAAGGAGACATCACCGACAGAGTACCAAAGCGGAAGAGTTAATGTGGATGGATGTTGCGTCCACCAGACCCATTTTCTGACGTGTTATGAGTGCAGGAGCGGCATGACTGCACCTTGACCATAGATCCATGAGTCAGATTTCATACCCTACCACACGAGTATTTTAGTTTTAGGCGTTTTTGTTCTTTAAGATAATTGAACCACTCGTAATATTAATAATAGGTACGTACATCATTAAAGATTGAAGTAGAACCTTATTTATTTTTCTTTAAGGGGGGTAGATTGTAACGACCTCAGTTTTGGGTGCCTAGCGGCATACGTTTGTACATATAGGAAAATTATGAATATTATCATCGCCCTTAATCATAATAGAAGCACTGAATTTCGGGGACGAATTTCTCTTTAAGGGGGGTAGATTCTAACTCCCCGTACTTTCGGTACTCGGGTGCTACCGAGTAACCCTACTTAGTGTAAGTACGAACCTAGCTTAAGCAAACGGTCGTGTGCATTCTAGTAAAAAATCGACCATTGAATTATAAAGCAAGCGTTGCAGTCGATGTACAATACGAAGATGCGCATTTGCTTAAGATTACTTAATCAAATGGTTGGATAGAGAGTTGCACTACAGCCTACGAGTTTAATGGCTTAAGAATCATGTGAAGACGACTATTCAAATACACCTATAGTAGTTCGTGACCCCTGAAACCACTCTAGGCCAAGTGAGAGGCTATCCACCCATGGATCAAGCCATCCATCTGAGGGTATTCAAGACGGACTACCACATCATCAGGCCACCATGCATTGGGCCGCAATACTTAACTTAGTCGACAATAATCAAGCCATCAGAGTTGAAGATAATTATCGAAATTTATTTAGATTGAATTAGGAACCCTTGTAGACCCTGAGGTTTGGGTATGGCACCGATCAGATCGCTAAAGTAAAAGTCAGTTATTGAATTCGAAATTAGTCAGTAGATGAGACCCCTATATCATCTAAATAGGCATCCGACCAACAGAATTAGCCATTGGGTTCAATTAGATATGCTAAAGGACATTGCGCTCTTAATGACCTACTCTGAAACAATTCAACCATTCAAATTCACAATCATCCATTTACTTGAGATGTAGGGTTGTCTAAGTTCTAGAAATAGCGGCTTGAGAATCTTATTACTGTTGGCGAGCAATACAATTAGGAACATCAGCTGATAAAAGACCTTAAAATCATCCATTAGTCAGCTATTTGGTCAAATTGCAAACCCACTTAGCCATGAAAATTGGCCATCTAATCGTCCATTATGAGTCATGAAGTGCCTTGGCCATATGAGCAACTCCTAGAGACTTGTGACCATTAAAGTTTGGATCGAAACCAATTCGACCATTTGATCGATATGGCTAAATGAAATAAGATAAGAAAATAATAGGTAGCCCACGTCGACAATCTTGATCAGAAGCAAGATCCCACAAATGGGAAGGTATAAACATACGTCCCCGCACGGTGTCAAGGTTGTTGGAGGTGGCCACGAGGAAAATAATTGGGCCTAAGCACACCAACAACCCTTGGAAACCTTTTCAACTGTCCATGATCAAGTCAAGAACGATCTAATGTCTGGATCAGTTAAAAACCACGATCGGATGATGAATGGCCCACCTAGACTTTGGGTTGGCATGATTGACGACTCTAAGACCCCAAGTTGGGGCTTCCAAATAGCGTGGACGAAGTGGATTTCTTCCAAACATCACGGCGGGCCCCACATGGGTGCGCGTGTACACCAGTGTAAGAGCACCAGCGGTGCACTGGACTGTACCTCCAGTCAAACTGGGTTTGACCCGAAATCCCTCTAACAGGAGGGATTTTCCCTCTCTTTCACAGCAGACGGATGTCGTCCGCTTGGGGACGTGCTGTGGCCCACCATGAGGGACCATCTCAATGATCCAAACCCATTTGACTCGGGCGGTGGGCTCGACCAAAACCCAGTAATTCCCACGTGTTGGGACATCCACGCAAGCACACAAATTCCGGCGCAAATAGGGCCTGAAAGCACATAGTTTCCAAAAATGGAAACCTACTGTTTTGTCGACTCAGCAATCCACGTGCCTCCTTGTCTTTACATCTTAGCCATCCTTGGGAAGCAGATCCTGGCTGTCCAATGCCAGCTGATCCAGCTAGGTGAATAAAAGAAAAAAAAGGGGAGAATGAGAGAGAAAAGAGTTCGTTTCTTTCCAAACTCCAACCCATCGGCCAAGACTCTCCTAAGCTCTAAAATCACACACCTGTGAGCTTTCTGGAGTCCATACGGACTGTCTAGAAGGAGCCGATTCGAGGAGGAAGCTTTCATTCAAGATCCGTCATTGCTGCTCGGGCATCTTCCTCGTTCGAGCTGCACCAAACCGAGTCGATTCGGGTTGAATCCGGTGGTCCAACGACTTCGCTGGACCTGCAGCAGATGAAGGAAAAGAAAGAAAGGAGGAATAAGAGAAAAGAAGAGGGTGGTATGGCTCTGACACCGCACCAACACAGCCACCCGAACGCAGTCCGAGTTCAGGAAGAGTTGGGTTGTTCCATACATGGTTGGGTCAAGTCCAGGGACTTCTGGATCCCTCTAAATGAGAAGAAGAGAAAGAAATGGAGAAGAAACATGGGAATGGGAAGGAATGGAGCAGGAAAGAAGAGAGGGAGAGTGCATTGCTGCACTGACTCAACCCGAACCGAACCGAGCCGAGCCTAAGCCGAGTCGCTGTTTGGGCCTGGTTTCTGTGCTGTTGGAGTTCCAGCACACGCACACACATAGAGAGAGAAGGAGGAGAGAAAAGCAAAGGAAAAAAGAGAGAAACAGAGGGAGTGAGTGCAGGTGTTGTGCTGCACTCGCTGCCGAGTCAAGTGAGCTCAACTCGCTGGGGTCTGAATCGGGGTGAGATTTGGCCCAACATTTTTGCTGATGTGTGGGTCTGAAGAAAAACAAAAAAAAAGGGAAGAAAAGAAAGACAACAAAAGAAAAAGATGAAAGAAGGAAAAGGAAAGAAAAGAAAGAAATGAAGGAGGAAAGAGAGATAGAGTGGGAGAGAGAGGGCCACCCTGAGTTGACTGGTGAACTCCCTGAGTCCAAAGAAGGCGAGTTGGTCGAAATTTGGCCGGTTTGCAATAGAGGAAGGAAGAAAAGAGAAAGAAAAGGGAGAAGGAGGGAAAGAAGAAAGAAAACTAAAGAGAAAGAAGGTGAGAGAAGGTTGAGGTGGCAGTTAAGTGGGGTCGAGTCAACTCAACTGGAACCGAGTAGACCAAGGTAAGTCCACCTCCTTCTAGATTGAAGTTATTTCGATTTTAGTATCAACATGATCAATATTATCATTAGCAGGATCATAAACCTTGAGCACGATTAACCATTAATAAATTATCTATACTTGTATTAGTTACTATAGGCAATTTCAAGTGTTAAATATAAGTGTTTTGCATTCTTAAATATTATCATGGATAGTAGGGCATGCCATTTAATTTCATCACACGGATTATTAAGATCACATCAACTAGTATAAATTATATCCTTAATGTTAATGATCACCATGAGATTATCAATATTATTAGCGTATGGTCAAATGTAAATCAATATTTTATTAGTGTTGGTCCTTATCATTAGTGAATATTCTACTATTAATACTTGTATTATTTAAGAGATTACTAGTCATTATAAGAATATAAGATAATGTCGGTACATTTAAATATGAACCTATGAATCATCGGACTAATACCCCTATTATGAATATTATTCGATCCATTGTACAATAATAATATTAACAATATTAATAATAATTTAGTATTCAAATCCTAGAATCTAAGCATCGAAGTAAACTTTAAAATAAGACCCTAAAACCTAGGTAATCCAAGCCTTAGGTTAAGACCTTAACCGTAAATAATGTATAAAACTTGTATCTGACCATAGGATTTTACAATGTATGGTAGGATTTGGTGCTAATGACACCTGCGTTTAACGACACTAATAGGCGACTCGACACGTAAGGTGATGACTCACCCTTTATGCTTCCCACTTAAATTCATTAACCATTAGATAATGCCTTAATCCTTTTCATTCAGTATCTACTATGTTACTTGATTTTGTTACTTAACTTATCATGTGAATATGTGAATATGATAATGTGTTGCGCACCTGATTCTTGTGGTAGATAACGAAAATATCTCTTTAATTATAACATGTATAAACGATTTGGTAATAACATGCTATCTTTAGTTGTATATTGTTAAATAAATTTACGTTTGACGTCTGCGATTGAATGATGTAATGAATGAAATCTGTTATGAGCTCACCATCTTGTAGTCTATATTTGACTTACACGGATTAAATCCCACCTTGTCTTACGTGGCTTAGACCACATATTTGTCTTACGTGGCTTGGATCGTATATTTGCCCCCATGGGTTTGATGGACTATTGGTGCCCTTTTGTGGCTTGTTAGTTATGTTCGCATACCCTGTTGTTTCCTAACTATCTTGCGGTGTTCAGTTGTACCATGATTTTTGGATAGAGTTGAAGTTCGTTTATCAATTTTCTAGTCATCTTACGGTGTTCACGTATGTTATGATTTTCGAGTGGTCTAGAATTGTATATTGGTTTCCTAGCCATCTTGCAGTGTTCAGTTGTACTATAATTTTCGGGTGGAGCTGAAGTTCGCTTATCAATTTTTTAGCCATCTTGTGGTGTTCACGTATGATATGATTTTCGGGTGGTATAGGGTTTGTATGTTGATTGTCTCTTCATTTGCGGAGTTCAGTCGTACCATGATTTTCGGGTGGAGCTGAAGTTCGCTTATCGATTTTCTAGTTATCTTACAGAGTTCACGTACGATATGATTCTCGGGTAAAGTAGAGGTTTAAAGGTTGATTTTCTATTCACCTTATGAATTTCACTTGTACCATGATTTTTGGGTGGAGCTGAAGTTCGCTTATCGATTCTCTAGCCATCTTACGGAGTTCACATATAATCTGATTTTCGGGTGTAATAGAAAGTCTTATGGTTGATTATTTGATTATTTGAACATATTTCCTTATATTACGATTGCTATTATGTTTTGCTTATGATGAGATTCTGTTGATTGACTTGATTTTTGAGTGTATGATCATGATTATAAAATGCCCTATTCAATATATCCATTTCCATGACTTGCGAGCTGTATTGGATTATGAATGATGAGTGTGCAATCTTAGAGGGTGCTCCTCACTGCGATAGCCATTGACGCTATCAAACTGTAACAGTTGATGCAGGTGTAAAGCAAGTCGATGCTGTTCACAGGGTTGCCACAGGATTTCACATCCCAAGATTGTTGTAATTTACTTTATTTCACATGTAATATTATTTCATTTTGTAATTGTAAGAATGGGGGCATTGGTTTGTATAAGTTATTATGGGCAGCTTCTTGTATATTCCAAATGTAAATGAAAATTTCCTTTATACTTATTTGTCAATTCTACGCTCATCTGTTTACTCTGAATGAATGAAAAAAAATGTATACTCGAATTTGACCGTCCTTTAAGGTTAACACTCGGGTTTTTGGGAAACGGGTCATATACTCAGGTCCTAAAAAGTCGGGGCATTACAGTTGGTATCAGAGTATAGTTTTGACAAACTAGGCCTTGGAAAATAGAAATTTGAACTTAAGTAAAATTCCCTTAGACTTAGAAGAATGATTGAGAACGTAGAAATACAAACTTAGGTCCCCTTAGAAATTATCAGGGTTCACCATTTGAACTCATGTGAAATTCCCCTATAACTAGGATGAATTGAGAATATAGGAAATTAAGGTTCTAGGTTTCCTTGAGAATCATTAAATTAGTCATTTGAATATGTGCGGGATTCCCTTAGAATAAGAGAAAATGTAAAACATAGAAATTTCAAACTCTAGATTCCCTTGAAAATTTTAAGATAGACAATTGGACCTCAAGTTTATGTAGAAATTCCTTAGAAATGACTGGAATAACCATTTGGACTCATGTGAATGTCCCCTATAGTTAGGAGAAATTGGGAATATAGGAACTCGAAATACTAGGCCCCTAGAAACTTGTTTGGATGACCAAAAGGCTTAGAAATGAACTTAGGCCCCCTTCAAACGTTTTAAGCTTAATCAATGGAAATGGAAACCTTGGTTCTCTTATAAACTATCAGGATAGTTGTATAGACTTAGAAACTAAGCTTAGGCATTGTGGGAAACAAGTGCCCGCTATGATGTAAATGGGGATTATTATGAACATTCCCTAAACCTGACACTCAATGAACGACCCTTAGGAATCTAGAATTTGAATTTTCCTAATCTGCATTATCGTAACATTTGACAAGTAAATGAGACTTAAGCATTGTAGTAATTTCCCTTGACTACCATGACTATCATTAGGTTGCACATAAGCACTCGTCGACCTGAGAAATTGTACGAAGTATTAAAATTTTAACTTGCTAATACGTTTCCTTGCTTATAAATAATATTTCCTACAAATTTTAGTATGTGAAATTAATTAGAGAAAGAATTATATAATTTTAGGTAAATTTTCAACCCTAGGTTGAGCTTATAAGAACTAGGATTGAGAGTTTGGATGAAATTTCAAACTCAGAGTTCCACGTAGAAATTTTGGTTGTAAAATTTTCCTATAGTGTATAAGGCGACTAGGGTGCGCATTGGAAGCGTGATGGTCGTTCACGTCTATTCACGTAGATTTTGAGCGCTCTCATTGAAGAATTGGAAGATTTCATGATATTTCCCATGAGTTCAGAATGATCGGGATCACGAGTTGATGGAACCATATTTAAACAAAGTTTACATGGTTTGGCTCAAGTTCTAAGTCCTAGCAAATTTCAACGATCTCATTGCCCCTGATCAAGCAAAGGGTCGAGAATTAACAGGATTAGGAATCGATACCAAAATCCTCTGTTCTACAGACAGGTGATCGAAGTGTCGGGCTTAAACCTACTACAACCATCTATTCGTGTTAGCCCGAACCCTGAAATGTAGAAATTGTGTTGTACTTTGGACAACAGGGGACTATCAGTAAAGTAAAAAAGAAAATCAGAAGAAAGGTATAAAACGTTATAGAAAATTTTAACGTTGAGGAACATTAAAACGGTTCAATAGATTTAGAACGGTTCTAACCTTTAGTAGGGCTTAGACACCTTAGCTGATTTATGAGACAAGAAACTTAAGAGTTGTGAGGAATTTAAATAAAGCTTGTTGGGATTTCATACGTAGACATAGGGTACATCTTTAAGATAATTGAACCACTCGTAATATTAATAATAGGTACGTTTATCATTAAAGATTGAAGTAGAACCTTATTTATTTTTCTTTAAGGGGGGTAGATTGTAACGACCTTAGTTTTGGGCGCCTAGCGGCATACGTTTGTACAAATAGGAACATTATGAATATTATCATCGCCCCTAATCATAATAGAAGCACTGAATTTTGGGGACGAAATTCTCTTTAAGGGGGGTAGATTCTAACACCTCGTACTTTCGGTACTCGGGTGCTATCGAGTAACCTTACTTAGTGTAAGTACGAACCTAGCTTAAGCAAACGTTCATGTGCATTCTAGTAAAAAACTGACCATTGAATTATAAAGCAAGCGTTGCAGTCGATGTATAACACGAAGATGCGCATTTGCTTAAGATTACTTAATCAAATGGTTGGATGGAGAGTTGCGCTACAGCCTACAAGTTTAATGGCTAAAGAATCATGTGAAGACGACTATTCAAATGCACCTATAGTAGTTCGTGACCCCTAAAACCACTCTAAGCCAAGCGAGAGGCTATCCACCCATGGATCAAGCCATCCATTTGATGGGATTCAAAACGGACTACCACATCATCAGGCCACCATGCATTGGGCCACAATACTTAACCTAGTCGACAATAATCAAGCCATCAGAGTTGAAGATAATTATTGAAATTCATTTAGATTGAATTAGGAACCCTTGTAGACCTTGAGGTTTGGGTATGGCACCGATCAGATCGCTGAAGTAAAAGTCAGTTATTGAATTCGAAATTAGTCGGTAGATGAGACCCCTATATCATCTAAACAAGCATCCAACCAACAAAATTAGCCATTGGGTTCAATTCGATATGCTAAAGGACATTGCGCTCTTAATGACCTACTCTGAAACAATTCAACCATTTAAATTCACAATCGGCCATTTACTTGAGATGTAGGGTCGTCTAAGTTCTAAAATTAAATTTCCCCTAAATTGGATTGAAAATTTTATTACTGTTGGCGAGCAATACAATTAGGAACATCAACTGACATTAGACCTTAAAATCATCCATTAGTCAGCTATTTGATCAAATTGCAAACCCGCTTAGCCATGAAAATTGGCCATCTAATCGTCCATTATGAGCCATGAAGTGCCTTGGCTATATGAGCAACTCCTAGAGACTTATGACCATTAAAGTTTTGATCGAAACCAATTCGACCATTTGATCGATATGGCTAAATGAAATAAGATAAGGAAATAATAGGTAGCCCACATCGACAATCTTGATCAGAAGCAAGATCCCACAAATGGGAAGGTATGAACGTACATCCCTGCACGGTGTCAAGGTTGTTGGAGGTGGCCACGAGGAAAATAACTAGGCCTAAGCACACCAACAACCCTTGGAAACCTTTTCAACCGTTCATGATCAAGTCAAGAACGATCCGACATCTGGATCAGTTAAAAACCATGATCGGATGATGAATGGCCCACTTAGACTTTGGGTCAGCATGATCGACTGCTCCAAGACCCTAAGTTAGGGCTTCCAAATAGCGTGGACGAAGTGGATTTCTCCCAAACATCACGGTGGGCCCCACATGGGTGCGTGTGTACACCAGTGCGAGAGCACCAGCGGTGCACTAGACTACACCTCCAGTCAAACCGGGTTTGACCCGAAATCCCTCTAAACCCTCTTGCACAGCAGATGGACGTCGTCCGCTTGAGGACGTGCTATGGCCCACCATGAGGGACCATCTCAATGATCCAAATTGTCCATCTGACTCGGGTGGTGGGCTCGACCAAAACCCAGTAATTCCCACGTGTTGGGACATCCATGCAAGCACACAAATTTAGTCGTAAACAGGGCCTGGAAGTACATAGTTTCTAAAAATGGAAACCTGCTGTTTTGTCGACTCAGCAATCCGCGTGCCTCCTTGTCTTTACATCATATCCATCCTTGGGAAGCAGATCCTGGACATCCAATGCCAGCTAATCCAGCTGGGTGAATAAAAGAGAAAAAAAAGGGGAGAATGAGAGAGAAAAGAGTTCGTTTCTTTCCAAACTTCAACCCACTGGCCAAGACTCTCCTAAGCTCCAAAACCACACACCTGTGAGCTTTCTGGAGTCCATATGGACCATCTAGAAGGAGCCAATTGGAGGAGAAAGCCTTCATTCAAGATCCGTCATTGCAGCTCGGGCATCTTCCTCGTTCGAGCTGCACCAAATCGAATCAATTCGGGTCGAATCCGGTGGTTCAGTGACTTCGCTGGAGCTATAGAAGATGAAGGAAAAGAAATAAAGAAAGAATGAGAGAAAAGAAGAGGGTGATACGGCTGTGGCACCGCACCAACACAGCCACCCGAACGCAGTTCGAGTTCGGGACTAGTTGGGTTGTTCCATACGTGGCTGGGTCAAGTCCAAGGATTTCTGGATCCCTCTAAATGAGAAGAAGAGAAAGAAATGGAGAAGAAACAGGGGAATGGGAAGGAATGGAGCAGGAAAGAAGAGAGGGAGAGTGCATTGCTGCACTAACTCAACCCGAACCGAGCCGAGCTCGAGCCGAGTCGCTGTTTAGGCCTGGTTTGTGTGCTGCTGGAGTTCCAGCACATGCACACACATAGAGAGAGAAGGAGGAGAGAAAAGCAAAGGAAAAAAGAGAGAAACAGAGGGAGTGAGTGCAGGTGTTGTGCTGCACTCGCTGCCGAGTCGAGCGAGCTCAACTCGCTGAGGTTTGAATCGGGGTGAGATTTGGCCCAACATTTTTGCTCATGTGTGGGTCTAAAGAAAAACACAAAAAAAAGGGAAGAAAAGAAAGACAACAGTAGAAAAGAGATGAAAGAAGGAAAAGGAAAGAAAAGAAAGAAATGGAGGAAAGAGAGATAGAGTGGGAGAGAGAGGGCCACCGCTGAGTTGACTCGGCTGAACTCCCTGAGTCTAGCAGTGCGAGTTGGTCAGGGCTGGCTGGTTGCAACAGAGGAAGGAAGAAAAGAGAAAGAAAAGGGAGAAGGAGAGAAAGAAAGAAAACTAAAGAGAAAGAAGGTGAGAGAAGGTTGAGGTGGCGGTTAAGTGGGGTCGAGTCAACTCGACTCGAACCGAGTAGACCAAGGTAAGTCCACCTCCTTCCAGATTGAAGTTATTTCGATTTTAGTAACAATATGATCAATATTATCATTAGCAGGATCATAAACCTTGAGCACGATTAACCATTAGTAAATTACCAATACTTGTATTAGTTACTATAGGCAAATTTCAAGTGTTAAATATAAGTGTTTTGCATTCTTAAATATTATCATGGATAGTAGGGCATGCTATTTAATTTCATCACATGGATTATTAAGATCACATCAACTAGTATAAATTATATCCTTAATGTTAATGATCACCATGAGATTATCAATATTATTAGCGTATGGTCAAATGTAAATCAATATTTTATTAGTGTTGGTCCTTATCATTAGTGAATATTCTACTATTAATACTTGTATTATTTAAGAGATTACTAGTCATTATAAGAATATGAGATAATGTCGGTACATTTAAATATGAACTTATGAATCATCATTATTAATATCGATGGACTAATACCCCTATTATGAATATTATTCGATCCATTGTATAATAATAATAATAATAATGTTAACAATATTAATAATAATTTAGTATTCAAATCTTAGAATCTAAGCATCAAAGTAAACTTTAAGATAAGACCCTAATACCTAGGTAATCCAAGCCTTAAGTTAAGACCTTAGCCCTAAATAATGTATAAAACTTGTATCTGACCATAGGATTTTACAATGTATGGTAGGATTTGGTTCTAATAACACCTGCGTTTTCTAACGACACTAATGGGTAACTCGACACGTAAGGTGAGAACTCACCCTTTGAGCTTCCCACTTAAATTTATTGACCAATAGATGATGCCTTAATCCTTTCCATTCAGTATCTACTAGGTTACTTGATTTTGTTACTTAACTTATCATGTAAACATGATAATGTGTCACGCACCTGATTCCTGTGGTAGATAACGAACATATCTCTTTAATTATAACATGCATAAATGATTTCGTGATAACATGCTATCTTTAGTTGTATATTGTTAAATAAATATACGTTTGACGTCTGTGAGTGAATGATGTAATGAATAAAACCTGCCATGAACTCACCATCTTGCGGTCTATGTTTGACTTACACGGATTAGATCCCACATTGTCTTACGTGGCTTAGACCACATATTTGCCCTACGTGTCTTAGTTCGTATATTTGCCCTCATGGCTTTGATGGACTATTGGTGCCCTTTTGTGGCTTGGTGGTTATGTTCGCATACCATGTTGTTTCCTAACTATCTTGCGGTATTCAGTTGTACCATGATTCTCGGATAGAGCTGAAATTTGTTTATCGATTTTCTAGCCATCTTGTAGTGTTTACGTACGATTTGATTTTCAGGTGGTCTAGAATTGTATATTAGTTTCCTAGCCATCTTGCAGTGTTCAGTCATACTATGATTTTCGGGTGGAGTTGAAGTTCGCTTATCGATTTTTTAGCCATCTTGCGGTGTTAACGTATGATATAATTTTTGGGTGGTTTAGAGTTTGTATGTTGATTGTTTCTTCATTTGCGGAGTTCAAGCGTACCATGATTTTTGGGTGGAGTTGAAGTTCGCTTATCAATTTTCCCGCCATCTTGCGGAGTTCACGTATGATATGATTCCCGGGTGAAGTAGTAGTTTAAAGGTTGATTTTTTATTCACCTTATGGATTTCACTTGTACCATGATTTCTGGGTGGAGTCCATCTTGCGGAGTTCACGTAAAATGTAATTTTCGGGTGTAATAGAAAGTCGTTTGGTTGATTATTTGATTATCTGAACATATTTCCTTATATTGTGATTGCTATTATGTTTTACTTATGATGAGATTTTGTTGACTGACTTGATTTTTGAGTGTATGATCATGATTAGGAAATGCCCTATTCAATATATTCATTTCCATGACTTGCAAGCTATATTGGATTATGAATGATGAATGTGCAATCTTAGAGGGTGCTTCTCACTGCGATAGCCATTGACGTTATCAAACTATAACAGTTGATACATGTGTAGAGCAAGCCGATGCTGTTCTACAGGATTTCACATCCCAAGATTGTTGTAATTTATTCGATTTCACATGTAATATTATTTCATTTTATAATTGTAAGAATAGGGGCATTGGTTTGTATAAGTCATTATGCGTAGCTTCTTGTATATTCCAAATGTAAATTAAATTTTCCTTTATACTGATTTGTCAACTCTACGCTCATCTGCTTACTCTGAATGAATGACAAAAAGAAGTGTACTTGAATTTGACCATCCTTTAAGGTTAATACTTGGGTTTTTGGGAAATGGGTCATATACTTGGGTCCTGAAAAGTCGTGGCGTTACATTTATGCACTTCTCCTATGCTCACCATAGCTTCGCCTTGCCTTAAGCACTTGAGTAGAAAGCCATTGATTCCCTTCCTATACAGATTATCGTTTAAGATGAAGTAATGTGTTACATTGCCAATCAGTTCTAGTGCTTGGCCTCGTGAGGTACCAGATGATTGAATTTTTCCAGTTGTCCATGGTTGTTTTTAACAAGGCTATCTCGACAGTCAAGGTCTGCTGTCATGTTGTGGGAAGTAAACTCTTTTAGACTGTGAGAAATATCTTGGACAATCCTTTTGACAGTTTAAGGCTTGCTATGATTTGTGCCATTTCATTGGCATCAACGTTGAATTCCCGTGGAATGTACTTGAGTAGGATGTCATCAAAGTCGGTCATCAACTAAATGACCGTCTCGTAATATAATAACAATGCTCAACTTGTGCACTTATACTACCCCACAAGATTATTTATTATCAACAATGAATCATCGATAATCTCCACGTTTCTGGCTCTAAGTTCCATTAGTATTTCTAGCCCGATAATCAATGCTCCATACTCGGCCAAGTTTGTGCATTCAAATTTTAGTTAGAAATAATAGTCTTCTCTCATCTCATTTGGGGAGATGATGATGATTCTTGTAAGACCCGTATCCTAGCCCGCATCATTCCGTAAACCTTCGCGGTCCTCCTGGTCGAATTCCGGCGACCCGCGATCTGTTATTAGCATTTGCGTGTGATCCTGAGTTGTGTCCTGTATATCAGAGTCGGCTCGACTCAAACTTGTATCCTCGCGACCGAGTCGTCGTCGTGGTTTCGACACCGCGTATTACGCGCCGAGGCGATACCAGGGCTAGGAGATGTGAGCTTGCATTCAGTTCGAGAAAAAACGCTGCGTGTTGCGAATACCGAGGAATCTCTACAATCAATTACATCAATCATAAGTCAAGTACAACCCATCACTCACCCATACCTCTCTCTTCACAAAGTCATCAACGCCCATACCTAACCATTCCCTTCTTACCAAAAGTAAAAAAGAAACTATACCCTCCATCCCATCTCCCTTACAACAACCCATCCTCTCCCTCATTTTCTCACTCCATCCCAAGCACCTAGGGAGCATCCAACGTCCTAGCTTCCTAAGCCTAACCCAAGTGTGGCCCACTTCCCTACCCCAATCTCCCATCTTAGCCGTCCAATCTTCATCACCCTCCATCAAGATCGAAGCCAAGGAGCTAAAGAGGAGGCTAATAAGTGGGTGATTTGTAGGTTAGATTATACTTTTGATGATGGACCAAGTGGGGCCTACCGATTGACGGTATGGATCCCATTTGGGGCCCATCTTGATGTATGTATTGTAATCTCTAGGAGGGCTCATGTGGCGGAGCCCTCCATCATCTCTCTCTCTCTCTCTCTCTCTCTCTCTCTTTCCCCTGTTGATGGCCCGCCTTAATGCTAATATTTAATCCACACCGTCCAAACCAGTGGACGCCTGTGCTATCCATCCAGTGGACACCCTTACTGTCCACCCAGTAGGGATGCCCTGGCTGTCCAGCAGGCCCAAATGAAGGGAGAAACATAAATATTAGCTTGATCCCAAGCTTACAGGGCCACATGTGTGGACCCCACTTGGATATATCCATTTAATCCATGGCCTCCAGTAAAAATGGCCCACTGTGCTGCTCGGTGTGGGCCTGCATGACCGGTCGGTCATGCAGGCTTGCTTTCCAAAGAAAACAAAAATATCTGTTTGATTCAATTATGGTGGGCCACGCTCACGTGGACCCCACCTTGATGCATGTTATATCTACACCATCCATTCAATTTCCCAACTCATTTTAGGTGTTGAACCGAAAAATGAAGCCAATCCGAATCTCTAGTGGGCCACACCATCAAATAAAATATTTTAATAGTAATAAATTGTTAGGGCCCACTGTGATGTTTTCTGTGCATCAAAACACATCAAATATTAAGCTTGTTAGACCCGTCATGAGCCCAGAAACCTAACCAGCGGAGTAGATCATCCTGATGTGGGCCGCACTTAGGAAAAACCTCTGAAAAAAATGTATATAGCTGACGCTGCAGCAAGCAGCGTCCTGCGGCTTGTAAACGGGCAGGGATGATAGGTCCCACCACAGGCCTCATCATGATGTATGTGGGGGCTGATTAGGTAACCTAATCTCCCACCCCCAACCTAAAATCTACATTGTCCTCAATGTAAAAGAAATAAGCAAGCAATGCACATGGGACAACGAAAATAAAAGAGGAGTGATGGAAGGATAGTACACTGACGGAGAATGAAGAAGCTTTCTCGAAAAAAAAAAAATATCATCGCAAAACAGGTTAGCACAAGAGAGAAATCAACATAAGAAAAAAAATAACAAAAAGAAAAACAAAAGAAAATCCTACCTATACCACTTTCGCAGGTGCTCTCGATTGCATTTAGCGCATGCAACAAGCCTTTAAACCCCTAGGTTTCCCCTAGTGGACGAGTTGTAGTCTCGTGAGGGTTTGCAGTAATGTTACCCACAAACATTGAAGTAACTAACTAGGAAAAAGCATAAAATAAAAGACTGGGTAGCCTCCCAGGAGTGCTAAGTTTACTGTCTATCTTAAAACAACAGAAAGGAAACTACCCTAGTCCTAAGAAAGTAGGGAAAAACTACTCAGTTATGCCGCAAGGTTCCTCTTCCGGCCAGTATCTTGATAAGTTTCTCAGTAGATTTCTCAACAGGATCATCCAAAAGCCATTTTTGCAATAGGCTTGGGCCCGGAGCTTGACATTCCAAAGATAAACTTACGTACCTCATTAAAAATTTGTCGTTGATTCGCTGAGGTATCCAGTATATACGATTCACTGCGACGAAGAAGTTTCGATGTTAGTATCCCATGGTGAATCGAGACTACACATAGATGAAAGTCGAAAAAATTCTCGAGAAAGTGACGTAGTCTCAACACATTCCGAAGTAGCAGACTTCGGTTCAATTTTTAGCTCCTCCTCCCTTAATGGAAAATAGTGGGGATCTGGGGAGGGATGGTCTTCAGAGTAAGGGTCCTCTTGGTCAGTGATGACTACCGAGATATTGTTTTGCAAGGCATTCACTATGTCTCTTATCATGGGATCGTTTGAATCTGTAAAGTGTGCCAAGCAATCATCCAAAGAGGTGGGACATTCAGCTGAGAGTGACTCATTTTCCACATTAGAGCTCATGATGATCTGCCCAAGGAATCCATCGTTTTCGAAGGTAAACGGAGGTGTGCTCTCTTGATCCACCTTGCACGACAGATTGAGGATCAGTATACGAAGCATTGATGCATGGACTCGTTCATCGATACTACTCGAAGAGGCGATGAATCGTCATTATTCAACAGTTCAGATGGTGGCTTCAACTGGGTGGTTTCAAATTCAAGAGTCATATCAAGTAGCTCGTCCATCTCCGAATCATATCATCATGTAATTCAAAGGAGTGGTCCAAATACGTTTCACAAGAGTTAGAATGGTCGGTTGTAAGGGGCCCGCCCTCTACCTTAAAATCAGACATGTTAGGTGAGGGGAGTGACTCATTATGACCGACCACTTCGTGTACGCCTTGATCATTGACTTGAACCAAACTTGAGATTGATTCCAAGGGAATTGGGGCTGAACATCCATGATCATCATCCCAATACACATCATTGTCTAATTCTATGCAGTGCGCACTTGGGATGGGATTGCTTTCCTCACATTCTAAATTTGGTTGAGGTTCAAATAAACTAACCTCTACCTCATCATTGAGATCCTGTGTGTTATGTAAGGAAAGTGTGTCATCATCACTGTATTTGAAAGACACCCAAGTATCTCCATCGTTCTTTTGAACAGTCATTGAGATCGACTCATCAGGGAATTGAACCGTGTGCTCATTAATGGAATCCAACTCCTCATTCCAAATTCCAGATTTCGTTAAAAACGAGTGAGGATCACTTTCCTCGCGTTTTATTTCTGGATTGGATTGTAGTTGGGATGAGCGAGCTTCCTCTATCCTTTCAATGCGCGAATTGAGTGCTTCTAATGATTTCATCAATTTCGCAACATGTTGGTTGAATAGTTCTGGATCAAAACATGAATCCTCTTGGATCGTTTCTGGTAGGATCTCAAAGGTATGGGATCCAAGAGAATGATTATTACAATATGTTGTTGGTTCATCTTCCTAGTTTTGATGGTTCCACTGGTTATAGTCATACTGATCATACATGGGAGAATATGATGGTTGATAATAATCTTCATTCCCATAATTATGATCGTATACGACCCTATTAACCGATGGAACATAACGTTCTAGTCGGTTCTCAATGTCTGTTCTCGATGGAGGAAAATCTTGAGGTATACGTTGGATTCCACAACCTTCAGGCATTTCCCAATAAAACCTATCCAACTCAGCATATGCATCTACCCACGATTCCATGGTAGAACCTTAACTCAGAGTCTAATCTAGAAGAAATCAAAATCCTACAAAGAATACGTAAAGTAAAGGAGAAGTTAGAAAGATGTTACCAGAGTAGAAGTTCTATGTTAAAAACACGCAAAACAAAACAAAACAAGTTAGTTTTTAAGAATAGTAAGTCTAAGGTTAGAAAAAATAAAACCCTAATTCTAAAAAAATAAAAAAAAAAATAAAGAAATTAGGAAGATATTACGAAATTAGAAGTTTCTATCTCGAGATCCTACAAAACAAGAAATAGGTTAGTTTCTAAAAATAAAATAAAAACTTTAACCTAAAGTTAGTAAAATCCTAAGACTATGAATTATGATAAGAGAGAATCCTAAATTCAATTTGGAGCAAGCAGTCCACACATGTAATCGGCAACGAAAAAACTTGATCACTCCCCAAGTATAGGGTTGTGATGTAGTAATAAACTCGGTAAGATCGAGGTCGAATCCCACGAGGACTGGTTGTCACAATTCAAATCTATGATTCTTCTTAACTAATCCAATGAATAATGAACTAAACTACTAAGCACAATTTTAGGAAAAACAATAAAGAACAAGGAAGAAAATTCAATCAGAGAGAGAGCACTAGGACTTTCGAATCCACCCCTAACTATCCTAACCCTTGTTTTGTTTGTTGATTCACCTTGATCTAAATTGATACCACTTAAATAGAGAAAGCACAATCTGTGTCCTAAATCGGGCATACAGACTGTCTAATTCCTTTAAGCAATGCCATGAATAACAAATTCCATATCCTTGGTCGGGCACATGGAATGTACATTCATTAAAGCATCCTGTTTCTTCCTCTATAGGAAACCTGTTCTTGATCAGACACAAGCACCTGTAATAAGCATCCAAACAACATCCATCTATATACTTTGACCAAGTTCATAGATGGAGAAGTATGGAATTTAAACCCATAAAGCCCACTTAGAGAAAAAAATAAATTAATTAAAATTCAAAGTAAATCAACCAATACAAGAGCTGATCAAATTAGGGGCTTCATCTCAGCCCTAGCTGAGAGATTAGTTACCCATAAAATCCATAAAAATATTAAATAAAATTCATAAATTAAAACTCCAAACCGAAAAATCTCTCTCTCTTTCTCCTTCTCTTTCTTCTCTCCCCTGGCTCTGGATCTCCAATTCTCTCGGATCAATGCCTCTCCCACGTCCAAAACTTCCTTTTATAGTTGCTGGATGGTGGAATCGGTGGCAGAGTCGTAGACGGACTCGGAGTACAAATTTTCGCAGCCGTGATCGGTGGGCCCCACAGAAGCATTTTCTGGAAAATCCACCCCGTCCATTGGATTCAGGACGAAATTTTAGTCAAGAATGAGTGGTTTTGAAGGTCCATTAGCGTGGCCCACAGAAGAAAATACGAAAAGATCAGTTTTGAACGTCGCCAGGTAGCCCTTTTGTGGCCTCTATATCACGCACGTGTGTACGCATGGGAGTGAAATATCAGCATAGTTTTGTAGTATTCTTAGCCCTCTACGCGATGGACGGATCGGATCGGCCAGACAGATGACGTACGAGGCCCACTAAATTTCGGAAAAGTCGGCAGCGTAAGACGCTACGCGGATGCGGATCCGACGCTGTGGAGATGGTGGGTCCATCTTCTTTGATCGAACCAAAAATCCACTCTGTTCACTGGAATAACGACGGAAAATCGGTCGAAAATGACCAGTTTTCTTCTATTTTCGGTGTGGTCTACCAGAGATTTGAACTCACCGTCCAACCTGCGTTTGAATGGATGGATTCTGATCGTCGCTCCCTCTCGCAATTTCGCCACCTAGGTGAAGGTGATTGCCGCCCCAGGGAGCGGATGGACGGCTTGGATTGGTGTTCTGGAAGGTAGGTGGGCCCCACAACCACGAACCGGCGATCGTCTTTTGAAGACGCTGGAACGGCGGACGCCGTTTTTGAAGACGGGCGCGGTCAGCGGTCGGTTTGACCGAGCCGATGGTGCGGTGCACGTCAGGTGCCGTGTACTCGGTGTACACTCCCCATACACAGGGTACACCGTGATGTTTACGAGAAATCTACGCCGTCCATCCTTTCCTTCATATAATTCCAACCGCCAAAACCAAGTTTGAGGCATATCCTGCTATCAGGTGGGCCTGAAATGATGATTTTAGGGGCTGATCTGACCGTTGGGACACTTCCATAGTGATCCAAGAGCTGAAACTTGATATGTACGGTGAATTTATGGTCCTCATCTCATGTATGAAGTTTCAAGCTGATCGGATGGCGGGAACCATGTGATCTTGCATTCTGGACCCTTTTCGGGCCCCTTTGGCTTGCTTTCCTCCGATCCCAAGCGTGTAAAATCGTCACCATTGGTTTTCGGAGTCCATCCCGTGCTCGGTGACTTGAAACGTCAATTCCACGCTTTTAACATTAATTTTCAATACACGCTCCTAATTTCCTCCTGTAACAAAAATATAATTAAAATCCGATATTAGGCCTTATCATGTATATAAAATAGGGCAATAATCGGGGTCTAATATGTAATATTCGACCCTGATCAGGGGCATCAACACCATGCATTTGATGGGGCCCCTTTAATCAGCAGGTCACCTAAAAAATCAGCCGTACATGGAACACAGGTGGTCCACACTACAAGAGTAGTGGGGGATTAAACGGCCACCATTGAAACCCTTTTTGGGTCACAGAAGTTTTGGATCTATTTGAAATTTGTTTTTCCTCTTTATTTAGTTCTTTGTGGCCTTATGAGTAGATTGGATGGAGAATAAACGTTATGGTGGGCCCCACGTGGGACCCACCTGTGATGAGGATTGTCTGGTGTACGTCTACACTAGCTAGTATAGCTGTTGTGTTGACGTCCCAAGTTCAGTGGGTTAATCACGAGGTATGTGTAATGTCCACACGGTCCAGTTATCCGGACAGTGGACACCACTGTGATGTGTGGGCCGTACCGTGATGTATGGGTCCTATCCACACCGTTCACTGCTTTGGACGGTGGGACCCTCCTTGAATGTATGTGATCCGTCCCTGCTGTGGGACACACCGTGATGTATCTGTTGATCCAAGCCGTGCATTGGACGGAGGAACCCACCTCCATGTATTGCGTACTCCAAGCCATCCATCTATTTTATATGACCGCAGCCATCTATTTTATATCAGCGTTGTCCATCTGTTTTATAATCCATGTTTTGCATCTGTTTTATACCCACACCGTTCACCCATTCTTCATCTGGACCATCTAGCTATGTGAACCCCACTATGGTTTATGTATTTTATCGGCACCGTCCAGCCGGGACGGGACCCATCTGAGGTATGTTTTGTATGCATACCGTCCATGGGATGTGGTCCACCATAATATATTTCATCTATGCTGTCCAAGGCAGGCAGCCCATTGCGATGTAGGTGTTGTATATCCATGTTATCCATCTGGTGCAGTCCATCTGACTCGTGCAGGCCCACCTTGATATATGTGTTGTATATCCATGTTGTTTATCTGGTGGGCCCATTTGGAGGTGCAGGCCCACCTGTTATGTGTAGGGCCACCTTGATGTATTTATGGCCCATCCATGAGGCCCACCATGATGTATTTGTGGCCCATAGATGTGGCCCACCATAATGTATTTATGGCCCAAAGATGTGACCCATTGTAATGTATTTACGGCCCATTGATGCGGTCCACTTGATGTATATAAGGCACATTGATGAGGCCTATGTGATACGACCCAGTTGATTATATGAAGACCATGTGATGAGGCCCATCGTGATGTATTTGAGGCCCATGTGCAGGGCCCACCTGTTGCGTATTTACGGCCCATTGATGCGGTCCGCTTGATGTATGAGGCACATTGATGAGGCCTATGTGATACGACCCACTTGATTATATGAAGACCATGTGGTGAGGCCCATCGTGATGTATTTGATACCCATGTACAGGGCCCACCTGTTGCATATTTACAGCCCATTGATGCGGTCCACTTGATGTATATGAGGCACATCGATGAGGCCTATGTGATACGACCCACTTAATTATATGAAGACCATGTGATGTATTTGAGGCCCATGTGTAGGGCCCACCTATTGCGTATTTACGGCCCATTGATGCGGTCCACTTGATGTATATGAGGCCCACTGGTGCGGCCCATGTGATATGGCCGACTCGATATATATGAGGCCCATTGGTGCGGCCCGTGGATGCGATCCACTTGATGTATTTGATGGCCCATGGGTAGAGGCCCAATGTCATGTATATAAGGGCCACGAGTGAGGCCCAATGAGACGTATTTAGGGCCTTTATATGGGGCCGAATGTGATGTATATGAGGTCCATTACGATGTGTGATTACTCCACGATGTATGTAATAATGATTATGGTGGGCCATGCCTTGGGAACAATGATGGTTTAATGTCCACGTTGATGGGTGATGATGGTTAAATGTTCACATTGTGACCTTTCCTTATGCCCTTTTATCGAGGCCGATTACGATTGCCTAGGCCGATTATCGATGTCGATTATCAGTGCTGGCTATTGATACCGATTATGAGTATGTGACAGTAAACCATCATGATATATGCCTATACGTATCATCTGCATGTTTGTTATGAGATGTGGTTGACCATTGTATATGTCATTGGACAGAGGTTTATGTGACTCCCTAATCGATGGAGTTATCCCACATGAGCGCACAGTATGTGCAGGATTGATGCATGATTAGACTACATGACTCATGTATCTTGTATTGTGTGATTGTAAATACTGTACGCCCTAGCAAAATCAGGGCTGTGACCTCCATAGGCATGTCGTGGATGGTTAGATGGGACACCGAAAATGTTTGGTTCGAGCATCTGGGCACTTTAGATGTCCATGGGTGAAAGTTCCTAAACCTCCGTGGCCAGGAGACGCTCCAACGTCGAGTCCGAGTGGATACAAGAGTGCTCGAGTGCCGAATACTAGTAGGCCGCGTCTCCCACTGTGTCGTGGTCGGTTAGGAGAAGGTGTGGCCTTACCCGCCCAAGGGTAGGGGCATAGCTAGGCTGAATTTGACCAGCTCGTGATTGGGTCCGCCATCGACGTGCCGGGTAGATATTGGCTGACTATTAGCCAGGCAGATGATGAGGTCTCTTCCACTTGCATGGTCGCGCGTCAGTGGGCAACGATTGCATGTAGAGTGTACTAGACCCCGGTGATGATCCCATAGATATACAGTACTGATTTGTAGACTGATTGAGCAAAGAGTTGTATACTCAGCATTATACTAATTTATTCATTCATTCACTATCCACTCGGGCTGGTGGTGTGTAACTAATTGTTATGTATACTTTCGTAATGGCCAGGATTTTGGTTGGGGTGCGTGACTAACCTGAGATCAGGAGCTTACCACATTAAGTCTATCTATTCAAATTTAGGTATGAGACTGGTTTAGATAGATTCTTTTGCATAGGATCGTCTATGTGAGCACGTATTTGATTAGGTTGGTTGATGAGATAATGTGGTCTGTTCCTATAAATAAATAATGGTGGAGCTTGGTGGTGGCGAAGAGCAATGACAAACACAAAATTTTAATAGTCGAATATCATTGCTCAACATCGTGCAACCTTCGAGACACATATATCAGTTGCTCTTTCTAGTAGTCGTTTTCTTGTGCGAGAAGTACTCCAACTGACTCGTTGACGCAGGGATGAACGTGATGAGGATAAATACTCCGAATCCACGGAGCTTCTCTAGACTCCTCACAGAGACTTCTCGAATCCACGAGGAAAGAAAGCAGAAAATAGAAATAAATTCTAATAAAATTCGAAACTGATTAATTGATTAATAAAAACGAGTTCACAACCCTTTAAATAGGGGTACCAAGCAATGGGAAAGAAATCAGAATCAAACTACAACAAGAACTCCTAGAATCCGCGACTTACTACAAATAGTAAACTTACTATTTATAGACGGTCGTGATGTCTACTAGTGAGCAAGGTTTTCGGCCAAAAATAGTAAGTGTCCTATTTGGCTCCAAACCGTTCTCCTAGTTATTCTAAGCGCTTTTCACGTTGGGCGCAACTCCTAAAGCCCGACGGATGAAGAGTTATAAGCAAACTAAAACTTACTATTTATAGTAAAAACGAAATTGAAAGGGGAAAACGACCGTCAAATCAGGGGTTTCTCGCAATTCTGAGCATCGCAACCCTGCGTAGCTAGGTTGGTTGGCTAAAGTAGCTCGTTCTACCCCAAAATCATATATTTTTCGTCGGCTAACTCATCCCGGATTGTGAGATACGCCTGATTTAAGGTCTGATGGTCCAGATCACTTCTTTCGCCGACCGGGCCTTTTTTGATCCATCTTTGCCATGTAATTGTCCGCGACCCGCTCTACATCAGTCTCCTCCACTTCAAAAGAACTCGCCCTCGGGTTATCATTATGCGCTGGCTCATGATACTCAGTCAGGTCCGCGACATTGAAAGTTCGTGAGATCGCCATATCATCTGGAAGATCAACAACATAAGCGTTGTCATTGATCTTTCGGATGATTTGTACCGGTCCAATCTTTTTATTCTTCAACTTGTTGTACGTTCTGGTTGAAAATCTCTCTTTACGCAGATGGACCATAACTCGGTCGCCCACCTCGAACACTTTTTGTCGCCGGTGCTTGTCCGCTTGTTCCTTGTATTTCTCGTTCGAGGCATGTAGCTTGGTGCACTTCCGCATGGATGCCCATGATTTTATCTGCCATATGTTCTGCTGCAATGCTCGTGCCTGGGTGCTTGGGTAGAGGGACCAAGTCAAGCGTGTGGCGAGGCACTTGTCCATAGATAATCTGAAACAGTGATTTCCCTGTTGAGTGGTTCACCATGTTGTTGAACGCAAACTCTGCCTGAGACAAGGCCAAATCCCACTGCTTCGTTTTTTCTCCTGAAATACAGCGAAGGAGGTTTCCCAACGTGCGATTCATAACTTCGGTCTGCCCATCAGTCTGTGGGTGGTAAGCACTGCTGAATTGAAGTCGTGTATCGAATCGAGTCCATAAAGTCCGCTAAAAGTGACTAATGAACTTTGTGTCACGATCAGAAGTAATGGTTTTAGGGACACCATGTAGCCATACGACCTCCCTGAAGAATAGATTCGCCACGTGTGTTGCATCGAGGGTCTTCTTGCATGGGATAAAGTGTGCCATCTTGGAGAAACGATCTACCATCACGAACACCGAATCCATGCCGCATTGTGTTCGTGGGAGACCAAGCACGAAGTTCATTGATAAATCCTCCCAAGGACCGTCAGGCACAGGTAACGGGGTGTAGAGGCCCGTATTCTAAGATTGTCCCTTGGAGGTCTGACAAACATGACAACGTTGTACGGCTTTTTCCACATCACGTACTAATTGCGGCCAGTAATACCGCTCTTCCACAAGAGCTCGCGTCTTGTCTCGCCCAAGGTGTCCACCAAGGCCACCTCCATGTAGCTCCTGAATAATCTGCTCCCTTAGAGAACTTTGGGGGATGCACAATCGATTCCCTTTGAAGAGAAAATCATCCTGTATATGAAGATCACTGGGGTGACCTTCTTGGCACTTCACCCAAGAATCTTTGAAGTCCTCATCCTCGGCATATAGCTCCTTGAGACAGTCAAAGCCGACCACCTTGTTGCGCATCGTAACAAGTAGTGATGCACGACGGCTAAGTGCATCAGCCACCTTGTTCTGCTGCCCTGACTTGTGCTTCAGAACGAACGTGAATTCCTGTAAAAACGCAACCCATCTAGCATGTACATGATTCACGTTAGTCTGACTATTAATAAACTTTAATGGTTGATGGTCAGTGTAAAGAACAAACTCTCTTTGAATCAGATAATGCCGCCAATGTCGCAGCGCCTGAACAACTGCGTACAACTCAAGCTCATAAGTCGACCACTTCTTTCGGGCTTCGCTGAGCTTCTCACTGTAGAAGGCTACCGGCCTACCTTCCTGTGATAATACTCCCCCAATTCCGATGTATGAAGCGTCACACTCAACTTCGAACAATTTGTCAAAATTAGGAAGCACCAAGACCGGTGTTGTAGACAAACGATGCTTAATCTCATGAAAGCTCTTGTCAGCTTTATTGGTCCACTGGAACGGTCCTTTTTTCATGCAATCTATTATAGGCGCGACTATGGTGCTAAAATCTCGCACAAAACGACGATAGAAAGTCGCCAACCCGTGAAAACTCCTCACCTCATGAATGTTCGTCGGGATCGGCCATTCCTTAATAGCTCGCACCTTTTCATCGTCCACACGAATGCCTGTGGACGTTACGACAAACCCTACGAACAACAGGCTGTCAGTTAAAAAACTACACTTCTTCAAGTTGAGGTACAAGTTGTTAATTTGTAGGACCTGTAGCACATTGCCTGAGATATTTCCTATGCTCACCTCATCCTCGGCTATATATCAATATGTCATCAAAATATACTACCACAAATCGGCCAGTAAACGGTTTTAGCACTTGATTCATCAAATGCATAAAAGTACTTGGTGCGTTCGATAGGCCGAAAGGCATGACCAGCCACTCATACAACCCTTCCTTAGTCTTGAATGCCGTTTTCCACTCATCACCGGGTCGGATACGAATCTGATGGTACCCGCTCCTCAGATCTAGTTTAGAGAATACCTTGGCCCCTTCTAGCATATCGAGCATGTCGTCCAACCGTGGTATTGGGAACCGATATTTGATGGTGATTTTGTTGATTGCCCGGCTGTCGACACACATGCGCCAGCTCCCATCTTTTTTTGGCGTTAATAATGCTGGTACGGCACATGGGCTCATGCTCTCTCTCAAGAGACCCTTACGGATCAATTCCTCCACTTGCCCCTGAAGTATCTCGCACTCCTTCGGACTCATCCGATAATGAGGGCGGTTGGGCAGGCTAGCCCCAGTGACGAGGTCTATGTGATGTTGGATGTTCCTCATGGGGGGCAATCCATCAGGTAAATCCTCAGGCCAGACTTCTTTGAATTCGTTTAGCAACAGTCTTAAACTTGAAGGGATGTTTGAGGGTTCTTCTTCCTCGCCCTTCACCACATGGTGTACACCTCGCCGGTTTCCTTGGATTCCTCCATGAAATCCCGAATGGTTAAGAGGGAACACTCCTCCACTTTAGAAGCTTCAGGGTGGTTCTCTAGTGCCATAGGGGCAAGGATTATTTTTCGACTATCCTTGACGAATACGTAGACATTGTCTCGTCCCCGATGGGTCGCATCACGGTCTGACTGCCAGGGTCGACCGAGTAGCATGTGGCAAGCTTCCATGTCGACCACGTCACAAAGTATTTGATCCTTATAATTTTTACCAATTGAAAATGAGATAGTGCATTGTTCAGTTACCTTGGTCTCATTCACCTTTTTTATCCAGCCAATTAAGTACGGGGAAGGATGTTTCATCGTTGGTAGCCGCAACTTGTCCACCATCACTCTTGAGACAATGTTCTCGCTACTACCACTGTCTATGATCACATCACAGACCTTTCCGTTGACAGTGCACCGAGTACGAAATATATTGTGTCACTGTGGATGTAATTCCTTTCGTGGGGTATACAATAATCGCCTCACAACTAGAAATTCGCCACAATCCTCGCCCATCATTTCATCGCCACCTGCTATTTCTTCAGTGGTTTGTTCATGTTCGTCATAGCCATGATCTTCTTCTGCGGCCTCATCTTCAATGCCCCATTCGTTTATAGTCAAGTGTGCTGCGGGACGTTGAGGACAAGTATTTGATAAGTGGCCTGGCTGGCCACAGCGGTAACAATTGTTCGACCTTGGTCGAGCATAAGGATTTGAAATCTTACTTGAGCCCGCTGTTGTGGGTGCTACACGTTGAGGTTTGGATGAGCCGCTCCCCGTATCACGGTTTGCTGTTGTAGGAGGTTGAGGACGTTCTCCTACTGGATCTTTTCCTCGTGCCGGCACTAGATCCTGTGTGGGACCCGTCATGGGGGGTTGAGTTGAAGGATAGGGACGAGCAGGAGCTCTTGCAAGTTGTGTTTCTGCCCTACCCGCCAATTGAACTGCTTCATCCACGGTCCCGACTGGGTACATCTGAACATGGTCCTGAATTGTCGGTCGCAGCCCACCTATAAATCGTGCTACCTTCTGTGATTCAGATTCTGACAAATCGTTTCGTGTAGCCAACCGTTGGAATTCTTCAGTGTAATCTGTGACAGTTCGGTTTCCTCGTAGGCAATTTTGGTATTGCTGGAATAATATCTGCTCATAATCACTGGGGAGAAATCGTGATCGAAGAAGACGTCTCATCCGTGGCCATGATGAGATGGGCGCCTTGTTCTGGCGGGCTCGTGAGAGTTGTAATTGTTCCCACCATGCAGAAGCACCAAATTTTAACTTAAACGCTACCAATTTTACCTTTTTATGATCTGGCACGTCCATATAATCAAAATATCTCTCTACTTCGGCTAGCCAATCGAGGAAATCTTCTATACGTAATAAACCATTAAAACTAGGAAGTTCGGCCTTACCTCGATAGTCTCTTTCGGCACGATCTAGGTAATCGCTTCCATGGATTGGTCGTCGGACAAAACCCTCATTAAGGTCCTCGTCGCTAGAACTTAAATAATCTGGTGTAGCCCTACGGTTAGCCACTGGTAGTGCTCTACGGAAATCGGGGTTGCGTCGTACAGCAACCATGGGTGGTAGAGCCACCATGGGTGGTGGAGCAACCATAGGTGGTGGAGTACCACCTAGGGCTCGGGGTGGAAGTAGCGCATCCGCAAGACGGTCGAGGGTTGATTGCAGCCCTTGCATGGTCAACTGACTCTCCCGGTGGAAAGCTTCCATTCTTTCCGAAAGATAACGAATCCCTGGATCACCGTCCACAGGATTTTGATTCATACCTTCGTTGTTTGCCATCGGCCCGAGAGGAATCCTCGTTCTGAGACCAATTGACGAAGGGATGAACGTGATGAGGATAAATACTCCGAATCCACGGAGCTTCTCTGGACTCCTCACAGAGACTTCTCGAATCCACGAGGAACGAAAGCAGAAAATAGAAATAAATTCTAATAAAATTTGAAACTGATTAATTGATTAATAAAAACAAGTTCACAACCCTTTAAATAGGGGTACCAAGCAATGGGAAAGAAATCAGAATCAAACTACAACAAGAACTCCTAGAATCCGCGACTTACTATAAATAGTAAACTTACTATTTATAGACGGTCGTGATGTCTACTAGTGCGCAAGGTTTTCGGCCAAAAATAGTAAGTGTGCTATTTGGCTTCACCAAACCGTTCTCCTAGTTATTCTAAGCGCTTTTCACGTTGGGCGCAACTCCTAAAGCCCGACGGATGAAGAGTTATAAGCAAACTAATACTTACTATTTATAGTAAAAACAAAATTGAAAGGGGGAAACGGCCATCAAATCAGGGGTTTCTCACAATTCTGAGCATCGCAACCCTGCATAGCTGGGTTGGTTGGCTAAAGTAGCTCGTTCTACCCCAAAATCATATATTTTTCGTCGGCTAACTCATCCCGGATTGTGAGATACGCCTGATTTAAGGTCTGATGGTCCAGATCACTTCTTTCGCCGACCGGGCCTTTTCTGATCCATCTTTGCCATGTAATTGTCCGCGACCCGCTCTACATCAGTCTCCTCCACTTCAAAAGAACTCGTCCTCGGGTTATCATTATGCGCTGGCTCATGATACTCAGTCAGGTCCGCGACATTGAAAGTTCGTGAGATCGCCATATCATCTGAAAGATCAACAACATAAGCGTTGTCATTGATCTTTCGGATGATTTGTACCGGTCCAATCTTTTTATTCTTCAACTTGTTGTACGTTCTGGTTGAAAATCTCTCTTTACGCAGATGGACCATAACTCGGTCGCCCACCTCGAACACTTTTTGTCGCCGGTGCTTGTCCGCTTGTTCCTTGTATTTCTCGTTCGAGGCATGTAGCTTGGTGCACTTCCGCATGGATGCCCATGATTTTATCTGCCATATGTTCTGCTGCAATGCTCGTGCCTGGGTGCTTGGGTAGAGGGACCAAGTCAAGCGTGTGGTGAGGCACTTGTCCATAGATAATCTGAAACGGTGATTTCCCTGTTGAGTGGTTCACCATGTTGTTGAACGCAAACTCTGCCTGAGACAAGGCCAAATCCCACTGCTTCGTTTTTTCTCCTGAAATACAGCGAAGGGGGTTTCCCAACGTGCGATTCATAACTTCGGTCTGCCCATCAGTCTGTGGGTGGTAAACACTGCTGAATTGAAGTCGTGTATCGAATCGAGTCCATAAAGTCCGCTAAAAGTGACTAATGAACTTTGTGTCACGATCAGAAGTAATGGTTTTAGGGACACCATGTAGCCGTACGACCTCCCTGAAGAATAGATTCGCCACGTGTGTTGCATCGAGGGTCTTCTTGCATGGGATAAAGTGTGCCATCTTAGAGAAACGATCTACCGTCACGAACACCGAATCCATGCCACATTGTGTTCGTGGGAGACCAAGCACGAAGTTCATTGATAAATCCTCCCAAGGACCGTCAGGCACATGTAACGGGTGTAGAGGCCCGTATTCTAAGATTGTCCCTTGGAGGTCTGACAAACATGACAACGTTGTACGGCTTTTTCCACATCACGTACTAATTGCGGCCAGTAATACCGCTCTTCCACAAGAGCTCGCGTCTTGTCTCGCCAAGGTGTCCACCAAGGCCACCTCCATGTAGCTCCTGAATAATCTGCTCCCTTAGAGAACTTTGGGGGATGCACAATCGATTCCCTTTGAAGAGAAAATCATCCTGTATATGAAGATCACTGGGGTGACCTTCTTGGCACTTCACCCAAGAATCTTTGAAGTCCTCATCCTCGGCATATAGCTCCTTGAGACAGTCAAAGCCGACCACCTTGTTGCGCATCGTAACAAGTAGTGATGCACGACGGCTAAGTGCATCAGCCACCTTGTTCTGCCCTCGACTTGTGCTTCAGAACGAACGTGAATTCCTGTAAAAACGCAACCCATCTAGCATGTACATGATTCACGTTAGTCTGACTATTAATAAACTTTAATGGTTGATGGTCAGTGTAAAGAACAAACTCTCTTTGAATCAGATAATGCCGCCAATGTCGCAAATGAACAATCACAGACAACTCAAGCTCATAAGTCGACCACTTCTTTCGGGCTTCGCTGAGCTTCTCACTGTAGAAGGCTACCGGCCTACCTTCCTGTGATAATACTCCCCCAATTCCGATGTATGAAGCGTCACACTCAACTTCGAACAATTTGTCAAAATTAGGAAGCACCGAGACCGGTGTTGTAGACAAACGATGCTTAATCTCATGAAAGCTCTTGTCAGCTTTATTGGTCCACTGGAACGATCCTTTTTTCATGCAATCTGTTATAGGCGCGACTATGGTGCTAAAATCTCGCACAAAACGACGATAGAAAGTCGCCAACCCGTGAAAACTCCTCACCTCATGAATGTTCGTCGGGATCGGCCATTCCTTAATAGCTCGCACCTTTTCATCGTCCACACGAATGCCTGTGGACGTTACGACAAACCCTACGAACAACAGGCTGTCAGTTAAAAAACTACACTTCTTCAAGTTGAGGTACAAGTTGTTAATTTGTAGGACCTGTAGCACCTGCCTGAGATGTTTCCTATGCTCCGCCTCATCCTGGCTATATATCAATATGTCATCAAAATATACTACCACAAATCGGCCAGTAAACGGTTTTAGCACTTGATTCATCAAACGCATAAAAGTACTTGGTGCGTTCGATAGGCCGAAAGGCATGACCAGCCACTCATACAACCCTTCCTTAGTCTTGAATGCCGTTTTCCACTCATCACCGGGTCGGATACGAATCTGATGGTACCCGCTCCTCAGATCTAGTTTAGAGAATACCTTGGCCCCTTCTAGCATATCGAGCATGTCGTCCAACCGTGGTATTGGGAACCGATATTTGATGGTGATTTTGTTGATTGCCCGGCTGTCGACACACATGCGCCAGCTCCCATCTTTTTTTGGCGTTAATAATGCTGGTACGGCACATGGGCTCATGCTCTCTCTCAAGAGACCCTTACGGATCAATTCCTCCACTTGCCCTGGTATCTCGCACTCCTTCGGACTCATCCGATAATGAGGGCGGTTGGGCAGGGTCTAGCCCCAGTGACGAGGTCTATGTGATGTTGGATGTTCCTCATGGGGGGCAATCCATCAGGTAAATCCTCAGGCCAGACTTCTTTGAATTCGTTTAGCAATGATTTAAACTTGAAGGGATGTTTGAGGGTTCTTCTTCCTCGCCCTTCACCACATGGTGTACACCTCTGGGCTTCCTTGGATTCCTCCATGAAATCCCGAATGGTCAAGAGGAAACACCCCTCCACTTTAGAAGCTTCAGGGTGGTTCTCTAGTGCCATAGGGGCAAGGATTATTTTTTGACTATCCTTGATGAATACGTAGACATTGTCTCATCCCCGATGGGTCGCATCACGGCCATTTGACCGCTGGGTCGTACCGTAGCATATGGAAAGCTTCCATGTCGACCACGTCACAAAGTATTTGATCCTTATAATTTTTACCAATTGAAAATGAGATAGTGCATTGTTCAGTTACCTTGGTCTCATTCACCTTTTTTATCCAGCCAATTAAGTACGGGAAGGATGTTTCATCGTTGGTAGCCGCAACTTGTCCACCATCACTCTTGAGACAATGTTCTCGCTTACTACCACTGTCCTATGATCACATCACAGACCTTTCCGTTGACAAAGGCACCGAGTACGAAATATATTGTGTCACTGTGGATGTAATTCCTTTCGTGGGGTATACAATAATCGCCTCACAACTAGAAATTCGCCACAATCCTCGCCCATCATTTCATCGCCACCTGCTATTTCTTCAGTGGTTTGTTCATGTTCGTCATAGCCATGATCTTCTTCTGCGGCCTCATCTTCAATGCCCCATTCGTTTATAGTCAAGTGTGCTGCGGGACGTTGAGGACAAGTATTTGATAAGTGGCCTGGCTGGCCACAGCGGTAACAATTGTTCGACCTTGGTCGAGCATAAGGATTTGAAATCTTACTTGAGCCCGCTGTTGTGGGTGCTACACGTTGAGGTTTGGATGAGCCGCTCCCCGTATCACGGTTTGCTGTTGTAGGAGGTTGAGGACGTACGTTCTCCTACTGGATCTTTTCCTCGTGCCGGCACTAGATCCTGTGTGGGACCCGTCATGGGGGGTTGAGTTGAAGGATAGGGACGAGCAGGAGCTCTTGCAAGTTGTGTTTCTGCCCTACCCGCCAATTGAACTGCTTCATCCACGGTCCCGACTGAGTACATCTGAACATGGTCCTGAATTGTCGGTCGCAGCCTACCTATAAATCGTGCTACCTTCTGTGATTCAGATTCTGACAAATCGTTTCGTGTAGCCAACTGTTGGAATTCTTCAGTGTAATCTGTGACAGTTCGGTTTCCTCGTAGGCAATTTTGGTATTGCTGGAATAATATCTGCTCATAATCACTGGGGAGAAATCGTGATCGAAGAAGACGTCTCATCCGTGGCCATGATGAGATGGGCGCCTTGTTCTGGCGGGCTCGTGAGAGTTGTAATTGTTCCCACCATGCAGAAGCACCAAATTTTAACTTAAACGCTACCAATTTTACCTTTTTATGATCTGGCACGTCCATATAATCAAAATATCTCTCTACTTCTGGCTGCCAATCGAGGAAATCTTCTATACGTAATAAACCATTAAAACTAGGAAGTTCGGCCTTACCTCGATAATCTCTTTCAGGCACGATCTAGGTAATCGCTTCCATGGATTGGTCGTCGGACAAAACCCTCATTAAGGTCCTCGTCGCTAGAACTTAAATAATCTGGTGTAGCCCTACGGTTAGCCACTGGTAGTGCTCTACGGAAATCGGGGTTGCGTGCGTCAGACAAAGAACCATGGGTGGTGGAGCCACCATGGGTGGTGGAGCAACCATAGGTGGTGGAGCACCACCTAGGGCTCGGGGTGGAAGTAGCGCATCCGCAAGACGGTCGAGGGTTGCTTGCAGCCCTTGCATGGTCAATCGACTCTCCGTTGGAAAGCTTCCATTCTTTCCGAAAGATAACGAATCCCTGGATCACCGTCCACAGGATTTTGATTCATACCTTCGTTGTTTGCCATCGGCCCGAGAGGAATCCTCGTTCTGAGACCAATTGACGAAGGGATGAACGTGATGAGGATAAATACTCCGAATCCACGGAGCTTCTCTGGACTCCTCACAGAGACTTCTCGAATCCACGAGGAACGAAAGCAGAAAATAGAAATAAATTCTAATAAAATTTGAAACTGATTAATTGATTAATAAAAACAAGTTCACAACCCTTTAAATAGGGGTACCAAGCAATGGGAAAGAAATCAGAATCAAACTACAACAAGAACTCCTAGAATCCGCGACTTACTATAAATAGTAAACTTACTATTTATAGACGGTCGTGATGTCTACTAGTGCTTGCAAGGTTTTCGGCCAAAAATAGTAAGTGTGCTATTTGGCTTCACCAAACCGTTCTCCTAGTTATTCTAAGCGCTTTTCACGTTGGGCGCAACTCCTAAAGCCCGACGGATGAAGAGTTATAAGCAAACTAATACTTACTATTTATAGTAAAAACAAAATTGAAAGGGGGAAATGACCATCAAATCAGGGGTTTCTCGCAATTCTGAGCATCGCAACCCTGCATAGCTGGGTTGGTTGGCTAAAGTAGCTCGTTCTACCCCAAAATCATATATTTTTCGTCGGCTAACTCATCCCGGATTGTGAGATACGCCTGATTTAAGGTCTGATGGTCCAGATCACTTCTTTCGCCGACCGGGCCTTTTCTGATCCATCTTTGCCATGTAATTGTCCGCGACCCGCTCTACATCACTCGTCAATGGCCAAAATATACAATCTTAGTCACCAATCTTTTTTTAGTGGAATTA
The DNA here is from genome assembly GCA_030180095.1 of Magnolia changhungtana. Classification (NCBI taxonomy): domain Eukaryota; kingdom Viridiplantae; phylum Streptophyta; class Magnoliopsida; order Magnoliales; family Magnoliaceae; genus Magnolia; species Magnolia changhungtana. Next base: position 2,471,557 of record JASAUF010000449.1, on the reverse strand, counting down.
GTACATGGAGCTTCATGAGGTACTCCTTTAGCCGATCAAAAGCAGCTAGATGCTTTGGTTTTCAAACAAATTCATAGTTGGCTTTCAACTTTATCAGTGGTAAGAACGCGCTAATCTTTTCTATTGAATTCAAGATAAATTGGCGCAAGAAGTTTATTTGGTTGATGAATCTCTGTGATTCCTTATTCTTGGGAGGAGTTGCATCCAAAGTTGTACAAAATTTGTTACGATTGACCTCAATACCTAGCTGATGGATTGGAAACCCTAGAAAATTGCTAGCTCATGCACTCAAATAACCTTCTTAGGTTGGCGAAGTGACTTCCAAGCTTGATTGAGTTTATGACTGCATCGTCGATGTAGACCTTTATGAACTTACCAATCATGTCATAAAAAATGACATTCATGTCCCTCTGATACGTTGCTCCGTCGTTCTTGAGTTCAAAAGGCATCACAACCCAATAGTAGGTTTCAATTATCCTTGGGCATCGAAATGCCGTTTTTGAGATGTTTTTCTCGGCGATGAAAATCTCAATGTAACTGGAATGATTGTCCATGAATGATATTATTTTGTGACTAGCGACCTGAATATATCTGGGAGGATCTCTCATTTTGGAAGGACAATAAGAGATGGTCTTATTGAGCATATCCGGATTTATAATAGGAACCTTGTCTTGGCAAGTCTTTTATTCATGTGCCTATCATGCTCTTTTGGTCACATGTGCCACACGAATTGTGTCCACGTGTCTCTTATCGAGTGTATCCGGATTTATGATAAGGTCCTGTCTTGACAAGTCTTCTATACATGTGCCTAACATGCTTCCTTGGTCACATGTCCCACTTGAATTACATCTATGTGTCATGATCATATCATCTCTTCTGCAAGTGTGTGTACAATTCTGCGCAACTTTATTTTTTATTTTTTACGGATGATGTACCATCAAAGGACATTGGGGGAAGATATCCTCATGCATAAGTAAAATTTTATCATTTAGTGCCAACACATGGCGGACTTTAATTGGTCCATGAGGTGTGCCAAAATCGGGTGTAAACAATAATAAACAAAGTTGTCATTATCAAGCGAGTGAGCCATGGATTGAATCTGAAACCTAAACCCTAACCAAACCTCTCTCTTTCTTAAAGAAATATTAAAGTCTTCGTCAAAATGTTTGCGAGTGGACTTCTAATCTTATAATCATAAACAACTATAAAAATCATAAACAAGCCCTTACATGCTGGAGAAATGATCCAGTGCTTTGAGGCACTTTTAAGTTATTGCTCCTTTTTACATTGGGACACTTGGGATTGATCTGTCTTTCCAGTAGGTACAACACAACTTTCATCACCTGGTAGGTGAAAATGACCTGATCAAGACGGTTCTGATTCATCTGTAAGCTGGCCTTCTTATAGCTAATGGATGGGATGGTTAGGATTGTCCGGATAATATATTCATTTCAACTATAGGCAACCCATGAAGTGCTCCAACAAACAGATGGCTTGAATTGTTGACCGAGCTTTTTCTGTAAACGATCTTAACCGTCTATTTTATAACCTATCAATTGGATGATCGGAATCGTCCCTGTTACTGGGATATTTTTTCCACAGTAGCTCATGAAACCTGGCTGGAGCTAGTGAACGGTCTGGATTATCGATTGGACTGTCCTAGTGCCTGGATGCAACTAAGAGCACTAATAACACTGACACGTTCAGAAGAGATACAGCTGCCTTGAACTTTTGATGGTAAAGTAAACCTTAAGAAAGGATAAAGAAAGTGATTTTAACCAAAGTAGCCCTGTGGGAATGGATGGTAGAGGGGTTAGTATGGAATAAACACCATGGGGCCACTAGTGTTAGTGTTTGTGATAAATTCACACCATTTATATGTTTTACAAAATTATCTCACGACGTGAGCAAAAAAATTGAGGTAGACCCAAAGTTCAACTGGGCCACACGATATAAAACAGTGGATATTATACTCTCACGGTTGAAACATTCATTGGGGATGTAAAAGCTTTAGTTGGTCTAATATTTTTTTTTCTTTCAGTTTATTCCGGTGGTAAGACCTTATGACCATTTGGGCCGCTTTTATGAACAATTTATATTACATGTAAACATTATAGTGGAGCCTAGAAAGGTTTGCATGGTAGGCAACTCCTTCTGAGTATTTCTAGTCATTTGGCCCACTTGAGTTTCAGATTTGTCTACTTTTTAAGTATTATGTCTTAACATGATCTTCCGGAATGGATTGATGGAGTGTTTTTCCCACAAACATTATAGTGGGCCCAACATAGCTTCCGGCAGATGGATGGGACATGACAGGAATTGAATAGACCTAGGGCCCATTGTGATGATTATTTTAGGCCATGAGCTTAAAAAAGAGACATATCAAAGGCTCAAGTGGACCACACCACATAAAGTAGTGAGATTGAAAACCTCCCATTGAAAACTTCTTTATGGCCATGGAATTGTTGGATGTAAATCATTCTTTGGCATATAACGTTAAAATAAAATTTGAATCCAATGGATAGAGTGAGTTCGACAAATATCCCACGGTGGGCCCTACAACCCCTTAATGCATAACAACATCGACACTTAATATATGACAACCACGACCGAGGCCCTTAACACATGATAACTCCATCCCTTAGCATATAGCAACCTCAACCCAGACCTTAACAACTTCGACCCATAGCACATGACAACTACGACCCAAACCCTTACATATGACAACCTTGACCCTTAACACATGATAACTATGATCCAAACTCTTAACACATGATAACATTGGCTCTTAATAAATGATATGCAATTATTGTCTTTCAAGACAATATATTCTAAAATCTGAATTTTATATCTTAATTTTATTGTCTTCCACATGACAACCATAACTATCAATCTTTACCTCAAATCCCTTCGGGCAATTACTTCTCCCCATGATAACAATCATGCCCAACCCTCTTTATCTACAAGTGGCTTTTATACGTAAGAAAATACTATTTTGCAAAATAAATAAATAATTCGTTCAAAATGTTTTCCACTAGTTTTTATATTTAAGAAATTTGGTCATTGATGGCCGTACGCTGAAAAATAAGGTTTGAGGGGTGGTGGTGGGTCCTCCAACCACATGCTTGAAAGGAAAAAGAAAAATACTAGGAAAACATACATGGAAAGAAAAAAAAAAAAAAAAAAAGTTTCTAAAAATTTGTCAGGTGTCATATTGGACAGTTTTTTAAAGTTTTAATTTTTGGGGTGGTTGGAATGGAAGGTTACTTTGGCCAAAATCTCCGGAAAAATAATAAACATCGACTCCAAAATGCGAAGGACGGACGTGGATCAGGTGAGTCTGGGGTAGCAGCTGAGTGGGTGATTTGGGAGCTGGTTAGATGTTACCCCGGCAACACTGTAGTGGGTGTTTACATTGGCCGTGGGGCCCATCTTGACGCCCATCTTGACGTATTTCTTTTATATCTTATCCACACGGTTCATCCGTTTTTCTTGATCATTTTAGTGCATTTTTCCAAAAAACGAAGCAGTTCCAATCTTAAATGGGCCACACCCTAGCAAACAGTGGTGACCGACAATTAAAAGCCTTTCGTAGCCCACAAAAGCTTTGTATCAAGCTGATATTTGTGATTTACATTCATTCATTTCTTTGTGATTTTATCAACAGGTTGGATTGAAAATGAACATTAAGTGAGCCCTAGGAAGTTTTTAATGATATGCATTCAATCACCACTGCTTCGTGTGGTGTGGTCCACATGAAATCTTGATCTATTTCATATTTCATACATTGTACTAAAATAATCTTTAAAAAAAGAAAAGATGGATGGCATAAATATACAAGAAATACATCAAAGTGGGCCCATGCCTAGGTAACACCTTTTCTACTCCTGGGTTAGTCTCTGACGGTGGAGTCGGCCATCCATCCCGTTGATAAAGTCATACAGACCTAGACTTTGATGAAGGAAAATCACGAATTTCAGCTTGATCCAAAAACTCCCGTGTCCCATGAAAAGTTTTTTATTTTTATTTTTTGCTATGGTCAATTACCATTGTTTTCTGTTGTGTGGTCAACCTAAAATTTGTATCTGCATCATTCTTAGGCCTATGTCCTAAAATGATCTGGCTAAACCGATGGACGGCTTGGATATACAACACATACACCGGGGAGGTGGGCCCACGGTCAGGTACTCACCCACTAACTCAACTAATCTGCGCCCGTGAAGGAAAATAATGTAATGGGAACGTCATCTCAGTATCTACCTTTAGATCTGCATCGTTGACGAACGATCGGAACAAATCTGTTCCTATCGGATGACATGATGTGAGTTTTCCACATGGAAGGGCTTCCAATCTTGTTCCCATCGGATGACGGAAGACCTTACATCATCAAGGCCATAGTCTATGCCTTTAAAAGAGCTGGAAGTTTGATCTAAGGGGGTCCCGAAAGCCATCTGATGAGGTCCAAATATTAAGCTTTGCATCCAAATGGTCCATGCCAATCAAGGTGGGGCCCACCTGCATGTTATGGCGTGGCCTATCTTGGATTAATATTCGTAATAAATGTGTGGAATCACCCCCGTCTTTATACCTTTTAAATTCGGAAGCGGATTGGCTGGTGTACCTCAAACCAGCTATATAGCTGCTGTATTGAGGTCAGCAAGTTCTGTGAGTCTGATAATGAGGTATGTGTTATATCCAAACCGTCCATCCATTTGGCGAGCTCATATTAAGTCTTGAGACGAAAAATAAGACAGATCTAACTATCAAGTGGACCACAATGCAAAAAGAAGTGGGGGATTGAACATTTACCATTGAAACCCTTTTGGGGGTCACAGAAGTTTTGGATGAATATGAAATTTGTTTTTTCTCTTCATCCATGTCCTTGTGATCTTATGAACAGATTGGATGGAAAATAAATGTTATGGTGGGCCCTACGAATGTTTTAACGGTGAAAATGATTATCTCTATTCTATTTGTGGTGTGGTCCATTTGATCTTTGGATATAATTCGTTTCTTAGATGATATTCTAAAATGATCTCAAAAAATGTATGAACGGTGTGGATATAATATATACATCATTGTGGGCCACGTAACTTTTATCTCTTTTGAACCGTTCGTACGTCAGCGCTCGTCTTCGTACGTCACGTACCTGCACCAGCTATGTAGCTGGTGTGTGGTACACCAGCCAATCCGCTTCCCCTCGAAATGGATGGATGTGATCATTTCTCGGTTATAAATACAATAACCCAATTAATTGCTATCAGAGGCTTATACTCTTCCATGGCTATTGAAATTCCAAAGGTGAACTTGAGCTCAGGCACCGGAGCCATGCCCGTTGTAGGCATGGGCACTGCCTCATATCCTCCAGTCGCACCTGAAACCATGAAAGCTGCAGTCTTTCATGCCATCGAGATCGGTTATAGGCACTTCGACACGGCGTCTCTCTATGGCTCGGAGCAGCCTCTTGGAAAAATCATTGCTGAAGCTCTACAAATCGGGCTCGTCAAATCCCGAGATGAGCTCTTCATCACCTCCAAGCTATGGTGCACCGACAACCACCCGGATCTTGTCCTGCCGGCACTCAGGAAGACTCTTGAGTAAAACACAACATTAGTTCATGTTTCAATTCTTCTTGTGGGCCCTATCCATTGATGACCAACGGTTGGAAATCATATCTGATGTGATTTTTATCGATGGGACATTAATAGAGTGGACCCCACTAATAAAAATTCATGATCCAACCTTCCAATCAGCTGGATCAGAATCATTGGCCCTAATCAGTTACATCAGAGCCGTTGTTGTTGTTGTAGGAACGTTCAACTGGAGTACATCGATCTCTTTCTTGTTCATTGGCCTGTGAGCATGAAGCCTAGTGAAAATAAATTCCCATCTGAGATTGATTCTCTCCTTCCTATGGATTTCAAGTCTACTTGGGAAGCTATGGAGGAGTGTCAGATGCTCGGCCTAACTAAGTCCATAGGAGTCAGCAACTTCTCTTCCAAGAAGCTTGCTGAATTGCTCTCAACGGCCAAGATCTCTCCTTCAGTCAATCAGGTAAGTCATTTCTTGAGAAGCATATGAAAATTCTGTTATCAAGGATGGGCAGCTGGCGATGATGATGATTGATGCAGAGCTGGTGGCAGACACTTTCATGTCTAAGTATGGACTAGAGAAGGGTCGATCATAAGTAAAAGTGATCTGGATTGTCAGAACCCTAAAACAAACGTATCTTGCAAACCGGAATAAGTTATTCTACCTGGATTTTTGGTAGGATAAGATACTTTAGGCAAACAACACTGCTAGGTTGGGTTGCCCACACCGGATTTGCATGATTCCATCATATTGAGAGTCGAAAATCATTTATAATTTCATTTTTACTATTTATAGTAAGTTTTAATATGATAATAACTCTTGATCCATTAAACTTTAGGAGTTACGGTGGCTTAGAAAATTTAGGAGAATAACATGATTAAGCCAAATTGGACACTTATTGTTTTTGGCTGAAAACCGTGGAGTCTAAGGATAAATCATGACGGTCTATAAATATAAAGTTTATTATCTATAGTAAGTTAGGAGTCCAGCGAAGTCCAGTAGATTGGAGTGATTATCCTCTTGCGGAAGACAGGTGATCGACCTCATCACGTCCATCCCTATGTCAATGATCATGATGAATTGGTTTTGAAAGGTGGAGATGCACCCGGTGTGGCAGCAGCAGAAGCTGAGGGAGTTCTGCAAGATGAACGGTATCCAAGTGACCGCTTACTCTCCGTTGGGGGCCAAAGGAACTCTGTGGGGCACCAATGATGTTATGGACAATCAGGTGCTGAAAGAGATTGCTGAGGCTAGAGGAAAGACTGTTGCTCAGGTACTAAAATCATTTGGATAGTCTTATCAGTTTGGTTTTTTCAGCTTCTCCCAAGCATGAGTCGACTCAGTATGACTCGTCAAGTCAACTCAATTTAGCTGGAGTTTTCAAAGCTATCCACCTGTTTCTAATATTTGGGCCCACATGCTGAGTGGACCAGATTTATTTTTTGGACCTACTTGATGGATTGATTGGATCTTACACACATGTGCCATGCTCGCACATGTGTGGTGTGTACATGTGCTGAATTGCACTCATGTGTGCACGACTCGCCCGAGTCTTGGAGTCCACCTGACCCGTATGAACATCAGGTCAGAGTTTTCAAGTTTTTGAACTATGCGTCCAAGTCATTGTGGGGGGCCCTGATCATATATCATTGTGCATGTAATGGCTTTGTCCTGCATTTTTCTTTTTATGAAAAAGTCCTGACCTGGGATTGCGTGCAGGTTGCATTGAGGTGGATATACGAACAAGGGGCAGGTATGGTGGTAAAGAGCTTTAACAAGGAGAGGATGAAGGAGAACCTTCAGATCTTTGACTGGGCATTGACAGAGAGCGAGAACCACCTGATCCGTCAGATACCTCAGCGGAAAGGATTTCCAGGAGACCAATTTGTCTCAGCCAGTGGGCCTTACAAGACTTTGGAGGAGTTATGGGATGGGGAGATCTGATACAAAAGGCTGGCTATGATCTGTACCGTTGGTGGGTTGATTGCTCCGTGGGGCCCACTTGGGCACATGATCATCTATTTTATGGGTGCTGCATGGGGTTGGAAACTGGATAAACTGTGTCAGGTAGAATATCCTATCTGTTTAGTTAAGAAACGAGAATTGTCATGTTATACAAGTGAAAGATAAGGCAATCTGGGATGGCTTTATCAGAGTATGTATAGTTGTACATAGTGGACCGTTCAGGGAATGTTAGGACATGCTGCCACGTGGCAGCCTTATGCCTTTTTATTAAAAAAAAATTTAAGTAGAATCCTCTCTTCTGGGCTCTGATTAGTCCTGGTCATGAGTATTTGGTGCTTTGGTAATCAAATGGATTCTTTAAAGTGGTACTCTGACCATGTAGCACAAGCATTAACAAAGTACATGTGTGAGATCAATGCCCATGTAATGTCTACTCTTGCTTGATTTTTGGGCCAGTTTATATTAAGGGCGGGTCCATGTCTTAAATGGCTACCATCTTCGACGAAGGGAGGATGTGATGAGGTCGATCGTGTATTGTTTTCCTAGATGGATAAACACCTTCAATTCATAAGGCACTCTTGTATTCATAAAAGGTTTCTCAAATCTATGAATGATATAGAAGAACTTCTAAAGAATTTTATTGATAAAATCATAAGAAAATTCTAAAAAAAGAAAGAAAGTTTTACTTGTTTAAATAATCCAAAAAATATAATTAAAAGAGTTCTAATCAAATAAAGAAATAAATTTTGAAAAATGTGTAAATTTTCACCGTTTGTCAACTAGTTCTCAACCTATCGAGTCGATAGGTTGAAACAACAAAAATGTATCCAGAGATTTAAATCGAAATTCTGTGATGTTCGACTTGTCGACCCAATATGTCGAACAATATTTTGTCCAGTTGAACAGTATTTCGACCTGTCTAAACTGGCATAAATCAGCCAGCAAACAATTTGAAATTTTTGGTAGAATTTTGACTTGTCGACCAAATCTGTTGACCAGTCAAACTATGCTGAATTTTTATTAATTTCTACTTGGGCTTCTTCTATTCCATGTGTGTTAGGAACGCACTTAATCCTCGTCCTACATCAGACCCATCAACTTGAAAAAAAACTTGTCATCGAGTTTGGTTCATGATACATGTTTTTCTTTGAGTTCTTCAATGGACTTGGTTTCCAATATGTATTCAATTTCGAGTGCTGACATTTAATTATTAGCCTTTACCTCTTACTCTAAAGTAGGCTTCTCCGATCTCTCATGGACATCAACATGAATAGTTTTTACCTGAACTGCCATATTCTTTGTCGCAACAATTATTCCAAGTAGTTTAGGCAATGAAAACAAGTCAAGTGTAGGTTTAGGAACTCGGGCATACAAAACTTCAATTTAGGTATGGTTGATAGATTGATTCTTCGTGTTGTTGAAGACAAACTCAACTTGAGAAAAACTAATCTTCTGCATAGGAGATAATTCGTAGTTCGGCGAATATAATCGCCTTGAACTCCTACGACACATGCTTTACATATTCTGGAATGGTCACGGACTCCGCATCGTTTCCTTTTCTATTAATGCCACTATCACTCCCATTTCCTCAGAGTGTTTGACGAAATCTTGTTTGTTTATGAGAGGATGCCCATCCACTGTAGAAGTATTGATTGGTTCTTCGTTTCCACAAGGGCCACACGTACACCATTGATGAATCCTGTGACTTGTTGCGACTCCGTCTTAACAAGATCGCCTCTCGTTGACAAACAGTAGGATTTCTCTGAATGATTTCTCATCGATTGGCTATCCTCACATTTTGCTGACAAATAATAGGATTTCCCTATATAACCCATCACCGATCGGCTATCCTGCCAACAAATTTAATTTTGTTGGAGCAATACTTGATCATAATTACTAGGGAGGAATCGTGCACGCAATAACTGCTTTATTCACCGTCACGTACGAATTGTCGCCTTCATCTATCTCATTTGCTTGAGTTGAAGTTGCTCCCACCAAACTGAAGCTTCGCCCTTCAAGTTTTACGCCACTTTACCGTATTTTCCATAAGGGTTTTCATGTGATCGAAAAAACGCTTGACTTCCAGTAACCAATTGAAGAAGTCCTCCATGTGGAGTTGATGGTTGAAACTCGGAAGGTTGACTTTCATCCTGAATTCTTGATTCGTTCAATTTACCTAATCACCGCCTCATTTGGGTTGTTTGATAATCATATCGTCGATCTCCTCATCGTTGGGCCTCACCTCTTCAGGCGTGATCTTGCGATTTAATGTTGGCATCGCCTTGCGAGAAAAAATCATGGCACAAAGCGACAGAAATTCACTATGAAAGCAAAAATTACAAAGAGAGAAGGCTTACTCAATTCGAACAACCTCGAATCTCACCTTGTTATACCCCTTTAAAACCTTAGAACTATTTAGATACCCTTGGAATTTCTTTGAATACCTTAGAATACCTTCCAATCCCCTTTACGCCCATATATATAGCCTTGGAAAGAATCCCAAACGAAATAAAAAACAAATCCCGCAAGAATCTTATCGATGCCATCGAACTAATTCTGTCGTTGCCATCGAAGCCTTGTTGATGGCATCGAACTAACACCTCAACTGTCCAAATATAAAACATGAAAATCTGAAAAATCTCGATAGGATCAAACACTGTTCAATGCCATTGAAGGTGACATCGAACAAATTGTCAATGACATTGACAGACCCTGTATTTGACTTGATTTAAGACATCAAATATAACAAAATTTTCTATGAAACAATGTTAAAATTTTAACTTTCCTACATTGAAAGTTCATAAACATAAAGGCATTCCTCAACTTAGATTCTCAGTTCACTTTATGTTGTTGAAATTTCTTGTTCTGATGTACGTGTAAGATCTATAAACAAAAATATCAAGGTACGTTGAACGGTTTAGATCATAGGTTTACGATTGTTTCAATAGTGTATTTTGATATAGGTTGTAGGCTCTAGACATTCTAGACATTAGATATAGATTTATAGATCTAATTCAAAATCCTAAATAAAAAATAAAATTTCAAATTAACATCCTAATTTTAGAATAAAATTCTAAAATTCAAGATCTAAGCTTGAACTAAAAATCTCTTCGTAAAACAATGGTTTGATTAAAAATGTAGAAGAAACTTAACATACCTTGATGATTGGGTTTAATTAGATGATGACGGTGAGATTGGTTTGATTAAAAATGTAGAAGAAACTTAACATACCTTGATGATTGGGTTTAATTAGATGATGATGGTGAGATTACTCTAATCTCTAATGGTGAATACGTCCAAAGTACATCAGCTCTCACACGCCCTCCAACATCTCCACAAAAGAAAACACCTCTATTTCTCTCTCTTTGTTCTCCTCTCTCCCCTCTGACAATCGATTTTTGCAACAATGGGAGATGAAACATCCAACCCCTCTATATATAAAATGCGCGCATGGTTGGCCCGAAAACGGTTGAGAATTGCACTTACGGTATAGCAAAACCACTGTCTAAGTGATCACAACCACTCATTTGTCTTGGTTTTTCGAGGTTTTTTAATTGGTATATATAGCAAACAGTGAAATGCTCATCTTAATCATTAAAATAGACCCAAGAATGGTATGATTCGAGCCTTTCATTAAATCAAGTCTTGTAAAATTTATTTCACGATTATGGGACACAAATTGAATGGTCTAGAGGCTGTTTTGCTAGTTTAAATATTTTCAAACTGATCTAGACGTGGAGATTTACTTTGTACGACTAAAATATGCCAAATAGCTTAAGTCTAAAGTTTAGTCATGATCAAATCATCGAAATTAGTTAATTAATCAATTCTAGGTATAGGTTAATGTGAACCGTTATAACTCCCAGGTTAATTTATAAATCATATTTACGCACCTCGAAATGAAATTTCAACAGTGGGTTAAGGGCCTCACAACATCACGACTTTTTTGGTCGGATCACTTTCGTGACCACCTTCCTTGATCGACGGCTTCGAAGGTGTCATGTTCTAGTTCACCATGATCATGTGGTCTCTTTGGCATTTTAACCATTTAGAATTGTTCTATGTAATTCTTACGGACAGTTTCAAAATTAGACTTCCCAATTGATTAAAATTTACGATATAATGTCTGGTGTTTTTATAATTTTAACGAAAAATGTTACTTTGGCTAAATCACTCCTATTCGTCTCAATGTTAAAAAATAATATAAGTTAGCCCACTTAATTCTTAAAGATGAACGCCGTGTATGTGATTTTCTATGGTGTCAAGTACTCCCCATTATGAAATTTCATACACAAGCATTTAGTTTAAATTTTTTACATAAGATCCCACGGGCTTTCGGGGTACCCGAGTAAGTTCAGATTTTTACAGAGAGAGAGAGAGAGAGAGAGAGAGAGAGAGAGAGAGAGAGAGAGAGAGAGAGGCAAACTTATTTAAGACCTGCAGTTGCAACGACTGTGGGTTCGTATTCAGTGGCACTTGGATTGGTATGGTTGGAGAGAGAGATGGGGTCATAGATGGAAAGAGGGAGAGAGATGGTGTGGGTTAGAATAAAATGGGAGGGAGAGTTTTATTTATTTATTTATTTTTAACCTTTTTTATATTGAGGTGTCTTTGCAAACCCTAATGATTGAGTTGGTCCTTTGCAAATTACACATCTACATAGGAAAATGCCATGATAGCCACAACAAATTTCTACAATTACGCATTTCAAGATTTATTTGCTAAAAAAAAGGAGTTTTTGATAGTTTGTTTTAAATAATATTTCTTTAAAAGTATATGCATTATATGGTATTATTTTGAAAGGATTCAGATAGATAAGTGTGTGTATATACATATATTTTAAATTTTAGTTTTTAGAATGACTTGATAAATTAGATAAATGTATATATTGGTTGAGTACTCTAAAATTGTGAGTTAACTTCATACACCTTGATTACATGAAATAAGATAGGCATTACAAAAACTGGACTTATTTAGTGTTTTTTAGGTGGCCACTTAGTACTTAAACACTTACGAGAGAATAACAGTATTTCAGCTAGTTCTATCATTATAATTTCTTTTATATATATATATATATATATATATATATATATATATATATATATATATATATATAGAGATATAGTGATATATATACCTACGCACATGCGCATTTTTTATTTATGCCCAATTCATAATCTAACTGGACGGAGACTTATTACATTAGGACACTTAATCCATGTCCCTTTTCCGTAGGTGCAATACAACTTCCATCCACAGCTGGTAGGTAAAATTGACCTATATATATATATATATGGCTTCATAATCTAACTGGCAGACTTATGAAATTATCCGCCTTAATCCATGTCCCTCCGATCAATACATTCCATCCAGTAAGCTGGCCTTTTTAAAGCTGATAGATGGGATTCTAGATAGAATTTTCCTTTTCACCATGGGCAACCCTTGATATGCTTCAACAAACGGATGGCCCGACATGTTGACCGAACTTTTTATTTAAAAGTTCTCCACAGTCTATTCTATATAACCAATCGATTGGATGGTCAGAATCATCCCTGTCGCTGGGATTTTTTTTTTTTTTTTCCACTGTGGCGCATGAAACCGGTAGCGGATTGGCTGGTGTACTGCACACCACCGACCTTTGCTGATGTGTTAACGTCTACCAAGTTCCGTGCGTCCCATCATGAGTTATACATTATCCAAACCGTCCGTTCATTTTGCAAGCTCCTCGTGAGACTTGAGCCTAAACATAAGATGGATCCAAAGATCAGGTGGATCACGCAGTGGGGGATTGAACGTCTACCATTGAAACCCTTTTGGGGTAACAGAAGTTTTAGATCAAAATGATATCTGTTTTCCTGTTCATCTAGGTCTGTGTGAACTTACTAGCATATTGAATGGAAAATAAAGGTTATGGTAGGCCCTATGACTGTTTTAACGGTGAGAATCATTGTCCCAACTGCTATTTATAGTGTGGTCCGTTTAAGCTTTATATATGAATTATTTTTGAGCTTGTTCTCTAAAATGATCACAACAAATGGATGAACAGTATGGATATAATAAATACATAACCGTGAGACCCATGTAACTTTGATATCCTTTGAATCGTTCTCACAATTTCGAGCTTGAGGGTCAGCGTTCCGGAAGCGGTTTGGGTAGTGTACCACACACCAGCTATACTGCTGCTGTAGGTCCGTGCCGTGCGAAGACGCACCAATTGTACGAACGGTTCAAAGGATATCAAAGTTACATGGACCTATAGTGATATATTTAGTGATATATTTATTATATCTACACTATGGTTCATATATTTTTAAAGATCAGTTTAGAGCATTATCCAAAAAATAAATTATATTCAAATGTCATATGGACCACACCACAAATAACAACGGAGGTAATGATTTTCACCGTTAAATATTCGTAGGGCCACCATAAAGTTTATTTTTCATCCAATCTGTTCATAAGGTTACAACGATGTAGATGAAGTACATCAGCTATATAGTTGGCGTGAGGCGCACCAGCCAATCCGCTTACGTTTGTCTTCGCACGATACGTACCCATACCAGCCAGGTCGGTGGTGTGTGGTACACCAGCCAATCAACTTCCAAACTTGCACGGAGCCATTAGACAACCCGGATTAATCGATTGGACCATCCTAGGGCCTGGATGCATCTAAGAGCACTAAGGGCCCGTTTGGCCACCTGCATTAGGTGGGATTAAGTTGGATGGAATTGAAAAAGTCGCATTAAATGCATGTGTAAGGTGTTGTCTCTGGATTGGGTGTATCCCATGCTTTTTAATGGCATGTTTGGAATATATGGAGCTAACTTTTATCCTGCGGGATTGGAGCCATATCCTATTTGGGAAAGAGAGGATTGCAAAACTCCGGCCGGTCAATCTTTCGCGGTGAAAAAGCCAAAGAGGAAGAGAGAGGGAATAGAGATACTCTGAGAGATTATGAATATCTGTACGCATGCACACCGTGATGAATCACCTTCCGTCGTAGATGTTCCCTCAATCTAAAATGTCTGAACCTTGTCTATGGTAAGGATGATGGCTCAGACAGAATTTTGAGAATTTGGATTTTAAATTTGGACTGTTCAACTTTTCATTTTTAACCGTTCATTTGATGGGTGCGATTGGAAGGTATTGGAGACTTGTTCTTTGTCATTTTTTGAATTATGCCCTCATTCGACTCGACAGCATGGCTCACCCAATTGGACGGTTTAGGTTAGGGTTAATGCATAGTAGTTCCAAGAGTGTAATGGCTTATGCATGGTTACCGAAAATTTTCAATTTGATGGTTAATGATCTAAACTTATCTTCTAAAATAGGACGGAGTAGATGTAATCACATCAATACTAGGGCCCACATTCATGCGTCGTAGCCAAATGATCACCTTCACGTGGACGTCACTCTTTATGCACGGCAGCGTAAGCAGTCTAGCCTGTGATGAATACGAAGCGTTGCCCACGGGATTGTAAAACCTTTCCTGTTGACACGATGTATTGGCGGGAGACCCGATGTTCAATACCCTGGGATGAAATTTGGTTTTCAAACAGCAACGTACGTTAATTATGGCGGGCTGCGGAGTGCGATCCCACTGAATCCCACATGCATTAGCCAAACGGGCCCTAATATCACCAACCCAATACAGCTGTCTCGAAGTTTTGATCGCAAAGCAGACATTACACTTTAACCGAGAAAAAGAAATCGTTGACTCAAAAAGTGAATGGCAATAATGTAGTGGAACGTCATCCCAATATCCACCTTTAGATCTGCATCGTTGATCAGCTGAAGACGATCTGAACCGATCTTTTTAACGAATTTAGCTACTTAAACCTGGAAGCAGCGAGTCTGGCTACTGACGTGAACTCACTACGTTCTTTGGGCTCCACCATCCATCCATTTGGAGGGAAACGGATTGGCTACTCCCCCTGACACCAGCCCCGGAGCTAGTGGTCGGTGCTCTGTGGGCCCCACAATGATGTATGTGTTTCATCCATTCCGTTCATCCATTTTTAAATATCATTTTATGTTTTTATCCAAAAAATGGGAGGGATATAAATCTCAAGTGGATCACACCACAGGAAAAAAAATAGTGATTGGATATCAATCATTTAAATCCTCCTAAGGCCCGATGTACTGTTTATTTGACATCCAATCCGTTGATTAGGTCATAAAAACCCAGATGAAGGGATAAAACAAAGATCAGCTTGATCCAATACTGTTATGGCCCCAAAAAAGTTTTTAACGGTCGAAGTTCATTAAACACTGTTTCCTGTCATGTGGTCTACTTGAGATTGGGATATACCTCAACTTTTTTTTGCAATACCATAATTTGATCTACAAAAATAGATGGACGGAATGGATGAAACACATACATCATGGTGGGCCCACAGAGCACCGACCACCAGCTCCGGGGCTGGTGTCAGGGGGAGTAGCCAATCCGTTTCCCATTTGGAGAGATCATTTCAGGGCTTGAGCCAAGTAACGAGGCAGATCAAAAGTCGAAGTGGACCCACCAAAGAGAACAGTAGGGATAGTAACGCCCACCGTTGAAACCTTCTTAGAACCCACATTGATATTTATTTGATATCCAAATTGTTTACAAGTTAGCACACTTATGGAATAAGGGAAAACACAAATATCAGCTTGATCCAAAACTTCCATGGTCCAAAGAAGTTTTTAATAGTAGAGTTTCAATCCCCACTATTTTCAGTGGTGGGGTCTACTTGTGCTTGTCTCATTCTTTAACTCATGCCTTCAAATGATCTCTCCAAATTGATGAACGGTGTGGATACAACACATATATCATGATGGGCCCATAGAACGTAGTGATGTTACTCTAGTAGCGGGACTCGCTACTGTCGAGTTCACTAGTTAATTTGGTCCAATATGGACCAGGGCTTCCCAATTGGAACGGATTGGCTACTACCCCTGCCACCATCTTGGTGGCTGATGGTTAGTGTTCTTTGGGCCCCATCATGATGTATGTGTTTCATCCATTCCGTTTATCCATTTTCACAGATCATTTTAGGACTTAATCCCAAAAATTAGAGGGATATAAATCTAAGGTTGACATTGTTAAGATATGGAGCCACATTTGGGGCCGCTTTCGACTAGTCGTAGGAATTGTTCGACTGGTCGTAGGGGCCTGCTCGACCGATCATGGACCGGCTCGACTCAAAGTCCAGCGAGTCCTGTTTTTTCATATCCTGGTCCTTCGACTAGTTGTAGGAATTGTTCGATCAGTCGTAGCTTCGACCAGTCGTAGATTCCCTTTGACTAGTCGTAGGTTACGTAGATTCGTTTCCGAATCTGATGCAGACTGCGGATTTTGGTGTCGCCTTTCGCAAGGGTGCGGAAGGGAAGTTGCCTAAACTATATATAGGTGTTCCTAGGGTTTTTCTACGTGTATTGGAATATTGGGGAAATAATTTTAAGGTGTGGGCAAAGGGTTTTTTATGTTCTTTCAAAAGAGAGGTTAGTATATTGCCTTGTAATCTTTGTTCTTCATAGTGGAAGTTTGCATCCGTGGTTTTTTTTACCCTAGTTTGGGGTTTTTCTACATATATCTTGTCTTGTGGTTTGTTTTGATTGCTTTGATCTACTTCTAGTTTATATTTTTTCTTGTTCATCGTTTATGGGTGAGGCTTGAGATTGGATCTAGGCTCATTGCGTTGTTTGCGTGCTGTGCAACAACTAGTATCAAAGCTATTGGTTTAGTTCTATTAAGAGCGATGACGGAAGAAGGGAAAACTATAATTGAGAAGTTTGATAGTTCAAACTTTGCCTTCTGGAAGATGCAGATGGAGGATTATCTATATCAGAAGGACTTCTATATTCCTTTAGGAGGAAAAGAGAAGAAAGCAGAAAAGATGACAGATGATGAATAGTTTTTACTGGATAGGAAGGCTTTAGGAACTATCCGACTCTCTTTGTCCAAGAACGTCGCCTTCAATATATCCAAGGTAAAAACTACAAAAGAATTAATGGAAGCCCTAGCCACCATGTATAAAAAACCCTCAGCATCCAACAAGGTTCATCTCATGAAATAACTATTCAACATGAAGATGTCAGACGGTGGGAGCGTGGCTGAACATCTAAACGAGTTCAATACAGTCACGAGCCAGTTGGAATCCGTTGGCATTACTTTTGAGGATGAGGTCAAGGTGTTATTGATCTTGTCCAGTTTACCAGACAGTTGGGATGGTTTGGTGATTGTCGTGATCAATTCCTCAGGGTCTACAAAGCTGAAATTTGATGATGTGGCCGGTCTAATTCTCAATGAAGAATCTAGAAGGAAGGCATCAGGAGTTTCAGGGGATTCAGGGAATGCTCTAAATGTTGAAGGAAGAGGAAGATCGCTGAACAAAGGAGGCAATAAACACGGGTGTTCTAAGTCAAGGAAGAAGTCCAAGGGACCGAAAGACAAAGACGGGTGTTAGCATTGCGGCAAGAAGGGGTACATGAAACGTGATTGCAGGGCGCTTAAGAAACAAGAAGGAAGCTCTCAAGGTGGGAAGGATTCAGTGAATCTCTCTGAGGAGAGTGACACAGAGGCGTTGATCTTGTCTCTTGATGCGAGGAATGAGTTTTGGGTTATAGACTCGGGTGCTTTGTTTCATGCCACTTCCTGTAAGGAAGTTCTGCGTGATTATGTGTCAGGTGACTTTGGGAGAGTCTACCTGGGCGATGATGAGCCATGCAGTATTGTTGGAAAGGGAGACATTCATGTAAATCAGAAAGATAGAACGGTCTTGAAATTGAAAGATGTTAGGCATGTACCAAGTTTGAAATGTAACTTGATCTCTGTGGGGCAGTTGGCCGATATTGGTTATGTGACGACATTCACCAGCGATTCCTGGAAGATTACAAAAGGTACCTTAGTGATATCTCGAGGCAAAAAAGAAGGTACTTTGTACGTGACTTTAAGATCGTATTATTCACTCGCAGTCACATCAACTGGAGTGAATGAGCAGTTATGGCATCAGAGGTTGGGACATATGAGTGAGAAGGGGATGAAAGTACTATTGTCTAAAGGAAAGTTACCAGGGTTAAAGTCTATTGACTTGGAATTCTGCGAGGACTGCGTGTATGACAAGCAGAAGAGAGTAACCTTTAAGAAGATGGGACACGCTCCAAAGACGCATCTGTTGGAGCTTGTACACACTGATGTGTGGGGACCGGCATAGGTCTTATCTCTTAGTGGATCACGTTATTTTGTTACTTTTATTGATGATGCTAGTAAAAAACTGTGGGTCTATTTCTTAAAGCATAAATCTGATGTATTTGATGTATTTAAGAAGTGGAAAGTTATGGTAGAA
The DNA here is from genome assembly GCA_030180095.1 of Magnolia changhungtana. Taxonomy (NCBI): domain Eukaryota; kingdom Viridiplantae; phylum Streptophyta; class Magnoliopsida; order Magnoliales; family Magnoliaceae; genus Magnolia; species Magnolia changhungtana. The sequence goes on along the minus strand of JASAUF010000449.1, from coordinate 2,452,673 downwards.
AACGAAACAGGTAAAATAGTAAAATGTCTCAGATCTGATAATGAGGGAGAGTATTGTGATAAGAGGTTTAAAGAGTATTATACAGCAAATGAAATCAAACATCAGAAAACGATTCCAGGGACACCACAACAGAATGGTGTGACTGATCGCATTAACATGACCATCCTTGAGTGCGCCAAGAGCATGAGGTTACATGCAGGGTTGTCCAAGATCTTTTGGGCAGATGTTGTGAATACTGCCACATATCTCATCAATAGAAGTCCTTCAGCATCATTGGATGGTGAGCTACCAGAAGAAACGTAGATTGAGAAAGAAGTGAACCTTGCACATCTCAAAGTGTTCGGTTGCACTTCATATGTTCACATTGATGCAGAGCACAGAAATAAGCTGGATGCGAAGTTAAGGAGGTGCACATTTATAGGCTACAGGCAGCAAGATTTTTGCTACAGGTTTTGGAATGCAGAAAACAGGAAAATCATCAGAAGCAAGGACGTAGTCTTCAATGAAAAAGTGATGCATAAGGACAGTGTGCAGGAAAATAAGGCCAAGGAAAAAGAATTCATAGAGTTGGAAGAATTACCGGACACGGGTGTTACAGTGCCACAGGATGATCATACACAGGAGCATTATGAGGCAGAGCTATATACACCGGTTGTAAGGAGGTTTACTAGGGAGAGGAGACCCATGGTCCGATACTTACCCTCCTTACATTATCTACTGTTGACAGATAATGATGAACCAAAGTATTTTGAAGAGGCATTACAGACGGATACATGAGTTAAGTGGGAGCAGGCCATAAATGAGGAGATGGACTCTCTTGAGTCTAATCGTACATGAGAGCTAGTCACTCTACATAAGGGTAAGAAAGCTCTTCATAACAAGTGGGTTTACAGACTGAAAGAGGAGCACGATGGTTCGAAACGGTACAAGGCTAGATTAGTTGTGAAAGAGTTTCAACAAAAGGCAGGTATCGATTTTACTGAAATATTTTCACTTGTGGTGAAAATGTCTACGATTCGCATGGTCTTGAGTATAATGGCTACAGAGGACTTACATCTAGAGTAGCTAGATGTTAAGACAACTTTTCTTCATGGGGACCTTGAAAAAGAGATATATATGCATCAGCCGACAGGATATGTGGCACTAGGAAAAGAGAGCAAGGTGTGCAGACTGAAGAAGAGTCTATATGGCCTGAAGCAGGCCCCGAGGCAGTGGTATAAGAAGTTCGATAGTTTCATGTCGGGAAACGGTTTTAGGAGATGTCATGCTGACCACTATTGTTACTTGAAGAAGTTTGATAATACATCATTCTTCTTCTGTACGTTGGTGATATGCTTGTGGCTGGTTCAAGCATGAAGGACATCTCAGATTTCAAAAGACAACTATCTAGAGAATTTGCCATGAAAGATTTAGGAGCTGCAAAATAAATTCTAGGCATAAGTATAAAGCGTGACAGAGAAAACAAGAAACTGGTTTTATCACAGGCAGAGTACATAACCAAGGTACTTGATCGATTCAATATGGGAGGTGCTAAGCCAGTTAGCACTCCATTAGCCAACCACTTCAAGCTATCTAAGGAGCAAGGTGCAAAGACGCAGGAGGAATGGGACTACATAGCTAAAGTCCCATACACGTCAACTATTGGGAGTCTCATGTATGCTATGGTGAGCACGAGACCAGACATTGCTCAAGCAGTGGGAGTTGTTAGCAGGTTCATGAACAACCCCAGAAAGGAACATTGAGAAGCTGTGAAGTGGATCCTTAGATACTTAGTAGGTACTAAGGGTGTAGGACTGTGCTATGGTGGATCGAAAATCAAGCTACAAGGCTACGTGGATTCAGATTTGGCAGGAGACATCGACAACAGAAGAAACATTACAGGTTATGTCTTTACTCTAAGTAGTGCTGCAGTCAGTTGGGTCTCTCAGTTACAGAAGATAATATCAATCAGTACGACAGAGGCAGAATATGTTGCAACTACAGAAGCGTACAAGGAGATGGTATGGATGCAAGGTTTCATGGAAGAGTTGGGTAAGAAGCAAGCAGATTGCAAGCTGTACAGTGATAGTCAGAGTGCAATACACTTGGCTAAGAATTCAGCCTTTCATTCAAGGACCAAACACATTGCCATCAGCTATCACTTCATACGTTCGTTACTGGAAGATGGATCGATTACTCTGGAGAAGATTCATACAAGTGAGAATCCTGCAGATATGTTGACCAAGGCGGTCACATGACAGAAGCTGAAACTCTGTTAAGCTTTGATTGGTCTTCAGGCTTGAAGACTGTGAAGTGGTGCACTCCAGATGAAGAAGATGAATGCTTATGACGATGTGTCTCCAAGTGGGAGATTATTGAGATATGGAGCCACATCTGGGGCCGACTTCGACTAGTCGTAAGAATTGTTCGACTAGTTGTAGGGGCCTGCTAGATCGATCGTGGACCGGCTCGACTCAAAGTCCAGCGAGTCCTGTTTTTTCATATCCTAGTCCTTCGACTAGTCATAGGAATTGTTCGACCAGTCGTAGCTTCGACTAGTCGTAGATGACGTAGATTCGTTTCCGAATTTGATGTGAACTGCGGATTTTGGTGTCGCCTTTCGCAAGGGTGCAAAAGGGAAGTTGCCTAAACTATATATAGGTGTTCCTAGGGCTTTTTTAGGTATATTGGAATATTGAGGAAATAATTCTAATGTGTGAGCAAAGGGTTTTCTATGTTCTTCCAAAGGAGAGGTTAGTATATTGCCTTGTAATCTTTGTTCTTCATAGTGGAAGTGTGCATCCATGGTTTTTTTACCCTAGTTTGGAGTTTTTTTTTTTACGTATATCTTGTCTTGTGGTTTGTTTTGATTACTTTGATCTACTTCTAGTTTATATTTCTTCTTGTTTATCGTTTGTGGGTGAGGCCTGAGATCGGATCTAGGCTCACTGCATTGTTGGCATGCTGCGCAACAGACTACACCATGGGAAAACAATAGTGATTGGATATCTACCATTAAAATCCTCCTAAGGCTCATTGTACTATTTATTTGACATCCAATTTTTTGATTAGGTCATACAGGCCAAGATAAAGTGAAAAAACAAAGATCAGCTTGATCCAAAAATTTTATGCCCCCGAACGGTTTTTACTGGTTGACGCTCATTCAACACTATTTCATGTAATGTGGTCCACTTGAGATTGGGATATGCCTCATTTTTATTCTTATACCGTGAAATGATCTTGAAAAATAGATGGACAGCATGGATGAAACATAGACATAATGGTGGGGCCTACACAACACTGACCACCAGACATTGGCTGGTGGCAGGGGTGGTAGCCAATCCGTTTCCTTCCCAATATTGTTTCCATCGGCAAACGAACGACCTCCAAAAGAGTTGGAAGTTTGATCTGATGGGCTCTTAAAAATCCCCTGATGAGACCCAAATATAATGGAAGCGGATTGGCTCGTGTACCTCACACTAGCTATCTAGCTGTTGTATTGATGTCAGTAAGTTCTGTGGGTCTGATCATGAGTTACGTGTTATGTCCAAACCGTTCATTCATTTGGCGAGTTTGTCTTAAGACATGAGAGTAAAAATAAGACAGATCTAAATATCAAGTGGACCACACTGAAAAACCCAGTGAGGAATTGAACGTCTACCGTTGAAACCCTTTTTAGGGTAACAGTAGTTTCGGATCAATATGAAATTTTTTTTTTTCCTTTTCATTCGGATATTTGTGACCTTATAAACAGATTAGATGTAAATTAAACATTAGGTGGGCCCTACAAATTTTTTAACAGTGAAATTCATTATCTTTGCCGCTATTTATGGTGTGGTCCATATGATCTTTGTATATGATTCATTTTTCGAATAATGTTCTAAAATGATCTCTAAAAATAGATGAATGATATAGATATAATAAATGCATCACTGTTGGGCCATGTAACTTTGATCTCCTTTAAACCGTTCTACAACTCGGAGCACGACACGACATGTACACTGGCCAATCAATATTAAGGTGGATTTAGTGAGAACCGGGACTTGCCCACGACCGCGCGGCCATTACCGTAGGTCACACCTGCATGTATGTATTTTATATCCACACCGCCCATCAATTTTTCCATATCATTTTAAGGTATGATTGCAAAAATAAAGAAGATTGAATTCTCAAGTGAACCATACTCTAAGAAGCAGTGGTGATTGAACGCTCTACCATTAAAATCTTCTTAAGGTGCAACTTAATGTTTTGGTAGTGTTTATTAGCCATCCATTCCGCTGATAACGCCACATAAGCCCGGATGAAGAGGACGAAAAAACAACAAAAAATAAATAAATAAATAAATAAAAATATATCAGTTTGCTCCAAAACTTTTGTTGCCCATTAATGGCCAACCACCACTATTTCCTATGATATGTATGGTCCGCCTAATAATTCGGATAATTGGATCTACTTCATTTTTGGGATAGTGGCCTAAAATGATCTCAAAAAAAAAAAAAAAAAAGAGAGATGGACGGCGTGTGCCTAGGTGGGCGTATTTGGTCCATGCCAAGCAAGTTGGGGTCCACTTGCATTTTATGGCGTGTACTATCTCGCATTAATGTTCGTAATAAATATGTGGAAGCATTCCTCTTTATACCTTTTAAATGCTTCCATACACAGTACAACAAAGTTCCTGAGATGCTTCTTACGTACCAGCCAGTGGCAGCATGTCATAAAGAGAAGCGATCGCGTACAGCGGATTCGGTCGTGACCCCTCCGGTACTGAGATCGGTGCTGGAAAAGCATCGTGGGCCCACCATGATGTATGTATTTTATCCACGCGGTTCATCCATTTCTTCAGCTCATTTTCCCGTAAGCCAAAAAATAAGGCTGAAAAAAAACTCCTAGGTGGACCACACCAAAGGAAACAGTGGAGATTGCACAACCATCATATCCATGACCTAATCAAGAGGTTGGTAATCCAAAATTGAATGGTATTTAATTGTATTAGATAGGATTAACACCGTTATTACACAATGAGTGCATGTCTGGAAATATTCATTGCAAGCAAAATCATTTTTGGTGGACCATGGAGTTATAATCAATGGACCAAATTCAAAATGAATGTCATTCACTTGTACACATATAACTAAAATGTCACCTGTAAATGGTGTATATGAATGGATGACATTGATAAATGCATGCATCAATGTGGGCCCGCATGTGTAGTGGATTTCAAAATCCATCAAAATTCTTCCAAATGCAATTCTGTCCCACCTAATCCTAACCTTTTACATCTTCTCCAACTGTGGATGGAAATGCTAGTAACCAAATGCAATTCTATCCCACCCATCCAGCCAAACGCTCCTTAATTTGTGTCCCATGAAGTTTTTAACTGTGGACGTTTGATATTATTGTTTCCTATGGTATGGTCGACCTGATATTTAAATCTGCCTCACTTTTGGACTCATGCCTTAAATTGAGTTGGAAAAGGACACTGATTTCCTAGGAAGTTCCTGTGCAAGGATGCTGGCTAGGGCCTATCGCCATGTTTGTGAGAAATTTACCTATTTTAAGTTATTTGACCAAAAATGACATGGATACAAAACCCAAGTAGGCCAGATCAGAGGAAAGAGTGGGAATACAGTGAGAACCATTGAAACATTCTCGTGGCCATCAAAGCTGTCTTAAGCTTTTTTTTTTTTTTTTTTTTTTTTTTTTAAGTATTTTCACTTCATTCCAATGATAATGACCTTATAAACAGTTTGGATGACATATAATCATCAAGGTGGAGCCTAAGAAGGTTTCAACTGTAAATATTTCTTTCCCCAAATTTTCCTCTTGTATGGCCCACTTAAGTTTTTTGGATCCACCTGATTTTATCTTTTTTGTCATAAAAGGAGCTCGCCAATAAAATGAATGGAGTAAATTTCCCAAAATCATGGCGGTGGCCCCATCCGCGTCCGACGCTAAGAGTCACTAGTCACTGCAGAATTGGAGGACGCTGTTGCGCTGGTTATCCCAGCATCAGCGGCATAGCTGATGTATTATCCACTCCTTCGGTCCATTTTTACCCCTTCATTTTAATGCATGATCCAAAAAAATAAAATAGAATAAGAGACAGATCCAAAGCCTAATTGAACCCCATCTCAGAGGAAATAATGGGGTTTGAACGCTTTTGCGACTTTGAGAACAGGTTGAATGGCAAATAAACATTGCAGTGGGCCATCAAGAAGTTTTCAACAGCAAGCCTTCAATCCCCATTGTTTTCTGCATTGTGGTCACTTGAGCTTTTGATCCACCTCATTTTTGGGTTCATCCCCTGAAACGAGCTGCTGAAATGGATGAACGGCGTGGATAAACTACATACATCATGGTGAGGCCCACGGAGCTTTAACACCAGCTATCTGTATTGTGCTGGGTCACCTGAGCCAAACGGGCTCGAATAGGAATCGGTATAGAGAACTCAATCACCGCAACGAGTGGGCCATACCCATGCCACGTTGATTGCTCATCGAGCAGGAGAAGAAAAAATCAATGTGCAGGTGGTCGTATCACTCACCGTCTCTGGTGGGGCCCACAAAATGAGTGGATCAGACCGGTTTTCGTACCAGGCCCAACCTTGTGTCCTTTTGAATGTATTGGTTATTCCTCATGGGTGACGTTGGTGGGAAAGAAACGGGTGCATGTGATCATTTCTCTGTTATAAATAGCTATCGGCCACAGGCCATACTAGGCCATGGCTATTGAAATTCAAGGTGAGCTTGAGCTCTGGCTCCAGAGCCATACTCCTTGTAGGTTCGAGCCCGGCCCATCGACACCTCAATTGGTTCATGTTTCAATGCTTCTTGATAACACAAAATCATCACACCATTCATCTAGTGGGCCCTATCCATGGATGAGGGACTAAGAGACTAGCCTGACCATACGGATGGCGTGTCAATTGATGGGATCGTCCATTCGGTGTGATTATCAATGATGGGTCATCAACAGAGTGGATCCACTAAATGAAAGGGTCAGGGTTCATGGCCTTTTTGGGCCTAGCACCCCTCCCATTGGACTGTGTAATGTGTGCTCCACCTCAAGCCACACATGATAATTGGTTTTGATTTGATTGTTACATTATTTAGATTGAGCAATCTGATGTACTTTACTACGTATAATTACATATGGGTTTGAGGTGAGACACTTGAATTATGATTTCTATATACGATTTATAAAATGGATATAGAAACTGTTACGGGGAAAACATCATCCCGAGTCTAAGTAGACCCTTAAGTTACAGAGGTTTGGCTGAACCGAGCTCTCCCCTAATGAGTCATGACTCCGAGCTGGAATCCTCATCTGAAAAACTATGCCTGTGAATCAGCTGAGCAGAACTTATCTCCAACCTAAAGGCCGAGGACTAAGGCCCGGGATGAGCACATTCGACAGACTCCGATCCTAATACCTCGACTACAAACCCTAACTACTAGTGCTCAGCGCGCCGTAGACCTGGACATGATGAGTCTGAGTCTGGATGAGGATCGTCCGACCATGAGCTCAGAGTACAGAGGTGGTAAAGCAGCTCAAGTATGGACGTGGGCCGAAGATCACGCCCAGTGATACGCCCCATTAAGACACGATGCGATCGCGATCCAGAGATTGTGGAGGATATTTCCATGATTGCAATATCCGCTTGATTGAGTAAATCATGCCGAGATTGACGGACACGATCCACTCGACCCATAGGTATAATACCAAGGGATCTCCATTGCAACAGGTACACAATATCTTGCACCCTCTCTCTACATTACGTAACTTAGACCCAAATTCCCTAGCCTGACTTAGGCATTGGTAGGTCCCCTGTTTAAGCCAGGGTCTCCTTTGCTCACCTTTCTGTGCAGGACCAGGGTCTATTTCGAGTTCGCAGCATTGAGTGGAGGGTGGTCTAGATTTTGACCTCAACAAAAACGTATGATGAGGAGACTCTAGATAAAAGAAGTGTGATGGATAAGTTTTTTTTTTTTCAGCCATCTCTTTTTCTATAAATATGTCTTGGTTTCCTCATAACATAGATAGAAAATTATAATCCCATTGAAAAGTTTTCGTGAGAGTATAATTAGTATAATATTAAAAATTCCTTATTAGTGACGTGTGAAGGCATTGGGAATGTCTTCCCACATAGGTATGCATTTAAGTTTTTAATTTGAGATGTTCATTATTAATTTATAGATGATCTATTTATTCCACTATTCAGATTATGATTAGGCATCTGTGCCTCCTACTAATGGACTACATAGCCACACCTTCATCTAGTAGATTGTGTGCTCACTTATAATAGTCGTTGCACTAACCATCTCTGAAATGGGCTAGGGACAGAAGACATGAGAGTTGTACTATGAGGCCCTTCCACTTGCAGTTGATCAGGACTGTTCTATTAGTATATTAATTTCACCATCAGACTAAGGTGAATTGGCTTGTCTTTTTACATGTGGTTGATTTGAACAGGCTGGCTGTCACAATTCGGACTCGGTGATCGGACT